>JAJUPC010000106.1:0-600000 GCA_023614405.1 Avena insularis | reverse complement strand
TGTCTACATCAACTTCTACTCAAAGAAGTATGCATCAGCAACTCAAGTCTTCAATGAAGCCAAGAAAGTCAACATATACATAAACTCAAGTGAAGAAGAAGTTACTGATTAGTTATTAATAAAATCTCTAGCCATAGAACCTATTTCTGTAGTGTATTACAATAGCAGCAATGCCGGACCAATAGTTCAGATACTAGTCTTATTAGTATGATAGTTTTTGAGTTGTTTATTTCTGATTCTTCTTTGTAAGAAGTTTGTTTCTCTCTCTTTAACCTAGAGTGTTCTCTGGATCTTGTGTAAAGAGTTGAGTTGTAACCTATAGTCATGTCTTGGACGTGCTATGTTTCTGTTGTACCACTCTGAGGGATGTAATACTAGTGAATGGTGTTTCATTGGTGTTATGTCAACGACTATAGTGTACTACATCATGCAGTTGTATGCTGGGTCACCGCAGTTGGTATCAGAGCATATGCTTTGACCATAGTATTTAAAACCCTTTTAGGAAGATCTGTAGGTTGGATAGTTACTATAGGAGCCATCTTATCTAAACCAAATATTCTTATGACTTGTGATGAGTAGCCACTTGAGTATAACTTTGTCACACTTAAGTTTGATGTGTTGGTCATCTTTCTTAAAAGTCGTTATCCATATTTTCTCAATATAGTGCTAGTACCAAGATGGTAGAACACCATTAATATGTCTTAAGTAAGCTAAAACAGTAATGTAGATTATGACTAAGTTTAGGATATCCTATGGAGTAGTTTAAATGGTGTAGTCTAACTATAGAATTAAAGTAAGGCAATAAAATATTATTGTTAATTACTAATAATAGATAACATAATGAAGACCATCAGAGTATGTATATTTGTAATGGGTAGTAAATCAGGTGGTATTCACTTGAGAATTCTACGTGAAAGAGTGAAATTATGTTAAATATCAATGGTAGTACAATGAGTAATAAAGTCATCATGGTGAGATTAGCTCTTAAACCATGATAGATAAGTAAAACATAACAAGATCATGGTGGGATTCGCTCCGAAACCATGATGTAGGTGTAAAAATTATAATTAATTAGTAAAGTATCCTGAAGTATAAGTAAGAAATAATATGGTAGAACAATGATAAAAGTCATAGGTGCTAGAAAAACTCTAATAATCTCTGGTTTGAGACTCTGGTTAGTCATTAGGAGAGATTATGTGAGGTTAGTTTACTACTAAAGAAAGGTTGGTTATAGCTAGTCCTTACATGAGTGAGAATAAAAGGTTAGTTAAAACCAAATTGAGACCACTTTGTTCAAGATTATCCTCTTACACTTGAGCAATTTGGTAAATATTGAGATAAAGAATAGTTTGATCCGTATGTGCTAAGTATAACAACATAACCCTATATGAGGAGGTGTCATATACTCACAACTAAGCCTGAATTCTAGAGATGTTATACTCAACTACTATATTCCGGGCTTAGAATATTGTGTGTTATATGTACCACATTTGGATTCTTTTTTTTCTTGGATCTTCTTTATTGACTAGATATGTACATGAAGTTTGACTTGGTGTGCAAATGCATGTTGCAACATCCAGTTATTACTTGATGTTATAGACCTAGATAGAAAAGGGAATTTGTGCAAGGGAGTGATGAGTTCCGAAGACCAAGATGAAGACTAACATGAAGAATGAAGCAAGTATAAGGAGTATTAGCACAAATTAAAGAAAGGATCAAGTTCAGATCATTACTACACAGTAATAAGAAGAAAGACTAGTGCAGAAATTGTATGGAGCAACAAGATGTGATGAAAATAATTTCACCCAAAATAGGTAATGTTGCTAAGGAATTAATGAAGTAGTAGTACCTAGTTCATGGAAGCATCATGAATTAGTACAAATAAGAATCTTTGGAACCAAAATGGTATTCAAGATCTGACAATTCAGAGAAAATGCTAGAAATATGTCGGAAATTGTAGGGTAAAACATACACCCTAGGCTGGTCTGCAGCTGGTATTTATCCGCAGCTGGTATTTGGTTAACTTAGTTAACCAAATCATCTTAATATTGCATAAAGAGCATAAAACTTGTCCTAAATTAAGTAAGACATAAAAGTGTATGCAAATTAAATCGACCGTCTTTGCGAGGCACTTCGCGAAATCAGATCTACCAAAAGGAGAATGTCCAAATAGTAAGTAAGACAAATATGATGGAAGATTTACTTCGGAGATCCACAATTGTGTGGGTGTACCGTAAGTTCTTGCATGAAACCTTAAAAAGGTAGAGTGTAAGCTAGACAAAGACCAATATAGTAGTTATAGTGCCAATAATTATCATATCGGCAGTTTAGAGACCATTAGTAAACCCCAAGGGGGATAGTAAATAGTAATAGGAAGTGTGTTATCGGAATCCCTAAGAAAAGGTTGGAGAATAAATACTAACGTATGACAACATTAAGCCTTATTTTCATAAGGTAAAAGAAGTCATCATTATAAAAGTACTTTCGGAAGTATGTCTAGATGAAAGATCAAAGTTTACTTCAAGGTAGTAATACTCAAACCTTAAGTCAATTATTAAATGGAAGTTGAAGAAGTATTTAAGGTGATCATAAAATATTGTCTAAGGCTTCATAAGGTAAAAGCTTAAATGTGATAAAATAGCTTACTCTTAACAGACTAACTCTAGAGGAAACAACTCTTAAGTAATCCTTAAGAGGGAATTTAACACATCCAATTGGAAATGTGTAGAGAAACAAGAAATTCCGATGGGTATGGACTAAATGTGTCCCAAACCAATCTTCGTAAGGAATACCTGTATAAACCATACAATGACAAACTAAAAATTTAGTGTTTTGACTATAACTATTGTTTAAAATATAAAAAAAAATATTGTTTTAGTGAGACTTCCTAGACCTTATATATAGAATAGTAAGAAAGTTCGATGATCGAGTAAAGGAGTTGGATTAGGATACTTAATCAAGATAAGGAATTAAAGAACATATCCCAATTTATGGATTTCATAAGAAGGAAATATCCCCAAGGGACTATTAAAAAAGGAAACTTTGGAGTATTGGAGACCACTAATTGGAGATTCCAAGTATGATGAAAATACAAGGAAAGTATCTGGATGTGGGATACTACAATTATTTCCATTCTAGGTTACCATGGAGTTGAGAAATGCCGTAACCAACACAAGTCAATTCCTTACTCTGAAACGTGAGAGTTTACGAACTTCGAGGACAAAGTTTATTTTAAGGGGGAGAGTCTGTAACATCCCAGCATTAGAGCTTAGAAATAAGCTGAACCTAGGTGTGTGCATTGCATTCATTCATAGAAAAACCGAATAATTTTCACGCTTTTGAATAAAACTTGTCAAAGTGATTGAAGCTTCTCTTAACTTGATGGAATTGAAGTAGATCATCAAGTTGACTGCGATAAGTTTCAATATGACCTTTGTTAAAACCTTATTTTGAGTAAGGAAGACTTGATCTAAGGGTAGATCAAATGTAATAAAATTAAACCATAATACATTGCTTAATGATTAATATTTGATCCTTAAGAGATCATATTATAGTGTTCATTATAATAACTCCTGAATACTAAGTTAAGGATACAACTCAAGTAACAATAATTTAATAACTAAATCTTGATCTATCTTATTCTTATCCATTCCTATCATGAGCATCATGGTATTTCTTAAACACTAATTCTTTATCACTTGTTGAGTAGGAAGGAAATTAAGTCAAGACCATTCACCATATACCTTTCTTCCCATATCAATCCTTATCATCTCTAATGAATCTTATTCTAATATTTGTTGTTCATCAATGTTGAGTAATCAACTATTGATTCACTTTCCTAACCTATCAATTCTTGATCTATCAAATCTTGTCCTTATCATAGCATTCACTTTAAAGCCTTAGAGAAAGAAGTAAGAGGAGGTAGGTGGTAATGCTAGATTTACATATCATCTATAGGTTAGGAGTGCTGGAAGGGAATAAGATCAATGTGATAATTGATGGAGTTAACTCACTCCTGAAATGATAGAAGAGTTATATGGAACCTATAATTATATGGTGATAGAGAAGATTACAAGGATGAATCCTTAAGATAGTTACCAGGAGTAATCCTATTGGATCAAGTAGGTTTAGTCAAAGAATAATATCTTCTACTCAGTAAGAGATACTGAGAAGATAATTATAATACAACTGTAATGTTGTATTGATGAAGGCCTTGATTAGCCAACTAGAAACCCAAGCCACAAATGATCAAAGGATTATAATGATCATGCTCAAGTCACTAAGAGTAAAATATTATATCATGCATAAGTGACATTGGTGGATAGAACATGAATTAAACCCTAGTATAGATATTTTATCCCAGGTTAGCCATGATAAGTCACCATGATATGATGTAAAGTTTGTATATAACATACTGGAGTTAAGTAGATATAAGACAGTATAATTAAGATGAAGCTAGAGTAGCAATGAGTTATAGAAGTAGTATTATTCTATTAAAGGATAGTAAACACCTGAGGTGAAGTAGGAATTGATATATACATTTATTGAAGTAATATTAGTAATGGATGATAAAGTAATAGTATGAATGGAGTTAGAAGTAACTACTTGTTGGATTGGAGGTTATCAGCAGTAGAATAGTTTGATAACCAAGTATAGTTATGAGAAGATTAGGAAATCTTTAGGGTCAAGCTCATTGGATTTATAATTGGATTTAGAAGAATAAAAGGTGGATACGAATATCCTTGTGAAGTCAAGCTCATCATGTTAACACATGATGATGGATATGAGAGAAGTAGTATATCTAGGGAAGGAATTCCTTAATTAGAAGTCCAGGATTATGAATTATGGAAGATAGGAATTCTTGGAAAACACTCAACTTTAAATCTTTAACTAAACATAATATCATTTTCATATTATTGATCAATCATCTTATTTCCATAATGGTTTATAGGAATATTTTCCTATAGCAATTACTTAAACACATCTTTGTCATTCCCAACAATAATCATCATATGTGCTTTGGAGTTATCTTTATCAATTCCTTTCCATAAGATATTCCAGAAAATAACTTTCTATTTTAAAGGGTGATGTCATTAAAGATCACAAACATAAACACAATATGTTTAGACATTAATCTTTACTCACATCAACAAAAGAATATAAGTATATTAAGTACCCCTAAACCCTAGGGTAAACATTTACAATTCAAACCCTAACTCCTATGTTAATTTATAATAAAATGTATACATTTCTATTTCCTATATTTATGGGAATAATATTAACCATATTAATTTCCTAGAACTTTATGTATCATATAAAAAATGAAAGATCACCATATAAAAATTCCTTTAATAATAAAGTTAATGAAAATCAAATCTCTTGAGTTAATAGTAATGCATTCCTTAATAAGTTTATGGATATTAGATCAATTAAAATTCATATTAAAAGCCCTTACAAATACTAAAAGGAAAAGTATATATATAAATAAAATAAAGAAATAATCACATTAGACAATAAAAGTTCACAAATAATACTGAATATATTTTAGGATTGCTGCAATTATCGAGAAGATAAATTTCTATGGGAAATATTCAAACAAATGAGTAATATATAAATCTGAAAGTAAAAAAACAAAACAGAATATTGAAAAAGAGAGAACAAATAAAAGAAACAGATCTAAGAGATTTCTGGCCCGTGGCCCATTCCCCCTCTCTCTTATTTGTCGCCCGCGATTATCCCATGCACAGCCCATTTCCGGCCTAGTACCCCTTCGCTCTTTCTATTCGTCGTCATCTTTGTCAACGGATGCGAGAAGTAGCTCGCTGTCGAGCTCCGCCACGCCGACGAGCGTTAAGATGCGCGTCGTCGCTCTAGAAGTTCTATAAGAAGATCACAACATCGTGTGGAGAAACCCTGCACACCACCCCTTCCTTTATCCCTTTCTTCCTCTCAAAATTTACTGCGGCAACCGAAACCCTAGACACCACCATCGTTAGTAGAGTTCACCCCAGAGGCCGTGGAGTGGTCGAGGAGAAGCGCCAGCGTGCGTAGATCATCTGTGAAGAACGCAGCACCAAGGGGAGCTCGGAGACAATCGAATTTTGCCATTCCCCTCCAAGGTGGTTCGTCGGAAATCCTATCGGATAGCTCACCGCCGATCGCGCCTGTCCTCAGCAACCACTTCGCTGCAATCCCGGTGAGCTTGCGATGCTCCAGCACCTTCCCCTTGCCTAACTCTCGCCCTGGTTTGATCTACCGCCATTTGCTTGTCTCTATCGCCGTCGTTCACCATCGCAGCGGCTGCTCCGGCGACCTTAATCAAGCGTTGCCGCCACTATTCGGTTCCTTGCATCGCGTAGTGTCAAACCAGACCAACCAAGTTTCCCAAAACCACCCCTTGCATCGTCTCCGACGATGTTCCGGCGAGGATCTGGCGAGCTGATGTCAGGGTGATGTCACCCTTGACCTGGTCAGTCATTTGACTGGTCCATGCCCATCTGGCAGGTGACGTGGCCTGGTCCCATCTATCATCGACTAAGAGTAGAAATAGGTTCAGTAACAATTGTATTTACTAATCTGGGTATGTGATGTGGCCACTGGCCCACCAGTCAGTTACTGGGTCTAGGGTAATACCGGTGTAAAATGTATTTACCGTTTAGAATTTAATTAGAAAATGATTAAATCTTATAAATTATATATCTTTTGTTTTATAATTCAAAAATATATGTTTAATATATGAAAAAATTTAGAAAAATAAAATCTATAACATTAAACTATTATCAAACATTATTATGCCAACAATTTAAATAATTATTATTTAATAAAGATTTTATAAGTATTAATACTTTGAAAATTCATATTTTAATATTGGTAAATGTGAAAAATATAAATAAGATACCAAAAATCTTAGAAAAATAAGAACTATATTTAAAACTATAATCATGCATTATTATTTCACTTAATTTAAAACTATAATCATGCATTATTATTTCACTTATTATTTCATTTATAGGAATGTAAACACTTAAGTTCCTTATAAATTCCATTACTTGCATAGTAAAATTAGAAGATAAGGAAATTCTTATATAAGTAGTCTTTGAGTAGCATTCCTCATTCGTATATATTATTGTTGTATGGTATTAAGTTTACATGTTGTTTCACACACACTCACAAGCCTTAATAAGAAGAACAAGTGTGAAACTTATCTAAAAGGACAACACATTCTAAACTAACCATTTCCAGTTTCCAAAGCCTAGATCAACGCTCATCCCGGGATTCGAGTTTATCAAATTACATTACATTAATTATGCATAATAGCATCTTGATTCTTTAAACATTAGTCCTTATCGGACCAATGATGCTGATTTGAGATATTGGATCCTATATTTTCTCCAATACCGTGAGTGCATAATCTTGCAATCACAAAAGGCAAGTTCACACTTGCTCATGTACTTTGATTATTTTATGTAAAGTATTTCACAAATCCAGTGTTGTCATCACCTGCATTTCAAAAAACGTCATAAGACACTATTTTGGACAATAATGTGAACTATCGGTTACTGATCCAGGGTGATTAGGTAATCTATTAAGTCTGGCAGTTGGAATACTACTACACATGACTATATCACCTAGGAATTAACAAACAATGTCGCCAGTGATTCTTGCGCCGTATATTACGCGTTGACCAAGAGATTTGGAATGGCACGGAGAAGTCAGCTGCATCTTTTCCCTCTCGCATGGAGCCGGATGTGCGGGTCGTGGCAGTCATCACTCGTAGCGTGCATATATTGGTAATTCGTAGAGGACATGCAGCATATGGGTGGGAACCCTCAACGTCCCATGATAGATCCGGCATCTGAATGGTCTGTACTGCCAATTTCCGTAATTCAACGTCCCAAGTAGACATGCGGGGTCACGGAGAAGGCAGTGATTGTCTTGGATCTTAGGTTGGGCCCCACACCAAGGAAGTGTGGACGAGAATGGAACTCGGATTTGAAAAAAATCTAAGATCTCTCATGGGTAAAGTGACGCACCTCTGCAGAGTGTAAGAACTGTAACTTGTTACTCCCTGTTCCGGGAAGGAGCTACGAACGCGGCGGGAAAGGAACTCCATGAAAGTTCTGGTAAACCCGATAAGGCTAACGGACATAGCTTTTCAGAATAAAATCAACCTTTGAAGAAATGTTTACAAAAACCTGCATTGCCTATGACCTATGGTCTGTGGCCGTAGATATAGTGCATCAAACACTCCTTTTTAGTGAACTTGCTGAGTATGCTCGTACTCAACGTATCTTCTTAACCCTTGCTAGATGCTGAAGCCAATACAGACGACGTCTACATAAACTTCTACTCGAAGAAGTATGCATCAACAGCTCAAGTCTTCAATGAAGCCAAGAAAGTCAACATATACATCAACTCAAGTGAAAACGAAGTTACTGATTAGTTAGGAATAAAATCTCTAGCCATAGAACCTATTTCTGTAGTGTATTGCAATAGTAGCAATGCCAGACCAATAGTTCAGATACTAGTCTTATTAGTATGATAGTTTTTGAGTTGTTTATTTTTTATTCTTCTTTGTAAGAAGTTTGTTTCTCTCTCTTTAACCTAGAGTGTTCTCTGGATCTTGTGTAAAGAGTTGAGTTGTAACCTATAGTCATGTCTTGGACCTGCTATGTTTCTGTTGTACCACTCTGAGGGATGTAATACTAGTGAATGGTGTTTCATTGGTGTTATGTCAACGACTATAGTGTACTACATTATGTTGTGGTATGCTGGGTCATCGCAGCTGCCAATGTTCAAAGGAAGGATATTACATACCTATGTGTATGGAGATGCCATCTGGGAGATCACCACCATTATCTTCAGAGATCCCACCATGCCAAACCCTAGGCATCTGGTCTACACCAAGAGGTATGTCACTTGGGAGCTTGGAGTAAACTTGGCTATGCATGAGGCGTTGTCACGCCAATGCCATATTCACCAACACCAGCTGACACAAAACTCTCCTTTCCATGAGTATGGAAGACGGGATGGGAATGGAAACGTTGTGGTTACCCCCGGCAATAGGAACAAGATGCCGTCCCGTTAGAAACACATATAGGACATGGAGATTGAGAATGGGGATCTATCCCGTAAGGTGATGTAGCTGAAGGAGATAGCTGATCATGCTAGCCACGGTCTAGTGATTCATGGAAAAGAAATTGATACCTTGCACACCCTTGTAATGTCTTGGAGCAAGCAATTATTGGCAGGGATCATACCATAGAACAGCTAAATGGAACCGTCCAGGAGAGGGATCAGATCATAGTGTAACTGACTTGTACTATCTAAGAGAAGAACCAAGTTGTGATGGAAAGGGATTAGACAATCATTGATATGGCAGCCCAAATTGCTGCTCTTCAAGCATAGTTGTTGTCACATCCCAAAATTTTGAAATGTGAAAAATAAATAAACAAAAGAAATAATTATTGAAATTTAGGGTGAAACAAAACTTTTTGTTTCTAAATGGAAACATCAAAACCCATCTTGAACAAACTTTGAATAAAATGGAATCCAACAAATTTCAATCAAGTGAAATGCATTCATCAATGAATGTATCTTGGAATTTAAACTTGGGAAAATAAACCAAAACTCTAAAACCCTAATGGAAGAAAATCATTTCCAAGATCTCTCAAAGACTATGGATTTGATCCATATAAAAATTTGTCAAAAAATATTTATAAGTGATCAAAATGACAAATAAAAATATTATAAAACCATAGAAATTTATTTCATTCAATTTGGAGCCATGGATAAAAACTTATGAATTTAATAAGATAAAGAAATTAAATTTCAAAGCTAATAAAACTCCTATAAATAGTCCATACCAAATTGTGAGCAAAATTAATTCTAAAAGGATTTAAAAAGGATAAACAAATATTAAATAGAATTATACAAATTGAAATCATCAACTTTGGATCTTTAAATAAAAAGATATGGATTTTAAAAGACAAAGAAAGAAATAAATAAATAATGAATATTTAAAAGCCAAATTAAATCTTGGCCAAGTAAATAGAATGAAAATTTATTGAATAATAAAAGGAGTAAAAGGCTACTTAAATAGAACCACAAGGATTAAACAATATCCAACTTTATTTTAAATAAAGACAAATTTCCTAAACTAAATAATAAGAAAATTACTTAGAAGACAATTTAAATCTTGAGTTAAATCCATAAGCAAATGAAATAAAGATAAATCAAATAAAATAAAGGGATGAGGAATATTCAAATAAAATAATATGACATTAACCAAATTCTATTCTATTTGAATAAAGACAAAATCCCTAATAGAAATGATTAATTAAATCATGGGAAAATAATAAAGTGGAATTTCCCAAGGAGGATATAAAAGTTATTTAATTAAATTAAATGGAATAAAATAATCATTTAAATAAAATTTATATGGAATTAAAACCATATTTGATTTTATTGGAATAAAGACAAATGCCCAATTTAAATGATTACTAAACCATATTAAAATATTCTAAATAATTCAAAATGAATTATTTAACATACTAATGAATAAATAAAACCTACTGAAAAAGGTTTGATGAAAATTAGAATTCAAATAAGAGTTTGAAATTATATTTAAAATCTTATTTGAATAAAGGCAAGTGCCTATTTAAAATAAATAATAAACATAAATGAATAAAATAATTATTCTAAAATGGTCTTTAAAATACATGTTTAAACAGTATAGAAACTTACTAAAAGTTTGGAAAAGTTTTGAATTAAAATATGTGTTTGAAACATTTGAGTAAATTCAAAACAGAATAAAAGAAACAGAAAAATAAAAAGAAACAGGAAGAAAAAAATAGAGAAAACAACCCAGCCCAGAACCTAGCCCAATTCGGCCCAACTATCCCATTTCTTCTCTCCCCGCAGAGAATGGTTCGCACCACAGCACACACCCGCACAGTCACTGACCAAAGGACCCCACGGTTTTTCCCTCTCCCTCGCTGACGCCCAGGTCCCACCTGTCAGTCATCGTTCTCACCCGCCACGACCGTTCTTCCCCCTCACCTCGCGGCTGTTTCTGCCATGAATGCGTGCCTTCAATTCGCGTAATTGGCCATTTACTCCCTCGATGCGATCATGCCCTCTTAACCGGCACCCTCTCCTCTCCATTTCCCCTCAACCAGCGCAACCAGAGAGCCCCCAGGCTACCTCCATTTTTGCTTGCACCGCCGCAGCCTCCGACGCACTCCGGCGATGATTCCGGCCACTCCTCACCTCACCTTCCTCCCTGACACCTACTGGATTTCTCCCCATCGCCAGGCGCACCCTCCAGTATCCTCAGCTCGCCTGCACGTCACCATCGTGTGCCTTTGCTCCGACAAGCACTACTGGTGAGCCCAGACCTTCCCTTCCCCTATCTTTGATGCTCCTGTGCATGTGACACTCTTGCACATCTAACGGTAACCTCCGCTTGTCTTAGCGTTCCTCCAATCCTCGCCTCCGACAACGAACAGACGAGCCCGAAGCCTTCGTGAACTCCGGCGAGCAATCCTCTTCATTTTCATGCGCCCCTTAACCTTCAACGACCACCTTGAGCTTCATCACGATGCGGCGAACGCAGTAAGCACCTTCCCTCTCTCCCACGCTTCCTGTACTTGACGTACCACCTCTGGCAGAGCCGTGCCGCTGCGCGCCACCGTCGAGCGCCGCCAGAGTTTGGTCAATTCATTTCAGGCCGTTAGATCTTGATCCGATGGGTATGATAGAAAACTTAATGAAGGGGTACGTAGCACTCTGAGCCGCACGATTGAATTTAGATCTAATGCTCCACATCACGCGATCTTGCCGAACCGGTACGCACCAATTAGATCAAGACACGTGGCCACTCTATGTTATAAAAACCAGAAACATTTCTATTAGTTGTTTGAATTTGTAAATTCCATAACTTTAAATCCACATGTCCAAAATTTGCAAACTTTATATCATTGGAATCAGCAAGAAGAAACCTTTACAACCATGCCCTTTGTTTAGTGAATTGCTTCTGTAAAATTGGTTGTTTCTGCAGAAACATGTGTAGACCTAATTTGAGTATAAAAATTATTCTAAACATGATTTTAGGGTAAAATCTTTTGTAAAAGGTTTATTTTGAACCTAGTGACCATAAAAAAACCAACTTGTAGATTTAAAAGTATATTTTGTGATGCTAAGGAATAAATCTTTGAATAAAAGCATTTCTAGTTAAATAAAAATGTTGTTTATGTTTTCAAAATGATTTTTGAGTAAAACCTTTGGAAAATAATTTGAATTAAACTCTCTGATCCTAAACAATAAGTTTTGGATTTAAAAATGTATTTGATTAACCCTAGTAAAATTATTACTTTGTTTAAAGGCATTTCTAGCAAAATAAAATGTTGCTTTGATTTAAAAATGGTTTTTAGGCGAAACCTTTGGAAAATGATTTAATATTAAATACTTTGACCATAAACACTAACATTTGTGTTTAAAAATATATTTGTCAAACACTAGAAATTAGTACTTTGATTTAAACCATTTCTAGGAAAACAAAAATGATTTAAAGTAGCCATTTTCACTAACTTGTTTTCAAATGACCTTGCCACTTTTATAAATGACAAATATGTGTTTTATAATGTTTATAGCCTATTAGAAACCACCTTACCAAATAAAATAATATTTTGCATGCTTGCATGCATAGTTTTGTTTTCTTTATTTTATGTGGTGAATTGTTTGAATACTAGATTGAATTTGTGCCTTGATTGAATTGTAGTGAAATTTGAAGAGTGTGACTATTACAAGATCAAGGAGTGAACTTATATTCTCTATCAGAAAGGCAAGTGGCGCTTCATACTTTTGTCCTATCATTTTCACTATGCATTAGTGATATTTCTATGTAGGACTTGCATGGAATTTTAAAGTATGTTATGCCATGGGAAATCCTAGTAGATGAAACCTTAGTAGAATTTTCCCTTAGTTAAGATTCCTACTACTATCATGCTTAGCCTAGCTAGTAGAAAACAAGGGTGTATTATATTCATGCTATAAAATATTTCTAAGTCTATGACCTGTGTTTTGTTTAATAAAACAACTATGTGAATGAAACACCTAGGTGGAATGGTGAGAATGGATTTATGTTGAGTGGTTACACAGGGCCAATAAACTGGCGAAAATTTGTGTATCACACTTGTGGAAAGCCACCCAGGAAAAAAGAGATTTGAGATGTCAAATGTTGAGAAGCTTCAAGTGCAGCCACATGGCATTATGGGCTCTGCCTGGATCATATAGGTTGCAATAACTTAGCCATATGGGCAGTTGGTGGTAGGGGGTGATAGGTTTGGGAACGCGTCTATTTTGGTCTAACGGAAGGCTTCTGAAAGATCTTGTCTCAATGCATGTCGAGTCTTGTGGGGAAAGTGCACCACCTCTTGAGAGAGTAAAATCTAAGTACTTAGCCATATCCCCGGAAATGGACAATTTGAGCATCAAGACATGGAAGCTATCAAGAGTCTCCTCATCCCAATTTTCTAAGTTAAAAACTTATGGTTGAACAAGGGTTAAAGGATCTTCATTCAATGATTGGTAGATGCCTTGGGTGATTTTGACAAATAAAAACTTAGATTTTTTAACTTATAAGGAAAATCTATTTTGAGCAAAGCAAGCCTAAGATCCACTTAGCCAACTGCATATAGATGATAGATACCACTACTCTACCATAGTATCACTTTCCAATACAATTCAAATGTATTGACCTTTGTGGCTATAACTTATTATGTTGCATGTTTGTTTGATGTTAGTGAAGTGTGTTGATTAGGATTACAAGTCTACAACCAACATGATTGCCTGTGGCACTTTGAAGATGAAGGACTCCATGCTATATAGTTATTTCTGCTACATTGTAATGAGATAGCCAAATGAGCTATGTAAGATGTAATGAATTATTTTATTCCTGGTTACAAAGTTGTATTATGACCTTTGTTTATTTATATTACATCTTAACTATGGATGCTAGCTATTGATCCAGGGACTAGCATTGCAATCACAGGGACCTTTACCTTTATAAAGGTGGGGTCTTACTGTTGTACCCTCACCCAATGATGATGACAACGGAGATGATGGCAATGACGATGATGATGATGCGGGGAACAATGACGATGAAGAAGAAGAAGAAGATGATGATGATGATAATGATGATGATGATGATGATGATGATGGAGGCAACAATGGTGGAGGAGATGAAGCAGTCGCCATTGCAGGAGAAGATGTGGAAGAAGAAGAGGATACCGAGGAGGTGGACTTCGAGAACTCAAGCGAGGATATAGGGGAGGTCTACACGCCACCGGCATGGGTAGCTCATGGACTGAAGCGCCAACGCATGGATTCAAGTACCTACTGCAACCTCTTCATCAAATAGTTAGATATGGCCACCAATTAGTCTTTGTTAGGATATTTTCTTACTATTGAGCCATCGATCAATGTAAAACTTTGTTACTGCTAGGTTAAAGATGCTCTATTGTGTACTCTAAAGTTCCAGGAATATTTGTGCGAATTTATAAATCAGATATGGCAAAGTTTTGGTTAAAATTCGTGATATTCTTGTTGTAGTATTATGTTGTACCTGCTATACTGTAGGATTTTTCATATTTTATTGGTAACTGGGAAAAATCTAAAACAATAGGTTCTGGTGCGAAATTGCCAATACTATATACACAAAAACAAGATGGGCAAAACAACCTTTTGATGGCCTATTATGTTTGTAGCTGTTGCAAATGCCTCCAAACTATTTTGTAGATGTATACTTCTAGGATAAACCCCTAGAATAGTGCTTGTTTGCATGATTGCTTCTGTGATGATTGTGTGTGGTTGCTTGTGGTTGTTTTATTGTTGCATAATCATAATGCATGGGTAGAATTTTTATTTTCATAGATGATCTTTCTAAACTTACCTATGCTGAACCGCAGATGTCGCCTTGCCGTCCACCCATTGAGATGGAACAGCTAATAGCAGCCCAGGCATAGCTAGCACAGGTGATGACTCCATTCAGGGCTTCCCAGAACAACAACAACAACAACAACAACAACAACAACAACAACAACAACAACAACAACAACAACAACAATAGGAACAACCAGGCCCAGGGTGATGCTCTTGCAAGGTTTATGAGGATGAGGCCAGCAAATTTATTCACTGCACCTAAACCAATGGTTGCCCTTGACTATATGAGTTTGGTGAACAAGGATCTGGTGACTGTCGGATGCACTGATGCTGAAAAGGTGAGGTTTGCTGCACACCTACTAGAGGGACCAACTTCTTCATGGTGGGATAATTTCCAGATTACCCACCCGCTGGACACAGTTACCTGGGCCATGTTCGAGGAAGGTTTCAGGACCAACCACATCTCTTTAGGGATCCTTATCTTGAAGAGTAAGGAGTTCCGCAATCTACCTCAGACCAACCGCATTATGGCAGACTACATAGAGGAATTCAATAATCTGTCACGTTAATGCTCTAGAGGATGTAGAAGCTGACTCCAAGAGGAGAGAGAGGTTTCTGGATGGTCTCAGTGATGAGCTCTCATTGTAGTTGTATGTGGTTTATTGCACAACATTTCAGGAGCTGATGGATAAGTCTAGAATCCTGGAGGGGAAGCAAAAAAAAGTGGAAAGGCACAACAGGAAGCATAGCAGTCACTCTTATGGATTGCACCACCATGCTCGCATCTCTTATGATGGACACTCTGGACACTCTAGGCATGGAGGTGATGACCGCCACCACCATGGAAGAAATGGCCATCGCCACAATGGTCACAGGAGAAGCATCCATATCCGGGAGGGAACGACCACCACCATAATGGTCACAAGAACTACAACAACTCTGGGAGGAACAGTGGACACAACTATGAGAGCAAGAAGGATCTCAGCAATGTGGAGTGTTGCAAGTGCAAGAAGCTGGGCCACTATGCGAGCACCTACCCGGAGAAGATTCCAGGAGTAGGACCCAAGATCGGTCCTAATCAGAAGGCAAATGTGAACCATGTGGATGTGGAAGAGATCTGTGATGAGCCAGACCTCGTGATTGGTAAATTCACAATTGATTCCCCTACTACATTTGTTCTATTTGATACTAGAGCATCACATTGATTCATATCAAGGGAATTTGTGGATAGACATAAGTTACCCACTAAATCACTAAAACAGACCATTAGAGTGAGTACACCTGGAGGAGATATGTTAGCTAGTGTGGGTTGTCGTGATCTGACCCTAGGAATTGGAGCACAAATTTTTCCAGCACACCTGGTTGTTTTCGAGTCATGGGGATTAGATGACTAGGTATTGTAACAAACCTAGTTTTATTAAATGGTAATTAGGGTTTGATTGTGAATTCATGAGCATCATCATTTAAAATGTATGAAAGAACTAATCATAAAACCCTAAACCCTAACTCCTTTCTCCATTGGAAAACCTTCAAATGGTTTTAAAATATTTGAAAACTACCAAAACAAAATGGAATTCAAATGGTTATAAAGGGTCCCGCAATATTTTGAAATGTTTATAGAAGTTTTTGAATTTTGAAAATAATCAAAACAAATTTCAAATAAAAATTACAAAGAGAGAAATCAAAACAGGAAAAAGAAAAAGGTTTCTGGAAAAAAAAATAGCAGAAATAGTTAAGCCATGCCGCAACCCAACAACCTCCCTCTCTCCTCTCCCCTCTCCCTGCCGCCCGCATGCAGCCCGCAGCCGGCCCAGCATGGCCCACCTAGGCCTGGTACCGCTTAGCCCATCGTTTCGTCATCTTCTTCGCGCACGGCAAGCAGCTGCCTGTCGCCGTGGTCGCTGACGATTCGCGCGCTCGCCTGCCTCCGTCCGTCGCGCTCTAGGGTGGGGATAAGAATGCCACGACGTCCCCGCCTCGACCCTATCTCCTTATCCTCTCCCCAGAGACCTCTCTCTCTTCTCTCTCACGCAGACCCAAATCCTAGCCACCCAGATTCCGCCGGTCGCCATCATGCCACACCTCCCCGTGCTCGTCCGAGCATGCCACCGAAACCACCGTGCTCCCCTACCGCTTCTCGTCATGTGCCGCTGCCGCTGCTCGCCGTAACCACAGCTCCGGTGACCAATTCATAGTGGCACCGCCATCTTTGTGTTCGCCTTGCTGTGCTGATTCAATTAGGCTAGGTTTCGCAACCCCTTGACCGCTCCTTCGCCGCCCCCGTGCATCACCTGGGAGGTGGGACGTGACGTCACGCATGCGTCATGCTGACGTAGCCGCGTGGGTCCGTCTGCGCTCTTTGACCATTGACTGCCACTATGGTGTCAACGTGGCCTTGTCCCCACTCGTCAGCCACTTCGGCTAGCATCTGCCGTGGTGAGAAAAGGATAAGGTTAGGGTTGGGTGACGTCATGCTGAGGTAATAAGTGTTTTAATATTTTCACAAATTGATTAAACATTATAAAATCAATATCTTTTGATTTATAAAGCAGAAAAATATGAATAATATATCAAAATGTTCATAAAAATGAGAACTATCTAATTACACTATAATCATGCATTGTTTAAAAACTTTCATAGCATGTTTAATTAGAACAACCTAGTAACCCCTCATAGGTGATACCGGATTTTCTCCGAACTAGGTTTGCACCCCTTGGAACCCTGATTAAACTGCCGAGCATGTTTTAGGGTTTACATTTTAATACTAATCAACTTGTCATATCATCATTATTGTTTGAGCATTGCATCGATGCCATGTGTTGATTGTTTCCCTCTCTTACCGGTGTTTGGTTCTTCTCCGGTAGAATACGATATCGAAATCGAGATTGAGATTAAAGACCGAGATCAAAACCATCGAAGCTCAAAGACCAATACTTGATAAACTATAATCAAGTCAAGTACCAGGTGTCCGAAGATCTGCTCATTGGTTATCAACTGGCAAAGGCAAGCGAAGTCCCACACATAATATAATCCTATGTTTTCAAGCATTTCAATTCTTGCCATGTGCATGCGATTCTAAAGTCTTTTATCGATAGATAAAGTAATCCTATATGATGCATGTTTCCTTTGTAGCCTATATTTCCTGATCCACTGCTCCTAGCATAACTAGGGTTTGGCTTGTGAAGCGTTGCTAGAGCTTTTATATCTGTTGTGCTTAGCCATGCTTAGATGTTACCACTAGTCCATCGGTTGATGAATCAGACATGCGAATGAACCTAGTTTGACAGGATGACATGGTATGATCAGAGATGAGAGTTAAACATGCTAAGGCTTGTATGGGAGGCCACGGAGGGTTGTGGTTTTGGCAGTCCCATACTTTCCACTACTAGGACCTGAGTTCTTGCCTCTTGAACCAAGACGAGCATACAGCCACACGGGGGCCTAGAAAACCCCCCGGCCAACTAACTTGCCTAGTAGATTCCATGAGTAACATAGTTCGGGCGTTCCATTTGACATACGCATTCTGGTTCTTGTCGAAGGAGGTGAAGTAGGTGCATTCATATAGGTAGGTAAGCATGGTAGGGAATGGGAGATGCCCGGCATCCGTAATCTCAAACCCTGTTCACATCATTAGGGACCGACTTTGGGACTCGACCCGTTACGACGACATCTCCCTAGTGCGTGACTCATGGTCTCGGCGAAAACAAGGTAAATGTAGTGGTCAACCACTCTCTGTCGGCCCTCCAAGGACGAGGGATAATATATAGTGGCATTAAGAATCGGTTGGCGCGTGTGGGTAAAGTTGTACACCCCTGCATGGTTATTCATCTTTTCGAAAAGTTGTGTCCACGGTTATGGACAACTTGGGAACGAACGTGATGATCATAGAGAACTTGAACCTAATCGTAAAACTTGGCAAGTTAAACAATGAGTGCTTGAGGATGCTTCCTTAGTGATCGAGGGGGTGATCCTAGATAGGTTCAGTTGATGATGATTCAGTGGATATCAAGATGGTCAAAACTAGAGTTACCGCTCTCTTATCCCCTTTTTATAATATTCTGATTAGTCGAGATTCTTCTCCCTCTTGTATTACAAACAAAGATGGCTTTATTCAAAATAACTCCACCAGCCATAAGTCTTGCGGAGTACACCCTGTACTAACCCTTGCTTCGTTGATACTTTCGCAGTAAAGTAAGTGTTACCATAGAAGATGAATTCTTCACGGCATCGACATCGACGAATATCTTTGGGTTCCCAGTCGGCAGTCTGGGATCTCTAGATTGGACGTCATCGTTATGCTTCAGGTCTCTTAGGACATTTGTTAAGTTTACTATACTTAGTAGCATAATTTTCCTTCCGTTGTTTGATGTTTGTGGTCAGTGACCTCTTCTTGTAATACTCTGGTTCTTTGCTCAGTTATGAGCTTGCTGTAATAATTTTTGTGTCGTAGGGTCACTTTTGTGTTATAAATACTACCTCTGTACGCTTTCGAGATTTAGGTTAGGCTTATATCAGACAGAGGTCTGGGATATGTCTAACCCTAATCCCAGGGGTGTAAACAGGTTTTGGTATAAGAGCAGTACCGACTATAGCAAACCATTTATATTGGTCGATGTTGAGTCTAGTACTTGTGAAAACTATTTTCAAAGATGAAAATTATGTGCGAAAACTATGCTATGCTTCTTTTTCTCCTTATCCAGTTTCGCTCTAGTTCTGGGTCATCTTATCTTGTGTTGATTTGTAAAGTTTTGCTATCTCGTCCAATCTTTCAAAGCTTAGGTGCCTCTTCAGGCATGTCGGTTCTCAACCATTTGACCTAGTGTTGAGTTCTCTAGAGTCAGGTGTGTGTGTGTGTTTCTTGATCCCCTTGTTCTGTTTATACTGAGAGATTTCTTTCTATCATGATATGTCTACACTAAGGCTCCACAACATCATGTTTATGGTTCCAAAATGTTCTGTTCTGGACTTCAAGGTTTCCTTTCGCCTCGAGTGCCTTCTTTTTGTTTGTTTGGATACTTCAGAAGTTGTATATTCTCTTGGAATCTACCTCGTGATCACTATCTTGTAGTGTAAGCATTGTCACTCAAGTAGCAGTTACTCCTTCTCTGGGGTTTAACCCTTGGACATGAACCTAAGATCCCTGATTGTGCTAGATTCTGGTGCTGTGAATCTTGTACAGGAAGCTGACCTTTAACCCAAGATCCATTGTTGACCCCTCTGGTTAATGTTCACACATTACCTCAGGATGGCTAGTACCTTCTAGTGTAGCCTACAAGCTTGTGGATATTTTCTCTACTGAACAGTGACGATAAAGGACTTCCCCTACCACATTATATGGCAAATTTTATTGAATGGAACCAAATAGATCACGACAAGAGTGCTCTTCGCGAGACTCACATCTATACCCGTGACTCTGCCACACCCTTCCATTTTATGTATTGGTTTTTGGAAGACTGTTGACTTATGCATCCACATCTTGGGATTCTATCTTGAGCATGTTCCTTTCCTTGTTGTTTTCCGACCTTTGTCTACTAGTTGGTAGCCAAGTAGTAAATGTGCATTGGTGTATTCGATGCAAGATACTCTTGTGGTTTGTCATGATAAACCATTTAGGTTTGTCGGGAGAAACAAACTCCAGTACCTCGTCATTTCTAAGACCAGGTCAAAGTGTTGTAATACGCATACCAATAAGAATTGATTAGTTTATGTTTTGTTCTACCTTGAAGTATCACACCTTTTTTATATTAAGAGGTCGTGCTGAGTCTCATGACCCTCTTAATGAAGTGATGCTCTTACACATTTTTACCCACCCTTCCTCTGAGCTATTCGCGCCCAGGAATGTTGCATGTGCGTAATGATGTGGCTATCAAAGATTCTTAGCAATTTTTATTGCTTTAAACTCAAAGGACATTTGAATCATTCTTAGCGAGATGGATAATCTTATCACTAAGCCAAGGATGATTGTGCTACCAAGTCCGTTCGTCTAGTGCACTCTCTTTAGTCAAAGAGTTAGGCTCATGCCGAAGATCCAAGACTATGTCATCTTTCCTTACCAAGCAAGATTCCTCTCGAACTAAGTGACATATGGGTGGTTCGTGATATTCTGGATGTCTTACTAGAAGTATCGACATGTTGCCACATGATCGTGTTGTCAGGTTCTTGAGTAAGTTGTTTCTTTAAACCACTCCTTTCTCTAAGGATCCGTACTGGATACCCCTGAACTAGTTGGTTGAGCTGAAACAACAACTTGGAGAGTTGTAAGACACAAGTTCCATCCAACTCAGTTCCTTCTTAAAGGGATGTCTAGTTTTGTTCGTGTTGAAGTAAGATAGTATGTCCTTCGTGAATATGTTATCTTCCCACGCCATTAATTTGAACTGAGCAATCGTCAAATCAAACTTAGTTCCAAGGACAATCTTGATGGTGTATCTACTTGTGATGTTCCACCTAGGTACATCTTCATGTTCGTTGGTCTGACTAGTATGTCTGCCTTGTTTATACAATATATGACTCCGTCTTCTTAGAGTGTACATATAAGTTTGTTATTTAGCCCATCGATGACATCCTTAACTTCTCCATGTTATAACAGATTCATATGAAACATTTGGCATTAATGTTGGAAAAAATTTGAGAACCATATTGGAGTCATCTCGAAGTATGTGTTCTGGATCCTAGAAGTAACCTTCTCTGGTTCATGTGCAATTGTTGAAATATGTCACCGTGGATTCGAGTAGAGTTATCATTGTTTCCTCGGGAATCATTCCAAGTTAGACAAGCAAGTGCGAGGTATTCTTGATATGGTAGGTTGATACCTTGACATCTCGAGAAGATCCTCCAAGCACACCAAGCCACTGATTGATTTGTTTACGGAATATAAGAAGTCCAAAAAAACTTCTATATCCTCCTAAATGTTTCCCAGCAAGGATTCAGTTGTGTTCTGTTGCAAACAATTCATGTAGGTGCAATTGTCCTCTAATAATTTGCTAATACATGGAATTTGCAATCTATCTCATCTTTTGGAACTAGACACCGAAGTACATGTCTTGAGAATCTAGTAACTTTACCTTGTGGTAAATTTTGCACCCTTTCTATTCGGACAAGCTAAGTCTGAAGTATCCCTCCACTTAATCAAAGATGAATCTCAAGCAGCAATAATTATTGGTGTTCCTCAAGGTTATGACATAGGTCTATTGCAACTCTGGCAAAATAGATGTAATGGTTAGCACAATCAGTCGGAAGACCTATTGCCCTACTCTCTTGAATAAGCAATCACAACCACTCCTCATGGGGCTGCTTCTATGACATAATAAAGGAGTTGTGCGTATGGTTTCCTTTGAGTCCGAAGTCCGACCTTCACTTGATGACTGATTAAAGGCTTGTACAAAAGTATGTTATTAGTATCTTGAACATCAAGGAGAACATTTAAAGAAGAGTTGCTAAATGTCTCTCGGTCGACCCTTCAGGCCATTTTATGATGTCAAGCATCTTGTTATGCCAAGTACTTGGAGTCTGAGAATGAAGTTTCTTTCTTCTCGTGTCATCAGGAATCTTCTCCACTATTCATCTTGGTGGTGTGAAGTGTTTTCACTATCTTCGGCAATGATGTGGATAAGCCTGGATGAATAAAGCGTTTCCTTCTCGTTTTCTTAAACATGTTTGAGGAGAGACTATGATTTTGGTAATCAATAGTTTCTCTTGTTATGTTTTCCTTATGACTTACGAGTACTCTCCACCAAAACACCTTTCTGTCTTGGCCTTCTGTTGAACCAAAGAATGACCCTTCTGTGTCAAAAGTAGTTCAACAACCTAGTTTTGTTGGAACCTATCTCTTCCTCCTACCCTACTCATGATTTAGAGTTAGCCTCTGTTGTCCATGCACTCAAAACATGGAGACACTATCTTTTGGGAAAGCGATGTGAAGTGTTCACAGATCACAAGAGTTTGAAGTATATCTTCACCCAGTAGGAAATTAATATGAGACAAATAATATGGCTAGAACTCATCAAGGACTATGACTTAAGTTTGCAATACCATCCCGGTAAAGCAAATGTTGTAGCGGATGCTCTAAGCCGTAAGGTTTTTGTGAATGGCCTTACCAAGGGAGAATTGCCCGATGATTTGTGTGCCCAATTTAGAGATCTTAGATTGGAGATTGTGCCTGAAGGACATCTCATGTCTTTGGATGTTCAACCCACTTTGTTGGACAAGATCAAAGAAGCCCAGAAGATTGATAAGGAAATTGAAGAGATTAAAGAAAAGATTGGCAAAGGAAAAGCCAAAGGGTTCCATGAAGACGAACAAGGTACTTTATGGCATGGGAAACGTATCTGTGTTCCACAAGTTCCGGAGCTTCGGAAACTGATTTTGCAAGAAGCACACAACTCACCGTATTCCATTCATCCGGGTAACACCAAAATGTACATGGACATGAAGGAAAGATTTTGGTGGAATAATCTCAAGAAGGACATCGTCGAACATATCGCTTTATGTGATGTGTGTAGTAGAGTGAAGGCGGAACATCAGAAACCAGCAGGTTTACTTCAACCACTACCTATTCCTCATTGGAAGTGGGACAAGATTGGTATGGATTTCATTACCGGATTACCAAGGACCAGGTCAGGATATGATTCTATTTGGGTAGTAGTGGATCGCCTAATTAAAGTGGCTCATTTCATACCCGTGAAGACAACTTATACAAGTGCTAAGTTGGCCAAAATCTATATGAGTAGAATTGTATGTCTACATGGAGTGCCCAAGAGTATTGTGTCTGATAGGGGAACTCAATTCACTTCCCATTTTTGGAGACATCTACATGAGTCATTGGGAAAGAGGTTGGAATTCAGCACTGCTTTTCATCCTCAAACTGATGGACAGACAGAAAAGAACTAATCAGATTCTTGAAGACACGTTGAGGGCATGTGCCCTAGACTATGGAGCCAGTTGGGATGAAAGTTTTCCTTATGCAGAATTTTCTTATAACAACAGCTATCAAGCCAGCATTGAGATGGCACCATTTGAGTTTCTCTACGGGAGAAAGTGTATCACCCCATTGTTATGGAATGGTGTGGGAGAAAGAAGTTTGTTCGGACCAGAACTTATCAAATAAGCCGAAGAGAAAGTCAAGTTGGTTAAGGACAGATTGAGGATAGCACAGTCCCGACAGAAAAGCTACGCAGATCCTAAGCGTAGAGAAGTCACCTACGAAGTTGGTGATAGAGCTTATCTTAGAGTGTCACCACTTCGTGGAGTGAAGAGGTTCGGAGTCAAAGGAAAGTTGGCCCCAAGATATGTTGGACCATTCAAGATTCTGAGTCGCAAAGGAGAAGTTGCTTATGAAATTGAATTGCCGAAGTCTTTGTCAGCTGTCCATAATGTGTTTCATGTGAGTCAGCTTAAGAAATGTCATCCAGAAATGGAAGAAACTTCTTTGAAGGATACTATACCTTTGGAGGAGGTCCAATTGGAAAGTGACCTCACTTATGAAGATAAACCTATCAAGATTCTTGAGACTGCAGAAAGAGTCACACGTACTAAGACTATCAAGTTTTGCAAAGTTCAGTGGAACCATCATTCCGAAGAGGAAGCAACATGGGAAAGATAAGATGATCTTCGGAAAGACCACCCTCACCTATTTGCTAGCCAATCCGAATCTCGAGGGAGAGATTCACCTTAAGGGGGTTAGATTTTTAACATACCTAAAAATCATGTTCCAAACTCATGCATATCATCCATGCATCCATGATCATATGAATCTCATTTCAAACAAATCATTTCAAAACAGAAGCATTTATGCTTATCATTCCATGAAAATTGCTCTAGCCTTAGTGCTACCTTTCAATAAGAAGAGTGCTTGATTTGTTCAGTAAGGTTTGAATTCAAACTTAGGCACCATCAAAAGTTTGAACAAAGTTTCAAAACAAAATAAGTAAAATAAAACCAATACTATGCCTATTATATGTATCACATAAAGGCTTGGTTTTAATTTATTTTCATTTAATCAAAGTATTTTGGTTGAACAGAAGTGTTTGACACACTTTTGAGTGCAAGGTTTGCAGTATAAAAACCTAGAGAAGTTTCGAATTCAAACTCATTTGAATTGGATTTGAAAATCATTTCAGAAAATCAAAACAGAAAAAGAAAAGGAGAAAAGAAATAGAAAAAGGCCAGCGCCAGCAATTGAGCCCAGCAATGCAGCGCCCACTAAGCCCACCCGGGTTCCCCCTCTCTCCTTCTCACTCACGAACGAACCCCAACAGGTCACTGACGCTAGGACCCCACCCCCTCTCTGTTTGATTCGCTGACAAGTGGACCCACTGCCACGTCAAGTTCGTCGTCAATCTCGCGCTGAAGACCTGCTCGCCGTGGCCGTTTCTTCCCCAACGCAAATGCACTTAATTGGCGTTGATTGCTCGCGAGATTCTCGCCCCTGCTCCGCCTACTTAACCCCCACCTCTCTGCGACCATTTCCCCTCACACAGCGCTTCCACATCGCCACTAGGCTGCCCACAATCGCACTTGCGCTGCAGCTGTACCGAGCCACTCCGGCGGGCGATTCTGGTAAGCTCCGACCACCCCTCTGCCTCTGGTTCAAACGAGCGTGACCGCCACGTCCTTGTGCATCTGCTAACACCCCTGGTTTGCCTGCTCGTGACCCAGGTCGCCGTCTCTGTTCACGCCCGCAACCACCAGAGCCGCCGCTCGACTCCGACGAGCAATAGCGGTAAGAATCGAGCGCCCCTTGCCTCCCCTTTGGTACAGTCTTGTTCGCTAGACCCTTGCGCATATCCTCAACCCTCTGGCTTGTGCTAGGACGATGCAGAGCCTCGGCAACGACCTCGACAACTAGCAACAGACACCGCCCGCAACTCCGACGAGCTCTAGCGATCGTGTTCAGGCGCCTTGCTGCCGTCGCCGCCGGTTGAGCATCGAGTGCATCACCGCAGTTCGTAAGCGCCCGACGACCCTAGAACCACCTATAGCGCCGCCGCCAGAGGCGAGCTTCGCCACGCCAAGAGCTACCGCCGGCGCCAGCTATGGTCGATTGATCCAGGACCGTTGGATCTGGATCCAGCGCGCGAGATTAGATCACTTAACGAAGCGGTATAGTTAGATCTGGGCCGTGCAGATTATGTTGATCTAACGGCTCACAAACGTGATCCTGAGCGAAGCGGTACGGGCCAATTAGATTAAGACGCGTGGCAGCTGTTTAGATTTAAAAACAGAATTTGAATCTATTAGATGTTTGAATTTGTTTTGGCTATAACTTTTGATCCCCACGTTAGAATTTGACAAATTTTATATCGTTGGAATCAGGAGAGCAAGCCCTTTCTAAATACGCAATGTGTTTAATATTTTGCTTCTGTTAAAATGGTTTTATTTGCAGAAACTTGTGTAGGGCTAATTTGAGTATATGAATTGTTTAAGAATTGTTTTAGGGTTTATTTAAATGTTGTTTGGCAAGTTTTTAGCTTGTTTATGAACCAGTACTGTACACTTGCTTTGTTGAGTTTTAAAAATCATCACATATCATATTGCATGCATGCATATATTTTTGTTTGTATATGTTTTGTATGTGATTTGTGGCTATGATTCTTTATGTATATTTGGTGCTAGTGATTGTGATTGTGAGGAGTGTAGCTACTCTCCAAACTACCAAGGCAAGTGGTGCTCATGAATATTTTATCCCTATGTTTTCTACTAAGCATTAGAATTATTTTGCTAGACTTGCATGCTATATTTTGCTTATATGCCATGTTGGGAAATCCTAGTAGTTGTAGAAATTACTAGAAATTTCTAAGTTAAGATGCTTATCTATGCCATGCTTAGCCTAGCTAGTGCAACCAAGGGTTGGTGAAATATATATGCTATGATGAAAATATTTCTAAGTCTTTTTGACTTGAGTTTTGCCTAATAAAACAACTAAGTAAATGAAACACCTGGGTGGAATGGAAGGAATGGTTTATGTTGAGTGGTTACACAAGGCCCATTTCTATGGTTTACCTTGTGTATCTCACTTGTGGAAATCCACCCAGGAACAAAGAGATTTTAGAGGCCAAGTGTTGAGAAGCTTCTAGTGCAGCCACTTGGCAATATGGGCTCTGCTTGGATCACATAGGTTGCTAGAACTTAGCCATTTGGACAGTTGGTGGTAGTGGGATGATAGGTTGGAACCCATTTGGTCTAAGGGAAGGCTTCTGAAAGGTCCTGTCTTGGTGAAAATCAAGTCTGGTGGGGAAAGTGCACAACCTCTACAGATGGAAGAATCTAAGTACTTAGCCATGTCCCTGGAAAAGGACAACTTGAGCAACAAGACATGGAAGCTATCAAGAATCTCCTCATCCCAATTTCTAAGTAAAAACTTGTGGGTGAACAAGGGTGAAGGACCTCAATGTCTATTGGTGGTTCCTTGGGAAAAGTTTTGACAAAGAAAAACTTAGTGATTTCAACTAATAGGCAAAACCTATTTTGAGCAAAGCAAGCCAAGCTACACTTAGCCAAATTGCATATAGTATCTAGTCCACTTAAATTATACTAAGGTATCACTTGCCAATACTATTCCAAAGTATTGACCCACTGTGGCTGTAACTTGTGATGTTGCAGGTTACTCTGATGAGGATTAGGAGTCATGAGTCTACACTCAACATGTTTGCATGTGGCACATGAAGATGAAGACTTTTATTTATTTACATATTCAAACTTTTGTACTAGGCCTGTGGCCTTGGAGTTGTAAAGACTATGTTGTCTCTAGAATGACTATAATAATGACCTTTGTTTCTGTGTACTTCATCTTAAACTGTGGATGCTAGCAATGATCCAGGGACTAGCATTGCAATCATAGGGATCCTTTTCCTTTATAAAGGAGGGATCTTACAATAGGATCCGAACCCGAAGCTGAAGTCAACAACACCGAAGATCCATACCTGTCTACTGACGGACAAGGCAAGCGTAGCCTCTCATTCTGAACCTATGTTTTACAAAGTATATTACTTTCTCGCTATAATGCACACGATTCCAATGTGGTCTTTTGTTAGTAGCTAGTGTTACCTATCTGCTGCACTGTTTCCCTTTTGTAGCCTTATACTCCTAAACCACTGCTCCTAGCATACCTAGGTTTGGCATGTGAGCGTTGTAGAGCTTCTGCTACCGACAGCTTAGCCAAGCATAGAAACAATGTCTGATCTATTCAATGATGAATCAGAGATGCCGGAGAATCTAGAAAGGTAGGAGATGGTGACATCCTCGAATGAGTTTAACTAAATATGCTAAGGCTTGTATGGGAGGCCACGTTGGTGTGGTATTTGCGGTTCCATACTCGCCACAACTAGGAACTGAGTTCTTGCCTTTGGAACCGAGATGAGCGTACAGCCACACGGGGCTTGGGAACCCCTCAACTGACTAACTTGCCTAGTAGATTCCATGAGTCACATAGTTCGGGATTTCCATTTGGCATACGCATTGAAAATGTTTTCGAAAGAGGAGGTGATGGAGGTGCATCATAATAGGTAGGGAAGCGTGGACCGGGTTCTTGGGGTGGATGGAGCCCCTGGTAAAACAACCTCGCCTCAAATCTTTAAGTACCGGCTTCGGGATTTGACCCGTTACGGCGGAATCATACTTATTGCGTGACTCATGGTCTCAGCGAAAGCAAGGTAAAGGTCATGGTCAACCACCCTCTGCCGGCCTTCCAAGGAAGTGGGCTAATAATATTTGGCATTAAGAGTCGGTTGGTACGTGTGGGTAAAGTTGTACACCCCTGCAGGGTATTAATCTTTTTGAAAAGACGTGTTCACGATTATGCACGCTTGGTGACCAGATTCTAAGATCATAGATAACTTTAACCATTATAAAACTTGTTGATCCATGTGTGCTTAAGGATGCTTCCTCTGGGTCGAGGGGGTGATCCTAGATAGGAGGTTCTAATGAAGCTGGTGGTTATCGAGATGTGACGAACAAGATGAAGAAGTCGCTATCTTATCCCTTTTAAAAGATTCTGAGTAGATGAGCCTCTTCCCTCTCTTGTTCACAAATAAAGGTTACTTTCCGCAAAGATAATCCAGAAAAAGCCTTTCTAGCCAGAGCATGTAGATACTAGTTTATCTAAGTCTTGTGGAGTATATTCTTGTACTCAGCCTTGCGCCATTGTTGTTTTTCTACGGAGGATCTGGTTGCAACTAAAGGTGGCTTCTGCGTTGACATCGACGAGTAGTTGGGGGTCCCAGGTAGCAGCCTGAGGACTATGGGATGGACGTCATTTTTGTTTATGGCCTATTAGGCCCTTTGCTAAGTTGTTGTGTAGAACAACATAATTTGCTTTCGCTGTGTGATGTAGTGTTGGGTCTTTGACCTCTGGTTTGTAATAACTCTACTATCTCACTCTGCTAAGAGTTTAAACTTATGTCGTTGAATCCCTGTGTTCTGTAATGTTACCGAATCATACTGTGATCTTCCGTGTTTGGGAGTTGAACTTATCTTAGATGGTGATCTGAGGTTAGTTTAACCCTAACCCCGGGGGGTGCTACAGGAGACGCCAGTACCAAGACAACCGTCGTCATCGACTTCGTCATTTGCCCCCATCGCCGACCATCGTCTGAGCCCCGGTGAGCCGCCCCAGACCCCCACTGGCCGTGATAGGGTTAGCCACCATCATGTTCTGTTCCGACGAGTGGGGACACCTTTGATCCTTAGTCTAATCCTATGGTCATAATCGCCCCGTACCCCTTTGCACCCCCTGTCTCACTAACAAGTGGGGACACCACTTAACCAGCCCGCGCGTGCGTTGTGCGCAGTGGGACGGCCCAGTTAGAATTCCCGTGCGACCCGGTAGTTTGAATTTAGATTTGTGTATTTAGTTTCAAACCTAGTTTTGTCTGTTGATTCAAAAATCAGTTTAGAGAGTTTTGTTAGAAAGATATGGAAATTTTGTTAGAAAGATATGGAAATTCTTAATCGAAGGCCGTTGGATTCAAATCATTTGGAATTATAGATCACCTATAGTAAAAATAACAAAACAGAGAATTTTCTGCATTCAAACATTTTTCAAAATTCAACCATAAATGCTCATGAGTTGATTCCAACTCTCAAAAATAACATTTTATAAGACCTTTCTGAATATATAAAAATATCTATGTTTACTTTCAGTAATAACGGACAAGTAATAAAAGAATGCCCCATAGGCATTTCTAGTCACTTTAATTAATTAAAATAAAAAGGTAAAACCTTATTAAATTGTGACACCACTTTAAATCACATTACCAGGTATTAAAATATGTGGTGATCACACGTGTCAACATGATCCCATATTTTAATTGGAGAATCTTAAATCTTAAGTAGCTTTTTAATGAGTAGAAATTACTTTTCTAAAATAAAATAAGTAAGACTATTGCCTTAATTCTTGTGATAATTGTGATGATGCTAGATCATCTAGTGTAAACCCTTGTGTGCAAAATAGAAGTATTTAAGTATTGTTTGGTGATTGCGTACTTTGTTTTATTTATAGATGCTAGTATCGACCAAGGATATGAAGAGGAAAGAGACTACTACGAAGAGGAAGCCTAGGAGAACTTCAACCACTGCACTGCTTAAGGCAAGCTATCTAATGCAAGCCATCCTAGCAAGCTAACACTTGCAATTGTGAAAGCTAGATAACTTATGCAATGCATTAGGCATGCTTTGATTAGACAATCTTGAGTATCCTAAATCCCACTTTTACTTGCAAGCCTTATTAATTTATTTCTTTATCAAAATTCTTTGCTTACTTTTAGGTAGTTCTTGTGATATTTTGGAAAGATATTAGAGGTAGCATAAAGAGCATAAAACTTGGACTAAGTTAGATAGAATTAGATGTCATCCTGAGGCATGAGATTAGGCTTAGATAAGTCACACTTGATTATCACCCCCTCATTAGTGATTACCTCCAATTGTAGTGGCTAGTGCTAAGCATAAAACTTGATCACTTTAGATGGGAATACTTGGTGAAAATGGTTATGAAAACCATAGAATGATGATTCATTCTAATTAGATGTTTTGACATGTGTTATGAACACCAGATGATTTTGATGATGAAAATGTTGAGGCATGAGCCTTAGCCCTTTATCAAACTGATGGTTGCGTTCGGATGCGATACCATTCCAATTTTACCGGACAACACAGTACCGAATTTTGGTAGGGCTTGACTGGAAGTTTATATACCTTAGTATGGGTTCCCTTGCGGCCGAGGTTTGAGCTGAGGCTACCTCGTGATGATTGTCCACCTATGCAGTTCCCAAGATGACAGATGGTCATGGTTGGGAGGCCAAACTCATAGGAGAGGTGCCTATACTAGGGTGTGTAATTGAAAGGCTAGGATTTTTTTAGAGCAACCGGCAGGAGCACTGCCTATTCTATTAGAAGAAGAGAATTGACCGGTTTGGAGGGAAACCGGCCAAAACCCGATACTGACATAAAAACACACGGGGCCGGTTAAAAGGGGAACCGGACCAAAAAATATCCCAAACGGCACAGTTTCAGGAAAAACTGGCAAAAACCACGTTACCTAGCTCGACTAGGTCCAAAGCACCAACACCCAAGACAATGTTAGCATACACGCCTTCGAGACCGCACTCCTAGCCGATAAAGTAGCAACCAGACATCACAAGCTCAAAACGCCTAGCGGAGCACCAAACCTTCTAAGACATCACCCCCAAGAGGGAAAACAACGGTAGCGCCGTCGATGCCCTCTCTGGCAGAAACCAGGGCATAAGTTTTCCCCCGAAGAGTCTGTGACCCGAAGCAAACGAGGGATGTGAATGATCTCCTCAATGATGCCTCCAACGAGGAGAACGACATCCGCGGACGCTGACATCGCCGGCATCAACCTAGGTTGATGCAGTGCTTTCGCACGGAGAACACCATACCCGAGCCGAACAAGCCGATCCAGCAAGGCGAGGAAGCTGTGCCGCCTCGCCGCACACCACCACCGCCACCACATGCCATAGGGAAACCACCTAGGTACCACCTCCCGCGATGCCCCCTGCCGCGACCACCATCCTGGGGCCTCTGCCCCGGTGTCCACTCCTTAGCCACCAACCACCACCACGGCGAACACACCATAGCCGGCAAGACACCGACAGAGCCGGGAGCCGCCTTCGCGAGACCACTACGCCGAGACGTCCTAGCCTCGCCGTCCTCCACACAACCACCACGTCGAGGCAAGCCCCGGCCACCGGCCAAACCACCCACCACCGCGCCCCCGGGTCGTCGTCCCTGCTGCCCACACAACCTGGGAGAGGCAAGCCCAAGGCTGGAGAAGTGCCGACGTGATTCGGGGACGCCACCCTAGCCTCCATAGCCTGCAGCCGCCACCGAGAAGCTGCAGCACCGCCAGCCCTCGAAGCCCCGGATACAGAGTATGGTGATTCAGGATTGTTCCTGACGAATGTATCGAATATTGTGGTGAAAGTGTACCACCTCTGTAGAGTGTCAAACTATTCGAATAGCCATGTCCACGGTTATGGACAGTTGGAGTGGCCATACTGTTCCATCGTCAGATGTTTTCAAAATGACTTGTGAAATGAACTATGACTTTGACTTGACTACAATAGGGTTGTGAATATGAAAACTAAGTTACCACTTAGGTGTTATAAAACCTTAAACTAGCTTTCTTTACTTCTGAACTCAGCTAGAGATAAACCTGGCTTTTTGCAAAACAACCTAGACCTTAGGCTTCCTACTTGAAACCTCTTTACCTGTTAGTGATAGTTTGCGAGTACTTAAAGAGTACTCATGGATTTGTCCCTAGCTATTCATGTGGCCAGACTATGAGGAGGACTACCAGGAGGATGGACAACAGGAAGTCTATGACAACTAGGATCATCTCCCATCATCAGCATTGCCTGTGACCATGAAGATGGAGCTTCTCCCACGCTACTGTTATTACATTATTCCGCTGTGTTGATTGTATTAAGACTGGATTATGAGATCCTTTATGCGTAAGACCTTTATTATGGTTTGTAATGGATGATGAACTATGGTACCAATCTATTATGTCTCGCAAAAATGGTAATCCTGGGATTGCGATATGGCATAACAGGCATCTGGGATTAAAAATCTGAGTGTTGACAAGTTGGTACCAGAGCCATGTTGACCATAGGAGACCCTAGTTTAGAATTGACACTTGAATCAAAAACATAGTTTCCAAGCAAAAGAAGTGAGTATTTATGAAAACCTATTCTCATTCTTATCACTTAGATTCTTTCATGAAAATTCATGTTCCTACATTCTTATAGATGGACGTGATGTATAGAAAGTTCTATCAGTTGGTTTATGGAGGAGATCTCATATTTGAGCGTGATTTGGACCAACTCTTGGAACTTCTGGAGCGCCCACAACCCGAGTTTTCTTCAGAGCTCAGCTCAACGATCAGCAAGGAGGAGAATTGGAATGGCTGATTATTGCAAGTCTCCAAGGGAAGATTGAAGCCCCCACCTCAGAGGGAGTCCAGTTCACCTTAAGAGAGAACAACTGGCTAGATGGACTCACCAGGGCAATGCAGGAAGCTCTTTCCTGTCTATGTAGGCAAAGCATCAATCCGATCAAGGGTAATCTCTTTGAGTATTACCCAAGGCGTGATGCTATGGGACAGCCACTGGAGGTACCACGTCACCCGGAGCTGAAGCATCAAGTGGACCATCTCAGCTTCATGATCTATGACAGGAAGAAGGAGTTGGACAATGCACGTGCCTACGCCAACCACAACTATGCCATCGCAGTCCAGAAGGACCAGACCATCGCCATGCTTGTGAAGGATCACCAGTCACGTCGCCGTTAGCTTGACAAGAAGGATCACACTATTACTTGCCTTTGTCACAAAGTGACAGAATTGGAGGAGACCATCCACGAGCGGGACATGCATCTTAAGGAGAGGGAGAATGCAGGGGAAGATATCGGTGGAGACCCCTACTCCTACCTCAGTGATGATGATGACTTCCTGGAGGATCAAGCCATGGAATTCCACACCGATGACGATGACTCTTCCTTCATTGATAATGATGATGATGAAGCCACTGATTCCGAGGAGTAGTAGCACTTGAGCACTAGCGTTAGTGAAGTTGTATCCGGTCCCACTGTATCGTAGTTTCACAGAATGGTTCTTAAAGCTATATGTTTCCTTATTGTGGTGTGTGTTTGTATTGTGTGCTATGAATGAATGAAAAGCAAGTTGCTAGTGGCAAAACCTGAGTCAAAATTTCAAAATACTTTTCAAAAAAAACCCGAACCTTAGAAATTTCCCTCTTTTCTCATGATCTATCTCAATCGTCAGATGCCTCACAGAGGAAGAAGTTCATCCCCGGAACCAATGTTGCAAATCTTGCAAATGCAGGTTTCAGACCATGAAGCTGAAAGAGCCGAACGTCAAGCCAACTTAGCCACCCTTCAACATATATCTCAGATGGCCAACAACAATCAAGGCCATGGAAACTAGGACAACCATGGATCCAAGCTCAAGAACTTTCAGAACACCAATCCACCCATCTTTAGTAAGTCTGAAGAACCATTAGATGCTGATGATTGGCTGCAGGCCATGGAGAACAACTTAGAAGTCGCCGGGGTGGAGGCCAATGAGAAAGTACTATTTGCCACCCATTATCTGGCAGGAGATGCAAGAGCTTGGTGGAACAGTGTTCGCACCATGAATGGAGGACAAATGATGTCTTGAGATGAGTTCAAACTCAAGTTCAGCCAAACCCATGTGCCACCAGGTTTGATTCTACGGATGAGAGATGAATTCAAGGAGATGAAGCAGGGAAGAATGACTGTGGTAGAGTACCGTGACGGATTTCTATCTCTGTCTAGGTATGCCCCTGATGAGATTAGTACCGAAGCCGAGAAGAAGGAGAGATTCCTGAATGGTCTGCATGATGAGATGCAGACAGTGTTAGTCAATATCCCGTTTGCTGACCTTGAAGCCTTAGTGTATTCAACCATCTAGATGGAAGGCGAGATCAATCAAGCTAATGAGAATCGCAAGCGTAGAATGATGAATCAACCAGGAACCCACCATACCCCAAAGTATCGCCCCTACCCGTCTGCAGGATATGCCCTAAGAAACAATAGACCCCAGATGACCCGTCCTAACTATCCCAACCGTGGAGGAGGAAACCCAAGGCCCGGAGGAAACCACAACAATAACCCCGGTAACTCCAAAAATTTCAACCGTGCACCGCCAAAAGTGCACAACCCCACCAACACCAATACTGCCCCAAGAACTGGAAGCAATGATGTGCATGTTGCAGGAAAGGACAAGTCTTAGGTGACTTGTTATGAATGCGGAACCAAGGTCACTACTCCAATGAGTGCCCCAAGAAGCTTGCAGCAGCCCCCAATGTGAATGCCCCAGCTCAGCAGCAGCGTTGCGTTTAGCCTGGAAGAAGATTTCCCCAAGGAATTCGCTCAACCGCAACGGCCGTCTATTTCTCATGATGTTGAAGAAGCCCAAGAAGCACCAGATGTCGTGCTGGGTATGTTTTCTGTTAACTCAGTACTTGCAAGAGTGTTGTTTGATTCTGGAGCATCGCACTCGTTTGTTACAAAAGAATGTGCATGCACTAATAAGATTCAACCAACAAAATTGAAGCATGTTATGATAGTTCAAATACCTGGTTCAACCACCAAAGCTAAACAAATTTGCAAGGCCATACCTATTAGAATCCATAGCATAGATTTTTATGCTAATCTAATAGTAATCGGAACCAAAGGTTTGGAAGTAGTACTAAGAATGGATTGGATGTAGAAACATAAAGGAGTAATCGATTGTGCCAAGAAAGCCATAACCATGACCAGTACCGCTGGAGTATCAGTATAGCATGTATCTGAAACCTTGCCCCGTCAATTCAAGTGCAAGAAGAGTCTAGCCCAACCACCATTGACCAAGTCATATTAGTCTGTGAATACCATGGCATATTTCTAGATGTATTGCCCGGTATGCCCCCAGATCGGGATATCGAGTTTATCATTGAACTAATCCCTGCAACCGGACCCATAGCCCAGAGACCTTATAGTATGAACCCATCTGAATTAGTGGAGCTGAAGAAGCAACTAGATGCTATGCTCGAGATAGGATTGATTCAACCAAGTGCTTCGCCATGGAGATCACCTGTTTTGTTCGTGGATAAGAAAGATGGAGGTAACTGTGTGTGTACGAATTATTGGAAGATGAATGATGTCACCATCAAGAACAAGTATCCTCTACTGAAGATAGAAGACCTGTTTGACTAGTTGACTGGCGCCAAAGTGTTTTCTAAGATTAATCCTAAAATTGGTTATCATCAACTCAATATTCGCGTAGAGGATATTTCAAAGGCCGCCTTTACCACCAGATATGGACTATATGAGTACACTGTCATGTCTTTTGGATTAACCAATGCCCCCTCTTATTTCATGAACCTCATGAATAAGATTTTTATGGACTTCCTGGATAAGTTTGTCGTTGTTTTCATTGACGACATCCTGATCTATTCCAAATCAGAAGAAGAACATGAGATACACCTGAGGACCATCCTTGGAACCCTTAGGGAGCATTAGTTGTATGCCAAGTTTAGCAAGTGTGAATTCTGGTTATAGGAACTAGGATTCCTCGGACATATCGTGTCATCCGGAGGAATTGCTATCGAACCTGCCAAGGTTAAGGATGTTTAAGAATGGCAAGCCCCAACCACCCAAACCCAAGTTTGTGCATTTCTCGGATTAGCGGGATATTACCGCAAGTTCGTAGAAGTATTCTCGAGCATCGCAAGACCCATGACCCAATTGTTGAAGAAAGATAAGAAGTTTGAATGGAAAGACAAATGTGAAGCAAGTTTTCAAGAGCTTAAGAAGACATTGATCTCATCCCCAATGTTGATCATGCCGGATATTACAAAGCCTTTTGATGTGTATTGTGACGCATCCAAGATCGGTCTCAGATGTGTGCTTATGCAATAAGGCAAAGTCATATCCTATCTATCCCGACAACTGAAGCAACATGAGCAAGATTACCCTACCCATGACCTTGAATTAGCAGCCGTAGTTTTATCCTTGAAGACATGGCGGCATTACCTCATGGGTAACCGTTGTGAGATTTATTCGGATCACAAGAGCCTGAAGTATATTTTCACTCAGAAGGATCTTAATATGAGGCAAAGGAGATGGATAGAGCTAATCAAGGACTATGATCTGGACATCCATTATCACCCCGATAAAGCCAATGTGGTAGCGGATGCCCTTAGCAGATTACTCTGTCTGCACAAGGAGTTGGAAGATTTCAGAATCGAGCTAGTAAGTGAAGGATTTTTGGCTAGCATAGAACTTCAACCCACCTTGATCAGTCAAATCAAGGAGGCGCAGAAAGGAAATGCTAGTATCAACGGAATCAAACATCGTACCTGTACAGCGATGGTACTCGAATTCACCAAAGATGAAGAAGGAGTTTTGTGATACAAAGGACGTATCTGTGTGCCCGCAGACTCAGAGTTGAAGAAAGCTATTTTGAAAGAAGCCCAGGATACTCTTTATTCTATCCACCCCAGAGGTACGAAGATGTATTAGGATTTGAAGGAGCAATTTTGGTGGCATAAGATGAAGAGAGAAATCGGAAGCTACATAGCCAAGTGTGATATCTGTCAGAGAGTCAAGGCGGTTCATCAGAGACCCGCGGGACTGTTGCAACCATTGCAGATTCTGGAATGGAACTGGTATTCTGTCGGAATGGATTCTATCACTGGTTTTCCTACATCTAGTAGGGGAAATGACTATTTGGGTCATAGTGGATAGACTGTCCAAAGTCGCTCATTTCTTACCAGTAAAGACCACTTATCAGAGTTCGAAGATAGCGGACTTGAACATTGCTAGAATAGTCAGTTTGCATGGAGTCCCCAAGAACATCATGTCGGATCAAGGAACCCAGTTTACCTCGGTGTTTTGGAAGAAAGTCCAAGAAGGATTAGGAACCCAACTGGATTTTAGCATAGCTTATCACCCTCAAACTGATGGACAAACGGAGCGAGTAAACCAAATACTCGAAGATATGTTGAGAGATTGTGTGTTAGAATATGGATCTAAATGGGAATACTGTCTGTCGTTCATAGAATTTTCATATAACAACAATTACCAAGCCAGTTTGCAAATGGCCCCATTTGAATTCATGTATGGAAGGAAGTGTCGTACCCCCTTTGAATTGGTCGGAAGTGGGAGAGAGTTAGATTTTCGGACCCGACATCTTCAGAGAAGCCAAAGAGAAAGTTCACAAGATCCGTGAGCACCTTCACACTGCCCAATCCAGACAAAAGAGTTATGCCTACTAGAGACGTCGATACCTATCCTTCAATATCGGAGATTTCATGTATCTCAATGTGTCACCTTTGAAAGGAATGCAACATTTCTAGCTCAAAGGAAAGTTAGCCCTAGATATATCGGACCTTTCAAGATTCCGAATCGTCGAGGAGAAGTATCATATCAACTAGAACTTCCAGAGGAGATGTCAGCCGTTCATAATGTGTTCCATATCTTGTTACTTCGCAAATGCCTAGAAGTCCCGGAGAAGACCGAAGTTTTCAAGAATATTGATCACAGAACCATAGAGATCAATGATGACTTGACATATCCCAAAGTACCCATTCGTATTTTGGAAGAAGCTTTCATAACCACCAGGACCCGGAGTATCAAGTTTCTCAAGATCTAGTGGAGTAACCACACTGAAGAAGAAGCTACCTAGGAGCAAGAAGACTACATTAGGACGGAGTTTCCAGATCTCTTTAAATCCTAGTTTTCTCCTTTTCTCAAATCTCAGGATGAGATTTTGTTTAAGTAGGTAAGGTTTGTAACATCCCAAAAATATTAATCAAGGTTATCAATTCCAATCACCCAAATTTAGGGTTAACAAAAACTTTTGTGAATTAAAATCCATATGAATGCATGTGTGTATGTGATGAATGCATGAATGCTTGTATGGACTTGTGTGATTGTTATGAATGGAAAGAATTGGTTTAAAGATGAAAACAACATCATCTAAATCAGTTCCAAGCAGAATCAAATGAAGAGAAATTCAAAAACAAACTATATAAGAAAATGGTCATTTTTGCCAATATTGTTCACTAGACCACTTTGAGTGTTTCTAGTCCAAGATTTAACAGAATAAAATCCAATTCTTTTCACCCCTTGCTAGACCAAGTAAAAGTGAACCCAAGCCCACCTTGCAAACCCAGAGAAAAAAATTACGGATCTATGCCAAGGACAATTCAAAATTGAATCTAGTTCATATGGTAAGATCACCATTTATCAAGACCCCACCAAACCAGTTCACCTTGACAAATCCAATCAACCAGATACTCCCTAGTATGTGCCCGGTACACTCACCAAGTTTCATTCAAAAATTCAAATATGAATTTATTTCGGCCATTTCATCAAACACCTGGAGACACAAACCAAATTCTGCCAAACTTCACTGTTTTGAGCAGTAATCTTTCCTACCTTGTCCCCCATTGATCATCCTTGTCTCCCCAGTGACAACCAGTGTATTTCACTAGCTTAGACCCCTACCATTGCACCATGTCATGCATGCCTGAGCCACCCCTTGCTAGCCGACCATGGCAAGCTAGCCAGAGCCATCGCTGCGCCTAGCCACCATGTCCAGGAGGCACACCACCATCCATCGCCACCCCCTGTCCAGCCCTCGAGCCTTGCCAAGACGTGGACCATAGAGTAAATGCAGTGACCAGTTCGTCCCTGCCATGTCCAGAGCGCACCAGAGCGCCGCCCCGACACGCTTGCATAGACTGCGCCTCGCCTTCCCCGCCCGTGCCTGTGATCACCATCGTCCCAGGAGACCACCAGACATGCCCGTTCGCCGCCAAATGACCAGGAGCGCTTGTGCGTCGTCAAAAACATCGTCGGTGCCGCTTAGAGCACCAGCGCGTTCTGACCAAAACGCACCACCCCTTGCCGCGCCTCAAGCCGTTGAGCACCGCCAGGATACCGTGCACCATCCCCTAGCCTCAGCCATGCTCGTAGCTCGTTGTAACACCAACCCCGACGAGCACTACCCATGCCGCTCGACCTCTCTCGCTCGCCTATAAAAGGAGGCCTCCCTCGCTCGTTTTCTTCACACCAGTTCACTCCCCACCTCTCACTGATCCTTCCAACCTCTTCCCGGAGTAAGGCGAGATCTCCCTCGCCGGGATTTCGCTGGAGCCTGCCGCTGCTGGAGGAGAAGGGCGCCATCGATTGCGGCCACCCCAGGAGGAGCCGCCAGTACCAGGAGAACCTCCGCCGTCGACTTCGTAATTCGCCCCTATCGCCGACCATCTCCTGAGCCTCGGTGATCCGCCCCAGGACGTGCTAGGATTAGCCACCGCCGTGTTCTGTTCCGACAAGGACGACGGTCATGAGCCGTTGATCCTTAGTCTAATCATACGGTCGTAATCGCCCCGAACCCCTTCACAACCTCCTGTCTCATTGACGAGTGGGGACACCACTTAACCAGCCCTCGTGCGCTGTGCGCTGTGTGCTGGCCCAGTTAGAATTCACGCACGACCCAGTAGTTTGAATTTAGATTTGTCTATTTAGTTTCAAACCTAGTTTTGTATTTTGATTCAAAAATCAATTCAGAGAGTTTTACTGAACCAAATAGCATGAAACCAATTTTGTTAGAAAGATATGGAAATTCTTAATCTAAGCCCGTTGGATTCAAATCATTTCAAATTATAGATCACCTATAGTGAAAATAACAAATCAGAGACTTTTCTGCATTCAAATATTTTTCAAAATTCAACCATAAATGCTTCTGAGTTGATTCCAACTCTTAAAAATCACATTTGATAAGGCCGTTCTGAATATATAAAAATATCTAGGTTTACTTGCAGTAATAATGGACAAGTAATAAAAGAATGCCCGATAGGTATTTCTAGTCACTTTAATTAATTAAAATAAAAAGGTTAAACCTTATTAAATTGTGACAACATTTTAAATCACATTCCCAAGTATTAAAATATGTGGTGATGACATGTGTCAACATGATCCCATATTTTAATTTGAGAATATTAAATCTTAAGTAGCTTTTCAATGAGTAGAAATTACTTTTCTAAAATAAATAAATAAGACTATTGCCTTAATTCTTGTGATGATTGTGATGGTGCTAGATCATGTAGTATAAACCCTTGTGTGCCAAATAGAAGTAGTTACGTATTGTTTGGTGATTGTGTACTTTGTATTTATTTATAGACGCTAGTACCGACCAAGGATATGAAGAGGAAGGAGACTACTACGAAGAGGAAGCCGAGGAGAACTTAAACCACTGCACTACTCAAGGCAAGCTATCTAATTCAAGCCATCCTAGCAAGCTAACACTTGTAATTGTGAAAGTTAGATAACTTATGCAATGCATTAGGCATGCTTTGATTAGACAATCTTGAGTATCCTAAATCCTAGTTTTACTTGCAAGCCTTATTAGTTTATTTCTTTATCAAAATTCTTTGCTTACTTTTAGGTAGTGCTTGTGATATTTTGGAAAGATATTAGAGGTAGCATAAAGAGCATAAAACTTGGCCTAAGTTAGATAGAATTAGATGTCATCCTGAGGCATGAGAATAGGATTACATAAGTGACACTTGATTATCACCCCCTCATTAGTGATTATCTCCAATTGTAGTGGCTAGTGCTAAGCATAAAACTTGATCACTTTAGATGGGAATACTTGGCGAAAATGGTTATGAAAACCTTAGAATGATGAGTCATTCTACTGAGATGTTTTGACATGTGTTATGAACACCAGATGATTTTGATGATGAAAATGTTGAGGCATGAGCCTTAGCCCTTTATCAGACTGATGGTTGTGTTCGGATACGATACCATTCCAATTTTATCGTACAACCACAATACCCGAATTTCGGTAGGGCTTGACTGGTATACCTTAGTATGGGTTCCCTTGCGGCCGAGGTTTGAGCTGAGGCTACCTCGTGATGATCGTCCACCTGTGCAGTTCCCAAGATGACAGATGGTCATGGTTGGGAGGCCAAACTCATAGGAGAGGCCGCCTATACTCGGCTGTGTAATTTAAAGGTTAGGATTGATTATCCGCATACTGAGTATGGTGATTCAGTATTGTTCCTGACGGATGTATCGAATATTGTGGTGAAACTGTACCACCTCTGTAGAGTGTCAAACTATTCGAATAGCCATGTCCGCGGTTATGGATAGTTGGAGTGGCCATACTGTTCCATCGTCAGATGTTTTCAAAATGACTTGTGAAATGAACTATGACTTTGACTTGACTACAATAGGGTTGTGAATATGAAAACTAAGTTACCACTTAGGTGTTATAAAACCTTAAACTAGCTTTCTTTACTTCTGAACTCAGCTAGAGATAAACCTGGCTTTTTGCAAAACAACCTAGACCTTAGGCTTCCTACTTGAAACCTCTTTACCTGTTAGTGATAGTTTGCGAGTACTTAAAGAGTACTCATGGATTTTTCCCTAGCTATTCTTGTGGCCAGACTATGAGGAGGACTACCAGGAGGATGGACAACAGGAAGTCTATGACAACTAGGATCATCTCCCATCGTCAGCATTACTTGTGACCATGAAGATGGAGCTTCGCCCATGCTACCGTTATTACATTATTCCGCTGCGTTGAATGTATTAAGACTGGATCATGAGATCCTTTATTTGTAAGAACTTTATTATGGTTTGTAATGGATGATGAACTATGGTACCAATCTGTTATGTCTCGCAAAAATGATAATCCTGGGATTGCGATGTATGGCATAACAGACATTTGGGATTAAAAATCCGTGTGTTGACATATGGATTGGACGTCATTGTTATGGTTCAGGTCTCTTAGGCCATTTGTTAAGTTTGCTATACTTAATAGCATAATTTGCCTTTCGTTGTTTGATGTTTGTGGTCAGTGACCTCTACTTGTAATACTATGGTTCTTTGCTCAGTTATGAGCTTGCTGTAATAATTTTTGTGTTGTAGGGTCACTGTTGTGTTATCAATTCTCCCTTTGTATGCTTTCGAGATTTAGTTTAGGCTTATATCAAACATAGGTCTGGGATTTGTCTAACCCTAATCCCGGGGGTGTCGTGGGTTTGGATTGGTTGTCCGCGCATGATGGCCAAGTAGGTTATGCATAGAGAGAATTTTCACTCAGAAATCCATGGGGCACAAGGATTAAGTTTAAATCATCAGCGCGTCTTAGAAGTGCCGAGGTAAATTATCTTAAGGGTGTTAGCATGGACACAATACCTATAATGAGAGAGTACCCCGATGTGTTTCTAGAGGAGTTACCAGGGATGGCACCGGACCGTGATGTGGAGTTTATCATTGACTTAATGCCGGGAACTGGACCAATAGCCAAGAGGCCATAAAAGATGGATGTGGATGAACTAAAGGAATTGAAGAAGCAACTTAGAGAGCAATTGGATAAGGGTTTTATTTAGCCTAGTTCGTCGTCTTGGGGTGCACCTATTCTATTTGTGGAGAAGAAGCACATTAGCAAGACGTTGTTAGTGGACTATCGTTCGCTGAATGAAGTGACCATCAATAATAAATACCCTCTTCCCAATATAAATGATTTTTTTGATCAATTGGAAGGAGCAAAGGTGTTTTCCAAGATTGATCTAAGATCACGATATTTCCAACTGATGATCCGTGAGGAGGACATACCAAAAAATGCTTTCACCACTAGGTATGGTTTATATGAGTAGACGATTATGTCTTTTGGACTAACAAATGCTCCGGCATATTTTATGACCATGATGAACAAGGTATTCATGGAGTACTTGGATAAGTTTGTGGTGGTGTTCGGTGATGACTTATTGATATATTCCAGAAATGATGAGGAGCATGAGAAGCATTTCCGGCTGATTATGAAAAAGCGGAGGGAGCACAAGCTATATGCCAAATTCAGAAAATGCAAATTCTGGTTGAACACTGTTGGATTTCTAGGACATGTAGTGTTGGGAGAAGGAGTCGTAGTTGATCCAAGCAAGGTATCGTCGGTTACAGAATCGGAGGTACCCAAGAATGTGGGGGATATTCGGAGTTTCTTGGGACTTGCTGGATACTATAGAAGGTTCATAGAGAATTTCTCCAAGATTGTGAAGCCAATTACTAAACTGTTGAAAAAGGATAAGAAGTTTGAATGGACCGATGAATGTGAATCTAGTTTCCAGGAACTGAAGCGTCGCCTAGTGAATGCGACTATCTTATGCTTTCCTGATCTACAGAAGGATTTGCAAGTGTACTGTGACGCATCTCCGCAAGGTCTGTGTAGCGTGTTGATGCAATATGGAAGAGTGGTGTCATATTCCTCGCGCCAAATCAAGCACCATGAGAGGAACTACCCCACACATGATTTGGAACTAGCATCAGTTGTGCATGTACTCAAGGTATGGAGACACTATCAGATGGGAAAGCACTGCGATGTGTTCACGGACCACAAAAGCTTGAAGTACATATTCACCCAAAAGGAGCTGAACTTGAGGCAAAGGAGATGGTTGGAACTCATTAAGGATTATGACATGAGCCTGCAATATCACCCAGGAAAGGCAAATGTAGTGGCAGACGCACTAAGACGCAAGGTCTATGCCAATAATCTAAGTGTGGGAAATTTGTCGAGGGATTTATGCGAGCAATTCAAGGATCTCACATTGGAGGTAGTATCCAAGGGATATTTGGCAGCAATGGAGATCAAGCCAACACTTCAGGAAAAGATTGGTGAAGCTCAGAAGGAGGATAGTGAGCTGAAGAGAATAAAGGAAAACATACCCAAGGGCAAAGAGTAGGGGTTTTGCGAAGATGAACAAGGAACCTTGTGGTACGGGGATCGTATGTGTGTGCCCAATGGTCCATATATAAGGAAGTTGATTCTCTAGGAAGCCCATGACTCGCCATATTCTATACATCCAGGTAATACAAAGATGTATATGGATTAGAAGGAAATATTTTGGTGGAAGAACATGAAGGGAGATATCGCTGAGCATATTGCCTTATGTGATGTTTGTAGTAGAGTAAAGGCGGAACATCAGAAACCATCAGGGTTGCTACAGCCATTGCCGATACAGGATTGGAAGTGGGATAAAGTGGGAATGGATTTTATCATAGGGTAGCCTAGTACAAAGTCAGGCTATGACTCTATCTGCGTAGTGGTCGATCATTTGACCAAGGTATCTAACTTTATACCTATGAAGACCACTTACACCAGTGCCAAGATAGCCTGGATCTACATGAACAGGATTGTGTGCCTGCACGGAGTTCCCAAGAGCATCATGTCGGATAGAGGTACCCAATTCATCTCTAACTTTTGGCACCATCTACATGATTCATTGGGAACCATATTGGAGTTTGTACAGCCTTCCACCCTCAGACATATGGACGGACAGAGAGGGTGAATCAGATTTTGGAGGATATGTTGAGAGCGTGCGCTCTGGATCATGGCTCAAGTTGGGATGAGAATTTGCCTTATGCTGAGTTTTCCTACAACAACAGCTACCAGACTAGCATCAAGACATCATCGTTAGATGCGTTGTATGGTAAGAGGTGCAGAATGCCATTGCTATGGGATGGTGTAGGTGAACGCCAACTGTTTGGGCCTGATTTGATCAAGGATGCCGAGGAGAAGGTCATTTTGATTCAGGACAGGATGAAGGTATCACAATCAAGACAGAAGAGCTACGCTGACGCCAAGCACAAGGAAGTGGTGTATGGGATCGAAGATCGAGCATACCTCAGAGTTTCTCCACTACATGGAATTACGAGGTTTGGAATCAAGGGTAAGCTGGCACCTCGATTTATAGGACCGTACCGGATCTTAGCACACAAGGGAGAGGTTGCTTATCAGTTGGAGTTGCAAGAGGCTCTATCCGCTGTTCATGACATGTTCCACGTGTCCCAGCTGAAGAAGTGCCATACAGAGATGGTAGATATGCCGCTAAGAGACACCGTGCCACTAGATGAGGTTTCGCTGGAGAATGACTTGACATATGAGGAGAAGCCGGTCAAGATTCTGGAGACAGCGGACAAATTTACCCGTAGAAAGACGATCAGGTTTTGCAAGGTGTAATGGATCCATCACACCGAAGAAGAAGCCACTTGGGAGCGAGAGGACGACCTCCGAGAGGACCACCCACACCTATTTTCCAGCCATGCCGAATCTCGGAGACGAGATTCATCTTAAGTTGGTTAGTCTTATCACATCCCAGTTATTAGAATTGGTACTGCATATCATACATGTCATTGCATCATGATCATCATTGCAAAAAATATAGTTTCAAAACTTTTGCCAAAACACCATATGAGTCGCATGTTGTCACTATATAAGACTAGTATGGTTTTACCTTGCATCTGCTAAAATGGCATTATATAAACATTTGTAAAGCATATATGCATAGAGTATTCCATTACGAACCTTTAGGAATTTGTTTTGCTCAATTTGGAGTTGTAGATCAAAAGTTATAGCTATTCTAATTTTAGGACTGAATTTAAGTTCACGGTTCACACAGTTTCAGATACAAATTCAGAGAAGAAAATGGTTCAGAAAAAGAAAACGAAAAAAAGGAAACCACGTGAGCCAGCGTGCCGGCCAGCAAGCAGCGGCCAAGTTGGCCAACCTGGGGTCTAGCGCACGCGCGCCGCACAACATGCTCACCGGCCCGCCAGCAGCCCACCCGCGCGCCCCTCTCTCTCTCTCCTTTCCCTTTTCTCTTCTGTTTGATTTTTTCCTCCCGACAGGCGGGCCCCACTCGTCATCCTCTCCAGCACGACGTGCTTGACGTGGACTTTGCTGCCGCCGCGTTTCTCTCTGCCTCGGTCGATCAATCCCGTAGATTCCGCGCTGAATCCGACTGGATTTTGTTTCCATCTTCCCTCCCGTATAACCCATCTCCCCTCCCCCACGTCGTCTTTGTTCCCGAAAACTCGTGAATCTGTCAACACCCAGATTTTTCAATCCTAGATGCCTGTTATGCCATACATCGCAGTCCCAGGATTACCATTTTTGCGAGACATAACAGAATTGGATACCATAGTACATCATCCATTACAAACGATACATAAGTTCTTACACAAATAGGGATCTCATGATCCAGTTCTTAATACAACATCAAGCAGCGGAATACGTAATAATAACGGCAGCGTAGGCGAAACTCCATCTTCGGGGTCACAGGCAATGCTGACGATGGGAGATGATCCTAGTTTTCGTAACCTTCCTGGGGTCCATCCTCCAGGTACTCCTCTTCATAGTCTGGCCATGGGAATAGCCAGGGACAAAGCCATGAGTACTCTTTAAGTACTCGCAAACTAACACTAACATGTAAAAGGGGTTTTTGGATAATAGGACACTAGGCTCTAGGGTCGTTTTGCAAAAGCCAGATTTATCTCTACTAAGTTTAGAAGCAATGAATGCTAGTTGAAAGTTTTATAGCACCTAAGTGGGAACTTGTAATTCAGATCACAACCCTGTTGTGGTCAAGTCAAAGTCTCAATTCATTTCACAAGTTATTTTGAAAAGTCTGACAGGGGAACAGTATGGCCACTCCAACTGTCCATAACCGCGGACATGGCTATTCGAATAGTTTGAAACTCTGCAGAGATTGTACACTTTCACCACAACATTCGATACATCCGTCAGGAACAAATCCTGAATTCACCATACTCAGTATGCGGATAATCAATCCTAACCTTTCAATTACACGCCCTAGTATAAGCACCTCCCTTGTGAGTTTGGCCTCCCAACCAGAGGGAACAAGTTAGGCAAGAATCACTGCTCACTATAGTGTTTAGGATTTTGATGATTTGTGTCTGCAACCTGTTTGATGAAATGGCCGCATGAAATTAAGTTTTGAATTTTGAAAAGATTTTTGGTGGATTTGCTAGATTGGTGCTGGTGAGTCTGCAGATGCTTGGGTTTTGAAAGTTGAGCTTGTTTGAGTGGTTTTTGAAAAAGTGGGATCTTCCCATATGATAAAGATTCAATTTTGAATTGTCATTTAAACTATGCATTTGAAAGTTTCTGGATGATCACAAAGTGGGCCTTGATACCTTGTTATGAGTACATTCAAGGGGTGCAAAGATTCAGAAAAGTTTCCATTAGGTCCTGAAAGTTTGAGACAGCCAAAGTGGACATGGGAGTTAAATTGGTCAAAATGACCATTCCTTTATTTTATTGGTTTTGATTTATTTGTCCTTAGGAAAAGTTTGGGAAATGTTACAAACCTTTTTGGAAAAGTTTGATGATCCAAGTTTAGTATTTTTGGGATGTTACAAACCTTCCCCCCTTAAACAAAATCTCGTCCCGAGATTTGAAAAAAGGACGAAAAGATTACCTAGGATTTGAAGAGATCGGGAAACTCCGTTCTGATGTGATCTTCGCGTTCCCAGGTGGCTTCCTCTTCTGTGTGGTTGCTCCAATGAATCTTGAGAAACTTGATGCTTCGGGTTCGGGTAGTTCGAAAAGCTTCTTCCAAAATACGTATGGGTACTTCGGGATAGGTCAGGTCATCGTTGATCTCTATGGTCTGGTGATCGATATTTTTGAACACTTCGGTCTTCTCGGGGACTTCGAGACACTTGCGAAGTAATGAGATATGGAACACATTATGCATGGCTGACATCTCTTCAGGTAGTTCCAATTGATACGATACTTCTCCTCGACGGTTCAGAATCTTGAAAGGTCCGATATATTTGGGGGCTAACTTTACTTTGAGTTGGAAACGCTACATTCCCTTCAATGGCGACACTTTCAGATAAACAAAATCTCCTATGTTGAAGGCGAGGTCTCTACGTCTCTTTTAGGCATAACTCTTTTGTCGGGATTGGGCGGTCTTGAGGTGCTCATGAATCTTGTGAACCTTCTCTTCTGCTTCCCGTAGGATGTCGGGTCCAAAAATCTGACTCTCTCCTACTTCCGACCAGTTCAAAGGGGTGCGACACTTCCTTCCGTACATGAATTCAAATGGGGCCATTTGCAAACTGGCTTGATAATTATTGTTGTATGAAAATTCTGCAAACGGCAGACAGTCTTCCCACTTGGATCCATATTCTAACACGCATGCTCTCAGCATATCTTCGAGTATTTGATTTACTCGCTCTGTTTGTCCATCGGTCTGAGGGTGATATGTATTGCTGAAATCTAGACGGGTTCCTAAACCTTCTTGGAATTTCTTCCAGAATCTCGAGGTAAACTGAGTTCCTCGATCCAATACTATGTTCTTGGGGACTCCATGCAAACTAACGATTCTAGCGATGTACAACTCCGCTAGTTTCGAACTCTGATATGTGGTCTTGGCGGGTAAGAAATGGGCGACTTTGGACTATCTGTCCACTATGACCCAGATAGAGTCATTTCCCCTACTAGAAGTAGGTAGTCCAGTGATAAAGTCCATTCCTACAGAATCCCATTTCCATTCCGGAATCTGCAATGGTTGCAACAATCCAGCGGGTCTTTGATGTCCGGCCTTGACTCGCTGACAAATATCACACTTGGCGATATAGCTTCCGATTTATCTCTTCATCTTATGCCACCAAAATTGCTCTTTCAAGTCTTGATACATCTTAGTTCCTCCGGGATGGATAGAATAAAGAGTATCATGAGCCTCCTTCAAGATAACTTCTTTCAACTCAGAATCTGATGGTACACAAAGGCGTCCTTTGTACCACAGAACTCCTTCTTCATCCTCGGTGAATCCAGGTACTTTGCCTGTACCGATACGACGCTTGATTACTTCAATACTAGCATTTCCCTTCTGCGCCTCTTTAATCTGACTGATCAAAGTGGGCTGGAGTTCTATGCTAGCCAAAAATCCTTCACTCACTAATTCCATTCGAAAATCTTCCATCTCTTTGTGCAAGCTTGGTTGCTCCTTCAAGATCATGGAGTTCAAGTGGCACAGCAATCTGCTAAGGGCATTGGCTACTACGTTGGTTTTACCTGGGTGATAATGTCCAGATCGTAATCCTTGATTAGCTCAATCCATCTTCTCTGCCTCATATTCAGCTCCTTCTGCGTGAATATATACTTTAGGCTCTTGTGATCCGAATAAATTTCACAACGGTTTCCCATCAGGTAATGCCTCCATGTCTTCAGGGCTAGAACTACGGCTGCGAGTTCGAGGTCATGGGTTGGGTAGTTTTGCTCATGTTGCTTCAGTTGTCGCGATAGATAAGATATAACTTTGCCTTCTTGCATTAGCACACATACGAGACCAATCTTGGATGCATCACAATACACATCGAAGGGCTTCGTGATATCTGGCATGATCAAGATTGGGGCTGAAATCAATCTCCTCTTGAGTTCTTGAAAACTTGCTTCACATTTGTCGGTCCATTCAAACTTCTTGTCCTTCTTCAGCAGTTGGGTCATGGGTCTGGCGATACTAGAGAATCCTTCTATGAATTTGCGGTAGTATCCCGCCAATCCGAGAAATGCACGAACTTGGGTTTGAGTGGTTGGGCTTGCCAATCTTCTACATCTTTCACTTTGGCAGGGTCAACGGCAATTCCTCCGGCTGATACAATGTGACCGAGGAATCCTACCTCCTGTAACCAGAATTCACATTTGCTAAACTTTGCATACAGCTGATGCTCTCTAAGGGTCCCAAGAATGGTCCTTAGGTGTAGCTCATGTTCTTCTTCTGATTTGGAATAAATCAGAATGTCATCGATGAAAACAACAACAAACTTATCCAGGAAGTCCATAAAAATCTTATTCATGAGATTCATGAAATAAGCGGGGGCATTGGTTAATCTGAAAGACATGACCGTATACTCATACAATCCATATCTGGTGGTAAAGGCAGTCTTTGGAATATCCTCTGCACGAATTTTGAGTTGATGATAGCCAGTTCTAAGATCAATCTTAGAAAATACTTTGGCACCGGTCAACTGATCAAACAAATCTTCTATCTTGGGCAAGGCGTACTTGTTCTTGATGGTGACATCATTCAACTTCCGATAATCCGTACACAAACGGTTACCTCCATCCTTCTTGTCCACAAATAAGGCAGGTGATCTCCATGGTGACGCACTTGGTTGAATCAATCCAATTTCTAGCATGGAATCCAGTTGCTTCTTCAGTTCTTCTAGTTCTGGCGGGTTCATACTATAGGGTCTCTGGGCTATGGGTCCGGTTCCGGGGATTAGTTCGATGATAAACTCGATATCCCGATCTGGGGGCATACCGGGCAAAACATCTGGAAATACATCAGGGTATTCACAGACTATCCGGACTTGGTCAATGGTAGGTTGGGTTATACTCTTGTTACACTTGAATTGGCGAGGTAAGGTTTCAGATATATGCTCGACTGATATTCCGGCAGTACTGGTCATAGTTATGTCTTTCTTGGCATAGTCAATTAATCCTTTATGTTTGGACATCCAATCCATTCCTAGTACTACTTCCAATCCTTTAGTTCCGAGTACTATCATATTTGCATAAAAATCTATGCCGTGGATTCGGATAGGGACGACTTTGCAAATTTGCCTAGCCTTGGTGGTTAATCCGGGAATTTGAACAATCATGACATGCTTCAGTTTGGTTGGTTGAATTTTACTAGTGCATGCAAATTCTTCGGTGACAAATGAACGCGATGCACCAGAATCAAACAACACTCTTGCAAGTACTGAATTAACAGAAAACATACCCAGCACAACGTCTGGCGCTTCCTGAGCTTCTTCAGCATGCATGAGAAAAAGACGGCCATTGCGGTTGAGTGAATTCCCTGGGGCAAATCTTCTTCCTGGCTGAACACGACGTTGCTGCTAAGCTGGGACATTGGCATTGGGGGCTGTAGCATTCTTCTTGTTGGGGCACTCGTTGGAATAGTGGCCTTTATTTCCACAGTCATAACAGGTCACTTGCGACTTGTCCTTGGCGCTCTGAGCCTGACATTGCTTCCAGTCCTCGGGGCAGTGTTGGTGTTGGCGGTAATATTGTTGTTGTTGAACTTGGGTGGGGCACGATTGAAATTGCTAGAGTTGTCGGGGTTGTTGTGGTTTCCTCCAGGTCTAGGGTTTCCACGGTTGGGATAGGTGGGACGGGCCAGCGGGGGTCTGTTGGTCCTTGGGGCAAATCCTGGAGATGGGTTAGGGCGATACTTTGGGGTCTGATGGGTTCCTGGCTGATGCATCATACGACGCTTGTAGTTCTCATTGGCTTGGTTGATCTTTCCTTCCATCTGGATAGGAGAGTCTACAAGGGCTTCAATATCCGCGAAGGGAATATTGACTAACACCGTCTGCATCTCATCATGCAGACCATTCAGGAATCTTTCTTTCTTCTTGGCTTCAGTGTCTATTTCATCCGGGGCATACCTAGCTAATGACAAAATTTTGTCACGGTATTCCACTACAGTCATCCTTCCTTGCTTCAGCTCTCTGAACTCGTCTCTCATTCTCTTGATCAAACCCGGTGGTACATGGGTTCTGCTAAACTTGACCTTGAATTCCTCCCAGGTCATCATCTGGCCTCCGGTCATTGCGCGAACACTGTTCCACCATGCTCTGGCATCTCCGGCTAGATAGTGGGTGGCGAACAGGACTTTCTCGTTGGCTTCCACTCCTTCTACTTCTAAGTTATTTTCCATGGTTTGCAGCCAATCATCAGCGTCTAGGGGTTCTTCTGACTTAGTGAAAACAGGTGGGTTGGTATTCTGGAAATTCTTGAGCTTAGATCCATGGTGGTCCTGATTTCCATGCACTTGGTTGTTATGGGCTAGCTGGGCTATTTGCTGAAGGGTGGCTAGGTTGGCTTGACGTTCGGCTCTTTCAGCTTCGCGGTCAGAAGTCAACATTTGCAGAATCTGCAACATCGGGTCCGGGGTTGAACCACTTCCTCCACGTGGCATCTGAAGATTGAGGTAGATCATGAGAAAAGAGGGAAATTTCTAAAGTTTGGGGTTTTTGAAAAGTTTTTAAAGTTTGACTCAGATTTTCTAGCAACTTGCTTTTTCATTCATTCATAGCACTCAGTACAACACACACCACAACAAAGAAAAACAGATGGTTTTAAGAACCATTCTGAGAACTACGATACAGTGGGACCGAATACTACTCACTACGTTGGTGCTCAAGTGCTACTATTCCTCGGAATCTGTGGCTTCGTCCTCTTCATCATCATCGATGAAGGCGAAATCGTCCTCATCGGTGAAGAAATCCATAGCCTGATCCTCCAGAAAATCGTTGTCATCGCTGAGATAGGAGTAGGGGTCTCCACGAAGATCTTCTCCGGCATTCTCCCTTTCCTCCAACTGCATGTCTCTCTCGTGGATGGTCTCCTCCAGAGATGAGATCTGATGCGAAAACGGGCAATAATGCGCTCCTTCTTGTCGGTGACGTGGCGAGACTTGCGATCCTTTGCTAGCATGGCGATGGTCTGATCCTTCATCTTGATGATGGCAGACTTGTGGTTGCAGTAGTCACGGCAGTTGTCCAACTCCTACTGACGATCGTACATCATGAAGCTAAGGTGGTCCAATTGGGTCTTCAGTTTGGGGTGGTATGGGGCTTCCAGTGGTTGTCCATTTGCATCACGCCTTGGGAAAAACTCAAAGCGAGTACCTTTGATCTGATTGATGCTCTGCCCACACAGACGGGAAAGAGCTTCTTGCATGGCTCTGGCAAGTCCATCGAGCCAGTTGTTTTCTCTCAAGGTAAACTGAATTCCCTCCGTAGTGGGAGGTTCAATCTTTCCTCGGAGACTTGCAACAATTAGCCACTGCAGGTCTTCTCCTCCTTGATCATTGAGCTGAGCTCCGAAGAACTTCGAAAAGTGACGCTCGGAAGTTCCGAAAGCTGGTCCAAATCCCTCTCAAAGATCAGGTCTCCTCCATTCCCCAATTGGTAAAACTTGTTGTACTTCATGTCCATCTATAAGAATATAGGATGAGTAAGTAGAGTGATTAAGTGTGCCAAAATTTTATGTATTTTGCAAGAGTTTTTGAGGAACATGAATTTTTAGGAAAGAATCAAAGGGATAAGAATGAGAATAGTTTTTTGTAAATATTTGTTTTTCTTTGGTTTTGGAAAATAAGTTTTTGGTTTAAACGTCCATTCTAACTAGGGTCTCCTATAGTCAGGATGGCTCTGATACCAACTTGTCAACACCCGGATTTTTCAATCCTAGATGCCTGTTATGTCATACATCACAATCCCAGGATTACCATTTTTGCGAGACATAACAGAATTGGATGCCATAGTACATCATCCATTACAAACGATACATAAGTTCTTACACAAATAGGGATCTCATGATCCAGTTCTTAATACAACATCAAGCAGCGAAATACGTAATAATAATAATAACAGAGGGCGAAACTCCATCTTCGGGATCACGAGCAATGCTGACGATGGAAGATGATCCTAGTTGTCGTAACCTTCCTGGGGTCCATCCTCCAGGTACTCCTCTTCATAGTCTGGCCATGGGAATAGCCAGGGACAAAGCCATGAGTACTCTTTAAGTACTCGCAAACTAACACTAACAGGTAAAAGGGGTTTTTGGATAATAGGACACTAGGCTCTAGGGTCGTTTTGCAAAAGCCAGATTTATCTCTACTAAGTTTAGAAGCAATGAATGCTAGTTGAAAGTTTTATAGCACCTAAGTGGGAACTTGTAATTCAGATCACAACCCTGTTGTGGTCAAGTCAAAGTCTCAATTCATTTCACAAGTCATTTTGAAAAGTCTGACGGGGAACGATGGCCTCTAAGCGTCCATAATCATGACGCGGCTATTCAAATAGTTTGACACTCTGCAGAGATTGTACACTTTCACCACAACATTCGATACATCCGTCAGGAACAAATCCTGAATTCACCATACTCAGTATGCGGATAATCAATCCTAACCTTTCAATTACACGCCCTAGTATAAGCACCTCTCTTGTGAGTTTGGCCTCCCAACCATGACCAACTATCATCTTGGGTGCTTGCATGTGGACAATCTTCACAAGGTAGCCTCAGCTCAGACCTTGGCTGTGAGGGAACTAATACTAAGGTATATAAGTTTCCAGTCAAGCCCTACCCAATATTCGGGTATTGTGGTTGTACGATAAAATTGGAATGGTATTGCATCCAGACAACCATCAGTTTTAAAAAGGGCTAAGGCTCATGCCTCAACATTTTCATCACCAAAATCATCAGGTGTTCGAAAACACATGTCCAGAACATTTCAATAGAATGATCCATCATTCCAAGGTTTTCATAACCATTTTTCCACCAAGTACTCCCATCTAAAGTTGATCAAGTTTTATGCTTAGCACTAACATCTACAGGTGGGGGTAAGCAATAATGAGGGTTGGTAAACTAGGGGAGTTCTAACTAAGTTCAATCTCATGCCTTAAGATGACATCAAGATTATCTAGCTTAGGCCAAATTTTATGCTCTTCATGCAACCTTCAAATATCTTTCTAGTATCTACCATTCACTTACGTAAAATCTAGGTAAGAGCTTTGATAAAGAAATAAAGTAAGAAGCTTGCAAGTAAACTAGGATTGGGTTTCATCAAATATGTCTAACCAAGCATGCTTAGTGCATTGCATAGGTTATCTAACTTTCATAATTGTAAGTGTTAGCTTGCCTTGAGCAGACCAGTGGTTGAAGTTCTCCTCGGCTTCTTCTTCGTAGAATCCTCCTTCCTCCTCGTATCCTTGGTCGGTACTAGCGTCTATGAATAAATACGAGGTACACAATCACCAAACAATACTTAAGTACTTGCAATCATCACACACAAGGATCCTATAGATGATCTAGCATCATCTCTAACATTACAAGATTAAAGCTTGGTTTAATTCCTTTTTATTTCTAGAAAAGTAATTTCTACTCATTGAAAAACTACTTAAGATTTAATATTCTCCAAACCAAACATGGGATCATGTTGACACATGTCATCACCACATATTGTAGTCCAAGGGAATGTGATTTAAAGTGGTGTCACAATTTAATAAGGTTTTACCCTTTTATTTTAATTAATTAATGTGTCTAGAAATGCTTATGTAGCATTCTTTTATTACTTGAACATTATTTCTGCAAGTAAACCTATATATTTTTATATATTCTGAAAGGTATGGTTAAATCTGATTTTTGAGAGTTGGAATCAACTCAAAAGCTATTATGGTTTAAATTTGAAAATGTTTGAATGCAGAAAAGCTTCTGCCTTGTTATTTTTACCATGGGTGATCTATAGATCCAAATGACTTGAATCCAACGTGCTTGGATTCAGCATTCCCAGACCTTTCTAACAAAATTGGTTTCATTCAATTTGGTGCACTGAATCGATCTGAGTTGAATTTTGAAGTTGGGTACAGAAGTGAGTTTGAAATAAAATAGAAAAGGTTTAATTTGAATAACTGGGCTGCGCGGGAAAAGTTAACGGGCCGGCCTGCTAAGCGCAGTGCTCCCGTGGGCTGCTTAAGTGGGTGTCCCCACTCGTAAGTGAGACAGGGAGGGGCGAAGCGGTATGGGGCAATGTGGGTCATTCGATCTGATTCTAATCCAACGGCTGGGAGTCATCGTCGACGCGAGGCAATGTCGGCGAGAAAGAAACCTAGCGCGGCCAGTGAGGGGTGCAGGGGGCTCACCGGGTGCAAAGTGCGGCGAGGTCGGCGAGGCGGCGACAAGTCGACGACGGCGAACTTCGGGGGTGGTCGCGGCAGCTCCCGGGTGGACGAATCGATGGCGCCTTCTTCTCCGGAGATGGCGGGCTTGGTGAAATTCCGCAGGTGGTGCTCGCCTTGCTTCGAACTGTGGCACGATCGTGAGAAGAGGGAGTGAGGTGGTGTGAAGAAATCGATCGAGTGGCCTCTATTTATAGTCGGCGAGGGGACCGATAGGCGACGGTGAGCTCGTTGGGGCGATATTCAGCGGCTATTGGCATGGGCGTGAGGGGACGGTGCGGTGTCTCATGGCGATGCTCAATGACATGGTTTTGAGGCGTGGGGCGGTGTGGTTTGGTCTGGAACATGCGACGCTCTGCGCGGCAGAGGCGGCGTCTTCGACGGCGGCGGTGGTCGCAGACGGGCGTGAACGAGGATGTCTAGCGGTCTCCTGGATTGGTGGGGATTGTGTATGCACGCGGCGAGGGCGGCGCGCGGTCTGTGGGCTTCGGTCGAGGGTGGCGGTCTGGCGCACGCTCGGCATGGTCGCTGGCAAGGTTGGCATGGTTCGTGCGTGTGGTCCAGGGCTTTGCAATGCTCGCTGCTGGGATAGGGAGTGGCGGTGGGCGGGTCGCCTCCCGACATCCGGCTAGGCTTGCTTCTCCTCCTAGCTTCTTTGTCGACATGGGGTGACAAGGTTGGCTTCGGCTGTTCACCATTGATGGTAATGCCAAGCTCACAGTGGTGCTAGTGTTTAGTTAATCTTGCTAGATGATCTACTGAGCTGGTTGTGAGCTAGAGAGGGAACAAGTTAGGCAAGAATCACTGCTCACTATAGTGTTTAGGATTTTGATGATTTGTGTCTGCAACCTGTTTGATGAAATGGCCGCATGAAATCAAGTTTTGAATTTTGAAAAGATTTTTGGTGGGTTTGCTAGATTGGTGCTGGTGAGTCTGCAGATGCTTGGGTTTTGAAAGTTGAGCTTGTTTGAGTGGCTTTTGAAAAAGTGGGATCTTCCCATATGATAAAGATTCAATTTTGAATTGTCATTTAAACTATGCATTTGAAAGTTTCTGGATGATCACAAAGTGGGCCTTGATACCTTATTATGAGTACATTCAAGGGGTGCAAAGATTCAGAAAAGTTTCCATTAGGTCCTGAAAGTTTGAGACAGCCAAAGTGGGCATGGAAGTTAAATTGGTTAAAATGACCATTCCTTTATTTTATTGGTTTTGATTTATTTGTCCTTAGGAAAAGTTTGGGAAATGTTTAGATGATGTTTATTTCACCTAAGAAACATTTTACAAGCAAGGAAACACACAAACAAGGTAGTTCAAAAGAATTTCAAATTAAATGCATACACATATGCATGCCTTCATAATTTTAATTAGAAAAGTTTTTGTTAACCCTAATTTTGATGATTAGAGTTTGATGATCCAAGTTTAGTATTTTTGGGATGTTACAGAATCCCTAGCCGTTTGGAGCTCGTGATTACGTTGCCGTTGTCTGAGCTCGGCACGAGCTCAACCCCGAGGTACCGAGCACCCGCGTCTTCCCTCTTCGCCCTAAAAGCTTCCCTGCGGACCATCGTTTCACCCTGCCTTGTTTTTTCCCCGTCGTAGCACCGCTAGGAGCTTTAGATTTCTTGCCAGAGCTCGACCGGAGACCGAAGAGAACGCCGATCGCCACCAACGCTAGGATAGGAGGCAGACAAGGACGTGACCACCATATTCACCACCATAGTCGTCCGCTTCGAGTGGACTACCTCGTCGCCGCCTAGGATCACCGCCAAGCATGGTCGCCAATGTCGCCGCCATCCGCCGTGATCCCCTCCGGTGAGCTAGATGCTTTGATTGACAGCAGTTCGATCTTTCCTTTGTGGCTGGGATTAGCACGGCCCTCCAAAATGGTATTGGCGAGTAAGCGCACGCCCGCGTGGCATCGAGTCCGCGCAGTCAGCGCGGTCAGCGTTGACCCTCTACAAAAATAGTAAAAAAAGATTAAAATTTGCAAAAAAAATAGAACTTGTAAAAATCTATAGAAATTAATATACTTCCCCAAAAATTACATATAATATACCGTTCGATTCACAATTTTACGTAGAACATTGTTACACAAATTGTCTCAGACTTTTACTATAAGGTTTTGCATTAATTATTGAAATGAGTTAATGGCCTTTTGGAATATTAAATTCATAATAAAATAACTATTCTTTAGAAAATTGCATATAATATGCCCCTGAAATCACAAGAACATGTAGATTCTGCTTTTGAATTAAAATAACAGGTTTATTTTATGGAACATTTTTAATATAATAAAATTCTTTCTGAAGTATTTTAATTATTTTAAAAGATCTGAAAGTCCTTTTGGCATGATTCTTGTTCGCCCTAACTCTAAATTGGAATATATACACAGTAGTATTTTTCCCAGATTTACAAACCTGTCAATGGCATAGGCTTAATAAATTGATTAAATTTCTACTAATTGGACCTTTAAACTGCTTATTTTGTTTTCAATGCATTAAAAATTTTCCATGCAAACATATAGTAGGTATATGGCACAGAGAATGTAAAGTGCTACTGAAACTTCATTCAACATGTCATGCATGCATTGTGCATTATTATGGTTGTGTATGATAGTTTATGTGTTGCAAATTTCGTTTCATGTAGTTCGTAATGAGTGCAATGCTTGCTTCTGTGAGGATTGTACTCTCGACTCCTACCATCAAGGCAAGTAGTTCCTATTTTTTTATGAATTGTCCAACTATTTTCTCTTGTACATGTATAGTTTATTTTTGTAGCTACATGTGTAGGTATTACTATAATATGCTATATTCTATGTATTATGGTAGGGAAATCCCTTGTAGTTGAGCCTCCATATGGTAGATGTGCTTAGATATGCTGTAGATACAGGGAAGGGATCATGTTATGGTGAAGTATATGTTTTGTTCAACTAAAACAACATAATGTCAATGAACTACCTGGACAGAGTGATTGGATTAGTCAACGGAGTGTGAATAACGGTGGGGAATATCGCCCAGGGCACTGAGAAGAATTAGTTTTCTTTAATACAGTAGCTTACGTGTGCAACCATATGTCAGTAAGAAATCGGTGGCTGGTTGGACTCAGTAGGTCATGGTGACCCGAACCCAGCGTAGCCATAGATGTCGTGAATCGTAGGTTGGGACTGGTGCGCAGCGGGGTTTGGGGATCTACTTCCTAAACGGTCTTTTCTTGGGCTTCTCCCTATCATCACACATTATTAGTGTGGTGGTATGAGCTAGGCTGACCAAGTCACATGGGTAAAGTGTACAAGCCTCGCTGGATGTAAAACTAAGTGCTTAGCCGTGTCCCCGGTTATGGACAAATGACTTACTTGATATCGATGTTATGACATATTCTCGCTCATTCTTATTTCTAGATTAATAAAACTTGATGGGTGAACTTAATGGGTTAATGTGGATCAAATTGGTTTAATAAAGTAGGACAAAGTGTTTGGAAATGCAAGCTAGCCAAAGCTCCACCAGTCAAATAAGCATGTAGTTTCTTGGTGTATTATCTCCCTACTTACCGCCTGTAACATCCCAAAAATCATGATTTATAAAGTTTGCACGTCATTCATGCATCCTCATGCATTTTAAATTATTTTGAAATAAGATTGCAAAACAGAAGCCAAATTTTTTGCCTATTATTTTATGTAAAAAAGGCAATGGCTTTATTTCCATTTTTTCAAATCATGAGAATACTTTGTTTCAACCAGAAACGATTTGAATATTGATTTCAAAGCTTGTTCAAAGTTTCAAAACAAGAATCTAAAATTTAAAACCATTTATATGCCTATTATATATAATTAAATAAGACATGGTTTTAATTTTATTTTCATGGGCCAAAGTATTTGTGAGCAAACAACAATGTTTTATACACAAATATATACTTGGATTATTTTAAAAAAATCTAGAAATAGTTTGAATTCAAACTCATTTGAGTATCATTTGAAAATAGATTCAGAAAATCAAATCAGAAATAGAAAAGGAGAAAAGAAATAGAAAAGGCCGGTATTGTCATTTTGGCCAGTCCCCATAACCAAAGACAATAAGCCCACCGGTAGGTGAACCTTCTCTCTCTCTCACCCGCTTTCATTGTCCGCTAATGGGCCCAAGCAGTCAAGACCTTCTTCCCCACCGCACACAGACCCGTCGCACCTTGCTTCTCCGAAACGCTTGGCGTTTGATTTCTCGCTTAATTGGCATTGAAGAACCAGGTAATTCCCTCGCCCCTCCTGGCTACTTAACCACCTCGCCGTTGCGGTCATTTCCCCCCACACAACACGCTCGCTCTGCCACCAAGCCGCCAAGATTAACCGCTTCGCCGCCCGACGAACTGGCGTGTGATTCTGATGTGAACTCCGACCGTCCCTTTGCTTCTGGTTCAAACGAGCGTGACCCTCGTGTCATTGTGCACCTTCTGATGCCTCTAGTTTGCCTACTCGTGACCCAGGTTATCGTCTTCGTCGAGCTCCACAAACGGCAGAAGCGGCGCTCAACTCCGGTGAGGAATCTAGGTAAAACCCGAGTGCCCCTTGCCTTCTGCTTGACCCTGTCGTGTTCGCCATGTCCTTGTGCAACTACTGATTCCCCTGGTTTGTGCTAGAGCGATCCAGAACGTCGCCAACGTCGTCGTCCACATGAATCTGACACCGCCCGCAACTCCGACGAGCGCTAGCCACTACTTCAACATGCCCCTGTCCACGCCAGCAGCACGTTGAGCTTCCTCGTGATCTTGCGAGTCTGGTAAGCCACACCACAACCCCTATCCCCAGTATTCGCTTGACCGTCACCGCCAAGATGGCGCGATGGCCGCAACCACGCGCGCCGCCAGTTCTTGGCTAAGCCATCGTGGACCGTTAGATCTAGATCTAGCGCGTGAGATTAGATCACTTAATGAAGGGCTATGGTTAGATCTGGCCCGTGCGATTTCATTTAAATCCTGCGGCTCTCGTTGATCGATCCAGATCAGATACGCCCACGTGTCTAGGTTTTTAAATTAAAATCTGTTTTTGAATCTATTAGTTAATAAAACTTGTAAATTCAATAACTTTTGTTATGTTTATCCAAAAAAATACAAATAATATACCATTAGAATCACAAAAATAAATCCTACACATATGTAGGCTTAGCTTTGTGATTTGCTTTTGTTAAAATAGAATTTCATGCAGAGAAATTTGTAGGCCTATTTTGTGTATAAAAATTATTTGGAAAATGTTTTAGAAGCCAAATTAAGTTTAATTGGTGTATGAATGTTTAGTTTAATGTTCGGTACTGTTTTACTTGTCTTGTTTAGTTTAGAAAAATCATCACATGGCATTTTCATGTATTCATATATTTTTGCTTGAATTGTTTGGAATATAAATTTGGTGCTATCATTTTATGTGTAGATTTTGGTGCTAGTGGTGATTGTGATTGTGAGGATTGTTGCTGCTCCCAAAACTATCAAGACAAGTGGTGCTTCATATTTTTGTCCCAAGATTTTGACTATGCATTAGTGCTATTTTGAATAGGGCTTGCATGATAATTTTTGCTATGTATCTATATGCTATGCTTGGAAAATCCTAGTAGCTGTAGAATTGTTAGCATTTTCTCTAAGTAAAGATACTTGTTATTGCCATGCTTAGACTAGATAGTAGCAACCAAGGGTGGAATATATACATGCTATGAAAAAATATTGCTAAGTCTTTGACTTGTGTTTTTCTTAATAAATCAACTAAGTGAATGAAACACCTGGGTGGAATGGTATGTTTGGGTTTTGTTGAGTGGTTACACAAGTCCCATGTAACACCCTCCGAATCGGCCCTATGCAAGTTTTAGCGATTCCAGCCAAACCCGCATAGAAACGATTCAAAGGTGCCACCAGGCACTTGCGTGCGGGTGGAAAACGAAGTAATATCATTACACAATAGTCCACGATGGAACCCACAAAACAGATATATACAACAACTACTCCAAGAGTCAAAAATACAAATATACAGTATAAAGATCCAATTCACCTTAAAAACAATACAACATCCGACTACGGACAAGATGCAAATGGGGCTAAGAGCCCTGAAGTATAACCAATGGCATCTATAACCACCTTGAGCCATGCAGGAAGGTAACCACGCTAACGACGTCGATCTCAAAACACGATTAAACAAAGGGGTGCCGACAAAGGGCAAAGGAAAAGAGAGGGTCGATCGATGCGATTACTGGCGAGACTAGAATTCGGCGGCTCTCGCCTACATAGGTATGGTGGACTGAAGCGGCGACGGATCATACGCTAAACAACCTATGAAGACTCAATACATTTGGCGGCTATCAGAGAGGGATATGAAAGATCTATTCGAACCCAACCTGATGATAACACCAAACATACCCATCCTGGTGTCTTCCCCTCGAAACCAATCGAGGAAGTCAACCGAGGAACTCACATAGTTGGCAGTTTTATTCATTCCGTTATAGTTGCGGCAATTACTAGTCAAATATAGATAGAATGAGTCATCCTGATATAATAAATAGTGAGCAGTTTTAGTTAACCATTCTGTTGTAGTTGTAGTACTTACTAGTCAGATTCATATAGCATGAGGCATCCCAAAACCCAGCAGTTGTTGGTACTTTTATTTAGCCATTCCGTTGTAGTGAAGCTGATTACTAGTCATTATAAAGTCAAATTTATAGCACTATTTTAGTTGTAGTTGTCTATGATCGAGATACTGTGCTCCAAGTTTCCATAACCGCGGACACGATTTTCAGAAAGTTTTACCCTGCAGGGGGCACAAATAGCAACACACGCACGATCAACCTCGAGAAAAACCAAATGAAAACCCAACGAGGCATCACGACAAAGCAATTGCAAGATTCATATAATATTTCAGGGGGCCATCCCACTAAGCTACCCGCGACGAAGTTGGCCGGCTCCGAGACGGACCCAGAGGTTTGTGTCGACGTCTGTAAAAGACTGGGAACCCGAACGTGTGACTGGGCTTGTCGATACCGCATAAACGTATCACAGTTCCTAAACAGTACAAGCGCTCCACGCGCAATCATAAATAAAGCAGTAAAGCATGGCATAAATACAAGATAGTAATAAAGCCCCAAACTAGTTTGTGGCCCCAAGAAATAATATATGACTCAAGCTCTGGCTAGGGGGATTCATGGTCCCACATGCGGATAGTGCGAATATTCAAAGAACAGGTATCAAGTACTCGGGGTCCTATGGGACACAAGTGGACGGTTAAAAACCAAATAACATCTATTGTCCACTGTGCATCTGCATTATTTATCTACTTTAATTTTAGTTATTAAACGATAATTAAAGCCATGATCATCTCCAACATAAAGCATATGACAGCCTTCCAACAACTGTGGTACTTGACGACCATATGACACTTAAGCAGCGACTCGACGCAAGTCCAACTATCTATCAAACATCAGGTAATAGGATGTGTCCAAGGCAATATAAGAGCTCCAGGGAAATATAACGGGGTACGAAATCTATAGCATCGCAACACAGATAGCAATAGATCAGCAGGAGGAAATAAAGACTAGAAATATAAAATAGGTAGAAAGGGAGAGAATGCTCGCCTGAAAACATTGTCGAAGGTTCATCCGAAGATCGGGTCGACACTCGCATCAACTCATCTGTCTAATCCGTGAAGAAGCAAAGCACTAGAAGAAACAACGGTTGCACTATTTAATACTATGACAAAATATCGGGCATGATGCATATATGATGTATGACATGGCAAAAATGCGATGGAATTAGGCAGTATTAGGCGGAACCGGGGTTCCGACAATTAAGAGATGATTCGAGTTATTATTCTAACCCCCAAAATTTAAATGTTGTTAACTTGGTGTCACATGGTTTAGATGATCTACTCAAATTTAAATGTAATACGGTCATCACTTTAATTATAGGACATCCCATGTACCCATAGGTGACAATTCAAAACTATCACGAAATTAATTGATGCATGAATAAAACAGATACATGTATGGCATGGTCAGATCCCTTATCTTTTTCTAATTAATTTTTATATAAAATTCTTTTTATTTTGAATTGCAGTTCAACAGATATGTTTTATGGAAGCTTAATTGGGTACAAGAGAATTTAACTAGTTAGTACAATTTTAGGTTTTCAAAACAGTAGACAGAGTTCAGATTAAAATTATTCAAGCAATTTTGAACAAGTTTCATATATAAAATATTTTGATTTGAATTACAGATTAGGAGATTTGATTTAAGTAAGATTTGCATAAATTCAGGAAATAAAGGGGGCGGCTCTTTATTCAGCCAGGGTGGAGATCGATCCACTACCTGCGAGTTGAATAACAGGCAGTAGACCAACTTGGCTACGTTTCAGAGTGAAGAAGATGCAATAGCGCCTGCTATTCTGAAAATTGCTGCACCGGATCTAACAAAATTCAGAGAAGCACAAAGGTTCATGGAGCTTTGGAGAATTTGATCCCGATGAGACCTCACGGTCAGAGATAGGAGCGATAGGAGCGACGGACACTGAACAATAGCTCAGCTTAAATTTGGTCAAAGGTGTGTTTCATTTGAACTAGCCAAACAACGAAATTCCAAAGATAGAAGATAAAAAGGATCAGGTTTAAGCTGATGCACGAGTTGGGGCATTGTGTCAAGCATTTTACGTTATTTAGATAATATAAGCAGCTGAATCGAAAGGCTCCAAGACAAATCGAGCCAGCTCAAGCTAGCTAGCAGGCTGCTGAAGGAAGCTATCGAGTGCAGCAACACTTAAGCTAGGTTCAGACACAGAATATGCGTGGCTGCTGGCGATTTTGGCCGGGAGTGAACCTGGGACCTGGGAGGAGGAGATTTAGATGACAGAACAGCTAGGCTAGGCAGTGCATTTGCGGTTTACAAAAGGCGCGGATGTTGTGAACTGTTTCTGGATGGTGGCGAACGGACGTGCGCGGCGGACAGAGACAACGCCGGCGACCGCGATTTGGTGGCAGGGACGCATCCATGCTGTGCTCGAAATAAAGCCAAGGCGTGGAGGCCTCCACAGGGTTCGTGCACATGTCAGCCTCGAGATCAAGAGAACAACCAGAGCCCCACTAAGAGGATTCCCTACTCGGCACCTCGCCGTTCATGGTGCGCACGCGCGGACACCGGTCGGAGACGATGATGCTGTGACGAAGAGGAAGGGGAAACGAGGATGGGTTGAGTGGGGTGGCTTACCATGAGTCTGTTCGTGAAGGGGCTCGCACTCGGAGACACAGGTGATGCCGGAGTGGAAGAGGAGCCGCCGCCGGCCATGGTGAGGGCGCGGATGTCGACGATGTCCAGGACATCTGGCTCCCGGGCTTAAGCTCGGAGGACGGAAACAAGGAGACAGAGAGATCTAGGACGAAAAGCTAGGGTTTCATGAGCCTCGGATGTTTGGGGAATCGAATAAAAGGAAAAGGAACTTGCCGTGAGCTGCAGAGCATGCTGCTCTCGGCTCTCTCTAGCGAGAAGACAAAGAGGAGCACATGGGGGTCGTTGCGCTTGGGCTGGAGAAGGAGGAAGGAATGGCTTCCGTGGTGGCATGATGGTTGGAAATGGGCTACGGCTGGAGAAAGGTGACTAGGCTGCTGCAGATGCTATCTCCCTTTATTTTTATATCTGTTTGTTTTTCTTTACTTGTTTGTCCATTTTAAACAAGCAAAACGACTTCAAATCTTTTGAAAGCTTTCCAAAAGATTTTAAAGAAGGTTTTGGACAACAAAATAGACGAGAGGGAATAAGACACAAAAGGGGAGATGATGCCCACATATAATTCCTTTTGGGCATTTTTACAAGTATTTGAGATTTAGTGTTTTTAGAAAAAAGAACAAAACCATTTATAAATAGTGGATCCTAGACATGGATCCCATCTTGAAGAAAACAAAAATAGAGGAAGATAAAAAGAGGTCGAGGGATTAATGTGATAGCAAGGACAACACAAGCAAGATACAAATGCCATGCAACATTATCATTGCACCAATATGATCATTGCAACGAGGCATGACGACATGATGATGCATTATGATGATGCGCAAAACAAAAACACAGCGATTTTCTATTAGTGGTTTTCCTGGGGTGCTACAGCCCATATCTATTGTCTACCTTCTGTATCATACTTGTGAAAAGCCACCCAGGAACAAAGGGATTTGAGATGCCATATGTTAAGAAGCTTCTAGTGCAACCACATGGCAATATGGGCTCTGCCTGGATCATATAGGTTGCAATAACTTAGCCAAATGGACAGTTGGTGGTAGGGGTGATAGGTTTGGGAACGCGTCCATTTTGGTCTAAGGGAAGGCTTCTGAAAGGTCTTGTCTCGATGCATGTCGAGTCTTGTGGGAAAAGTGCACCACCTCTCGAGAAGGAAGAATCTAAGTACTTAGCCGTGTCCCCGGCAATGGACAATTTGAGCATCAAGATATGGAAGCTATCAAGAATATTCTCATCCCAATTTCTAAGTTAAAAACTTGTGGTTGAACAAGGGTAAAGGTTCACCAATGTCTATTGGTGGTTCCTTGGGAGTTTTTGTCAAACAAAAACTTAGTGTCAACTGATAGGTAAAACCTATTTTGAGAAAAGCAAGCCTAAGCTACACTTAGCCAAATTCATGTAGAAGATAGAAACTATTATTCTACTAAGGTATCACTTGCCAATACTATTCCAATGTATTAACCCACTGTGGCTATAACTTGTGATGTTGTAGGTTACTCTGATGAGGATTAGGGTTGTGAGTCTACACTCAACATGTTTGCCTGTGGAACATGAAGATGAAGACTTTTATTTATGTTGTTAAGTTAAACTCTTGTACTAGCATATGGCTATGGAGTTGTAAAAGACTATGTTATCTCTGGAATGACGATGTAATAATGACCTTTATTTTTGTGTACTTCATCTTAAACTGTGGATACTAGCATTTGATCCAAGGACTAGCATTGCAATCACAGGGAACTTTACCTTTATAAAGGTGGGGTCTTACAGATGTTATCAGAGCACTATGTTGCCTGTAGGATTATGACCCTAGGATTGGATTAGACTAAGAAACCACTAAGGAAATTTCAACACTTTGAAAATTCCACACTTGTCTTTTTCTTCTCGTAAACTTTTCTAATCTTCTTTCTCATCTCTATTTGTAGATGAACTCCATCAACGAAGCCGTCAGGAAGGGACCACTCATGACCATGACTTTGGAGTGTGAGACTGAATTTCCCAAGGCACTCAAAAACCTTATGGTTACCATGGGAATACATGGTGTAGCTGTGTACAAGGGATTCCTTGTGATGGATGAAGGAGAAGAGTATTGGTGGGTGCCACTTCACTTGTACAAAAACAAGAAAGAAAACCACAAGGAGTCAGGATTCTGCATGGTCACCAACTCTGAAATACACACAACATTCTTTGACTCTGCAAGAAATGCAGCATGGAATGCCTTCAAGGAGCTTGGTGATAGACTCAAGTGAAGAATGCTTAACACTCAAAATGACCTTAGAGAAGAAAAGAAGCATACCCAAGAATTAGAGACTACCAACCAACAACTAAGGGGAGACATCATAGACTTAATATGGGAGTCTTGTGAACAAGATAGACAGATGGCCACTAAGGATGCCCTGATAGATATTTTGTCTAGTGAGTGAGAATTGTAACGTACCTCGTTAGTTAGACCACCACACTTATCATTTTTACTTCCAAAAAGTTTGTCTAAGTTATGTTGAACCTTTGGTGTTTGTAATGGATTTTTGTATGCCATGACTTGTGTGTTTATTGTTAAAAGATGTGCTTGTGATATTATGTCTTGTAAATTTTCTCTACTTGTGTTGATTCTAACTTTTCTCTATCTTATGAAAATAGATGCCTAACGTTGTTATCATCATGGCCGAGGAGTTCAAGGGAACTCATTTTGGTACTCGTCTCATTGAGCTCACTAGTGTGCTCAACCTTCCACTACCTAGCATCACGACACTTCAGCTCACCAAGTTTGAGAGGAAGGACCTATGGGGCATCAGAGTCACACAGCCGGGATGCCAGATAGAGCCACCCATGGAGGCTATCACTTTCAAGCTAATGCATGATGACAAGGAGAGAGGCTTAGATGTAGTCATGCATGAGTTACTTGGACGCCTGGTAGGGAGGCACTCCACCAAGCTTAGAGGTCTCTACTTTCACCCCTTCGGGAGACGCGACGAGGATGGTGAGGATATAGAGTACGATGATGCTACTAGAGAGACGATGGAGCCGATTCGTCTGTACCTTCAGGACCTAGAGGGTCTTATTATACACCTTGATACTGATAGGACCAATGTCATGCTTAGCAATGACGAGCTCTAGGTTCAGTTATGGGAGAAGGACAAGCTCTTCGTGGAGCAAGATGAGATCGTCAAAGAGATGGAGGCCAAATTTGAGAGCCAGAACAAGAAATTCAAGAGCCAGGAGAGTCCAAGATAGGAACAAGACGATCAGGGAGATGAAGGAAGAGTTAGAGGCCATGGACTTCGAGCTTGAGCACCAGCAGGGAGTGATCGAGAGGCTTCGCTCACAGAAGAGGGCTCTTAGGGCCAAGATTGAAGCTTTGACCACTAGTGTTGATGAGTACAAGACCGCCATGGATAATGCAGGTCTTACCCTTGTTGATGTGGAGATCGATGCGGAGGAGTAGTGTAGACTACTTAACTATCTTTCATCTACCATACTTTGATTTTTGATTCGCAATGACCATCCAACATGTGGATGGATTGTTATGGTGTGTTTGCATTTTCAAAACCTATTATTTATGTCATTCAAACTCTATGTTATTTTGATGCTTGGTTATTGTGATTGTTCTATGTGATGTATTGTGCATGTTAAGCATCTATGGGTATCTCATTCTTATCCTTATTAAAACCACAGATGCCTCCCCGACATGCCAACCCCAACCAAAACAACAACAACAACAACAACAAAAACAACATCACTCCCGAGATGCAGCAGTTGATGATAGCACAAGCTCAACTGATGCAAATGATGACGCAGTTCATGCAAAATCAGAATAACAACAACAACAACAATAATAACAACAACAACAACATCATCAATCAGAGTAATCCTCCGGGATTTGACATGCTCACCAGATTTATGAGACTGAGGCCTGCAAAGTTCTCAGGAACCACTGATCCAATGATAGCCAATGACTGGTTACGTTTAGTGAACAAGGACTTAGTAACTGTTGGCTGCACCGATGATGAAAAGGTCAGATTCGCAGCACATCTGCTTAAAGGGCCAGCAGCAACATGGTGGTATAACTTCTAGATCACCACTCCCCTTGAGGATGTGACATGAGTTATCTTTGAGGATGGATTCCGTACAGCTCACATCTCATTCGGAGTAATGAATTTGAAGAAGAAGGAGTTCCACAATCTGAAGCAACGTCACCGTGGTGTTGCTGAGTACATTGAGGAATTCAACAATCTGGCGCGCTATGCACCGGATGAAGTTGATACTGATGCAAAGAGGAAGGAGAAATTCCTCGAAGGACTGAATGGTGAGTTGAACCTGCAGTTGTCTGTTGCCTATGTTCCAACCTATCAATCACTTTGTGACAAGGCTACCATCTTGGAAAACAAGATGAAACAGGTTGAGAGCAGAAAGAGGAAGCATAGCTTTGATAAGCACAGCTCGGGATCGTCTCACAGGCGTTCCCATCATGATGATAGTGGGAGTTCTGGATCCCACAAACATCTAAAGTACAACAACCACCACAACCACAACCGTCATCATGACAACAAGCACCATCGCAGTCATGATAATGACAAGTATAAGAACCACAAGAGTGGACACAAGAGCCACCACAGTGGAGGTGGAAGTGGAGGTGGAAGTCAGCCTGTAAAGAAAGATCTTAGTTTGGTTTAATGCTTCAAGTGTAAGAAGATGGGGCACTATTATAATGAGTGCCCAGAAAAGAAAGTTGAAGGTGCCAACAAGCCCAATCCTTTCCAAAAGGGACAAGTGTGACAGGATCTCTAGACTTACTCTCATTAAAGAGAGGGGATGACACTAGGAGTTGGGGCAATTTTCTGGTTTTATTTCTCCACAAACTCACACACAAATGCCATGCCAACCACAGGGGTTGGGGATACATATTTATAGGCTGCTAGCCAGCCGAGAATATGCTAAATGCTAGTCCAAGATGCTAGTCTAAGATGCTGCCTAAAAGCAGTCAAGGATGCTTGGTCCTTTGCTCCTAATCGATCTTGCTAAAGGTCAAGGATGCTTGATCCTTGCTTCCTAATCGCCTTGCCCTACAGCCCCACAAGGACCCACAAAGGACACAGCCACAAAGACCAACAAGACAGAGGGCTTATTCATCATTCTCCCCTAAGTCTTGTCGTTGTCTTGTGGGAAGGCTGGACCATCCCAATCTGGAGCAGAGTCCAAGGAACGTGATCCGCCCAAGAGGCTTGGTGAGTAGGTCTGCAAGCTGATCCTTGGTGTTGATGTAGCTCGCCGTGATGCTCCCTTCATCCAAACAGCGTCGGATGAAGTGGTACCTCACTCGGATGTGCTTGCTCCGTTCGTGGAATACGGGGTTCTTCGCCAGGCTGAGCGGACTTGTCCCACCATGAGCGCATTGCTGGTGTGTCTCGACCGAGGAGATCACCAAGCGGTCGAGCAAAGCCGGAGGGCCTGAGTGCGGCGGTGGAGGCCGCTATGTACTCGGCCTCGCAGCTAGACATGGCCACCACCGCTGCTTGACCGATCGCCACTCACGAGGCACTTGCCGAGGAAGAAGAGGATCCCGCTTGTGCTCTTGTTGGTGTCGATGTCGCCGGCGTGGTCGCTGTCGCTGTACCCGACGAAGTGTGCCACCCCAGGGCACCTAGGGTAGTAGAGGTCGTGGTCGAGAGTCCCCGCAATGTAGCGGACGATCCTCTTCACAGCCTGCTGGTGTTCCGTCGTCGGTCGCTGCATGAACCGACTAACGTAGCCGACGGAGAATGCCAAGTACGGTCGTGTGTGGGCGAGGTAGCGAAGGCTCCCCACAAGACGCCGGTACTGTGTAGCGTCCACCTCCTCCGCCGTGTTGTCGCGGCTCAGTTTCAGCCTCTCCTCCATCGGGGTGAGAGCTGGGTTGCAATCGGTGAGCCCGGCGAGCTCAACGATGCGCTTGGCGTAGGCGGTCTGTCGAAGCGTGATCCCGGAGTGGTCCTGGTGCACCTCGATCCCCAGGTAGAAGGAGAGGAGCCCCAGATCACTCATCTGGAAGGCGGCCTTCATTTCTTCCTTGAACGCCGCCACCTCTGCATCCTTGGTGCCGGTGATGACCAAGTCGTCGATGTAGACACCTACCAACAGGGCATTCCCTCCATTGCCCGTCGATGCAACGCCTCGCGGCTTTGCCCGAAGCCCATCGTCTTGAGCGTGGAGTCTAGCTTGGCGTTCCATGCCCTTGGTGCCTGCCGCAAACCATAGAGAGCCTTGCATAGACGAAGTACCTTGCCCTCCTGGCAAGGAATCGCAAATCCCGGCGGCTGTTGCACGTAGACCTCCTCCTTCAAGTCGCCGTTGAGGAAGGCAGACTTGACATCCATGTGATGGACGCGCCAGCCCTCCTGAGCGGCTAGCGCAAGGAGGAGTCGCACAGACTCCATCCATGCCACAGGAGCGAAGGCGTCGTCGAAGTCGACCCCCTCCTGCTGCAAGAAACCTCGGGCCACCAAGCGAGCCTTGTGCTTGACGATGGCGCCGGATTCATCCCTCTTCAGCTTGAACACCCACTTAAGGGTGATCGCCCGGTGACCTCGAGGGAGGTCAGCGAGCTCCCATGTGCGGTTCTTCTCGACCGCATCCATCTCCAACTGCATCGCGGCTCGCCATGCCGCGTCTTGCTCCGCTTCTACAAAAGACCGAGGCTCACCGTCGTCACATGCAAGTTGCAGTTGTGCCTCCAGGTTGCGTGGCACCGGTACCGGCACCGGCTGGTCGCCGAGAAGACCCTCCATCATACGGTACCGCAACGGCTCGCCGTCGTAATACGCGTCGATGCGCTCCTCGTCGTGAGCGAGCGGGGAAGCGAACTCCACCAGGTTGCGCTCGACGCGAGCTGGTGCTGGTGTAGACGCGCCCGGAGGTGTGACTGCTGGTGCCGGAGTGGACGTGCCCGGAGGTGTGACTGCTGGTGCTGGAGCACGTGGCGTCGGTGGCGTCGGCAGCTGTGGTGCCGTCGGTGTGACAGCCACCGGGACAGATGGAGACTTGGGAACTGAGGTAGACGCGCTCGGCGAGGAGCTGCCTGCTCCCCCGGCTCCTCGGTGGGCGTACTTTCGACAATGAAGTCGTCATACGTCGGAGTCGAGCCGTCGTCCACCGCCTTGTCCCACGTCCACCCTCGCCCTTCGTTGAACACAACATCTCGCGCCGTGCGCACACGCTGTGTCTTCGGGTCGAGGATGCGGTAGGCCTTCGAGCCCTCCGCGTAGCCGATGAACACTCCCGGAGTGCTCCTGTCGTCGAGCTTGCCGATGTGGCCGAGCTCCTTGGCGAACGCGAGGCAGCCGAAGACCCGTAAGTGGGAGACCGCCGGCTTGCGCCCATGCCAAGCCTCGTACGGCGTCTTGCCGTCAAGTGCCTTCGTAGGTGAGCGGTTGAGGATGTAGACGGCTGTCGACCGCCCCGAAGACAGCCGGCATCCCTCTCGCTGAGGAGGGCGGACCATCCCCACAACCGTCTGGTTGCACTGCTCGACGCACGCCTGCTGCGGGCTGTAAGGGCGGAGTAGTGGCGTTGAATGCCCTCATCGTGAACAGCGAATTCAATTCTTTGTGAATTCGCCACCGTCGGTCTTGCAGACGCAGCGCAGCTTGCAGCCGCACTCCGCCTCTGCAGCAACCTGCGTACACCTGATGGCGTCCGCTGCTTCTCCCTTGCTGCTGAGAAGCACCACCCGCATGTAGCGGGAGAAGTCATCGACGAGCAATAGGAAGTAGCGTCGTCCTCCCGGTGTGGCCGGAGTCACCGGTCCACACAAGTCCCCGTGCACGAGCTCGAGCTTCTCCTTAGCTCTGAAGCTCGCCTGCTGGGGAAGGGGAGTCGCCTCTCCTTTGTCACCACGCAAACGTCACAGAACTGCTCCACGTGTTCGAGGCACGGCATGCCTCGCACCATCTCCTTGCTGCTGAGCCACTTCAGAGCCTCGAAGTGAAGGTGCCCGAAGCGCTCGTGCCACTGCCACGCCTCGTCGTCCCGACGGCGGCGAAGGCTGTGCCACCTGCACATCAAGGACATAGAGCCGATTTGCGCCTCTAGTTACCTTGGCAAGAAGGCGACGATGGCGATCCCAGATGCGCAGGATCCCGTGCTCGATCAGCACGCGCGAGCCGTTCTCATCCAGCTGTCCCAAGCTAATGATGTAGTTCCTCAGCGCAGGGATGTAGTAGACACCGGTGAGCATCCGGTGCTCTCCGGTCTTGGCGGCGAAGATGACAGAGCCCACACCCTGAATCTCCACGGCGGAGGCATCTCCAAACTTGACGGAGCCTCGCACGTCGGAGTCGAGCTCGGCGAAGAACTCCCGTCGACCAGTCATGTGGTGGGTGGCGCCGGTGTCAAGGCACCACCCGCCAGTCTTGTCCGTGCTGGAGCCATCGCCGAGAAGGGCGTGTGCCTTTGGCTCGTCGAGGTGGAGGGGAGACGATGCAGTCGGTGCCGCAGGGCGTAGCTCGATGCTCGCATGAGCCATGAACAAAGCCGGCTCCTCTCCTGCCTGTGCGACGTGGGCCTGGCCACGTCGTGGCTGTCGACACTCCTTGGCCCAATGGCCAAGCCGGCCATAGTTGTGGCAGGCGTCATCTTGGGCCAACTTGGGCCTGCCGGCGGCGCCTCCCCGGGCACCTCCGCGGGCGCCACCTTGCACCCTGACCTGGCCGTCTTTGCGCCCCTTGCGCGGTTTGCCGCGCCTGCGGCCACCTGATGCGGAAGAGGACTCCCCCTTCTTCCTGTCACCGTGGCCGGCGTCCCACTGCTCCCGAGTGAGGAGCAGCTTCCCAGCAGTGGTGATGGACCCCGAGGGAAGCTCCGGCTTGTCGAAGTCGACGACCTTGAGGCGACCGATTGCCTCCTCGATCGACATCATGCTGAGGTCCAGCAGGGATTCGATCGAGCGAGCTATCTGCCTGTACTTCGTGGGGACGCAGCGAAAGAGCTTCTCGACAGCTTTTTCCTCGTTGTAGGTGGCGTCGCCGAACCGCTCCATCTTCTGCAGCAAAGTGTTGAGACGGAGAGCAAAGTCGTCGATGTCCTCACCTGGCTTGAAAGCTGGTCATCCCACTCCTGCGGAGTGCCCGCAGAGCGCCTTGCGAGCACGGTGCCGCCGATGCGCGACGCAGCGATGGCCTCCCAGGCCTCCTTGGCAGTCCGCTTGTTGGAAAGCGAGAACTGCATCTCGGGCGGGACAGCGGCGAGGAGGGCGTCCAGCGCCCGTCGATCGTCATGGTGGTCGACGTTGGCGTCCTGGACTGCCTCCCACATGTGTCGCACCTGGAGCCGGACCTTCATGACCGCGGCCCACTCGATGTAGTTGGTTTTGGTGAGGGTAGGCCACCCAGCACCGGGACCAACGTCCCTGACCACAGCCCGAACCTCGTAGAGGCCACGGTCTTGGTCGTTTCGGCCGCCGCTGCCGTGCGCGCCTCCTCCTGGAGCGCCACCGCCATGCGCGCCTCCTCCTGGAGCGCCACCGCAGTGCTCACCTCCTCCTGGAGCGCCACCGCAGTGCTCACCTCCTCCTGGAGCGCCACCGACGTGCGCGCCTCCTCCGGGAGCGTCACCGCAGTGCTCACCTCCTCCTGGAGTGACACTGCCGTGTGCTTGGGCATGCTTGGCTGCCCACCGTGCCGTCCGCTCGTGGGCTGTGTCGCCTTGCTCGCCTTGAAATGGAGCCGCTGATGTCGTGCGAGCACAGGCCTCTGCCGCTGCCAGACGTGATGCCTCCACCGCCGCTGCTCCGCTTTCTGCCGCCAGCTCTGCCGCCAGCCTTTTGACGCTCGGGTTGCCGCCATTAACGGTTGCCGCCTGCTCACGCTCCTCTGCCGCGGCGAGCTCGGCCTCCTGCCGATGCCACACGCTCGAGGTAGCCGAGTGCTGAGAGCGACCTTGGGACATGGCTGGCTGCTGGGGGGCTGTTGCGTGGAGGGAGAGCTGCTGCTCGAATGCGCGGAAGGGGAGAGGCCACCAGGGACAACTTGAGCTGCTGCACTTGCCCGCTGGGGCTGCTGCACACCCGGTGAAGGGGATGAGAAGGAAACACTCAGACTACAAGACAACCTCGCTCTGATACCACTTGACAGGATCTCTAGACTTACTCTCATTGAAGAGAGGGGATGACACTAGGAGTTGGGGCAATTTTCTGATTTTATTTCTCCACAAACTCACACACAAATGCCATGCCAACCACAGGGGTTGGGGATACATATTTATAGGCTGCTAGCCAGCCGAGAATATGCTAAATGCTAGTCCAAGATGCTAGTCTAAGATGCTGCCTAAAAGCAGTCAAGGATGCTTGGTCCTTTGCTGCTCCTAACTGATGCTGCTAAAGCAGTCAAGGATGCTTGATCCTTGCTGCTCCTAACTGCCCGTCCTTGCTACAGCCCCACAAGGACCCACAAAGGACACAGCCCCACAAAGACCAATAGTACAGAGGCTTATTCATCAAAGTGAACCACATCAATGTGGAAGAAATCTATGAAGAATATGATGCTGTGGATGGTAAGTTCAAACTCACTTCTGTTCCAGCACTTGTTCTTTTTGATACTGGTGCATCGCATTCATTCATATCAAGAGAATTTGTTGATAAAAATGGACTTCCAGTTGAAACTATTGGGTGTCCTATAAAAGTAAGTTCTCCTGGTGGAAAAATGATAGTGAACTATGGATGTCATGATCTAGTGATAGAATTTGGCAGGTACAAGTTTGCCGTTAGTTTGATAACCCTAGATTCCCAAGGATTGTATGTTATTTTGGGAATGGATTGGATGACTAGGTACGAAGGAGTACTAGATTGTGCCAATCGTACTGTTACACTCACAACCCCGGATAATAAACGGATTAGATTCAAGTCTAACTTTGAATCAAAAAGGAGTAAGCTAAATTATCTTAAGGGGGTTAGCATAGACAGTGTGCTAATTGTGAGAGAGTATCTGGATGTGTTTCCAAAGGAATTGCCTGGGATGCCCCCAAATAGGGATGTGGAATTTCTGATTGACTTGCTGCCAGGATCAGGACCAATAGCAAAGAGACCTTACAAGATGTCAGTTGATGAGTTGAAGGAACTCAAGAAACATCTTGGAGAATAGTTACAGAAAGGATTTATTCAACCAAGTTCTTCATCTTGGGGAGCACCAGTCTTGTTTGTGGAAAAGAAAGATAGAACTCAAAGGTTATGCATAGATTACCATTCACTCAATGAGGTAACTATCAAAAACAAATATCCTTTGCCGAGAATCAATGATTTGTTTGATCAGTTAGAAGGATCCCGTGTGTTCTCAGAGATTGATCTTCGATCAGGCTACTTTCAGCTAAATATAAGGGAACAAAACATACCTAAGACTGCTTTCACCACTAGGTATGGATTGTATGAGTACACCGTGATGCCATTTGGTTTAACAAATGCACCAGCCTACTTCATGAATATGATGAACAAGGTGTTCATGGAATTTCTTGACAAATTTGTTGTCGTTTTCATCAATGACATTTTGATTTACTCCAAGAGCAATGAAGAGCATGAAGAGAATTTGCATTTAATACTTGAGAAACTTAGATAGCATAAGCTGCATGCCAAATTCAGCAAGTGTGAATTCTGGCTGAATGAAGTCGGATTTCTTGGACATATTGTGTCAGGAGATGGTGTAACAGTTGATCCCGCAAAAGTGTCATCTATAACTGAGTGGGAATCTCCTAAGTCAGTGAAAGAAGTTCGTAGTTTCCTTGGCTTGGCAGGATACTATAGAAGATTCATTGAGAATTTCTCAAAGGTAGCTAAGCCAATGACGGAGTTACTTAAGAAAGACAAGAAATTTGATTGGACTAAAGGATGTGAACTCAGTTTTCAAGAGTTGAAGAAGAGACTGGTGACATCACCAGTCTTATATCTGCCAGATTTGGAGAAGGATTTCCAAGTATATTGTGATGCATCTCACCAAGGATTAGGTGCGGTTTTGATGCAAGAAGGGAAAGTTGTGGCTTATGCCTCGAGACAACTCAAAACTCATGAAGTGAATTATCCTACTCATGATTTAGAGTTAGCCTCTGTTGTCCATGCACTCAAAACATGGAGACATTGTCTTTTGGGAAAGCGTTGCGAAGTGTTCACAGATCACAAAAGTTTAAAGTATATCTTCACTCAGAAAAAATCAACATGAGGCAAAGAAGATGGCCAAAACTCATCAAGGACTATGACTTGAGTTTGCAATACCACCCCGGTAAAGCAAATGTTGTAGCGGATGCACTAAGACGTAAGGTTTATGTGAATGGACTTACTAAGGGAGAATTGTCAGATGATCTGTGTGCCCAATTCAAAGATCTCAAATTGGAGATAGTGCCTGAAGGACATCTCATGTCATTGGATGTTCAACCCACATTGTTGGAAAGGATAAAAGAAGCCCAAAAGTTGGACAAGGAAATTGAAGAGATTAAGGAAAAAATTAGCAAAGGGAAAGCCAAAGGATTCCATGAAGACGAACAGGGTACTTTATGGTATGGAAAACGTATCTGCATTCCGCAAGATCCAGAGCTTCAGAAACTAATTTTACAAGAAGCACACAACTCACCATATTCCATTCATCCGAGTAACACCAAAATGTACATGGATGTGAAGGAAAGATTTTGGTGGAATAATCTCAAGAAAGACATCACCGAACATATTGCTTTGTGTGATGTATGTAGTAGAGTGAAAGCAGAACATTAGAAACCAGCAGGATTGTTACAACCACTACCTATTCCTGATTGGAAGTGGGACAACATTGGCATGGACTTCATTACCGGATTGCCAAGGACTAGATCAGGATATGATTCTATTTGGGTCGTGGTAGATTGCCTAACTAAAGTGGCTCATTTCATACCCGTGAAGACAACCTATACAAATGCTAAGTTAGCCAAGATTTATATGAATAGGATTGTGTGTCTGCATGGAGTACCCAAGAGTATTGTGTCTGATAGAGGAACTCAATTCACTTCCCATTTTTGGAGGCAACTGCATGAGTCATTGGGAACGATATTGGAATTCAGCACTGCTTTTCATCCCTAGACTGATGGTCAGACAGAAAGGACCAACCAGATTCTAGAGGATATGTTGAGGGCATGTGCCCTAGACTATGGTGCTAGTTGGGATGAAAGTCTGCCTTACGCAGAATTCTCTTACAACAACAGCTATGAAGCCAGTATTGAGATGGCACCATTTAAATTTCTCTATGGAAGAAAGTGTACTACACCATTGTAATGGAGTGGTGTTGGAGAAAGAAATTTGTTCGGGCCAAAACTAATCAAGGAAGCTGAAGAAAAAGTCAAGTTGGTAAAGGATGATCAAGATAGACAAGATCGATGTAAGAGCTACGCAGATCCAAAACATAGAGAAGTCACCTATGAGGTGGGTGATAGAGCTTATCTTAGAGTATCACTACTTCGTGGAGTGAAGAGATTTGGAGTCAAAGGAAAATTGGCACCAAGGTATGATGGACCATTCAAGATTTTGAGTCGTAAAGGAGAAGTGGCATATGAGATTAAATTGCCTGAATCACTGTCTGCAGTTCACAATGTGTTTCACGTAAGTCAGCTAAAGAAATGCCATCCGGAGATGGAAGAGAATTCTTTGAAGGATACTATACCTTTAGAAGAGGTCCAGTTGGAAAGTGATCTCACATATGAGGAGAAACCTATCAAGATTCTTGAAACTGCAGAAAGGGGTTACTCGGACAAAGACTATCAAATTCTGCAAAGTTCAGTGGAACCACCATTCTGAAGAGGAAGCAACATGGGAAAGAGAAGATGATCTTCGGAAAGACCACCCTACCTATTTGCTAGCCAATCCGAATCTCGAGGGCGAGATTCACCTTAAGGGGGTTAGATTGTAACATCCCAAAAATCATGATTTATAAAGTTTGCACATCATTCATGCATCCTCATGCATTTTAAATTATTTTCAAATAAGATTGCAAAACAAAAGCCAAATTGTTTCCCTATTATTTTATGTAAGAAAGGCAATGGCTTTATTTCCATTTTCAAATCATGAGAATACTTTGTGTCAACCAGAAAAGGTTTGAATGTTGATTTCAAAGCTTGTTCAAAGTTTCAAAACAAGAATCTAAAATTTAAAACCATTTATATGCCTATTATATATATTTAAATAAGGCATGGTTTTAATTTTATTTTCATGGGCCAAAGTATTTGTGAGAAAACAACAATGTTTTATACACAAATATATACTTGGATCATTTTACAAAAATCCAGAAATAGTTTGAATTCAAAGTCATTTGAATATCATTTGAAAATGGATTCAGAAAATCAAATCAGAAATAGAAAAGGAGAAAAGAAATAGAAAAGGGCCAGCGCTTCCATTTTGGCCCAGTCCTAGAACCAGCCCAATAAGCCCACCCGGGAACCCGGGATAGCCCTTCTCTCTCTCTCACCCGCACCTGCTCTGCCCCGCTATCGCTGCCACTGTGTAGAGGTCCCAACCTTTAATAAGGTAGAGATCCCTGTGTTTACAATGCTAGTCCCTGGATCAATAGCTAGCATCCACAGTTAAGATGTAATATCAAGAAACAAAGGTCATAATACAACTTTATAACCATGAATAAAATAATTCATTACATCTTACATAGCTAATTTGGCTATCTCATTACAATGCAGCAGAAATAACTATAGCATGGAGTCCTTTATCTTCAAAGTGCCACGGGCAATCATGTTGGTTGTAGACTTGTAATCCTAATCAACACACTTCACTAACATCAAACAAACCTGCAACATAATAAGTTACAGCCACAAGGGTCAATACATTTGAATTGTATTGGCAAGTGATACTATGGTAGTATAGTGGAGTCTATCATCTATATGCATTTGAATAAGTGGAGCTTAGGCTTGCTTTACTCAAAATAGATTTTCCTTATCATTTGAAAACACTAAGTTTTTGTTTGTCAAAATCACCCAAGGCATCTACCAATCAGTGATTGAAGATCCTTAACCCTTGTTCAACCACAAGTTTTTAACTTAGAAATTGGGATGAGGAGATTCTTGATAGCTTCCATGTCTTGATGCTCAAATTGTCCATTTCTGGGGACACGGCTAAGTACTTAGATTTTACTCTCTCGAGAGGTGGTGCACTTTCCCCACAAGACTTGATTTTCATCAAGACAAGATCTTTTAGTAGCCTTCCCTTAGACCAGAATGGACGCGCTCCAGATCTATCATCCCCTACCACCAACTGTCCATTTGGCTAAGTTATTGCAACCTATATGATCCAGGCAGAGCCCATAATGCCAAGTGGCTGTACTTGAAGCTTCTCAACATTTGACATCTCAAATCTCTTTGTTCCTGGGTGGCATTCCACAATTGAGATACACAGGGTAAACCATTGAAAAATGGGCCCTGGTAACCACTCAACAAAAATCCATCCATGCAAGTCCCTTTCCACCCAGGTGATTCATTCACATAGTTGTTTTATTAAACAAAACACAAGTCCTTGACTTAGAAATATTTCATAGCATGAATATAATCCACCCTTGTTTTCTGCTAGCTAGGCTAAGCATGATAGTAGTAGGAATATTAACTTATGAAAATTCTACTAAGGCATCAACTACTAGGATTTCCCATGGCATAGCACACTTAGTAAAATTCCATGCAAGTCCTACTTTGAAATATCACTAATGCATAGTGAAAATAATGGGACAAAAGTATGAAGCACCACTTGCCTTTTTGGTAGAGATTATAAGTTCACTTCTTGATCTTGTAATGGTCACACTCTTCAAATTTCACTACAATTCAATCAAGGCACAAAATTCAATCTACCATTCAAGCAATTCAACACATAAAATAATAAAAACAAAGCAATGCATGCAAGCATGCCAAAGATTGTTTTATTTTGGAAAAGTGGTTTATAATAGGTTATAAACATTGTAAAACATCTATTAGTCATTTAGAAAAGTGGCAAAACCATTTTAAGTCAAGTTAGTGAAAATGGCCACTTTAAATCATTTTGTTTTGTTACAGATGGTTTAACCAAAGTAATAATTTCTAGTGTTTGTCAAATACATTTTTAAACACAAATGTAAGTGTTTATGGTCATAGTGTTTAATATTAAAACCATTTGCAAAAGGTTTCATCTAAAAACCATTTTTAAATCAAATTAATATTTTATTTTGTTGGAAATGTCTTTAAACAAAGTAATAATTTTCTAGGGTTCACCAAATTTATTTTTAAATCCTAAAACTTGGTGTTTAGGGTCAGAGAGTTTAATTCAAATCATTTTCCAAAGGTTTTACTCAAAAAGCATTTTTAAAACATAAACAACATTTTTATTTAACTAGGAATGCTTTTATTCAAAGATTTATTCCTTAGCCAAACAAAATATGTTTTAAAAACCAAAAGTTGGTTTCTATGGTCAGTAGGTTCATAGCAATCCATTTACAAAATATTTTACCCTAAAAATATTTTTAGAATGAATTTTATACACAAATTATGCCTACACATGTTTCTGCAAAAACAACTAAGTTTACAGAAGCAAATCATTAAACAAAGGGCATGGTTGGATATAATTCTTTTTGCTGATTCTATTGATATAAAATTTGTAAAATGTGGATGTGTAGATTTAAAGTTATGAATTTTGCAAGTTTAAATATCTAGTAGATAAGTTTCTCGTTTTAAAACAGATCGCTGGACATGTGGATTGGTCTTATTGGCTCATACCGGTTCGCGTGGATCGATAGATATAGACCGCAGGATTTAAGTGGGATCGTGCGGCATAGAAGCAACATAACATTTCATTTAAGTTATTCTATCGTGTCCATCGGATCATCATCCAACGGCTCCTAGCACTTAACCAAAGACGGGCGGCACTGGCGCGGCGGCGAGCGGTGGAGGCACTCTGTCTGTGGCGTTGCGGAGGCTACAGGAAGCGAGGGAGAGAACAGGGAGCGTTACCAGATACGCAGTGTCGTGCTGATGCTCAAGGTGGTCTTTGTTGGCAAAGGGGCGCTCGAGGTTGTCAGGGATTTCTCGCCGGACTTGCTCACTGGCTCAGGCACGCTTTGCCGACGACGCAGGCGAGGCTATGGTGCATGCCAGAGAGAATAAGAGGTGGTGTTAGACGTGTAGGGAAATGGCGAACTCGGTAGCAACAATCAGAGAGAGAGGGGAGGATGAGGCTTACGGGAAAACATTGCCGGAGTCGAAACAGACGGCGGCGATGTATTGTCGATGTTGTTGCCGAGTATCTGGAGCACGCGCAGGTGAGTGGGGTACACTGGCAGGTGCGCCTGAGGATGGAGATCAATTTTGTGGGATCTGGGAGGCAAGGCGGTGGCTGGGTTCGCCGGAATCAGCTGAAAACATCGTCGGAGATAGAGGCATTGCTGCGAGCGATTGGAGCAGCCTAGGGGCAGAGGGAGGATGGTGTCTGGGGGAAACGGGAGAGGGGACGATGGCGGTTTATCATGCGTGATCGCTGGGCCAAATCAACGCAGCAATTAACGAGAATTGAAGCGAGCTTTCAATGGCCAGAAACGGAAGCAAGGTGGGGAGTGGTTCACGCAAGGTTGATGACGATGACAGGGCAGTGGGGCCTGGGCGTCAGCGAGAGAGAGAGGGGTGTGGTGGGGTCAGCCATTCAGTGCCTCTGTGGGTTTGGTTTCTGGTGGAAAACGATTCGGGGGAGAGTGAGAGGGAGGTGGGCTCACTAGGCCAGTTGGGCTGGTTCCTTTTTTTTCTTCTCTATTTATTTTTCTTTTTCTATTTCTTTTATGCTATTTTGAATTTGTTCAAACAATTCCAACAACCATTTGAATTCAAATCTTTACCAAACTTTCAGTAATTTTCTATTCTGTTCAAACATGTATTTTAAAGATCATTTTGGAATACTTCTTTTATTCCCACATGGTTTAATTATTTATTTACCATAGACCTTTGTCTTTATTTAAATGGATTTTAATTATGTTTTCCAACTTCTATTTAAATTCCAAATTTTACCAAATCCTTTTCAGCAGGTTTTATTTATTTATTAGGGTGTTAAATAATTCACTTTGAATTATTTGAAATATTTTTAATATGATTTATTAATCATTTAAATTGGGCATTTGTCTTAATTCAAATAAAATCAAATATGGTTTTAATCCCATATAAATTTTATTTCAAATGATTCTTTGATTCCATTTAAGTTAATTAAATAACTTTTATTCCACTTGGCAAATTCCAATTATTATTTTCCCATGATTTTAATTAATCATTCTTATTAGGGATATTGTCTTTAATCAAATGGAGTAGAATTTGGTTAACGCCATTTTATTTTATTTGAATATTCTTTCTCCCTTTATTTTTAATTGGATTATCTTTGTTCCATTTGCTTATGGATTAGGCCAAGTTTTAATTTGGCTTTTAAATATTCCTATTTATTTCTTTCTTTGTCTTATAAAATCCATATCTTTTTATTTGTAGATCCAAATTTGGTGATTCCAATTTGTAAAATCTTATTTAATATTTTTTTATCCTTTTAGGATTAATTGCTCACGATTTGGTATGGATTTTAGATAGGATCTTTATTAGCTTTGGAAATAAATTCCTTTTATCTTAATAGCTTCATAAGATTTTATCTATGGTTCTAAATTGAATGAAATCAATTTCTATGGTTTTATAATATTTTTGTTTATCATTCTTGATGATTTATAAATGTTTGTTGATAGATTTTTATATGGATCAAATCCATAGTCTTTGGGAGATCTTGGAAATGATTTTCTTCCATTAGGGTTTTAGAGTTTTGGTTTATTTTCCAAGTGTTTAAATTTCAAGATGCAATTATGAAGAAAGCATTTCACTTGATTTAAATTTTGAGGGACTCACTTTTCATTCGAAGTCTATTCAAGATGGGTTTTTAAGTTTCCATTTAGAAATAAAAAGTTCCTTTTCACCCTAAATTTAAACAATTATTTATTTTGTTTATTTATTTTTGACATTTCAAAATTTGGAAAATTTTGGGATGTGACAGGCTACCACCCTTAAAAGAAATCTCGTCCCGAGATTTGGGAAGGCTAGAGGTTACAAGTTGGCTTCAAGGCAACTAGGGTACTACCACCCTTAAAAAGGTTTTCAACTAGATTATATCTTGGCTTACTTGGGATCTTGGTGTATCTTGTCTGGACACTTGTTTGCATAATGACCTAGCTCTTTGCATTTGAAACACATCACTTGGCTACTATATTTCTTCTTCTATGGTATCATTGCCTCTTGTTTGTTTCCTTGGTTCTTCTTCTTTTCTGGGCAATCACTGGCATAGTGTCCCATCTCTTTGCAATTGTAACATTGCAACTGGCTTATGTACTTCTTCTTATTTTTTGGGTCTCTCCAAAGCTAGGAGTTATTCTAGTTCATGCTCTTCATATCTCACCTCAAAGGTGGGAAATCTTTCTCTCTTCCTGGGGCAGTTACTAGAGATATGTCCTTCTTCTTCACAAGAGTAGCAACACTTTGTGGTCACTTTGGATTTGGCCTTATGAGGCATGGTTCTGACTTTGCCTTCATCCATCTTGGTAGAAGTTGTTCCTTTATGGATATTTCCAAACATTTGATGCATTCCGTCTTGCTTCATTTGTTGAACTATAGGATAGATGGGGCATTATATAGGGACATGATTATTTCCTTCACATAGGAAGCAAGTCACTTGAGATGTGGGGCATTGCTTAGTTGGATGTTTCTCTTCACAATTAGGGCATTGATCCTCATGATCTTTGGAAGTGTGTTCCATGCCACCACAAATATTGCAAGCTTGAGTTCCTTCTATAATATCATCCTTGATATCATTGTTGTCACAAACTCCTTGGGAAGAGTTACTTATCATGTTGATCATTTGGTTGGTCATCCTTTGCAACAATTGGGATTGGGTTTCCAAAAACTTTTGCATGGTTGGGTCTAACTCATTGTTGTTGGCTAAAAACTGAGTTGTCATCTGATTCAACTAGGTTTGGTTTGCTAGTAGTTGTTCTCTCATGTGCATCTCTTGGTTGTTGTTGTCACCATTCTTGATGTTGGAGTCTCTTGGAGAAGTCATCTGTTTGGGTTGGATTGGGATTAGAATAGGCAAAAGATTTCTAAGGAAAGAATTCTAATCACACACATCAATTTCACACAAGCAATGTGCAAGCAATCACAAACAAACATTCCATTCAAACCACAAGTTTCAAGCACATTTTAGGCAACAAAATATTTTTGCTGCACCACATAAGTTGGTGGGTTTAAACTAATCATTAGTATGGTGGTCCAACTATATGGTTTTCTTGAGATCATTCCATTCCTCTTGGTTGTTTCATCATGAATGAGTTCATGGTTCCCTTAGTCTTCAAGTCTTGAGTAATATTTCTTGTCTCACTTGTAGTCCTTAGTGATGTCCAAGTTGATGTCCTTGATGAAACTAAAGTTGAAGTCATTGGTGTTGTTGAAGTTGAAGTCATTTGAGTTGGTGAAGTCTTTTTCTCATGTTGAAGTCTTGGCTCATGGTGGAGTCTTTGCTCATGTTGAGGTTTTGTCCATCAAGTTGAAAAGGAAGAGATGTAGAATTCAAAACCAAAAAGGTTGAGGGAAGAGTTTACAAGATTGTTTGTAAATAAGTTTTTGAATAAATACAACTCCTATATTTTCTAAGGGGTTTTGTCCAATCCTAGGGTTACAATCCTACAGGCAACACAATGCTCTAATACCATCTATAGAGGTCCCAACCTTTAATAAGGTAGAGATCCCTGTGTTTATAATGCTAGTCCCTGGATCAATAGCTAGCATCCATAGTTAAGATGTAATATCAAGAAACAAAGGTCATAATACAACTTTATAACCAGGAATAAAATAATTCATTACATCTTACATAGCTCATTTGGCTATCTCATTACAATGCAGCAGAAATAACTATAGCATGGAGTCCTTCATCTTCAAAGTGCCACAGGCAATCATGTTGGTTGTAGACTTGTAATCCTAATCAACACACTTCACTAACATCAAACAAACCTGCAACATAATAAGTTACAGCCACAAGGGTCAATACATTTGAATTGTATTGGCAAGTGATACTATGGTAGTATAGTGGAGTCTATCATCTATATGCATTTGGATAAGTGGAGCTTAGGCTTGCTTTACTCAAAATAGATTTTCCTTATCATTTGAAAACACTAAGTTTTTGTTTGTCAAAATCACCCAAGGCATCTACCAATCAGTGATTGAAGATCCTTAACCCTTGTTCAACCACAAGTTTTTAACTTAGAAATCGGGATGAGGAGATTCTTGATAGCTTCCATGTCTTGATGCTCAAATTGTCCATTTCTGGGGACACGGCTAAGTACTTAGATTTTACTCTCTCGAGAGGTGGTGCACTTTCCCCACAAGACTTGATTTTCATCAAGACAAGATCTTTTAGTAGCCTTCCCTTAGACCAGAATGGACGCGCTCCAGATCTATCATCCCCTACCACCAACTGTCCATTTGGCTAAGTTATTGCAACCTATATGATCCAGGCAGAGCCCATAATGCCAAGTGGCTGTACTTGAAGCTTCTCAACATTTGACATCTCAAATCTCTTTGTTCCTGGGTGGCATTCCACAATTGAGATACACAGGGTAAACCATTGAAAAATGGGCCCTGGTAACCACTCAACAAAAATCCATCCATGCAAGTCCCTTTCCACCCAGGTGATTCATTCACATAGTTGTTTTATTAAACAAAACACAAGTCCTTGACTTAGAAATATTTCATAGCATGAATATAATCCACCCTTGTTTTCTGCTAGCTAGGCTAAGCATGATAGTAGTAGGAATCTTAACTTATGAAAATTCTACTAAGGCATCAACTACTAGGATTTCCCATGGCATAGCACACTTAGTAAAATTCCATGCAAGTCCTACTTTGAAATATCACTAATGCATAGTGAAAATAATGGGACAAAAGTATGAAGCACCACTTGCCTTTTTGGTAGAGATTATAAGTTCACTTCTTGATCTTGTAATGGTCACACTCTTCAAATTTCACTACAATTCAATCAAGGCACAAAATTCAATCTACCATTCAAGCAATTCAACACATAAAATAATAAAAACAAAGCAATGCATGCAAGCATGCCAAAGATTGTTTTATTTTGGAAAAGTGGTTTCTAATAGGTTATAAACATTGTAAAACATCTAATGGTCATTTACAAAAGTGGCAAAACTATTTTAAGTCAAGTTAGTGAAAATGGCCACTTTGAATCATTTTGTTTTGTTAGAGATGGTTTAACCAAAGTAATAATTTCTAGTGTTTGACAAATATATTTTTAAACACAAATGTTAGTGTTTATGGTCATAGTGTTTAATATTAAAACCATTTGCAAAAGGTTTCATCTAAAAACCATTTTTAAATCAAATCAATATTTTATTTTGTTGGAAATGTCTTTAAACAAAGTAATAATTTTCTAGGGTTCACCAAATTTATTTTTAAATCCTAAAACTTGGTGTTTAGGGTCAGAGAGTTTAATTCAAATCATTTTCCAAAGGTTTTACTCAAAAAGCATTTTTAAAACATAAACAACATTTTTTATTTAACTAGGAATGCTTTTATCCAAAGATTTATTCGTTAGCCTCACAAAATATGTTTTTAAAACCAAAAGTTGGTTTCTATGGTCAGTAGGTTCAAAACAATCCATTTACAAAAGATTTTACCCTAAAAATATTTTGATAATGAATTTTATACACAAATTATGCCTACACATGTTTCTGCAAAAACAACTAAGTTTACAGAAGAAAATCATTAAACAAAGGGCATGGTTGGCTAGAATTCTTTTTTCTGATTCCATTGATATAAAATTTGTAAAATTTGGACGTGTAGATTTAAAGTTATGAATTTTGCAAGTTTAAATATCTAATAGATAAGTTTCTGGTTTTAAAACAGATCAGTGGACACGTGGATTGATCTTCTTGGCTCATACCGGTTCACGTGGATCGATTGATATAGAATAAGAGGGATCGTGCAGCAGAGAAGAAACGTAACGTTTTGTTTAAGTTATTCTATCGTGTCCATCGGATCATCATCCAACGGCTCCTAGCACTTAACCAAAGACGGGCGGCACTGGCGTGGCGGCGAGCGGCGGAGGCGCTCTGTCTACGGCGTTGTGGCGGCTACAGGAAGCGAGGGAGAGAACAGGGAGCGTTACCAGATACGCAGTGTCACGCTGATGCTCAAGGTGGTCTTTGTTGGCGAAGGGGCGCTCGAGGTTGTCAGGGATTTCTCGCCGGACTTGCTCACTGGCTCAGGCACGCTTTGCCGACGACGGAGGCGAGGCTACGATGCATGCCAAAGAGAATAAGAGGTGGTGTTAGACGCGTAGGGAAATGGCGAACTCGGTAGCAACAATCAGAGAGAGAGGGGAGGATGAGGCTTACGGGAAAACATTGCCGGAGTCGAAACAGACGGCGGCGATGTATTGTCGATGTTGTTGCCGAGTATCTGGAGCACGCGCAGGTGAGTGGGGTACACTGGCAGGTGCGCCTGAGGATGGAGATCAATTTCGTGGGATCTGGGAGGCAAGGCGGTGGCTGGGTTCGCCGGAATCAGCTGAAAACATCGTCGGAGATAGAGGCATTGCTGCGAGCGATTGGAGCAGCCTAGGGGCAGAGGGAGGATGGTGTCTGGGGGAAACGGGAGAGGGGACGATGGCGGTTTATCATGTGTGATCGCTGGGCCAAATCAACGCAGCAATTAACGAGAATTGAAGCGAGCTTTCAATGGCCAGAAACGGCAGCGAGGTGGGGAGTGGTTCACGCGAGGTTGATGACGATGACGAGGCAGTGGGGCCTGGGCGTCAGCGAGAGAGAGAGGGATGTGGTGGGGTCAGCCAGTCAGTGCCTCTGCGGGTTTGGTTTCTGGTGGAAAACGATTCGGGGGAGAGTGAGAGGAAGGTGGGCTCGCTGGGCCAGTTGGGCTGGTTCCTTTTTTAACTTCTCTGTTTATTTTTCTTTTTCTATTTCTTTTATTCTGTTTTGAATTTGTTCAAACAATTCCAACAACCATTCAAATTCAAATCTTTACCAAACTTTCATTAATTTTCTATTATGTTTAAACATGTATTTTAAAGATCATTTTGGAATATTTCTTTTATTCCCACATGGTTTAATTATTTATTTACAATAGACCTTTTTCTTTATTTAAATGGATTTTAATTATGTTTTCCAAATTCTATTTAAATTCCAAATTTTACCAAATCCTTTTCAGTAGGTTTTATTTATTTATTAGGGTGTCAAATAATTCACTTTGAATTATTTGAAATATTTTTAATATGATTTATTAATTATTTAAATTGGGCATTTGTCTTAATTCAAATAAAATCAAATATGGTTTTAATCCCATATAAATTTTATTTCAAATGATTCTTTGATTCCATTTAAGTTAATTAAATAACTTTTATTCCACTTAGGAAAATTCCAATTATTATTTTCCCATGATTTTAATTAATCATTCTTACTAGTTTGTCTTTAATCAAATGGAGTAGAATTTGGTTAACGTCATTTTATTTTATTTGAATATTCTTTATCCCTTTATTTTTAATTGGATTATCTTTGTTCCATTTTCTTATGGATTAGGCCAAGTTTTAATTTGGCTTTTAAATATTCCTATTTATTTCTTTCTTTCTTTGTCTTATAAAATTCATATCTTTTTATTTATAGATCCAAACTTGGTTATTCCGATTTGTAAAATCTTATTTAATATTTGTTTATCCTTTTATGTCTCTTTAGGATTAATTGCTCACAATTTGGTATGGATTTTAGATAGGATATTTATTAGCTTTGAAAATAAATTCCTTTTATCTTAATAGCTTCATAAGATTTTATCTATGGTTCTAAATTGAATGAAATCAATTTCTATGGTTTTATAATATTTTTGTTTATCATTCTTGATCATTTATATGTTTGTTGATAGATTTTTTATGGATCAAATCCATAGTCTTTGGGAGATCTTGGAAATGATTTTCTTCCATTAGGGTTTTAGAGTTTTGGTTTATTTTCCAAGTGTTTAAATTTCAAGATGCATTTATGAAGAAAGCATTTCACTTGATTTGAATTTTAAGGGATTCACTTTTCATTCAAAGTCTTTTCAAGATGGGTCTTTAAGTTTCCATTTAGAAATAAAAAGTTTCTTTTCACCCTAAATTTCAACAATTATTTATTTTGTTTATTTATTTTTCATATTTCAAAATTTCACATGCAAAGCCAGAGGAGGCGCAAAGCCAGAGGAAGCATGTAAAAGAAGCTGATCCAGAACCCTAGATTTATTTTAGGAAGTAAAAGAAGCATTTCACATTTGGGATGTGACACACTGGGCCCAAGCCAGGTCAGCAACTTCTTCCCCACCCCCGCACGCGCAGACCCCGTCGCCACCGCCGTTTCCTCCAAAAATGCCGCGTTTTATTTCTCGCTTAATTGGCATTGAAGCACTGCGTAATTCCCTCGCCCCTCCTGGCTACTTAACAACCTCGCCGCTGCGGTCATTTCCCCCACACAGCACACTCGCTCCACCACCAGGCTGCCAGTATTTCGAACCGCACCGCCACTGCCCGACGAACTCCGGCATGTGATTACGGTGAACTATGACCTCCCCTTTGCTTCTGGTTCAAACGAGCGTGACCCTCGTGTCCTTGTGCACCTTCTGATGCCTCTAGTTTGCCTGCTCGTGACCCACGTTGTCGTCTTTGTCGAGCTCCGTGAATGGTAGAAGCGTTGCTCAACTCCGGTGAGGAATATAGGTAAAACCCGAGCGCCCATTGCCTTCTTCTTGACCCTATCGTGTTCTCCATGTCCTTGTGCAACTACTGATGTCCCTGGTTTGTGCTAGAGCGATCCAGAACATCGTCAACGTCATCGTCCACATTAATTCGACGTTGCTTGTAACTCCGACGAGCGCTAGCCACTGCTTCAACACGCCCCTATCCACGCTAGCAGCACATTGAGCTTCCTCGTGATCTTGCGAGTCTGGTAAGCCACACTAGAACCCCCAGTCCCCTCTGTATTCTCCGTACCGTCACCGCTAGTAGCGCCACCGCCGCTGCAACCACGCGCGCCGCCAGTTCTTGGCCAAGCCGTCGTGGACCGTTAGATCTAGATCTAGCGTGTTAGATTAGATCACTTAACAAATGGGTATGGTTAAGATCTAGTGCGTGTGATTTTATTTAAATCCTTCGGCTCTTGTTGATCGATCCAGCCAAACTGGTACGGGCCAATCAAATACGCCCACATGTCTGGGTTTTTAAATTAAAATTTGTTTTTGAATCTATTAGTTAATCAAAATTGTAAATTCAATAACTTTTGTTCTGTTTATCCAAAAAAATACAAATAATATACCATTAGAATCACAAAAATAAATCCTACACATCTGTAGGCTTAGTTTTGTGATTTTCTTCTGTTAAAATAGAATTTTATGTAGAGACATTTGTAGGCCTATTTTGTGTATAAAAATTATTTGGAAAATGTTTTAAAAGCCAAATTAAGTTCAATTGGTGTATAAATGTTTAGTTTAATGTTAAGTACTATTTTACTTGTCTTGTTTAGTTTAGAAAAATCAGCACATGGCATTTGCATGCATTCATATATTTTTGCTTGAATTGTTTGGAATATAAATTTGGTGCTATCATTTTATGTGTAGATTTTGGTGCTAGTGGTGATTGTGATTGTGAGGATTTTTGCTACTCCCCTAACTACCAAGGCAAGTGGTGCTCCATATTTTTGTCCCAAGATTTTGACTATGCATTAGTGATATTTTGAAAAGGGCTTGCATGATAATTTTTCCTAAGTATCTATATGCTATGCTTGGGAAATCCTAGTAGTTGTAGAATTGTTAGCATTTTCTCTAAGTTAAGATACTTGCTATTGCCATGCTTATCCTAGCTAGTAGCAACCAAGGGTGGAATATATACATGCTATGGAAAAATATTGCTAAGTCTTTGACTTGTGTTTTGCTTAATAAATCAACTAAGTGAATGAAACACTTGGATGGAATGGTATGTTTAGGTTTTGTTGAGTGGTTACACAAGGCCCATATCTATGGTCTACCTTGTGTATCACACTTGTGGAAAGCCACCCAGGAACAAAGGGATTTGAGATGCCATATGTTAAGAAGCTTCTAGTGCAACCACATGGCAATATGGGCTCTGCCTGGATCATATAGGTTGCAATAAATTATCCAAATGGACAATTGGTGGTAGGGGGTGATAGGTTTGGGAACGCGTCCATTTTGCTCTAAGGGAAGGCTTATGAAAGGTCTTGTCTCGATGCATGTCGAGTCTTGTGGGGAAAGTGCACCACCTCTCAAGAAGGAAGAACCTAAGTACTTAGCCGTGTCCCCGACAATGGACAATTTGAGCATCAAGACATGGAAGCTTTCAAGAATCTCCTCATCCCAATTTCTAAGTTAAAAACTTGTGGTTGAACAAGGGTAAAGGTTCACCAATGTCTATTGGTGGTTCCTTGGGATTTTTCGTCAAACAAAAACTTAGTGTTTTGAACTGATAGGTAAAACGTATTTTGAGCAAAGAAAGCCTAAGATACACTTAGCCAAATTCATGTAGAAGCTAGAAATTATTATTCTACTAAGGTATCACTTTCCAATACTATTCAAATATATTGACCCACTGTGGCTGTAACTTGTAATGTTGCAGGTTACTCTGATGAGGATTAGGGTTGTGAGTCTACACTCAACATGTTTGCCTGTGGAACATGAAGATGAAGACTTTTATTTATGTTGTTAAGTTAAACTCTTGTACTAGCCTATGGCTATGGAGTTGTAAAAGACTATGTTATCTCTGGAATGACGATATAATAATGACCTTTGTTTTTGTGTACTTCATCTTAAACTGTGGATGCTAGCATTTGATCCAGGGACTAGCATTGCAATCACATGGACCTTTACCTTTATAAAGTGGGGTCATACACCGCCACTTTCCATACGTTCCATGTATTGACCATTCGGGGATGCTATGTTTTATGTTGCAGGATATTCCGACTCTGAGTGATCGGCTAGGTCACGGTATTTCACTCTACACTTGTTCGCTTGTGGGAAATTTGGAGATTGAAGGAGTTATTTATTTATGTTTGATATTTGAATAAGTTTGAGCTAGCCTTTGATCTAAGCATTATTGTGATAAATGATTACTTTGGATCTTTCATTGTTTATGATACACGAATATTTTACTTTGTTATTTATCTAAGTTCTAATCCAATGAACCGATCCAGGGATTGGCATGTTGCATAAAAGCTACAGTCTTTTTAGTACTGTAGTGTTATATTATACTCGCGATTCGTCTTTATAAGCTATAGTAACTTGATCATGAAAGTTGTCATGATAAGTATGAATAGAAGGTATAGGTAAAATGTTTAATACACTAAAAGATTACTAAAGAATGCTTTTTGAAAGAATACCAAACATTTAATGATAGTGTTCTACTTCAAAGTGCAAATCCAAAGGTATTTGTATTTGACTATAAATTCTTTGGACTATGTGTCATATGTATGGCACCACTGTTAATGTTGATAGATTCTTTTTAAAAAGAAAGGAAATGCTAAAAGAGAATCTCAGAAATATTTGGCAGAAAAAGAAAAGATTGGAAATGTCTATCTTAAGTATATAGATGATATACATGTTATGGTTGTATTCTTTGCTTGTTAAATAATGTGGTTCTTGGGTATTGGATACCGAATTGGTTGGTGTGAAATGTCATGCAAGATAACACAATTCATGAACTGCAATGTCCTAAGTAACCAGCAAGAGAATATGTGATGATGTTCATCGAAAATAAACAAAGTGTTGTTGTGTTTCTCATTAACATCAAAGCTTACCTTCAAGATTTGTTTCAATAATTGTTGTTTTGATCAGGTATTGTGAGAACAAAAGGTTGTTCAAATAATTACCGTATTCCATGTAATATGGATGATTTACAAATCTAGCTGGAGAAATCACGTCTATAAAACTAAATGCTAAAAATGTCATAAGACAAATTATTGAAAGATCACTTAAGAAGTGACATCACCATTTAAATTATATTGGAAAGAAAACATGTAGAAACTCCATGTTGATGGAATTTTGGAGTCTTTTGATTTTTTGATCAAATGACACTTGTGAGACTTTCCTAGATATAATTGAAACTCCATTCATAGGCCAAAAAGGAACAGATGACTAACTTATTGAAATTTGTACATATTGATGTATGTAGTCCATTATGTGTAGTTGTGAGTGATGGATTTCAACTTCATATACTTTCTCCGGTAATTTGAGTGAATACATGTGTATATTTACTTAATGAATATGAAGTGTGAAAAATGTTCAATGACTTTTAAGATGAAGTGGAAAATCATTGTAACAAGAAAATAAAGAATTTATGATTGGATCATAAAGGAAGATATTTGAGTTACAAGTTTAGCATAACACCTAAAGATTTGAGGAATCGTTCCATGGATTTGCATTTCCTGAAATACCATAGGTGTATGGAGTATTCGAGATACGTAATAAAACCTCGTTTGACATGGTGAGATCGAAGGTGTCAGTTATAAAACTGCCATTGTATTTTAAAGAGTAAAAGCTTTAGTGACCACCTCTTTTACACTGAAAAGAGCTCCATCATGTTCCATTGATATGACACCATATAAAGTTATGGTTTGGAATAAAACCCAAGTTGTCCTTTCTTAAACATTGGTATGCTAGGCATAAGTAAAATGTTTACAACCAAAATCGGATGAGCATATCTTTGTATTTTATTTAGAATAACTGTTGGGTATTCCTCCATAACACCGAAGACAAAAGTGTTTGTCACTTAGAACGTCAAGTTTCTTTAGAAGGAATTTTACATGAAAATTTAAGTGGGAGGACAATAGAACTTTGATAACATTATTGAACTTTAGCTATATCTGTTGAGTTGCGCAACACCAGAAAGTGTTCCGGAGGCAGCAACAATGCTCATGGCTCACGTGCCTCAAAGGTTGTGGTCACGCAGGTCTAAGTTCCTATTGAACCAAGTAGGTCTGGTAAACAATCAAATACTAAGATTTGAGAGTAAATCATTATTATTTGACAATGATTAATCGACTATATGCAAAAAAGCAATGATATGCCCTGACTTCGTCAGATGTCTTGAAGCGATAAAATCTTTGATAGTTCCATACACGAGAAATCAAGTTTTTGAGTCAAAGGTGTAAAATATTTTAGTCATATTTGGAACTATTAAGAAATAGACATGGATGTTTCCCATCTATGAAATTCTCGACATGTTGGTAAAGAGTTTACGACAATGTTCAAGAAGTTTATTATGACAAGATTTGATATGTCATAGCAATATTTAGTCTGGACGGATTAATGTAGCAACCACTACATATAATTTTGGTATATGGTAGTTGAACAAACAAAACAAAATTCTTCTAATAGAATGGTTACCTAGGACGTGTACATTACACGATCCAAAGGGTTTTGTTAATTCAAAGGATGCTAAGAGTGCATGCAAACTTTAATGGTTGAAGTAAGCATCGCAAATTTGGAATCTTCACCTTGATGAAACTGTTAAATAGTTTAATTTCAACGGAGACGATGAAGATGCTAGCATCTGCAAGAAATTAAATGGGAGCGTTAATACATATTTCTAGTGCATTATGTGAAAGACATATTGTTGATTGGAAATATTTTATCTTTTATTGACAGAGGTTAAGAATTTCATTTCGATGAAAGACTTAGGCAAAACCCAAATATTAGGTATTAATGTCGATATGGATAGATTGAGACGCTAATATGGTTGTGCCAAATGTACATATATGTGATATTTAATGAGTTCAATATGGAAATAACAAGAAAGGTACTTATCACACAAGAAGGATTGAATCAAGATTCAAGTGTTTTTGACACTTGGTGAATGAATTCACAAAGAGTATTTTGATCAATCATACTGTGATATGTACACATCTAGATATGTACTATGCTCTAAATGTTATGAGCATATACCAAAATGACTCATAAGATGATCATTGGACGATTGTAAGGATATTCTTATGATATTTGGAAGAACTGAGAATATGATATTTATGTAGAGGTGACAAATAAATAGATAGTTCATTGTAAAGTGTTACATTGATAATAGTTTTTTCACAAGATACAAATTAAGTGTATCTTAATTTAAACTATGGGTGGCACACTATAATGGAAAGGAAGTTCCATAACGTATTTGGATGAGTTCCAAAGTTAAGACATTGTGACAGATAGTACAACAAAAGGCTAAGTATATGACTACTATTATAGCAACAAAAGAGGGCATTTGTGTCAAGTAGTTTGTTATCAAACTAGGTGTGGTTCACAGCGGGCTAGTACTATGAAGATATATTGTACGAGAATTGTATCGACATGATTTAACCCCAATGAACTAAAGGTATTACCGAAGGACCAAATTTATATAATTTCATCTCACTAGAGAATGAGTGATGCATAGAGACACAAAGACATGCAAATACACATGGACTTGGAAGTGCCAGCTCTGAAGATTATGTTTACCACTAGCAATCGTGTATATACAACACCAGAAAGCCATAGGTGTTGAATGCATAAAGTTTTTCAAACTAGATTATTGACTCTAGTGCAAGTGGGAGACTATTGGAGGTATGCCCAATAGACAATAATAAAGTTGTTATTATCATATCTTTATGTTTATGATAAATTTTTGTATCCCATGCTATAATTGTATTAACATGAAACATTAATACTTGTGTGTTTTGCAAACATAAAAGAGTCCCTAGTAAGCCTCTTGTTAAACTAGATTGTTGATTAATAGATGATCATGGTTTCCTGATCATGGACATTAAATGTTATTAATAACAAGATCATGTCATTAGGAGAATGATCTCATGGACACACTCCTATAGTTAGCATAGCATAAGATCAAGTCATTTAGAGTTCGTTTGCTACAAGCTTTCAAATACACAGTAACCTAATCCTTCGACCATAAGATGATGTTACTCACCATCACCGGATGAGTGCTTTGATGACATCAAACGCCACTTCCATAACTGGGTGGTTATAAATATGGCATTGGGTATTCTGAAATTATGGATTGAAGCGCATGGATCAAGAGTGGGATTTTTCCATCCATATGACGAATAGATATACTCTGGGCCCTCTCGGTGGAGGGTCATCCAATTGGCTTGCAAGCATGTGACAAGGTCACAAGGGATGTCCACATCACAGTACGAGTAATGAGTACTTATCGGTAACAAGGTTGAACTTGGTATAGAGATACCGACAATCAAAACTCGGATAAGTAAAGTATCGCGTGACAAAGGGAATCGGTATCGTATGTAAATGGTTCATTAAATCATGAAGACATCATTGAAATATGTGGGATCCATATGGATTTCTAGATCCCTCTACTGGTTATTGATCGGAGAGGTGTCTCGATCATGTCTGCATAGTTCGTGAACTATAGGGAGACACGCTTATGGAATATGAGTTGGAGATCGAATGTTGTTCAGAGTCTCATATTGGATCCAGGACATCACGAGGATATCCGGTATGGTCCGAAGAATAAGATTCATATAAGGAAAGTGGTTTTCTGGGGATCGAGAAAAGTTTCGGTGTTTTGACCGGATACTTCTAGAATGTTCTAGAGGGACCACCAGTGGTTCCACCACCTCGGGAGGGGTCACTTGGTTAGTGGCATGCCCTAGGGGTTAGCCGCACCAAACCCTAAAGGGCCAATTCAGCCAACAGTAGTAAAAGGGACAAACCCTAGTTTGAATAGTCAAATCCTAGTTTGAAAAGTCAAACTCTAGTTTTTTGGTAAGAGGGAAGACTTGGTGGGAAATGTTCCAACTCTTCCCTTGGTGGCCGAGTTGGGGGGCACACGGCATGGGATAGGAACCCTTGGTTGCCCCCCCCCCACCTATATAATTAGGGGTGGAGTGCACCCCCACACACCCACACACCCTTGTCCATTGGCGCCTAACCCTAGCCGCCCCTCTCTTCTCTCTCTTCCACCGTCCTCCTCCAGCTTAGGCGAAGCCCTGTAAAATCTCTCCTCCTCCACCACCACCACCACCACACTTTCATGCTATTGTGATTCCGAGGATATCTACAACCTATGTTGCCCTACTGGAACAAGGGAGAGGAAGGTCTTCATCGACTATCGTACGTCTGACCGACTGCGGAAGCGCTGCTAGAACGCGGCACCAGAAGGATCATCTACATGATCTTGAGATTGGCAAGTGATCGACTACATCAACCACGAGAATCTGATCTCGTTAAACGCTTTGGATCTATGAGGGTTAGTTCTCTACAATCTTGTTGCACCGATCTTGTAGACTAGATCTTGGTTTTGTGTGTTCATGCGATAGAATTTTTTTGTTTTTGATGTTACAAACCTTATAATAATATCATGAGGGTCATGGTTCTCAAAGCTCTTCTGAAGCTCTGATTCCAAACCGTACAAGATGGCACGCTGAACTGTGGAGTATTGATTTTTCCGAGTGAGGTAAACATTTTTCACCTCATCGGTAGCATCATCTGCAGGCGGGTCACCCAACGGTGCATCTAGCACATCCTCCAAGAGATCTAAGCTCCCTAGAAATACAAAGATTAGGTTGTTCCAAGTGTGATCATTGGTTTGGTCCCTACCTGTCAGGGTGTTACCGTCTCGTTTTTTCTTGCCGCATTTCATGTGCGTAGTGGAATGGTGAGGGGTCGGTTCGCCTGTCTTTTGACCCACGAGGTCGGTCCTCTTGTCTGGTGTTCTTCCGTGTGGCGGTTGGTGCCTCCTCGCCCAAAGATTTTATTTTGCCTCCTTGCTATCCGGCCACTGTTGATGCGCCTTATTGACGGTCGCGTACATGGTCGCGGCTCGCGTCTATGCCGTCGAGGGTCCTTGCTCACTCCTCTGGTTCACCATCTCTCCTTTCTTCTACAATTTTTCTTCTATGTGGTTATGGAGGGAAGTTCCACCTACGTCGGCTGCTGTGAGTGGTTCCTTTGGTGGTTTAGGTAGATACAGAGTGGGTTTTCGGTCAGCTGTGACTGCTGGATATTTCTATTTTGTGAATTAGCACTGGCTTGCAATTTCTGGCGCGTTTTTTTTGGTTTTGTTCTTCGGTGATGGAGGGGCTGCGGGTGGGGGTGTGCTCTACACATGGGTGTGGTCTAGGGTCTTTTACGTCTGGTTTTGTGGTTGTGCCGTGTATTTTTCTTTGTGATTTGGTTTCATATTGGGGAACAGTTTGTGGTGTGCTGTGGATTGCAGATGTTCTTCAATCTTCAGGGACCTCCAGTGTGATGTCTGATGTGGATTTTGTTGTTGTTCTTTCGAACCCTTTGCCTGCGTGGGTGCGATGTGTTCTTCTTGTGTCTGGCTGGCCACCTCCCTTCTCGCCATCCCGCCCATGTTGTCGGAGCTAACGGAGCAGACGAGAAGATCCGGTGCAACGAGGAGTAGCAGAGAAGGCCCATCCGATCAGCTTCTTTCGAACCCTTTGCATGTCACACAAAGACACTTAAGAATAATAATTTTGAAATGTGAAATTTCAAAATTAGGAAAATAAACAAAATAGGCGCTTCCTCTGGCTTTGCATAGTTTATCTAGAAGTTTCTTTTCACTTTTCATCCGATCAGCTTCTTTTACTTCCTCTTCCTCTCTGCATGTGTCCCCTGCCTATTAGCCTCCCTTCTCGCCATATGGACAACCAACCAAGGGTTTGGATCTCTCTCTCGCCCTCTGTATTAGGAAAATAAATCTGCAAAAAAATAGAGCTCAGAAGTTTATGATGCAAAATGCAAAATCAGCATGAAGATGTCAGGCTAAAATAGGAGTAGAAGCCTCAACTAGCATGCTTGATTAGAATGGGCTACAAAAGAAATAAAAGTAGAGTTCATTGAGAGGTCTTTAGCTGAAAGTGGATTCTAGATGCTTGGATATTCTGTTAGCCTGGGAACTAGAATGAGGGTTTGCCTGAGTGACATAGAATGGTAGAACATGTGTTTTCTTATAGTTGATATTTTGTAATGAGATCTTACTGGTTCCATAATATATAGGCAACATCATTTGTCAGTGATGGCATCTCTTTCTAGAAATTTCATGCTAAATGTTCTTAATGCATGCTGATAGTTTCTCCAAGCAATTTGTTTGTTGGTAACGATATCACCCTTCTTAATGTGTTCACAACTTGGAGAGAAAGCAACCATTGTAGAAGGAAACATTATTTCGCTGGAGAATATTGTTCCCCATGACCTTGGCCCTGTAATGATGCGTGCGTGCCAAATGAAAATCTTAATCCACTATATGGTATTGGTTTTGTTAGGAATTCAAGACGAGTATAGATTTTGATGATAGTACCTTACCTTTCAAAAAAGGAAAAAATTCTAGCAATCCAGTGTGCTATCATTATAGAAGTATTGGAATTTCTGATATATGCTTTGCTATCAATTATGTATAGCATATCATATCCACATATCTGACATGTGAGTTTTTATATTTTACTCCAATAGTGGAGCTACTAATCTTAAATTTGTTTTGCCACGCATAATTCGTAGTGTCGTGTGCTAATTCATTATCATTTTCTTCCCTATGTAGTTCTTGGTACACTTCCCATGACCTCTAAACCAAATGGAATGAATCATTCACAAGTATCATCTTTCTATCTGAAGGGTACGTTCCTATTGTTTTTAGTAATTTAGAATCTTTATCTAGCTTCGTAGACTTAATATTTCTTTCTCTCCAAATAACATGGAAGGAATACTGCTATCTGTAGGTATAGTCAATGGATATTGCACTTAAATTGCCTATGCTTGTTTTTTGGTTGTGACATTACCATAAGTCTGATCTAGATTATCAAATTATCGCATGTATTATATAGAAAAGATTAGTATACGGTCATAATTTACTTCTATTATAGCATAGAGTTCAGGTTCAGACCCAATCACTAAGTACAGAAATATAGTTGGAATTTATAATTGATCAATAAGAAAATTTTGGAGGCAAGACACAGCTCACAATGTAACCTTCACTTAATTTTGCTAGCAGCATTGTGTCAATTATCATTCCTCTGGATATAATTATTTTGAATGCCGAATAAAAGATGATCATAGTATATACATGTTGAAGGATCATGGTCTTGATCTTTTTATAAATGTTCATTTTAGATCTCATTAGAAATATTTGTAGTTGTGACTTCAGTTTTTTTACTTATTGCTTTCCTATATAAAATATAACATCATATAAGTACAACACCTCTACTTCATCAAGAAGACTACTATAATCATCCTACTTATACATGGGCTAACATGTAATGTTACTACAATCAGTAAGCAGAACTTCCTAAATTGCAACATGCTTCTGACTTTGAATCCTATATACAGTGTCGCACCCCGTTATGCATATAATTCACGTTCCCATGATCAGTGAGCCGTGAGCATAACCGACTCGTATCATTACAACATCCATATAGTAATGAGTACAAACTTACAAAGTGGCCATTATGGAAAATACAACACAAATAGCGGAAGTCTTCAGCGCAGAGCCCGTGCCTTAACCTACAGGCAACTGAATGAGAAGACGGCCTACCTCGCATAGACGTCAGCACCTTTGTTCTTTTTTAACATCTGCAATCTGGCCAAGTAAATAGCCAGGGACAATGTCGGTGAGTACTTTGAATGTACTCGCAAAACCATCGAGACAAGGTACCAAATATAATGCATAATGGGCTGTGGCGAGATAGCTCAACACTATAGTTGTTTTTGAAAGACCTAACATTGGCATCTCTATATCTTTGTTGAAAAAGAGTTTTTAGGAAATATGCATCCTTTTAGAAAATCAGGACACCTCCACATCCTTGTTAAAAAGATTTAAAATAGTTTTGTTGTAAAACCCCTTTTAAACGTCTTTGACCATCTCTGGTCAAAACCAAACTCGTTCTTATCTTTCCTCGTGACCAAGTCACATCCTTTGTTTCATCATAACTTATCTGAAGGGTCCTCCTAGCACTTGTCATTCCAACCGTCCTTGACCGTGGACACGGCTATTCGAATAGATTAGAATCTACAGAGTTTATGCACTTTACCCACAAGAATCAGTACATCTGCCGGGATTTAACCATGGCCCGCTACACTCTGTAGACGGGGTTTCGGATAATCAAACCTAGCTTTTCATTTGTCCATCCCTAGCAAAGGTGGCTTTTCCTTTTGGGTTTATTCTCCCCGGCATGTGTATGCGGCACTATGTACTTAGTCCTCCCTGCAGCACTTCCGTATACCCAAACCCTAGTCTTGGCAATATACAATTGTTGACTCCACTTCCTTCCCTACACCTAAAACATACCGTCCGCGGGAGACCCAATTGTTGCACCGACACTTCCGCCGTAGCAAGAAATGGAGGCCCCAGATCCGCAGACCTAGAGTAGAGTCCACTCGGGCTTCCAGGGATTGCTCCCGTTAAGCAAGTACAAGCAGCCCCGGCTAAGGATTACAATTACGAGCTAAGCCCCAGCGCCTGGGGTAATGTAGTTGCACGGATAAATTGTTCCGGAAATTGGCGTAGAACATCCCTTATCTTTCTCTTAATTAACTTTCTTTTTATTAACTTTCTCTTCATCCACCTCATATCTTATTTTGGTAAAACTTCCACTCGGAAAGGACGCTTCTTTCCAAGGGTTTTATTTTGAAAACTTTGCGGTAGGGTAAAACCCAAAATAGTTATATTCTTGAAAATACGTGGTTTCCAAGAGGGAAGATGCTAATAATCTTAGCCTCGGTCTAAGGGGGTAGAAATGGGTGTAAAAGGGATAAGTTTCCTAGTGGGAACTCATCCATAACTTGGAGGAGCCAAGTTACTCACGCACTTTTATTTGAAACAAACCATGCATGTGATCATGCAATTTATAAACGAGATGTAAAACAATTGATAAATAGAAGTAGGTTAATATAGGAGTTCATGAATGGTGGCTTGCCCGTGACCAGCGAGTTGTCCCTTGACTTCTTTAGAATACCATAATACCAATACAACAATAATAAAGATAACCCGATCCTTCCTTCTTCTCGGCGTCACACAATCGCAACTATCGCCGTTATTGAGCATACATACAAACAAGCAATACACCAATCAATACAAGTCATGCAATCATTAAAACATACATCAAGTAAAGGATAAATATATGGCAGACATCAGTAGGATGTTGGAGGTGTGATTGTATTGGAGTGGGAGAAGATTTGAAGACATTGGAAGAAGGGATCCTTTTGGATGTAGAATCTAGGATCTACCTAAGAGGGGTTTTTCGACCAAGGACTTGATATGTATGATACCATCATATAAAAATGATACCATCAGATAGGTATTGATACAATGAAACCAACAAAAGTGGTTTCACTATTTTATCAATTTCCTAGGATTTATAATGGATTTTAGAGTTATTAAAACTCTAGTTTTAGGAAATAATTCACCAGAATTTCTCTGGAGTTCCAAAAATTATTTACTTGGGTGAGAAGGTAGTATTTAATGGACTGAATCAAGAGGAGTTGGAATCAGCTCAAAAAATTACCATAATGCCCTTTATAAATTCCCAAAGTCAGTACCGCATGGTATTTGTCCTTTTCATCAGATTTATTCTACAGAAGCTTTTTAGTTGATTCCAAGAACACATGTTAGGTACTGAGTATACCTTTCTTTATAAATTGGCATTAACCTATTTAGGGTTGCAAAGCTACTGGGGTGATTTTATTAGTGAGTAAGCCATGCACATAAGAGTTTAATTCACCAAATTTTTACAGAGACTCATAAAAATATGATATGCAGGAATATGAAGTATATGGTTGTGTGTGTCCCAGGGGAGTTGGAATTAGATCAATAACTCACTTGGTTTGACTTATGGAATTTTCGAAAGTCAGAAAGGCTCTGTTTTTGTTATTTTTACCAGGGGAAAACTAGGAAGCAAAGCAGGGTGGGGCCAGTTCGACATGAAAGTTATGGATGATACCTTTCCGCACAAATTGGATTTAGGTCATTTGGGTGAACAAAACTCTCTGGAGAAATTCATTAGTATTATGGATAGATCTTAGTATGAGATATATCATATTTATTTTATTCCTCTATTTAGTACAAAATTGGGTCTGTACGTTAGAGAGCAGGTGTATGCTTGTGAGGAATTTTAGATCTGGCCAAAATATAGGGTTTTATTATTTTGTTTGGATTAAAACCAAACAGACATCCCGCAGATCTATTTAGAGCAGAAAAAGAAAAAGGGGGAAGGTACTCACGGGCCAGATCTATGAGCACAAGGGCCGCGAGGGGAGGATTTGGCCCAGCGGCAAAGGCACACACATGGGCGGTGCATAGACAGCTACGTCCCAGTAGCTGGCCAGCCAGGCGAAGGGTAAGGAGCAACCGGGGCCGTCAGATCTAGAGGAGATCAACGGTCTGTCGTCCTCGCGGGAGCTCGCCGGCGGAGAGCGAACCCTAGGCGGGAGTTGGCGGGGGCAGGGGAGCTCATCGGGGGCTCGAGGAAGGGCGTGGAGGCGACGAGGCGACGCAATCGACGACGCCGAGTCCGGCAAGGGGATACATGGTCTGGTTCCGCGCCTGGAGGGGGCTCACGTGTTTGCGCCTACGGGGATGCTCGGGATCTCATCGGGGAGGCATCCTGATGCGTTCATGGGTTCAACAGAGAGCAGGGTTAGCAGCAGGGAGAGGAGGGAAGCATGCCAGGAGGAGTCATAGGGTAAAAGAAGCTCGGGAGAGGGTGTCTTGCTCGGATTCGTAGTGATGGCCGAGAGGAGTAGATCTTCCTCTCCAGGAGCATGCAAGGCCAGGGAGGATCTAGGGAACTTGGGGATGGTAGATCATGGGTAGAGGGTGGCCTAGAGGTGACATGCAGGTGGATAGGGGGAAGGGGAAAGGTACCTCGAGCTTACTCTAAGCAATGACCATTTTTTGTTCTTGTGGCCAGAGGAGAGGGAAGGAGGGGGAGGGAAAGCTCTAGGAGGCTGCTGGCGGCAAATGAGGGCGAGGGGTGTGCTGGGGGTGGCCTATGGCCTTTTATTTTGGGAAGGGAGGGTCCATGGTGGACATAGCTCATGGACAAGCTTGGGGGAAGGCTAGGGCTCAGCCATTGGGCAATAGGGGCGGTGGAGAGGTGAGAGAGAGGGCCCTGGTCGTGATAGGGGATAGAGAGGGGTAGGGTGCTGCAGCTACACAAGTTTTAAAGGTGGGATTGGACATGACTTTGGTCTCCCTCATAAAGAAACATAAGAGGGCAAGTGGTCAAGATGCTACAGTAGGTGGTCGAACAGGGGAGGTGTGTGTGCTGCTGGGGAGGAGTGCTTAACAAGATTGGAGCTGGTTTGGTGCTGGATTGAAATATGTTTGGTTGTTTTGCAAAGTGTTGGTCACTTTGATGCTTGTGAAGGAGATGAATAAAGTTGCATTGAGAAAAGTGTGGAAATGGTACTGGTAGGTGGAGTAGTTCAAATAATCTCTCCATGATTTAAATGGGATTTTTCTGATGATTATAATCCCATTTAAATGCACTTCTTCAAAAAGGGATGAAGTAGATTATGGAAGCAAAAATGATATTTTTACATTGGACAAGCTTGGTTTTTGAGGTTAGATGGTTATAAATACCATAAAACACATTTGAGGATTTTATTGGGATTTATTGAGGTGTAAAAATATTTTTGGGGAATTATTTCTTGTTTTTGCCATTTAAGAAAAATGGCAAAACGAAATAATAAAGAATATCAAAAATATTTATTTTTGAGTTGGGAAGATGTTATATCATAAGTAGGCATCAAATGTGCCTTGAGTTGGCAAGGTTATTTGTTTAAAAGCAAACTTGCCATTAAAGACAAGGATTTTGAGAATTTGGTAAGTAGAGGAAATTAAATAGTTTAATAATCCAAAATAATTATGGGAATTATTTGGGGATACTTATATCCAAGGTATATGATGTGGACTTGATGTAGGCATCAAGGTCAACCTTTGTTTTGAGGAAAAGTGCTGAAATGGATGGAAACTAGATTCTTGGAGGATCTAGGATTTGGTTATTCTTATGCCACCCCAACATGGTTGGATTAGGGAGCTCAGAGCTCACCTTGGTACAAGGGGTATATGGATGGATATACCATGTCATATAGATGATCATGGAAATAATAGTTGGGCTTAGTTGCATTTGGGGTGATCTAGATGAGATGGCAAACTTCGTTCGAAATAAGGCTGCCATAACAGATACATCAGGTAGCCTTCTAAACCATGGGTGTTTAGGAAGCACAAAGCTCCAATGGAAACAAGTGAAGTGGGAGTTGATAGGCTATGATTAGTAGGTCATAACCAAGCAAGAATTTGGTCAAGGGGAGATGGCATATAGATGTGAGCTTCTGCCGAAGTAGGCAAGATGATAAGATTTGCAGAAAAGATTATTACCTTGACTACAAAACCATCATGGAGGAGTGGGAGATAGAATGGCTTAGCCAAGGGCAAGAGTGGGATTTGGTGGTACTACTGATGTACTACAAGATGGTTCAAGTACATTGTCAATAATACACCTAGGTTGGAATAGGTAGGGCTCCAAAGATTGAAGCTAGATAAGAAATCCAGACTTAGCCATTTTGGCATATTTGGAGATTTTGACTAGTATGCAAGGGGGATAAATTTGAGGAGGTGGCAAGGGTTTATACTTCCCATAAAGTAGTTTATGTAGAGGGATAGATTGCAAAGAGGGGATCCATGCTTGGATTGGGTCTCCACTAAGTCGGAAAACCATCAAGAGGGATTATCCAAGGATTGAGATAAGCATGAGATAGGATAATCACTTGAGTGGCATAGGATAGATCTAGACTTGGATGCCTTCTTTGAGATTGATGATCACAAGCAAGGATTGGGTCCTAAGGGATGAGCTACTAGATTATCTCACTCTAGTTCCTAAGCAAACAAGGCAATCAGCAGATCAAGGCAATTCATCAGACAACAGATCAAGGCAATTCATCAACCAGCATATCAAGGCAATTCATCTTATTACTTATCCAACTAGTACTAGGGTTACCATCAATCCTATATTGAGGTAAGGATGGGTAGGTTGAAAGGGGTTTTGCTTTGAAGTAAGATAAGTACCATCTGGGTATCTCTACCAAGATTGAGATTAAAAGGTTTTAATAAGGTTTTGGCAAAACCTAGGGATAAGAGGGGTTAAAGGTTCTGTCTTGAAAACATGAGGAGATATATATGTCTACATAGTTTTGGCAATAAAAACTAGTAAATTATTTGGTTGGGTCAAGGTCATCTTGGCTCGGGTTTTGAAATGCTAGAACATTTGAGAATATGAAAGATGAGCCAAGACATCTCTTTTGTAAAATAGTTTTTATAAACTAGTGTTGAGATGAGGAGTACACAACTAATCCACAAGCAGTTGCTTGAGCACAAGCAAACAAGTAAGCACACACTGCAAGAAAAAGTTTTTGTTCCCCCTGATTTTTGCCTTTTGGACATTTAATAAGGGTTGCTGAAATTGGGTTGTTACAGACCTTTCCCCCTTAAAATAATCTCGTCCCGAGATTAGGGAGGAGTAGGGTTCGGGTGATAACATCCGATTAATAATTTCGGCGGTGGAAGTTATAAGGCTCTAATAGGTTTTGCAGAAACCCAACATGGTTAGTCACGGGTTGGAGCTGAGTGGCTTCTCGTTTTTGGGCGTTTGACTTAAACGAGTGGAAAAGACGCAGTCTTTTCCTCTTAGGACAAGTCTAGGTAGGTTTAATGTCAACAGGGTACTTCCTTCTTGAAGCGGGCGGCGAGTTCAGTCTTCTTTATTTTTCACCTTGTGGTCGACTTTTCTCTCTTCGAGTCTTGATACACCGGGATGATGGCTGGGCGGTTGACCTTGGAGTGGAGTACCTTCAGACTCTAGAGAGGTGCCTATTGTCATTCTTCTTGCAGGTTCATTGAGCCGGATTAGGAGGGGGGGTCATCACTTAGTTCTGACTAGTGGTCGACTCCAGGGGTCTATAGGGTTTTTGGGCGGGAAAGACGCAATCTTTCCCCCTTAGAGAAAAATTAGGGGCTCTTGGTGAAGTCGCCAACTTTCTTGATTGGGGTCGTATGCTGATGTCAGGGAATGGCGCTGCACCTTTCCTTCGAGGTAGTTATCTTCTGTCGACGTCGCCGGAACTGCTTCATGAGATGGAGGGTCTATCGGAGAGGGCGTCTACCAGCTTCCAGGTAGCTAGTTTTGAGAGGGTACGGGTCCGACGGGTTGGAGGATGTCGTTGGTGTTTTGGCGGTCTAGGTACAGAGGTACTCTAGAAATGGGTCGTTCCGGGTTTAGTCTGATGCAACGTCGTGGGTAAAACATGCAAAGAAGGATACCACACTTGCGTAACATCCATACACTTAGCGGTTTCAAACCGGTCGGTGGCGGGGGTACTTAAGGGTTACAGAATAGGTCTGTGCCGCAAGGCAACAAGGCACTTAGAGTTTTACAAAACAAGTCCTGGGGTGGCACATAGGGGCTACAATACGCCACAAGAGGTGAGTCGAGAGAGTGAAGCTACTTCCAAGGGTATCGCTTGACTCTAGTTGCCCTTCTTGAGTTGTTGTATTAACTTCGGCTACTACAGTTCCTCCGGGGTGGGAGGAATATTCAACTCTTTGGCAGTGAGGGTGAGGGTCGTATCTGCCTCCGGAGTTGTTTTTGTAGGTGGGTCTTCTGCTGGGGTTGACTAGAAGATAGGTTTATACTCATAGAAGGACAACTCCTCATTCTCCGTCTCGGAGTTAAAAGCTTCAGAAGTTGAGGAGGTTAGGGCGGTGCGGTGACCCAGCATACCACTTCATGATGTAGTACACTCTAGTCGTTGACATAACATCAATGGAACACCGTTCCATCCGCATTATATCCCTCAGAGTGGTACAACAGAAACATCGTGGGTCCAAGACAACACTTTAGATTACATATAGCATATTACAAAAGATCCAGAGAACTTCCTCGAACAGTGAGGAATATTATATAGAAAGAACCAGAAAGATCCATTCGGAGTTTACCTTAAGAGTACTACTTATAAGTATATATATAAGGCTTGAAAGTGCTACTATAGTACTGTTCTACAGAAGTAGGTTCTAGATTCTATGAGTTTTATTTATACTCTAAGCTTCAGCTTGACTTCCATAGCTTCCGGTAAGGACTTAGACTCCATTGATCTCCATCAGATATCTTCAACTCTTCAAGTAACTTATTTCCTGGAATGCTATTGGTTTCTCCGAGATCTAGCAAGGGTTAAGAAGATACGTTGAGTACGAGCATACTCAACAAGTTCACTAAAGAGACGTGTCTAATGCACTATCTATAGCCACAGACCATAGGTCGTAGGCAATGCAAGTTTTCGAAAACATTTCTTCAAAGGTTGCTTTTATTCTGAAAAGCTATGTCCATCAGCCTTCACGGGTTTACCAGAACTTTCATGGAGTTCCTTTCCCGCAGCGTTCGCAGCTCCTTCCCGGAACAAGGAGTAACAAGTTACAGTTTTTACACTCTGCAGAGGTGTGTTGCTTTACCCATCAGAGATCTTAGCTTTGTTTTACATCCGAGTTATAGGCTCGTTCACACTTCCTTGGTGTGAGGCCCAGACTAAGATCCAAGCAAATCACTATACTTCTCCGCGACCCCGCATACCTAACGGATTACACATCAGGCCTGGGATAAAACTTGTTTCCATTATCAGCCTAAGGTGTACAACCCTCATAGATACCAGAAGTCGTGGGACGTTGAGGGATCCCACCCATAACCTGCTAACCCTCTACAATAGGAGTTGCAACAACGACCCGGTCATCTGTTGGCATGCGAGAGAGAGTCGATCCAGCTGACTTCTCCGTCCCATTGCAAATCTCATGGTTAACGCGTAATATACGGCGCAAGAATCACTGGCGACATTGGTTGTTAAGTCCTAGATAATATGTTCCTTTACCACCAGAACTTCCATAGAAGGTTTTTACCTCATGGTAAATAACCTATAATCATATTATTATGAAAATAGTGTTTTCTGATCTTTTTCAAATGCAGGTGATGACAACACTAGATTTGCAAAATACTTTACAGAAAATAATCAAAGGACATGAGCAAGTGTGAACTTGCCTTTTGTGATTGCAAGTTATGCACTCACGATCTTCGAGATAATAGAAGATCCAATATCTGAAATCATCATCATTGGTCCGATAAGGACTAATGTTTAAAGAAGCAAGATGCCATTATGCATAAATTATGCTATGCAATTTTATAATTCCCAAAGTGAAACCCTAAGCATTATAAATAAGTTGATCTTAGGTATATTCTTTAAGATTGGGTTTATCTTTGAGTTTAGTTCATAAGCAATGGCATTGATAAGGAAGTTAAGTGTTAACAATCCAAAATATACAAGTACGGATATAGTAATGTGATTATGATTAATTGTTATCTGATGACTAGGATAAAAAGTCCTTGGGTTGAGTTCTTAAGAGTTGAAGGAACTATTATAGACTTGTTTATGTGAAGTGGAAAAAAGAATAACATTTGAAGAAACTAGTGTTTAGTAAAAGTAATCAGTCTTGAGGTTTATTAGGTTTTACATTAGGGTTGGTGATGGTTATGAATGATGTTAAGTTATCATATTTTAATTGATGGTACAAGTGATCAAAGTTAACTTTAGAAACATGAATAAACTTCAAATGAGATTTTTATGATTGTTTAGACCAAAGTTAACTATAAAAATAGAATTGAATTTTAAGATATGATGAGTTTTAGAATAGCATCTAGTTTTAGGGTTTTGGCAAATATGATTAAGGATGATCCCTTTTAATTTAAGTAAAAGATAAATTTAATAACATGCAACTTATTAATGGGAGCATAATTAGATGATCTTATAAATTTATTTGAGTTTAGAGTCATTTTTAAGAGTGGTTAAGAGATGGAGATTATTCACCCCCTTATACATGAGTGATATATAATATTTATTTAAAGGAGTTTAATTTGAGTTTAAGATTTAAAAAAATTAAAGGATAATAGTTATATTTAAGTTTTATTTTGATTATGGATTTAGACTTAGTAATTAAACTTTAAAGGATTTAGTGTTTTATAAGAAAATGTGATTATTTCTTTCTTAAGAAATATTTTTAAAGAATTAACAAAGTGCTTATAAGTAAATGAGTTTTATTATCTAAGATTATTAAAATATTCTTGAATAATATACATAGTATTTTTCTAGTAAAATATACTTATTAAAGACCTTAAAATTGAATTTTATTTATTTTTAAGTATTATCTTTATTTTTATAAAAATCTTTAAAGAATTAAGTGTCTTTAAATATTTGCTTTATATTTTATTTGTAAAACTCTAAGTTAGTATTTTTATAAAATAGTAGAGTTATTTTTATACACAAAAATGATTTTTTTATTTTTAGGAGTTTTTCTTATTCTATGAAATTTTACTCAGGATTTAATGATGTTAATATTTATGTGCTTTATATTTATTTTAAATAAATAAAGTTATTTTTTTATTCGATATATCTTATTTTTATGATAATTTTAACATATAAAATGTATTTTTATGATTTTTCTATAATTTTCTATAGCTAAAAATGTTTAATGGTTATTTTGATAATTCATTTATTTTATTTTCACTTTATTTCTTTATCTTAAACAACTTGGGTTGTTTGGTTGGGCATATGGGCCAGCTTGGCCCATTTAGGTTGGTCCAGTTTGGGATTGGGTCCAACCATCTCACCCCTGGCCCTTCTCTCTTCCTCGTCGCACCCAGGGCACTCCACGCACGCCCCTGACCTTGACACCCCTCTCGCGACGCAGCGAGGTGCCCTCCGGCTCGATTCCGGTGAGGCAGGCCGTTGCGGCCGCCCCCGTCGGTTGCTGGAGCTCTGCCTCCCCTAGACTGACCTTGCCCTCCAACTCGATTTGGGAATCTTGCCTCTACCAGGTCGTATCTAACCCTCTCTGGTGCTAGGGTTCTGATGCCCGCAGCGCTGCCGTTCACCGGTGATGTGCTGGATGTTGCGGTGTGTATAGACGTGGGTCAAGCGCTGATGTGCTCCCCGTGTCACCCTGCCATGACGTTGCTGTTAACTTCTCCTAGAAGTGTCGTCTCTGCTTCTTCTCTGGCAAGCCACGACTCGTCACAGATGGGTGCTATGGTATTGCTTCTTCTCCGACACCGGTGGGACGGTAGACTTCTGCAACCCCGGCGTCGGCCTTCTTGCCAGCTGCAGCAACCATGTCTCTAGACAGGTAATACTTATGTGACCGGCCTTCGAGCCGATGAATTTGTTTAGGTGTGGAACATAGTCCTAGGTTCTAGAAATCATGGGTTCAATCTATGGTGCTGATTGGATTAATAGTTATCCCCAACATATGTTATTTGGTGATATCTACACTGTGGAATTGGAATGATTAATACTAGTGGCTTGATTAATCCACTTGTAATTTTTGGAAGAGGATCTAAATTTTAGTTGTGCTCTATACTGACCAATTGGTCCAGTATATGTTGATGTTGAACATAATCTATTTGTTTGTAGATGGTTGTGAGTGAGCTATTGATGTTGTGGAACAAACCAGTTTGAGCTACTGCTGTTATAGAACAAATCTGTTTAAGCTACTACCGTTGTGTGCTTCCTTGAATCAAAATGTGGAGGTGTGCAATGTGCATCTGAATCTTTGATTCAGTTACTCTTGTTCTAGAAAATAGAATGATTCTTGGATATTCTTGAATATCTAAGAAAGTGATTTATTCTTCTTCTTAATGAAGAGCTAATGTTCTAGTTTAGGTACTATATTAAGGATTTGGTATTCCATTGTTTCCTGGAGATAGAATGGTATATCATCTATGGTTGATCCATATGGCAATGATGATTTTTTTTAGAATGATTCCTAATGTGTATACTTAGGAAAATGATTTGAATGCTTAATAAGTGAGGAAGTGACCAATTATGTATACTATCAACATGATAGTCAGATAATTATAAATGATTCCTAGGATTTGGCTAGGAAGATGATATTATTTCATTTGGGCTAATGTGATTGTCTCATTTAGCAAGGATTATGCTTAATAGCTACCACTGTGGTGCCTCCATTGGAGCATGCATATTGGATTCCTATTTACATGAACTAATGTGAGCTTGATTGACTAAAACTTGATAAGATCCTATACCTGGCCTATGATGCAAAGGCTGAGGCCAAACTCTAAATAAGAACAGATACTAAAGTGTGGCTACCAGATTCTCTATGATGACTCAACATAGCATTTCTATGTGTATCTGAGAGAAATACTTTTACCAATCTCCTATTTTACTTTGTAATTTCATATGCAAATATAAACAAATACTATATGATGATATTGGGGTTGGGTAGTAACCTGATGCTAAACTTGAGGTTTCTATGCTGGTACTAGCACTTGATCAATTAGCCTACTTTGTCCTTGTGATGTAATTGTTGCCTGCTCCTCATGATGTGGATCTTGATAACCTTTCTTGTGCTCTGTAGTGAGATGCTAACCAGTTCCTCTTGGTGTGTTGCCTTCCCTGTGAATTCCCCCCTCCTAGCTCTTGGATGGCTCCAGGGAGCAACCAGAGCTGGGAATGGTGTGGTATGTAATTCTGATGGCAGTGTGGTGTATATTTTCTGCTGTTTTGATCTGGTACAAGCTATGACTACTTGTGGTGTTCTTGAGACAGAGGAGTGGGGCTTTGAGAAGAGGATAGGACTATGGCGTGTCTAACCAGTGATGGTGGCTGTGATTTCCTTTTTCTAGTTCTGGTGCTGTCTTGCTATGTCGACGACACACATTCTGCATGCAATGACTGTGCTGCTCACTTGGTTGCTGTGATGTGTGGATAAGATCAAGTGAATGCCTGATATTTCCTGGTCTTATACTGTAGCATTCCTTATTTCATCTTGATGGATACAACAGTCATTTGGTTCAGTTAAATGGGCTTTTTCCCCTAATCAGATATTTGTGGCTTTTACATAGCAATTGAGCTATTGCTTAATTGCCATATGACTTAAAGTACTTGGCACAAATCAGATTAACTTTGAATCTTCTTAGTTGGTTAATGCTAAGATAGATTACTTATTGTGTTTCTTTAATTTTATTTTCTTGAACTTAGCTAGGCTTAGGAGGGTGCCATAGCATGCTAGTTGTTGCCTAATAATACAAATGATCAAATCTGTGCTGTTTATTTGGACCTTAACTTTGCCTCTCATACTCAAGTGTATAGCTCATAGATCAAAATTTCTACTTATGGTCTAGATTGGGTGGTACCCTCTTAGGTCATTAGTGGATTTTGGTAGTTCTTACCAAAATCCCTAAGCTATTTTCATATATGAAATTGCCTCACCTATGGTGGGGCAAATATTTTAACATTAAAACAATGTTTCTTTTTTATTGTTTATTTTACAGGAATGAAGATCAAGAAGAAGAAAAGAAGCTTAGTTCGATTTTTTAATGTTGTTGTCATTTCCTTTTTATTCAAATGTGTAAAGATTTTGTACTATTATGGTGATTGTAAATAATGAACTATTTATTTATTAATTCTTCCTTTGTAAATCCTAATTGTAAAGACAATGTCATATATATTTTGTTGTAATAAAGTATTATTTTATTTATTTCAATAATGTAATTCTTTTTTTTTTGCTTATTTGTTTCCTGTTACTTTACTTTTATTTATCTATTGTAAAGTAATACTATATGCATATATATTTATATTAATAAAGAATCCTTTTTATGCAATCATTTTATTTCAAGTTATTAAATATTTCCAATTCCTATTTGTGAATTTTATAAACTCATTTCCCCCGAAACAAAGAATTATATAAAGGTCATGTCGAAATCTATCGCACTTGCTCCGAAGTTTCCTTCAGTACAATAGAGATGTTGATCCCTTTATAGCTCTTTTAGTTTTGCGTGAAAATTCCCCGGATTTTCTTATGCATGAATGCAATGCACAAACGTGTGTCCTCTCTATTTCTAGGTGCTAATCCGGGGATGTTACAAACTCTCCCCCTTAAAATAAACTTCTTCCTTGAAGTTTGCACCCTCTTACGTTTCGGAAGATAAGATTGACTTCTTTAGATCCTAATGACTCTTTTAAATCTGGGATGAAGATAATTGTTGTATCTTCATTCAAGATTTTCCTTGAATCCTCTAATGATTTGAAATGAGCCAACTAATAATCCCATTTGATATATAGACTATTTTTGAATCTAGCACTACTGCCCTGATCAGATCCTCTTGAGAGTTTTCAGATTAGGACATATATTCAAGAAGTGTCTAAGTTTTTAGAAAGTCTCCTTAGCTTAACTCTAATATTAATCTATTTATGGTATACTTAGTCCTTATGGCTTATTTTTAAGAATGTTTTGGATTTCTCCTAAACCTTACTCCGGATATCAACTCTCGATACTTCATTATTAAACTCTCCCCCTTGAGATTTTCTAATGGTTTTATGAGGAACAGATGGTACACCCACATACTTGGGAAATAGCATTGCAAATTCTCTAACTCCTTAAATGTATGTATAATGTAACCTATAAGATTAATAATGCCTTGACTTATCACTTCCTTTGTTGTGATTGTCACTGTTATTGACTTCATTTATGGTTTCATACTTCTGCTTTCCTGAAGATGTACCTTTTTCACCTACACCCTCTTTTGATGAATATTTGGTGGATGTTATGTCTCTTCCCACTGATGTTCCACAATCCTCCTGATGTTCCGGACAACATGATTTCTTGTTTCCTAGGATTCCACACTTGTTACATTTCCCTTTAAATACTCCTACATTCCTTTCTCCGATTAGATTAGGCTCAACATTATGATTAGATGATAACCCCATTATTGGTTCTATTACTCCTGCTGTCGATCCATGAGTTAACTGCGGTTTTAAGAAGTTCTTTTTCATGTGTCCCGATTTCCACATTGGTAACATACTATCTTAGGTTTTGGACACTCCTTCAACACGCGGCCCCTAATTCCACAGTTGTGACATATCTTCTCTGTTTTGTATGTCATATGGGGATCCGGATAATTCTTTGTCATATGTCCTTGGACCTGACCTGTTGGGGTCTGTTCTTGAATTCTCTTTTTCTTTCCTTCAGGTGCAACAATCTCATTATCTTCTGATATATGTGCACTATCCACCAATTCCTGGAACTCCTTTGCACGCACAATCCTGAGCTGCATTTTCATAATTGCTTGTAGTCCTTTCATGAACTTCCTTTGTCGTTTCGTCTCCTTTTTTACTTTCTCACTAATGTACTTGGATAAACGGTTAAACTCGCGTACATGTTTCATGACTGGAAGGTTCTTTTTCTCTAAAGCTTCATTATCCTTCCTATTCCCATTGTTCTGATGAACAAATTCTTCTCGAAATTTCTTTTTGAACTCAGCCCAATTACTGACACCTCCTTCTGGAATCACGAACTTGGACTTTTCCCAACACATGGCTGCGGTTCCTGTCAATAGACAAGTTGCATAGCGCACCTTTTCTTCATTCTTGCATCCCACACTTTTAAGCTTACGGGATGTATCCATTAACCAATTCTCCGCCTCCATAGGTTCTTCAACTATGGAAAAACTCCAGAGTTTGGTTTCTAAGAATTCCACCAGTTTAACCCTTGGATGTAATTCCTTGAATTACTTCTCTTGCCTAACCTTTAATGTCTCCTGATAGAAATGGTTCTGCCTCTCTGTTTCAACCTTTCTTCCTTCTTCCATACTTCTCATATACTGAAGAACCTCCTCTTTGGTGGTTAAATACGGCTTTTGACTTGATCCTTCCTTCAAAATTGCCTGGTTAGCCTCCTTTTGTTGTATCAGCAACATCTCACGAGCCTTCATCTTTCCAACATTAAAGTGATAATTCGCCTCTCCCTTACGTGAACCCATTTTCCCTTCTAGACATGTACATCAAGTAAGGACTCCATGAAACATCATGCATATGCCCATAAAGTTCAAACTTCATGCACATATCTAGTCACACAATAAAATCCAATAAAATACAACAAATCCAAATATTACCTCTAGCAAACATACATCAAAAGCCTGTAAAAATAGTACTTCAAGTAAAACATATCTTGTACTTAGGCTTTGATGTTATACACTACAATTTTTATACATATAGCTTATGGACTTCTACTGTTATAAACCTTTTTGTACGGCTCATAATGTTCTTTGTCTCCGAAATTACACCATCTGCCCATTTGCAAAGGGATAACTTTTGGTAAAATTTGATCCAACTCTAGTGGTAGTTGGTTAATTCACTCTATAAGTGGTTACAACACAATTATCCTTGGAGTTATACTAAACATCATCCTCACATTTCTACCCTTGACATATAATTTTAACTCCTCTAAGCACATTTATGATAACAACGAATAATTTTCAAGTTTTAACTAGTTCCATAACCTATATAGATCTATTTGTACTACAAAAATACTACCTTGTCATTCATGCCACTATGGATTTGTCATATTCCATGGTGTTAGATAAGCATAACCCTATTTATTACTCTTGATACGATTCTATTCTTCATATAATAGCTTTTAGTTAAACAAAACATTAGTTACTTCCCCTACCATAACATGTTGTTTAAGGTTTTGGGGCGTACTCCCCTGGTATTTACCACTAGTATAAAGAGAATAACAAAGTTTTACTTCATTTCATGGCTTCTCTTAGTAAGATAGCACCATGATTAACTACTCCCTTATGAGGTACTCTGACTTGGTGATATACTACTCTAGTTTAGTTATAGTATAGAATAGTGTAGTAGAAGATATATTGCCTTCTTACGAAATACTTGATAGGTACTTCCTACTACAAATAGTAGATAGGTAACCATTCTATAAAGAAAATAACCAAAAAATTCCACTAAGGTGTGACAAGGTTATTCTCAAGTGAATATTCATCACTTGTATAACGAAATATGGTGTAGATAAGATGGCTTCCTATAGTCACTATCCAACCTACAGGTTCTACCCATTTACTAGGTTTCCAACCTAAGGTCAAAGCATATGCTCTGATACCAACTGCGGTGACCCATCATACCACTTCATGATGTAGTACACTATATTCGTTGACATAACACCAATGGAACACCATTCCATCCGCATTATATCCCTCAGAGTGGTACAACAGAAACATCGCGGGTCCAAGACAACACTTTAGATTACATATAGCATATTACAAAAGATCCAGAGAACTTCCTCGAACAGTGAGGAATATTATACAGAAAGAACCAGAAAGATCCATTCGGAGTTTACCTTAAGAGTACTACTTATAAGTATATATATAAGGCTTGAAAGTGCTACTATAGTACTGTTCTACAGAAGTAGGTTCTAGATTCTAGGATTTTTATTTATACTCTAAGCTTCAGCTTGACTTCCATAGCTTCCGGTAAGGACTTCGACTCTATTGGTCTCCATCAGATATCTTCAACTCTTCAAGTAACTTATTTCCTGGGAACACTATTGGTTTCTCCGAGATCTAGCAGGGGTTAAGAAGATACGTTGAGTACGAGCATACTCAACAAGTTCACTAAAGAGACGTGTCTAATGCACTATCTATAGCCACAGACCATAGGTCGTAGGCAATGCAAGTTTTCGAAAACATTTCTTCAAAGGTTGCTTTTATTCTGAAAAACTATGTCCATCAGCCTTCACGGGTTTACCAGAACTTTCATGGAGTTCCTTTCCCGCATCGTTCGCAGATCCTTCCTAGAACAGGGAGTAACAAGTTACAGTTTTTACACTCTGCAGAGGTGTGTTGCTTTACCCATGAGAGATCTTAGCTTTGTTGCATCTCCGAGTTATAGGCTCGTTCACACATCCTTGGTGTGAGGCCCAGACTAAGATCAAAGCCAATCACTGTCCTTCTCCGCGACCCCACATACCCAATGGATTGCACATCAGGCCTAGGATAAAACTTGTTTCCATTATCAGCCTAAGGCGTACAAGCCTCATAGATACTAGAAGACGTGGGACGTTGAGGGATCCCACCCATAACCTGCTAACCCTCTACAAGAGGAGTTGCAACAACGGGTCGGTCATCCGTTGACATGCGAGAGAGAGAGAGCCGTTCCAGCTGACTTCTCCGTCCCATTCCAAATCTCATGGTTAACGCGTAATATACGGCGCAAGAATCACTGGAGACATTGGTTGTTAAGTCCTAGATAATATGTTCCGTTACCACCGAAACTATCATAGAAGGTTTTAACCTCATGGTAAATAACCTATAATCATATTATTTTGAAAATAGTGTTTTCTGATCTTTTTAAAATGCAGGTGATGACAACACTGGATTTGCAAAATACTTACAAAAAATAATCAAAAGACATGAGCAAGTGTGAACTTGCCTTTTGTGATTGCAAGATTATGCACTCATGGTCTTTGAGATAATAGAAGATCCAATATCTAAAATTATCATCATTGGTCCGATAAGGACTAATGTTTAAAGAAGCAAGATGCCATTATGCATAAATAATGCTATGCAATTTTATAATTCCCAAAGTGAAACCCTTAGCATTATAAATAAGTTGATCTTAGGTATCTTCTTTAAGATTGGGTTTATCTTTAAGTTTAGTTCATAAGCAATGGCATTGATAAGGAAGTAAAAGTGTTAACAATCCAAAATATACAAGTACGGATATAGTAATGTGATTATGATTAATTATTATCTCGTGACTAGGATAAAAAGTCCTTGGGTTGAGTTCTTAAGAGCTGAAGGAACTATTATAGACTTGGTTGTGTGAAGTGGCAAAAAGAATACCATTTGAAGAAACTAGTGTTTAGTTAAAGTTAATCAGTCTTAATGGTTATTAGGTTTTACATTAGGGTTGGTGATGGTTATGAATGATGTTAAGTTATCATATTTTAGTTGATGGTACAAGTGACCAAAGTTAACTTTAAAAACATGAATAAACTTCAAATGAGATGTTTATGATTGTTTAGACCAAAGTTAACTATAAAAATAGAAGTGAATTTTAAGATATGATGTGTTTTAGAATAGCATCTAGTTTTAGGGTTTTGGCAAATATGATTAAGGATGATCCCTTTTAATTTAAGTGAAATATAAATTTAATAACATGCAACTTATTAATGGGAGCATAATTAGATGATCTTATGAATTTATTTGAGTTTAGAGTCATTTTTAAGAGTGGTTAAGAGATGGAGATTATTCACCCCCTTATACATGAGTGATATATAATATATATTTAAAGGAGTTTAATTTGAATTTAAGATTTTAAAAAACATTTAAAGGCTAATAGTTATATTTAAGTTTTATTTTGATTATGGATTTAGACTTAGTAATTAAACTTTAAAGGATTTAGTGTTTTATGAGAAAATGTAATTATTTCTTTCTTAGAAATAATTTTAATAACAAAGTGCTTATAAGTAAATGAGTTTTATTATCTAAGATTATTAAAATGTTCTTGAATAATATACATAGTATTTTTCTAGTAAAATATACTTATTAAAGATCTTAAAATTGAATTTTATTTATATAAGTATTAACTTTATTTTTATAAAAATCTTTAAAGAATTAAGTGTCTTTAAATATTTGCTTTATATTTTATTTGTAAAACTCTAAGTTAGTATTTTTATAAAATAGTAGAGTTATTTTTATACACAAAAATGATTTTTATTTATTTTTAGGAGTTTTTCTTATTTTATGAAATTTTACTTAGGATTTAATGATGTTAATATTTATGTGCTTTATATTTATTTTAAATAAATAAAGTTATTTTTTTATTCGATAGATGTTATTTTTATGATAATTTTAACATATTAAATGTATTTTTATGGCTTTTCTATAATTTTGTATAGCTAAAAATGTTTTAAAGGTTATTTTGATAATTCATTTATTTTATTTTCACTTTATTTCTTTATCTTAAACAACTTGGGTTGTTTGGTTGGGCATATGGGCCAGCTTGGCCCATTTAGGTTGGTCCAGTTTGGGATTGGGTCCAACCATCTCACCCCTGGCCCTTCTCTCTTCCTCGTCGCACCCAGGGCACTCCACGCATGCCCCTGACCTTGACTCCCCTCTCGCGACGCGGCGAGGTGCCCTCCGGCTCGATTCCACTGAGGCAGGCTATTGTGGCCGCCCCCGTTGGTTGCTGGAGCTCCGCCTCCCCTAGAATGACCTTGCCCTCCAACTCGATTTGAGAATCTTGCCTCTACCAGGTCGTATATAACCCTCTCTGGTGCTAGGGTTCTGATGCCCGCAGCGCCGCCGTTCACCGGTGATGTGTTGGATGTTGCGGTGTGTCTAGACGTGGGTCGAGCACTGCTGTGCTCCCCGTGTCACCCTGCCATGACGTTGTTGTTCACTTATCCTACAAGTGTCGTCTCTGCTTCTTCTCTGGCGAGCCACGACTCGTCACAGATGGGTGTTATGGTATTGTTTCTTCTCTGACACCGGCGGGACGGGAGACTTCTGCAACCCTGGCGTCGGCCTTCTTGCCTGCTACAACAACCATGTGTCTAGACAGGTAATACTTATGTGACCGGCCTTCGAGCCAATGAATTTGTTTAGGTGTGGAACACAGTCCTAGGTTCTGGAAATCTTGGGTTTAATCTGTGGTGCTGATTGGATTAATAGTTATCCCCAACATATGTTATTTGGTGATCTCTACACTGTGGAATTGGAATGATTAATACTAGTGGCTTGATTAATCCACTTGCAATATTTGGAAGAGGATCTGAGTTTTAGTTGTGCTCTATACTGACCAACTGGTCCAGTATATGCTGAGGTTGAACATATTCTGTCACATCCCAAATTTTAGATTTGGTTCCGCATATCATTCATATCATTGCATCATACTCTTTCATGCAAAACCATCGATTGAAAAGATTCGGCAAAACACTATTTCCAAAAACCTATTCTATCTTACTACGAGGCTCCTACGGGAGGCTTTAGTAGGACTTGTGTTGTCCACCCTTGTAGCCTAGTGGTTTCACCCAACCCTTGACCCTAGGTTGTTCCCCTCGATTTTACAAAACCGTAGGAGCAAGAATCGCCCGATTCGGAGCTCGTACGGAAAAGTTACGGAAGTTTTAGTATTTGCGAAAGGGAAAACGAAACGGACCAAAAAAAACTGCGCGGCCCGTGTCCGCGTAGGACCCCACGAGGGGGCCCCACTTAAGAGGCCGCCGCCCCTGCCTCGAAGACCGCACCCGCGCACGCGCCTCGAATCTCGTGCCAAGCCGCCGCCGCCCTCGGGACTCCGCCGCCGCCGCAGGTACCGCCACCGCCTCCTCTCCCCGCGCCACCGCCCGCCTCCGAGCCGCCGCTGCAGCACCCCACCGCCGCGCTGCCCGCCCGCCTCGCTTCGCCCGCCCGCGCAGCGCCATGCAGCGCCGCGCCACGCCGCTTGCGCCACGCCGCGCCATGACGCCTTCGCGCGCGCACTTACCGCAATCGCCATCGCCGCCGCGCCGCTCGCGCCGCTCGCCGCGCCTTGCGCCGCTGCCGCCATTAGGCGCGCCCGTCCGCCGCCTCACGCCGTGCTGACCGGTCAGTATCCAGCGTTGACTAGTCGACGCCCAGTCAGCGCCAGTCGGCAGCCGTGTTGACGATCCAGCGAACAGATTACTGTAATTACTTTAATCGATTTAGTTGACAGATTTCGGTAGAAAATTGTAAATTGCGTAGAAATTAAACCGCTGGGCCAAAAATTGCAAATAAAATATGTGTAGGTTCAGTAAGTCATGTAGAATCTTGCTGTACCTTAGTTACACACTTTTGCAGCAAGGTTTAGTACAGTTTAATCAAATGAGTTAATGGTCTTTTTGGAGTAATTAATTCGTACAAAAAGATCTGTAACTCCAAAAATTGCGTATGATATGTCCCTGGATTCAGTGGAACGAGGGGAATCTCATCGTGTATTAAAAAGATAGGCTTACAGTAAAAACTTCTGCAGAAACTGTCTAGTGGCTTTCTGCAGTGTTTTAATTACTCGGGGAGTTTTATAATTCCTTTTTGAGTAATTCCAGTTGGTACTGTTCCTAAATAGCTATGCCTAAGTGGTAGAATTTTCCCAAAATTTTACAAATAGTATACTACCGGTAGTGAATTATTTGAGTTCTAACTCTAGTTTTGAGCATTACTTTTGCGTATTAGTTTTCCTAACGCTAAAACTATTTTCCATGCATGCAATCAGTAGTATTATTGAATAGGATTATGTGGTGCAGCTGTGGCACCAATTCACTTGCCTTGCATACCTTCATGCATCATCTTTGTTGCATATGCTTGTGGATTGTTTGTTTATGATTGCAATTGTATCGTGTAGATTGTGACGAGTGCAACGCTTGCTCGTGTGTGGATTGTTCTTCCGACCGCTACAACCAAGGCAAGTAGATGCTTTTTTGTTCATGATATTGTCCTACTATTTTCATTGCATTGTCGTGTATTTTGTAGACGCATGTGTAGGAAGATACTATCGCTATGCTATGTCCTATTATGTGGTAGGGCCTTCCTTGTAGATGAACCACCGTTGGTAGATGTGCTTAGCTATGCTATGAAGTACGAGGGCTGGGTTACATCACTGAAATTTGTTTCTAAATGAGTTGGTTTGCGGAAATTAAAACAAATTAATCAATGAATCCCTTGGGTGTGATGGTATTGATAATTTTTGGTGGTTTCATTGCGGAAAGGCACCCAGGTATCAAGAGAGAATGATTGGCTTCTTTATTGTGTAGCTTACGTGTACAACCATGTGCCAATAATGAAATGGGCGGTTGGTTGGACTTAGTAGGTTGTGGTAACCCGAACCCGCGTATCCAGAGATGTAGAATTTTGGTAGGTTGGACCGGTGCGCGTCGGGATTGGGGAGCTACTTCCCGAACAGTCTCTTCTTGGACTTCTCCCTATCATCACCCAATATGAGAGTGGTGGTACGAGCTGGGCTGGCCAAGTCACATGGGTAAAGTGTACTAACCCCTGCAGGGTCTATAATCTAATCGATTAGCCGTGTCCCCGGTTATGGACAACTGAGTTGCTTGATATTGATTCCATGACATGTTTCTCGCTCATTCCAATTTCTTAATTGTTTTAATATTGTTGGGTTAACTTAATTGGGATCTTTTCAAAGAAAATCAAAAACTGTTTATGAAAGTAGGACAAATGTATTTGCAAATGCAAGCCAGACACAGCTCCACTTGCCAAATATGCATGTAGATGTTAGTATTATTGTATCCATTACTAGCTCTACTTGCCATACATTCCATGTATTGACCCTTCGGGGCTGCTACGTTTCATGTTGCAGGTTATTCCGATTCTGAGTAATCGATTTAGGCCACGGTACTCCACTCGGCACTTGTTCACTTGTGGGCAATTTGAAGAATGGAGGATTTACTTTATTTATGTTGCTACCTGAATAATTTGAGCTAGCCTTGGGCTAAGCTTTTATTGTAATAATGGTATTCTGGATCTTCGTTATTTTTGATACACGGATATTTTGCTATGTTATTCATCTTATTCTATTGTGGGCCAATGAACCGATCCAGGGATTGGCATGTCACATAGAAGCCTCGGTCTTTTCAGAACCGCCTTGTTACAAGATGGTACCAGAGCCCGTGTGTCGACTGTAGGATCGTGACCTAGTATTGGATTAGGAAGCCATAGATTTATTAAAGCCTATATTAACTCTGTCTTTCATCTTATGCCTTTCACCCTCGTAAATTCTTACCATATTCTATTCTCACACTTTGCTCTTTTACTTGATAGATGGGAGAAGTCAGGACTGAGTATGCAACCATGGAGTCACCAAGGCCCTTTGCAAGTCAGTTAGCACAGCTCTCGCAGTCATTGGGATTGCCACTGCCCATGTTCAAGGGAAGAAGGTTGTACACCTATGGATATGGAGAGGATGCATGGGAGATCACTACCTTCATATTCAGAGATGCCGCCTTGCCAAACCCTGTGCATTTGATCTACACCAAGACATACTGCAACTGGGGACTTGGCATCAACTTGGCCATACATGAAGCCCTGTCTCGCCAATGCCATCAAGTCCGACACCTACTGCCAGCAGATTCACCCTACCATGACTATGGGAGGCGTGATGAAGATGGGCACATTGTGGTTACCCCGGGCGACAGGAACAACATGCCGCCCCGTCGGAGGCACATAGAGGACATGGAAAGGGAGAATGGAGCTCTAGCTGAGAAGGTGATGATGATAAAGGAGATTGCAGATTTTGCTAGCAATGGTATGGTGGTCCAAGACAGGAGATTGACACCCTGCATGAAGCTGTGGGAGTTCTGGAGAATGCCCTGATAGCCAGAGATGCAACCATAGCTCATCTTCATGGTACTGTGCAGGAGAACACCCAGAACATACAATAGTTGCAAGGACCATCCAGGAAAGGGATCAAACTATTGAAGCTATGACAGCCCAGATTTCCGCTCTCCAAGCACAGCTGAATCCACCCTCTGATGATGACAATGGAGATGATGGCAACAATGGGGATGATGATGACAGTGGGAACGATGATGATGATGAGGACGAGGATGATGATGATGGAGACGATGATGGTGGAGGAGATGAAGCTGTTGCAGTTGCAACTGAAAGTGAAGAAGAAGAGGAGGATCCAAAAGAGGTGGAGTTTGAGATCTCAAGTGATGGTTCAGGAGAAGTGTACACTCCGCCGCCATGGTTGAACCGTGGGCCGAAGCGCCAACGCATGAGTGCAAGGACCTACCGCAACCTCTTCAAGGAATAGATAGAAGTCCACCAATTAGTCCACGTTAGGTAAAATCGTTAGGATTAGTCTCGATCGATGTGAAACTTAGTTGCTATTAGTTCAAGAGTGTTTAGTTGCTTATTTGTGTACTCCAATATCCCAGGAATTATTTGTGCGAATTTTATGAAAGAGTTATGGCAATTTTGGTTAACATCTGTGTTATTTTCGCGGTAGTTTTCCGCTGATACAGCAGTACTGTACGATTTTTCATATTTTTCTGGTAACTGGGAAAAATCTGAAAAAATTGGGCTGTTGCGAAACTCTCTGTACTGTATGTGCAAAAATCAGCTAAATTTTCTGACGAGTTTAAGTCAGGCGGAAAAATTCGTGAACGCTGCTGGACTATTCTGGCAGATTGCTGTTTTTGTTGTTTAGTTGATCAACTGTTTAGTTAACCATTGTCAACTCTTGTAAAACTATTTCAGTAGGTATATACTGCTAGGATAACCCCTGGGATGTTGCTGGATCACTTGTTTGTTGATGTGTTGCTTGCTTGTGATTGTCTGCTATTGTTTGTTGTTGATTGATCATATGCATGGGTAGAATCCTATTATCGTAGTTGATTCTTTCTAAACTTACTTGTGCTGAACCGCAGATGCCTCCCCGCCGTCAACCCACTGAGTTGGAGCAACTCATGGCAGCTCGAACACTGACCCAAGTGATGACTCAGTTCATGGCAGCTCGAACAACAACAACAATGGAAACAATCAGCCTCGGGGAGATGCTCTCACCAGATTTACGAGGTTAAGGTCGCTAAGTTCTCTCGCAACGGAACCAATGGTTGCTCTCGACTGGTTGCGTTCAGTCAACAAGGATCTCGTAGCTGTTGGATGCTGATGCTGAGAAGGTGAGGTTTGCCGCTCACCTACTAGAGGGACCACCGCTTCTTGGTGGGACACTTTTCAGATCACCCACCGGACACTGTGACTTGGGCAATGTTTGAGGAAGGTTTCAGGACCAACCACGTGTCTTCAGGAGTTCTGAGCCTGAAGAGGAAGGAGTTCCGCAACTTGCGCCAAACCAATCGCACCGTGGCTGAGTACATTGAGGAGTTCAACAACCTGTCCCGTTATGCACCTGAGGATGTTGACACTGATGCAAAAAGGAGGGAGATATTCCTGGATGGCCTCAGTGATGAGCTTTCAGTACAGCTACTGGTGGTTTATTGCCCCACCTTCCAGGATCTTATGGACAAGGCCAGGATCTTGGAAGGGAAGCACAAACAAGTGGAGAACCGCAAGAGAAAGAGCAACAATCACCACTCTGGTTCACATCACAAGTCTCGCACTTCATATGATGGATACTCCAAGCATGGAGGGAGTGACCATGGGAGCCATGACCGCCACCACCATGGAGGCGATGGGCATCGTCATGACAACCATAAGAGCAACCACCACAGCCACAAGGGAGGACACTCTCACCACTCTGGAGGACACGGTGGACATGACCGCAACCGTGATCGCAGCTTTGTGAAGAAGGATCTGAGTGAGGTGACATGCTTCAAGTGTAAACAGAAGGGACACTATGCTGACAACTGTCCGGAGAGGAAAGGACTGAAGCCAACCAACAACGAGAAGGCCATAGTGAACCACATGAATGTGGAGGAGATTCCAGATGAGCCTGACCTTGTGATTGGTAAGTTCCCAATCAACACTCACCCAGCACTTATACTTTTCGATACTGGTGCATCGCATTCATTCATATCAAGGGCATTTGTGGATAAGTATAAGTTACCTACTGAGTCTATGAAAGGGTCTATTAGAGTGAGTTCACCTGGAGGAGATATGATAGCTAGCGCGGGATGCCGCGACTTAACTGTGAGGATTGGAACACACAACTTCAGTGCACATTTGGTAGTGTTGGAATCACCGGGGTTAGACGTTATTCTGGGTATGGATTGGATGTCTATGCATGAGGGACACATAGATTGTGCACAGCGAGCTGTTTCACTCAAAACCCCGGATGGTAAGAGGATTAGATTCAAGTCGGTTGTACGACCAGGAAGGTGTAAGTTGAATTCTCTTAAGGGGGTTAGCATGGATCTGTGCGGTGATTAGGGATTACCCGATGTGTTTCGGAAGAAGCGCTGGGGATGCCACCTGACAGGGAAGTAGAGTTTCTTATCGACCTGATGCCGGGAACAAGACCTATAGCAAAGAGACCATATAAGATGGATGTGGATGAGCTGAAGGAATTGAAGAAGTAGTTGAAAGAGCAGTTGGACAAGGGATTCATTCAGCCTAGTTCGTCGTCATGGGGTGCACCTGTTCTGTTTGTGGAGAAGAAAGACAGCAGCAAGAGATTGGTGGTGGAATATCGCTCGCTGAATGAAGTAACCATCAAAAACAAGTACCCTCTGCCGAACATAAATGATTTGTTTGATCAACTAGAAGGAGCAAAGGTGTTCAGCAAGATTGATCTGCGATCAGGCTACTTCCAATTGAAGATCCGGGAGGAGGACGTACCAAAAACCGCCTTCACCACTAGGTATGGTTTATATGAGTATATGGTTATGTCTTTTGTACTAACGAATGCCCCGGCATATTTCATGACCATGATGAACAAGGTATTTATGGAGTACTTGGACAAGTTCGTGGTGGTGTTTATTGATGACATACTGATATATTCCAAGGATGATGTGGAGCATGAGAAGCATCTGCGACTGATTATGGAGAAGCTGAGGGAACACAAGCTGTATGCCAAATTCAGCAAGTGTGAATTCTGGCTTAACACTGTTGGATTTCTTGGACACGTAGTGTCAGGAGAAGGAGTCGCTGTTGATCCAAGCAAAGTGACTGCAGTGACAGAATGGGAAGCGCCCAAGAATGCAGGAGAGATACGAAGCTTTTTGGGACTTGCGGGATATTACAGGAGGTTTGTTGAAAACTTTTCCAAGATTCCTAAGCCGATGACTGAACTTCTGAAGAAGGAGAGGAAGTTTGAATGGACGGATGTGTGTGAAGCTAGCTTTCAGGAACTGAAGCGTCGCCTAGTAACCGCACCTGTTCTGTGTCTACCTGATCTTCAGAAGGATTTCCAAGTGTACTGTGGTGCTTCTCGACAGGGACTTGGGAGTGTGCTGATGCAAGATGGGAGAGTGGTGTCATATGCCTCGCGACAACTTAAACACCATGAGCGGAATTATCCCACTCACGACTTGGAGTTAGCGTCAGTGGTTCATGCGCTCAAGGTGTGGAGGCATTACTTAATGGGAAAGCACTGTGATGTATACACCGACCACAAGAGCCTAAAGTACATATTCACGCAGAAGGAACTGAACATGAGGCAAAGGAGATGGTTGGAACTTATCAAGGATTACGATATGAATCTGCAATACCACCCAGGAAAGGCCAATGTAGTAGCAGATGCTCTGAGCCAGAAGGTTTACGCCAATGGCTTGACAATTGGGGAATTGCCTGAGGATTTGTGCAAGCAATTCAAGGACCTTAGACTGGAGGTAGTATCTGAAGGATACTTGGCAACAATGGAAGTCCAACCAACGCTACAGGACAGAATCAGGAAGGCTCAAGTGGGAGACAAAGAGATGGATGAAATAAGGGAAAAGATGAAGGAGGATCAAGCAAAGGAATTCCGCGAGGATGAGCAAGGAACCTTGTGGTATGGAGATCGTTTGTGCGTCCCCAACGATCCCGAGATAAGGAAGTTGATTCTGCAGGAAGCTCATGACTCGCCATATTCCATACATCCGGGCAATACGAAGATGTATATGGACCTAAAGGACAGATTCTGGTGGAACAACATGAAGGGAGACATCGCGGAGCATATTGCCCTATGTGATGTATGTAGCCGAGTGAAGGCGGAACACCAGAAGCCAGCAGGACTGCTACAGCCATTGCCCGTGCCGGATTGGAAGTGGGATAGAGTGGGAATGGATTTTACCACAGGATTGCCCAGGACCAGGTCAGTATATGACTCCATTTGGGTAGTGGTCGACCATTTGACCAAGGTAGCCCACTTTATACCGGTAAAGACGACCTATACGAGTGCAAAGTTGGCCAAGATTTACATGGACAGAATTGTGTGCCTACACGGAGTTCCCAAGAGTATCGTATCTGATAGAGGCACCCAATTTACTTCACACTTCTGGCACCAGCTGCACGAGTCGCTTGGCACTAGATTGGAGTTTAGCACAGCGTTTCACCCGCAGACTGATGGACAGACCGAGAGGGTGAATCAGATTTTGGAGGATATGCTGAGAGCTTGCGCCTTGGCTCATGGCTCTAGCTGGGATGAGAATTGCCGTATGCGGAGTTTTCCTACAACAACAGCTATCAAACCAGCATCAACACGTCACCGTTCGATGTGCTATATGGGAAACGGTGCCGGACACCATTGCTACGGGATGGAGTAGGAGAACGTCAGTTGTTTGGACCCGATTTGATCAAGGACGCTGAGGAGAAGGTCGCCTTGATTAGGGACAGGCTGAAGGTAGCAAAATCAAGGCAGAAGAGCTACGCTGATGCCAAGCGCAAGGAAGTGGTGTATGAGATAGGTGATAGAGCATACCTCAGAGTGTCGCCACTTCGTGGAATCAAGAGATTTGGAATTAAGGGTAAGTTGGCACCTCGATTTATTGGACCGTCAGGTCTTAGCATAAAGGAGAAGTTGCTTATCAGTTGGAGTTGCGGAGGCTCATCCCTGTTCACAATGTGTTCCACGTGTCCCAGCTGAAGAAGTGCCATCCGGAGATGGTGGATACACCATTGAGAGACACTGTACCGCTAGAGGAGGTTCAGCTTGAGAACGACTTGACCTATGAGGAGAAACCGGTCAAGGTTCTGGAGACAGCAGAGAGGACTACCCGTACCAAGACGATCAGGTTTTGCAAGGTGCAGTGGAGCCACCACACCGAAGAGGAAGCCACTTGGGAGCGTGAGGATGACATCTGAGAGGACTACCCACACCTATTTGCTAGCCGCGCCGAATCTCGGGGACGAGATTCATCTTAAGGGGGTTAGTCTTGTCACATCCCAAATTTTAGATTTGGTTTCGCATATCATTCATATCATTGCATCATACTCTTCCATGCAAAACCATCGATTGAAAAGATTCGGCAAAACATTATTTCCAAAAACCTATTATATCTTACTACGAGGCTCCTGCGGGAGGCTTTAGTAGGACTTGTGTTGTCCACCCTTGTAGCCTAGTGGTTTCACCCAACCCTTGACCCTAGGTTGTTCCTCTCGATTTTACAAAACCATAGGAGCAAGAATCGTCCGATTCGGAGCTCGTACGGAAAAGTTACGGAAGTTTTAGTATTTGCGAAAGGGAAAACGAAACGGACCAAAAAAAAACTGCGCGGCCCGTGTCCGCGTACGACCCCACGTGGGGCCCCACTTAAGAGGCCGCCGCCCCTGCCTCGAAGACCGCACCCGCATGCGCGCCTCGAATCTCGTGCCGAGCCACCGCCGCCGCAGGTACCGCCGCCGCCTCCTCTCCCCGTGCCACCGCCCGCCTTCGAGCCGCCGCTGCAGACACCACGCCGCGCTTTGCCCGCCGCTGCAGCGGCCCGCCCGTAAGCGCCCGCTATTGCGCCCGCGCGCCGCCCACTGCTGCCGCCGCGCGCCCACGCCACGCCACCGCCGCTTCGCGCGCGCCGCTTCACCGCGCCGTCGCGCTGATCGCTGCCGCGCCGCGTCCGCCGCCTCACGCCCGCATTCGATCCCCCGATTGCGTATCCCTCTCGCGCCCGCGCGCGGAACCCCGGAACGATCGCCGCCACCGAGATCGACGCCGCCGTTGTTTCGGTGAGTCGCAGCGCCATTAGATCTCAGATCAACGGTCAGATCGGCCGTTGACGGTCAGATATCGAGGCGTTGACTAGTCAGCGCCCGATCGATAAGCGTTGACGATCAATGAACCACGATTGACTGGGTAATTACTTTAATCGATTTAGTTGACAGATTTCGGTAGAAACTTATAAATTGCATAAAAATTAAACCGCTGGGCCAAAAATTGCAAATAAAATATTTGTAGGTTCAGTAAGTCGTGTAGAATCTTGCTGTATCTTAGTTACACACTTTTGCAGCAAGGTTTAGTACAGTTTAATCAAATGAGTTAATGGCCTTTTTGGAGTAATTAATTCGTAGAAAAAGATCGGTAACTCCAAAAATTGCGTATGATATGTCCCTGGATTCAGTGGAACGAGGGGAATCTCATCGTGTATTAAAAAGATAGGCTTACAGTAAAAAATTCTGCAAAAACTGTCTAGTTGCTTTCTGCAGTGTTTTAATTACTCGGGGAGTTTTATAATTCCTTTCTGAGTAATTCCAGTTGGTACTGTTCCTAAATATCTATGCCTATGCGGAAGAATTTTCCCAAGATTTTACAAATAGTATACTACCGGTAGTGAATTATTTGAGTTCTAGCTCTAGTTTTGAGCATTACTTTTGCGTATTAGTTTTCCTAACGCTAAAACTATTTTCCATGCATGCAATCAGTAGTATTATTGAATAGGATTATGTGGTGCAGCTGTGGCACCAATTCACTTGCCTTGCATACCTTCATGCATCATCTTTGTTGCATATGCTTGTGGATTGTTTGTTTATGATTGCAATTGTATCGTGTAGATTGTGACGAGTGCAACGCTTGCTCATGTGTGGATTGTTCTTCCGACCGCTACAACCAAGGCAAGTAGATACTTTTTTGTTCATGATATTGTCCTACTATTTTCATTGCATTGTCGTGTATTTTGTAGACGCATGTGTAGGAAGATACTATCGCTATGCTATGTCCTATTATGTGGTAGGGCCTTCCTTGTAGATGAACCACCGTTGGTAGATGTGCTTAGCCATGATATGAAGTGCGAGGGCTGGGTTACATCACTGAAATTTGTTTCTAAATGAGTTAGTTTGCGAAAACTAAAACAACTTAATCAATGAATCCCCTGGGTGTGATGGTATTGATAATTTTTGGTGGTTTCATTGCGGAAAGGCACCCATGTATCAAGAGAGAATGATTGGCTTCTTTATTGTGTAGCTTACGTGTACAACCATGTGCCAATAATGAAATGGGCGGTTGGTTGGACTTAGTAGGTTGTGGTAACCCGAACCCGCGTATCCAGAGATGTAGAATTTTGGTAGGTTGGACCGGTGCGCGTCGGGATTGGGGAGCTACTTCCCGAACAGTCTCTTCTTGGACTTCTCCCTATCATCACCCAATATGAGAGTGGTGGTACGAGCTGGGCTGGCCAAGTCACATGGGTAAAGTGTACTAACCCCTGCAGGGTGTATAATCTAATCGATTAGCCGTGTCCCCGGTTATGGACAACTGAGTTGCTTGATATTGATTCCATGACATGTTTCTCGCTCATTCCAATTTCTTAATTGTTTTAATATTGTTGGGTTAACTTAATTGGGATCTTTTCAAAGAAAATCAAAAACTGTTTATGAAAGTAGGACAAATGTATTTGCAAATGCATGCCAGACACAGCTCCACTTGCCAAATATGCATGTAGATGTTAGTATTATTGTCTCCATTACTAGCTCTACTTGCCATACATTCCATGTATTGACCCTTCGGGGCTGCTACGTTTCATGTTGCAGGTTATTCCGATTCTGAGTAATCGATTTAGGCCACGGTACTCCACTCGGCACTTGTTCACTTGTGGGCAATTTGAAGAATGGAGGATTTACTTTATTTATGTTGCTACCTGAATAATTTGAGCTAGCCTTGGGCTAAGCTTTTATTGTAATAATGGTATTCTGGATCTTCGTTATTTTTGATACACGGATATTTTGCTATATTATTCATCTTATTCTATTGTGGGCCAATGAACCGATCCAGGGATTGGCATGTCACATAGAAGCCTCGGTCTTTTCAGAACCGCGGTGTTACATATTCTATCTATTTGTAGATGTTGTGAGTGAGCTATTGATGTTGTGGAACAAACCTGTTTGAGCTACTGCTGTTATAGAACAAATTTGCTTAAGCTACTGCTATTGTGTGCTTCCTTGAATCAAAATGTGGAGGTGTGCAATGTGCATCTAAATTTTGATTCAGTTACTCTTATTCTAAAATATAGAATGATTCTTGGATATTCTTGAATATCTAAGAAAGTGATTTATTGTTCTTCTTGATGAAGAGCTAATGTTCTACTTTATGGACTAGATTAAGGATTTGGTATTCCATTGTTTCTTGCAGATAGAATGGTATATCATCTATGGTTGATCCATATGGCAATGATGATTTTTTTAGAATGATTCCTAATGTGTATACTTAGGAAAATGATTTGAATGCTTAATAAGTGAGGAAGTGACCAATTATGTATACTGTCAACATGATAGTCACATAATTATAAATGATTCCTACGATTTGGCTAGGAAGATGATTTTCTTTCATTTGGGCTGATGTGATTGTCTCATTTAGCAAGGATTATGCTTAATAGCTACCACTGTGGTGCCTCCATTGGAGTGTGGATATTGGTTTCCTATTTACATGAACTGCTGTGAGCATGATTGACTAAAACTTGGTAAGATCCTATACCTGGCCTATGATGCAAAGGCTGAGGCCAAACTCTAAATAAGAATATATACTAAAGTGTGGCTACCAGATTCTCTATGATAAATCAACATAGCATTTCTATGTGGATCTGAGAGAAATACTTTTACCAATCTCCTATTTTACTTTGAAATTTCATATACAAATATAAACAGATACTATATGATGATCTTGGGGTTGGGTAGTAACCTGATGCTGAACTTGAGGTTTCTATGCTGGTACTAGCACTTGATCAATTAGCCTACTTTGTCCTTGTGATGTAATTGTTGCCTGCTCCTCATGATGTGGATCTTGATAACCTTGCTTGTGCTTTGTAGTGAGCTACTAACCAGTTCCTCCTGGTGTGTTGCCTTCCTTGTGAATTCCCCCCTCCTAGCTCTTGGATGGCTCAAGGAAGCAACCAGAGCTGGTAATGGTGTGGTATGTAATTCTGATGGTAGTGTGGTCTATATTTTCTGATGTTTTGATCTGGTACAAGCTAGGACTACTTGTGGTGTTCTTGAGACAGAGGAGTGTGGCTTTGAGAAGAGGATAGGACTATGGCGTGTCTAACCAGTGATGGTGGCTGTGATTTCCTTTTTCTAGTTCTGGTGCTGTCTTGCTGTGTCGACAATTATTATTGTGATTGTAAATAATGAACTATTCATTTATTTATTCTTCCTTTGTAAATCCTAATTGTAAAGACAATGTCATATATATTTTTTTGTAATAAAGAATTCTTTTATTTATTTCAATAATGTAATTCTTTTTTCTGCTTATTTGTTTCCTGTTACTTTACTTTTATTTATCTATTGTAAAGTAATACTATATGTATATATATATTTATATTAATAATGAATCCTTTTTATGTAATAATAATTTTATTTCAAGTTATTAAATATTTCCAATTCCTATTTGTGAATTTTATAAATTCATTTGAATTTCATATTTGAAATTCAAATACATGTTTAACAAATTTCCCTCGAAACAATGAATTCTATAAAGGTCATGTCAAAATCTATCGCACTTGCTCTGAAGTTTCTTTCATTACAAGAGAGATGTCGATCCCTTTATAGCTTTTTAGTTTTGCGCGAAAATTCCCCGGATTTTCTTATGCATGAATGCAATGCACAAACCTGTGTCCTCTCTATTTCTAGGTGCTAATCCTGGGATGTTACAGGCGGCCACTCTCCTTTCTAGACGAGCGTTGGCGGCTGGAAGACTCTTCTCCCGGGTACGGAGTATGGCGAGATCCATACGCATGAGGATGTTTTGACCACGGATCTTGTCGAGATCTTCTTGATGGCGTTGCAGGAGGTACTCCATATTCTCCAGCTGATTTCCAATGCAGCAGGTGAGGAAGGATTCGGTGGGGAGACCATCCTTGTCGCGCTTCCCGAACAGGAGGTAAGGGGTATCCTTCAGCTCTTCTTCATGGATCTTGCAGAGGCGTTCCATGATTTGTTGTATTGCTCGCACGAATCCATCTACCCAGTTGTGGTCAATGAACGTGAATATGATGGGCTCGGGGTCGTTCTCATGTGCTGGAATGGTGGCCTTGATGACCCACTGAGCTATGCTTGAATTGCTGCGAGGAAGTTCTGTCCCTTCGATCTTCGGTTGGGGATGACAGATGATCTTCAGTACCTCATGCAGTTGTTCTTCAAAGGGCCAGAAGCTTTCTCCGATGATGATACTTTCAGAGCGGTTGGGAGCCATCTGCAGGGTTTTCTAGTAGAGATGAAGTCTCCGGCTGTGGAACGGAACGGGCGACGGACATAGTTTTCCGAGCTTTTGAGAGGAAATAGTGAGGTATGATATTGGGTGGAAAATTATGGGTTATGATGACAGGTCAACGGGGTTTGATAGGAGTTGAGTGAGAAAGACGCAGTCTTTCCACCTTAGGGCTTTACTTGAGGTGCTCGAGGTTTTCATGGGTGGCCATCCTGCTGAGGAGAGGTTTTCGGTTAAGGGGTTGCGAGGGTTAGCATCAGGACACGTTGGCAAGGTGGACGATTTTTGGCAGGCAAGCAACACATTCCAAACATCAAACACGCACATGACAAGCAAACAAGGCATACCATAGGTACTAAGGAGGTGACTACACGCCATCAGAGGGGAATCCTAGGTTTCGGAATGCAAACCCTAGGTACAGATGTTACTGGGGTCTTAACTTCTGTCCTATCGTCTTTTGTCGTCGGTGCCGTACTAGGTTAATTTGGGGGCGATGAAGGACTCTGTTGGTAGGGCGATCTTGTAGTGTCTTTCGTTGTTGCTAGCTCCTTTGTTTTTCTTGTTTAGGGGTCTCTTTGTTCCGGGATCTTCGGCTTCATAGTCTCCAATTCAGAATTTGTTTTTGAAAATGGGACATTTGGAGTAGACAAGATGTAGAGTAATCCATTTTCAAATTGTTTAAGTCAGAGAAGATGAGATAAGAATTCTTTCGAAAATCTTTTGAGAAAATTGTTAGCGAAAACCGGTGTTTTCAAAAATAGGGGTTGTACTGTCTAACATCCATGCTAACTAAGGTCTCCTACAGTCAGGATGGCTTTGATACCATGTCTGTCGCACCCCGGATTTACGGTCTGAGAATACCCGTTATGCATACAATTCACGTTCCCATGATCAGTGAGACGGGAGCATAACCGACTAGTATCATTACAACATCCATATAGTAATGAGTACAAACTTACAAAGTGGCCATTATGGCGAATACAACACAAATAGCGGAAGTCTTCATCGTAGAGCCCGTGCCTTAACCTACAGGCAACTGACTGGGAAGACGGCAAGCTCGCATAGACGTCAACACCTTCGTTCCTTTTTAACATCTGCAATCTGGCCAAGTAAATAGCCAGGGACAATGCCGGTGAGTACTTTGAATGTACTCGCAAAACCACCGAGACAAGGTAACAAAGATAATGCAAATGGGCTGTGGCGAGATAGCTATACACTATAGTTGTTTTTGAAAGACCTAACATTGGCATCTCTATATCTTTGTTGAAAAAGAGTTTTTAGGAAATATGCCTCCTTTTAGAAATATTTAAAACAGATTTGTTGTAAAATCCTTTTTAAACGTCTTCGACCATCTCTGGTCAAAACCAAACTTGTTCTTATCTTTCCTCATGACCAAGTCACATCCTTTGTTTCATCATAACTTATCCGAAGGGTCCTCCTAGCACTGCCATTCCAACCGTCCTTGACCGTGGACACGGCTATTCGAATAGATTAGACTCTGCAGAGTTTATGCACTTCACCCACAAGAATCAATACATCCGTCGGGATTTAACCACGGCCCGCTACACTCTGTAGACGGGGTTTCGGATAATCATACCTAGCTTTTCATTTGTCCATCCCTAGCAAAGGCGGCTTTTCCTTTTGGGTTTGTTCTCCTCGGCACGAGTATATGGCACTATGGCCTTAGTCCTCCCTGTAGCACTTCCATATACCCAAACCCTCAGCTTGGCAATATACAATTGTTGAATCCACTTCCTTCCCTGAGCCTAAAACATACCGTCCGCGGGAGACCTAATTGTTGCACCGACACTTCCGCCGTAGCGGGCGATGGAGGCCCCAGATCCGCAGACCTAGAGTAGAGTCCACTCGGGCTTCCAAGGATTGCTCCCGTTAAGCAAGTACAAGCAGCCCCGGCTAAGGATTACAACTACGAGCTAAGCCCCAACGCCTGGGGTAATGTAGTTGCACAGATAAATTGTTCCGGACATTGGCATAGAACATCCCTTCTCTTTCTCTTACTTAACTTTCTATTTATTAACTTTCTCTTCATCCACCTCATATCTTCTTTTGGTAAAACTTCCACTCGGAAAGTATGCTTCTTTCCAAGGGTTTTATTTTGAAAACTTTGCGGTAGGGTAAAACCCAAAATAGTTTTATTCTTGAAAATCCATGGTTTCCAAGAGGGAAGATGCTAATCATCTTGGCCTCGGTCTAAGGGGGTAGAAATGGGTGTAAAAGGGGTAAGCGTCCTAGTGGGCACTCATCCATAACTTGGAGGAGCCAAGTTACTCACGCGCTTTTATTTGAAACAAACCATGCCTATGATCATGCAATTTATAAACGAGATGTAAAACAGTTGATAAACAGAAGTAGGTTAATATAGGAGTTCAGGAATGGTGGCTTGCCTGTGACCAGCGAGTTTTCCCTTGACTTCTTTAGAATACCAGAATACCAATACAACAATAATAAAGATAACCTGATCCTTCCTTCTTCTCGGCGTCACACAATCGCAATTATCGCCGTTATCGAGCATACATGCAAACAAGCAATACACCAATCAATACAAGACATGCAATCATCAAACTATACAACAAGTAAAGGATAAATATATGGTAGACATCAGTAGGATGTTGGAGGTGTGATTGGATTGGAGTGGGAGAAGATTTGAAGACATTGGAAGAAGGGATCCTTTTGGATGTAGAATCTAGGATCTACCTAAGAGGGGGTTTTTGACCAAGGACTTGATCTGTATGATACCATCATATAAAAATGATACCATCAGATAGGTATTGATAAAATTAAACCAACAAAAGTGGTTTCACTATTTTATCAATTTCCTAGGATTTATAATGGATTTTAGAGTGATTAAAACTCTAGTTTTAGGAAATAATTCACCAGAACTTCTCTGGAGTTCCAAATATTATTTCCTTGTGTGATAAGGTTGTATTTGGTGGGCTGAATCAATAGGAGTTGGAATCACCTCAAAAATATTACCATAATGCCCTTTAGAAATTCCCAAAGTCGGTACTGGATGGGATTTGTCTTTTTCATAAGATTTATTCTACAGAAGCTTTTTAGTTGATTCCAAGGACACATGTTAGGTACTGAGTATACCTTTATGTATAAATTGAATCAACCTTTTGGGGGTTGCAAAGCTACTGGGGTGATTTTATTAGTGAATAAGCCATGCATAGATGATTTTAATTCACCAAATTTCAACAAAGACTCATAAAAATATGAGCTGCTGGATTATGGAGGACATGGTTGTGTGTGTCCCAGGGGAGTTGGAATAAGGTCAATACCTCACTTTGTTTTACCTAGGGAATTTTCTAAAGTCAGAAAGGCTCTATTTTTGTTATTTTTACCAGGAGCAAACTAGGAAGCAAAGCAGTGTGGGGCCAGCGGGACATGAAAGGATTGGATGATACCTTTCTACACAAATTGGGTTTAGGTAATTTGGGTGAATAAAACTCTCTGGAGAAATTCATTAGTGTTCTGGACAGATCATAGTATGAGATTTATCATATTTCTTTTAGTCCTCTATTTAGTGCAAAACTGGGTCTGCACGTTAGATAACAGGTGTAGGCTTGTGAGGAATTTTAGATCTGGCCAAAATATGGGGTTTTATTATTTTGTTTGGATTTAAACCAAACAGACATCATGCAGATCTATTTAGAGCATAAAAAGAAAAAGGGGGAAGGTACTCGCGGGCCAGATCTGTGAGCATATGGGCCGCGAGGGGAGGATTTGGCCCAGCGACAACGGCGCGCACGTGGGCGGCGCGCAGCTAGCTATGGCCCAGCAGCTGTCCCGCTAGGCGAAGGGGTAAGGAGCAACCGGGGCCATCAGATCTAGAGGAGATCGATGGTCCCTAGTCGTCGTCCTCACGTGAGCTCGCCGGCGGAGAGCGAACCCTAGGAGGGAGTTGGCGAGGGCAGAGGAGCTCACCCGCGGCTCGAGGAAGGGCGTGGAGGCGACGAGGCGACGTGATCGACAACAGCGAGTCCGGCAAGGGGAAGAAAGGTCTCGTTCCGTGCCTGGAGGGGGCTCACGTGTCTGCGCCCACGGGGATGCTCGGGAGCTCGTCGGAGAGGCGTCCTGATGCGTTACTGGGTTCAACAGAGAGCAGGTTTAGCAGCAGGGAGAGGAGGGAAGCATGCCAGGAGGAGTCATAGGGTAAAAGAAGCTCGGGAGAGGGTGGCTTGCTCGGATTCGTAGTGATGGCCGAGAGGAGTAGATCTTCCTCTCCAGGAGCATGCAAGGCCAGGGAGGATCTAGGGAACTTGGGGATGGTAGATCATGGGTAGAGGGTGGCCTAGAGGTGACATGCAGGTGGATAGGGGGAAGGGGAAAGGTACCTCGAGCTTACTCTAAGCAATGGCCGAAATGGCCATTTTTTGTTCTTGTGGCCAGAGGAGAGGGAAGGAGGGGGAGGGAAAGCTCTAGGAGGCTGCTGGTGGCAAATGAGGGCGAGGGGTGTGCTAGGGTGGCCTATGGCCTTTTATTTTGGGAAGGGAGGGTCCATGGTGGACATAGCTCATGGACAAGCTTGGGGGAAGGCTAGGGCTCAGCCATTGGGCAATAGGGGCGGTGGAGAGGTGAGAGAGAGGGCCCTGGTCGTGATAGGGGACAGAGAGGGGTAGGGTGCTGTAGCTACACAAGTTTTAAAGGTGGGATTGGACATGACTTTGGTCTCCCTCATAAAGAAACATAAGTGGGCAAGTGGTCAAGATGCTACAGTAGGTGGTCGAACAGGGGAGGTGCGTGTGTTGCTGGGGAGGAGTGCTTAACAAGATTAGAGCTGGTTTGGTGCTGGATTGAAATATGTTTGGTTGTTTTGCAAAGTGTTGGTCACTTTGATGCTTGTGAAGGAGATGAATAAAGTTGCATTGAGAAAAGTGTGGAAATGGTACTGGTAGGTGGAGTAGTTCAAAAAATTTCTCCATGATTTAAATGGGATTTTTCTGATGATGATTATAATCCCATTTAAATGCACTTCTTCAAAAAGGGATGAAGTAGATTATGGAAGCAAAAATGATATTTTTACATTGGACAAGCTTGTTTTTTGAGGTTAGATGGTTCTAAATACCATAAAACACATTGGAGGATTTTATTGGGATTTATTGAGGTGTAAAAATATTTTTGGGGAATTATTTCTTGTTTTTGCCATTTAAGAAAAATGGCAAAACGAAATAATAAAGAATATCAAAAATATTTATTTTTGTGTTGGGAAGATGTTATATGATAAGTAGGCATCAAATGTGCCTTGAGTTGGCAAGGTTATTTGTTTAAAAGCAAACATGTCATTAAAGACAAGGATTTTGAGAATTTGGTAAGTAGAGGAAATTAAATAGTTTAATAATCCAAAATAATTATGGGAATTATTTGGGGATACTTATATCCAAGGTAGATGATGTGGACTTGATGTAGGCATCAAGGTCAACCTTGGTTTTGAGGAAAAGTGCTGAAATGGATGGAAACTAGATTCTTGGAGGATCTAGGATTTGGTTATTCTTATGCCACCTAAACATGGTTGGAAAATCTTGGTTTTTGAGGTGATATGGTCCTAAATACCATAACACACATTGGAGGATTTTATTGGGATTTATTGAGGTGTAAAAGTATTTTTGGGGAATTATTTCTTGTTTCTGCCATTTAAGAAAAGGGGCAAAAAGAAATAATAAAGAATCTCAAAAATATTTATTTTTGAGTTGGGAAGATGGTATATGATAAGTAGGCATCAAATGTGCCTTGAGTTGGCAAGGTTATTTGTAGAAAAGCAAACTTTCCATTAAAGACATGGATTTTGAGAATTTTGTAAGTAGAGGAAATTAAATAGTTTAATATTCCAAAATAATTATGGGAATTATTTGGGGATGCTTATATCCAAGGTAGATGATGTGGAATTGATGTAGGCATCAAGGTCAACCTTGGTTTTGAGGAAAAGTGGTGAAAATGATGGAAACTAGATTCTTGGAGGATCTAGGATTTGGTTATTCTAATGCCACCTAAACAGGGTTGGATTAGGGAGATTAGAGCTCACCTTGGTACAAGGGGTATATGTATGGATATACCATGTAATATAGATTACCATGGAAACAAGAGTTGGGCTTGGTTGCATTTGGGGTGATCTAGATGAGATGGAAAATTCGTTGGAAATAAGGCTGCCATAACAGATACATCAGGTAGCCTTCTAAACCATGGGGGTTTAGGAAGCACAAGGCTCCAATGGAAACAAGTGAAGTGGGAGTTGATAGGATATGATTAGTAGATCATAACCAAGTAATAAGTTGGTCAAGGGGAGATGGTATATAGATGTGAGCTTCTGTCGAAGTAGGCAAGATGATAAGATTTGCAGAAAAGATTATTATCTTGACTACAAAACCATCATGGATGAGTGGGAGATAGAATGGATTAGCCAAGGGCAAGAGTGGTCTTTGGTGGTACTAATGATGTAATACAAGATGGTTCAAGTACATTGTCAATAATATACCTTGGTTGGAAGAGGTAGGGCTCCAAAGATTAAAGCTAGATAAGAAATCCAGACTTAGCCATTTTGGCAGATTTGGAGATTTTGACTAGTATGCAAGGGGGATACATTTGAGGAGGTGACAAGGGTTTATTATTCCCATCAAGTGGTTGATGTAGAGGGATAGATTGCAAAGAAGGGATCCATGCTTGAATTGGGTCTCCACTAAGTCGGAAAACCATCAAGAGGGATTATCCAAGGATTCAGATAAGCATGAGATGAGATAATTACTTGAGTGGCTTAGGATAGATATAGACTTGGATGCTTGCTTTGAGATTGATGATCACAAGCAAGGATTGGGTCCTAAGGGATGAGCTACTATATTAGCTCACTCTAGTTCCTAAGCAAACAAGGCAATCAGCAGATCAAGGCAATTCATCAGACAAAAGATAAAGGCAATTCATCAACCAGCAGATCAAGGAAATTCATCTTATTACTTATCTAACTAGTACAAGGGTTACCATTAATCCTAGCTTGAGGTAAGGATGGGTAGGTTGAAAGGGGTTTTGCTTTGAAGTAAGATAAGTACCATCTGAGTATCTCTACCAAGATTGAGATGAAAAGGTTTTAATAAGGTTTTGGGAAAACCTAGGGATAAGACGGGTTGAAGGTTCTATAAAAACTAGTAAAGTATTTGGTTGGTTCAAGGTCATCTTGGCTCAGGTTTTGAAATGCCAAAACATTTGAGAATATGAAAGATGAGCCAAGACATCTCTTTTGTAAAATAGTTTTTATAAACTAGTGTTGAGATGAGGAGTACACAACTAATCCACAACCAGTTGCTTGAGCACAAGCAAACAAGTAAGCACACAATATAAGAAAAAGTTTTTGTTCCCCCTGATTTTTGCCTTTTGGACATTTAATCAGGGTTGCTGAAATTGGGATGTTACATACAGTACGCCTGCTATTCAATAGAGAGTAGTCATACTTGGATTTACTATCTGATTGCCATTTTTTTCTAAACTATGATAACACTCCTTTTCTGATGGTAAACAATCCTGCTAGTAATGTCTGATGAAGAAAAATACTTGACCTATGAACAATTTACTCCGTACAATTTACTACCTGTCAATTTTGACGCTTGATTTTTTATATTATTTTTCATAGATGCCATAAAAATGTAGCAAGGTTTTCCCTGGCTGCAGTCACTACTTTTCATACAATTATTTGTTCAGTTTCGTCCAGTCACATTGTAATGAGCCTCTCTTTTCCAGCCTCCAAGTGAGTGTTTATCAATGGTCGGTGATTTCACCATATAAATCTTACCATATGAACCAGCACTTTAATCCTTCAGCTTTCTCACCTCTATGGATTTTTAGTGTTAACAAATCTTAGTCACAGAATCAAGCACATTGCCAATGTAGGATGGAAGATAAAAAAACGTGTATGTTTCTACATTATTGAAACATTGCAGTGCATGTAAGTCTATATATAAGTGTTCCTTTTGCTCTCACGCATAGAATACTTATAGAAAAAATGTTCTCTCAACATGACAACATGTATTTTATCTTTGATTATGGTTTCGTAGAACTACGTAACAGTTCATTACATGTAACACATACTCAAGGATTATTCTTGTGTTAGGCTTTACGGGAGGAAGATGAGAATTATGCACGATCACAAGGTTATATGTCAAAATATCTTGGTCACAATAATATAGTGATTGAGATCTTCAGTTAAATTCTTGAAGCTCGTCCTGTGGTTGGCTGTATAAAGGGTAAACATGTGGATTGTTTGTTTGAATCGCTTGGAGCCTTGGAGTAAGTTTGAGTGACAATATTCTTCCTATTTGAGTTTGGAGTTGCAAATCAGATGAAGATATGTTCAAGGGAAGTCATGTATAGTCTACTTGCTTAACCTGCAAATATGGCAGATAACTCGCTTCCATTTGGTCAGGTATAAAGTTTAGGTTTTCTTTGAAAATAGGCTTCGAATGGAAATGATCAATCTAGAATTTCGACTATGTTAAAATATACTTCTGCTTCTTTCTATGACTTTTTTAGAATCGTTTGTAAAAATATCTCTGGGCTGTATGTTTCTTAGTACAACATTTTATACTCAGTTGACCTCTTGAATAAAGATTCTTTAAGTTTTTCTTGTAAAGCACTAGGAAAACGCATGTTCGTGGCGTACCTGGAAAGGCCATCCGTGGCGCACTAGCAGTGCGCCACGGGCCTCGCGCTACGGCTATCTTCTAGTCGTGGCGCACTGCCTGGTGCGCCACGGTTGTGTCGACATAGGCGTGGCGCACATGCCAGTGCGCCACAGAAAGTAGTCCAGGTGCGCCACGCGTATGAAACGATAACCGTGGCGCACTATGTGCTGTGCACCACGGATATAAATTTCAAAATTCAAAAAAAAACGGCAGATCTGGATCTCGTCGTCAGTGCCGTCGCTCGTCCGTGCAGGTCGTCGTCGTTGTCGCCTCCTCGTCATCACCTCATCGTCGTTGGAACTGCAAGGAGGAGGAGGAGAAGAAGAGGAGGAGAAGAAGAAGAGGAGGAAGAGGAGGAGAAGAATAAGAAGAGGAGGCCTCATCATCGTCGGAACTACAAGGAGGAGGAGGAGGAGAAGAAGGAGCCCGCCGTCTCGTCGTCGGAACTGCAAGGTGGAGGCCGCCGTCACCATCTTCACTGCAAGGAGGAGGAAGAGGAGGAGAAGGAGAAGGAGAAAGAGAAGGAGGAGGAGGAGGAAAATGAGAAGGAGAAAGAGAAGGAGGAGAAGGAAAATGAGAAGGAGGAGGAGAAGAAGAAGAAGGAAAGGAGAAGGGAGGAAAAGAAAAAGGAGAGAAGGGGAGTATTTATGCTCGATAGTGGGTTCATGCCTCTAGTTTCCAAGGAAGTGACAATAATCTCTTCGGTTGTAGATGTGCTATTGCTACTAGGGAGAAAACAATGGTCTCTTGTTCATGGAACATGTGGACTGTTTACCTTACACACTTTGCTTAAAGCAGTTGTCTGTTGATTGCAACTTAATACTGGAGGGGGTTCGTATGATAACCTGAAGGTGGACTTCTAGTCATAGATGCAGTTGGATGGCGGTCTATGTATCTTGTTGTATTTCCCAATCGAATCTCATAGGATCTTTCTGACTAGTAATTGCATTGTTATGCCTTGCTCGCCTCACCAATTGTCCTGCTGTAATTTGTTTACCCTTCATGCCATATTGTTTATCTAAGGACAGCACCTCTAGTGAACTATGGACACCGGTCCAATCTTTACCATTGATACATCTTCCACTGTTACTTGTTTACTTGCTGCAAACTATTACCTTCCACACCATACGTTTAATCCTTTGTTACAGCAAACCGGTGAGCTTGACAACCTCACTGATTCATTGGGGCAAAGTCTTAAGTTTGTGTTGTGCAGGTCTCTGCGTTGCTTGCAACACCTGTGTGACATTTCCTTCCTCCTACTGGTTCGATTACTTCGGTTTCTTACTGAGGGAAACTTGCTGCTGTGTTGCTTCATACCTTGCTCTTGGGGTTTCCAACGAAGCGTCCCACGACAAGTGTTGGGCGCCATCAGGGTGTTAATGGTACACTCTAATGTTGTGCTTCTTTTGACATAACCTCTCACTTTTAATTGCTAAGCTTTTAGCTTACAAAAGTGAGGATACAAAATATAAAAGGCACAATAGGAGGATCACAAGTTTGCTTTCAAGTTAGATTTACTTTTGACATGGGGCATAGAAGTTGTAGTTTATATCTTATGGATTAGCATAACTGAGCGTGTGTTTCCTCGTATGATTATGATACATCTTACTTTGAGCTTTCAGGAAAAATAAGGATACAAGGCATCGATCTTCAATTGTAAACTAGATTATAGCATTAAGTTATCAACTCTCTTGCTCGAGGACGGGCTGTTTAAGCTTGGGGATGTTGATGAGTGCAATTAGTATGCATATTTAAGCATGCAAATTGTCACTTATCTCATGCTATATCTAGCTACAAGTATGCCTATTATACATGATTACTAGTTCTCATTCATTTTCATATGGCTTTTGCACAATTAGTAGTTTTATTATTATTTTATCATGTCTTCCTTGTCTTTGGCATGTGTGTAGGTGTTATGGACAATTATGGATAAGGGATGGCAAGAGGAATCAAGAGGATACAAATTGGAGGAGTTACAAGCACTAGACTTAGCCATATGATGTGTGCAAAAGTGATATTTTTCCATTATCTCATCCATACGAGTCCAACGAGCCGAAGAACATCTCAATCGGAGTTTGTATCAAGAAATAGCAGCCAAAATACCGTAGAATTCTAAGGGCATAACGACCATCTGTACGGTCTGGGCTGTATGATCCGCCTGAACCATCCTCCATTTTGTTACACAGAACAACATTTGTGAAGGACCGAGGGGAATATCCGCTAAGCAGCCTCCAGGATCGAGAAACCGACCTCTGGAATGCTTATTATGGAGGGGACCCTAGCTTCTATGGGGCCCCGGATTAGCCTTACGAGAATCCCTTATGAATTCAACCACGATCACATGATCATTGTGTCATGGGGCATAAGCAAAAAGTATCAAATTAAACATCCATGACATAAACGGATACAAATCATACCGAGCCTTAACGGTCTAACATTAATCCTCAGTAGTAGAACTTTATTGAAACGTCGAGTCCAAGTCACGCCTTAACCCTATTGGCAGTTGACTGGAAGAACGTCCTAGCTCCCATAGTCGTCACCATTTCCTTCTTCTTCTTAGTCCCTCTCGAAGTATGACCAAGTAAATAGTCAGGGACAATACCAGTGAGTACCGCTTGAATGTACTCGCAAACCACCTGATGAGAACAAGAAAAGGATATGTAGTATGGCTTGGTTAGTAGGATGTCTCTATCTAAGGCTCAACGGAGTTTTAGTCATGTTGCCTAACGTGGCATGGTTTTGCATGTGTCAAAAGATCGAACATCTAAAGACTTTATGTTTCATCAGTATGAATTTATTACATGCATATAACACAATTATGACTTAAATAGTAGTGTCATTTGAAAATGATGTCATTATTTAGTTTGGATATCTTTTGGCTTTCAATGCTTAAACCATCACCATGTACATAAAAGTAAGAACAACTCATTCATAACTGTAATGTGACCACAATAGATATCATTCATAAAATTGTTACAACTAGCTAGTCATGAACTCATATGAATAACCGTTTCGCAAAATGCAAGATGAACTAATAAAGTTCACATAGTAATGAAGATTACAAACTTTATTCAAATCCTTAAACTAATGTGAATGGTCAATGTAGAGGGAGAGTGTCGGCCACCATCAACTAGCTTGCTTGCCATCAACATGATGTATCGCTTCATTCCTTCCACGCAACCCTTAAGCAGTAGGTCGTGTTTTCACAAAACAGGATAAATATCAAATACACTTAGTAAACTGCAATACGTGTTTTATAAGTAAAATATTTATAAATTGTATACAAAATATATACCTTCTCCGTCGATGACATCCCTTGCAATGGGTTCTACCTTCAGATTTCTTAACTCAGCCAGGAACTCATGAAAGGTGAAGGCCTCTCCTCGCATGACATATGCTAAGAAAATATTCTTGTAGAAGGGAGGAAGCGAAGCAACACCCCATCTATCGTGAATTTCTCTGTCATCTAGTATCCTATGACATCCACAAGACACTCACGAATCTTATGCATGATGTCCAAGTGGCTTTTCAAGAAGGCGTTTTCTCCCATCTTGGTTGAAAGAAACTTGTCCATGTACTCGTACTTCATGATTGTGACTTGTGATGGGAAAATCGCCTTCAATTCATAGATCATACTAGGGCCCCTCTTGGGCCTCTTCCTTCGGGAATTGGCCCATGAAGTGGGCTGCCTCAAAAATTAAATTTAAATTAAATTTTATTTATTAATTCTAATAATTAATAAAAAATCATATTTAATTAATCTCTCATGATCCAAAATTTCTTTTCGATCACACTGAACGACCTTGGACTCTCATGGAACACTTTTAGTTTTCTCTTCTCTTTCTTCTGTTCATCCTGATGATTCCAAAACTATATTTAAGCATCATTGAACCCTTAAGTGTGTTACCCTACGGTTCGGGAACATCACATACATGATCGAGACACTTATATGTGTTGGAGATATGCCCAAGAGGCAATAATAAAGTGGTTATTATTATATCTTTATGTTTATGATAAATGTTTACATCTCATGATATAATTGTATTAACAGGAAATATTAATACTTGTGTGTTTTGTAAATATAAAAGAGTCCCTAGTAAGCCTCTTGTTAAACTAGCTTATTGATTAATAGATGATCATGGTTTCCTGATCATGGACATTGGATGTTATTAATAACAAAGTCATATCATTAGGAGAATGATGTGATGGACACACACCCATAGTAAGCATAGCATAAGATCAAGTCATTAAGTTTGTTTTGCTACAATATTTCAAATACATAGTAACCTAATCCTTCGATCATGAGATCATGTTAATCACCATCACCGGATTAGTGCTTTGATGACATCAAACGCCACTTCCGTAATTGTAACATCCCAATTTTTTTCCAAAATTTAGGAATGTTAAAAATAATAAGATTAAGTTGATTGAATTGTTTGATCTTGTTGAAAATTTTGAATGAAATAAAATTTTTGAGGACTTGTTTAAAAGTATTCCTAAACCACATTGAAAAGAGTGGATAAACATGACTATCCAAAATAAAAATATTGGTTAGGAAACTTTTATACAAATCAAAGTTATTTACCTCGCATCTTATTTACGCCATTTGGATTTTTAAGACCCTTTCCAAATACATATGTCACACGAGAGGAAATGACATGATATTTCCAAACATAAGTGATGGAGGATATTCCATTTGGCGTCATTTGAATCTTAAATTGCATTTTGGATTTTTGAGGATATTAATAATTATTTCCAGTCAAATGAAAAATCAATAGAGGGAAAATAATATGACTTCTTCAAAATTAAGATTTGGAAAATTATTATATAATATTCTATTTTCTATTTGAAGTGTAAAATGTTTTATTTGTACTCCTTCAAATTTTGAGTTGAAAAATAATTTAGTATGGACGTTAAAATAAATCCTAAAACTTATTTTTCTTAAATGCATAAATAGCCATCTGTGAGGCCAAAGTGTAAAACTTTCGCGTATTAAGCAAGTTGGATATATATATTTTCTAAGACGTTATTACTTATTATTGATTTCTAATATTTATTTCTAGAGCCTTGAAAATGAATTGTCATAGTACAAAAATCATATATTCAATTTCTTATATATGTAAAAAAAAAAAGGAAACATACCTGCACACGAGGCCACGAGCAGTCCACTCCTTGTATGCTCACGTAGCGCATGCACTAGATCGGCCAAGCTGGCCTACTCTCACCCGAGGGCGCGGAGTCCCAGCCGAGCTTCCATTCAAGTGGTTTTCCCTCTTTTACCCCGTCGAAGCAGGCCCACTTGTCATCACCCAACTCCAGCGAATAGTTCAAATTCTTCACGCGTTCTTCCAAACCGAACCGAAGGAAACTTCCAGGAAAATCTTCCGATCCGCGAAATTTCTTACTCCTACTGCACGGAATCCACCCCTTATATATATATCCCATCGTCCTCCCCACTTCGTTTTTTCCAAAAAATTGCTAAACTCCTGAGGCGATACACCACGATCGGATCTCGCCGGAATAACTCTGTTGTCATGCTCGAAAGTCAGGGTATGAGGCCCTGCATCCCTTCCTTCTATTTCCCTTGGTGATTCCCTTGTTTCACCGCATCCTCCTGATCTCTTCCCCATGTCCAGGAACACCGGAGCCAGAGTTACGAGCCTGCCGGAGCTTCGCCGGACCGGCAGCTTATAGCCAAGGAGAGACGACGCTTGGAACCCGGAGGATCGCAGAAAAGGACATGTAAGACTACGCCGTGATGAGATGCATCTCGTCGTCCACCTCCCCGAGCCCCCGAGCAGGAGGAGCACCAAATCGACCGATCCCGAGCTCGCCGGAAACCACCACCGTTGGAGTTCGAAGCCGATGTTCCAGGACCCCTAGCCTCCTCCTTTTCTTTCCAATCTACTAACCTGCTCGTCCACCTCGCCTCACCTCTTTACACTGTGCACAGGAGCGCTCGAACGAGGACTACAACTTTTCCGGAAGTTCGCCGGGTACGACCAGAGCCCGAGACGTACATCCGCGCCTCACTGCTGAAAGAGGGACTCTGAATCGATGACGAGGACACTGTGGAGATCACCATGAGGAGCCGAAGGTTGTCATCCACTCCGTTGTCGACGTTGATCGCCATGACTCTCTGCCGTCGTCTTCCTTCGATCACGCAGTCATCACGGTAAATATTGTCGATCGTAGCCTCTCATGCAATATAAAGTACACGGTTTTAACACTATATCAGCTGTCATCTTTAGCCACGCGTTCTTTTCTGTTTATTTTTTTTATCACGCTCGAGTGGAGTAACCACCAAAGAAGCAGCTGACATACCCGACATGCAAAATTAAATTTGTAATTAAAATTTTCTACCCAGCAGCTCCGTTTTAATTTTTCTTTTTACCGAATACGTACCAGCCCTTTGTACCTGGCACTTGTTTTTATTTTTTACTTTTCCACACACGTTGCATGCGATCATGTCCAGATCAGCGGTTAGAAAAAAGAATCATATAGATTCTGGTGCAATGTATGAGCTCACAACATTTATATAACTTATAAATTATATATCTTGATTTCTAAACATCCGTATTAGTGGATTCTTGTTTCGTTGGATTCATAAATAAAACATCTATCCATTATTAGATCTATAATTTCCATCCTTCAAATAAATTCTATATGTTAAAATTCAAACTTGAATTTGTACCATCCGTTGACCGTAACTTGATATCTGTATGTCATGTTTAGGTGATTCTTGTGGCAAATTGATCCTTGTAATATACTCTACCTTTGAAACCATTATAATCTACTATTATCCGAAATAACTATGTAATTTATAGTATTGCATGTTGTGGCATTTTTTTACTTGTCGGATGTTTTATTTGGCTCTTTACTTTAATGTTTGTTTCTTTATTTTGCAATGGTTGTTTTATTAGTATATGTTTATATTCATTAGATTTATTCGGAGCGTGAGGGAGAGTACCACAAAGAAATAATCATCGTCAAATTATACTAAGGCAAGTTACCCCTCTTGTTCATATAATGTCCCAGTTTTGATTCTATGCATGTTATGATCTTCAAATTCTATACTATGCATGTGTAGGATGTTTTGGTAGAATTTTCTTAGTATTATCTTCCAAGTGCGATAATTTTTGTAGTATGCCATTAGTATCTCTATACTTCGGATTTTTCCCTCCTAGTAGGTTCCCCTGTTTTTGCTAACTCCTTGCTATGCTACATATATAAAGTATCGTTGGCGGTTTCGAAAGACAAGAAATTTTCTAAGTATAAAGGCTCTCTTGAGAGATCTTTTCTTCTCAAATCCACTTCAAAATAAAACTAAATTTTCTTCTGGGCGGAATGGTTATCGGGTCAACGAGTAAGATTTTGATGGAGGACGGCCGCCCAGGAATCAAAGAAGTCTGCCATGTTTCAGAATTCAGAAGCTTCCAGTGCAACCATAATACATATGGGCTCTGTCTTGGCCTAGTACTTAGTAGGAAACCTCACCTGGGTACCAATATTTGGAGGTTCTTGGCACGGTTGGATCCAGAAGGTAGAGGGGCTACTAAGGGAAAGCCTCGCCATGGTCTTGTCTGTAAAAGGACTTGATCGTGGATTGTGGATAAAGTGCACAAACTCTCGAGAGTATTGCAATCTGATCGATCAGCCAAGTTCACGGAAAAGAAAACTTGAGCATCTGAAGGATGGAGCCTCTGAAGGATCTTCCTCTCTCTCTTTCAAAACTTAAAGTTTTCTAAAAACCCAAGGCGTGAGTCATACCGCTATTGGGTGGGTTTGGGGAACTTGGTGATTAATATCCAAGTGTTAGGTTGTTTGGACACTTGGTGAGTAATATCCTCGTGTGTCGTTCAACCATATATTACTTAAACAATTTTTTACAAAGTAGGGAAATCTTCTCTTCTTTTCCATACTTAAGAAAGTTAGCTTTGAGCAAATGAACTCCACAGCCTAAACTAGCCTTGCATGTAGAGTTAGTCTTTTTCTTTCCTTGGTGTAATTTGACAATACATTCAAAGTATTGACCCAACTTATTGGCTGCACGTCTTATGTGCAGAATCCGAAGATTGAAAGGTGCGTAGGTATCGCGAGTCTACACTCAACAATCCTAGGGCGTTGATGGACTCAAACTGCTTTATGTTTTCCGCTGTTATTTGAGCTAGCTTAATGCTAAGCAAATTTGTAATAAATCCATACTCTGGATTCTCCGTGTAATAATGACTTTGTGTTTTACATGATATTCATCGACTGTGAGTGCTAGCTATTGATCCAGGGACTAGCATGTAAGTCACATGGACTTAGGATCTTTATTGATCCAAGGTCACAACATTAACTGGGTGGTTATAAAGGTGGAATTAGGTATTCTGAAAGTATGTGTTGAAGCACATGGATCAAGAGTGGGATTTGTCCATCCATATGACGGATAGATATACTTTGGGACCTCTCGGTGGAATGTCATCCAATTGGCATTTAAGCATGTGACTATGTCACAAGGGATGTCATATCATGGAACGAGTAAAGAGTACTTATCAGTAACAAGGTTGAGCTAGGTATGGAGATACCAACGATCGAACCATGGATAAGTAAAGTATCACACAACAAAGGGAATCGGTATCGTATGTGAATGGTCCATTCGATCACGAAGTCATCATTGAATATGTGGGAGCCATTATGGATCTCCAGAACCCGCTATTGGTTATTGACCGAAGAGGTGTCTCGATCATGTCTACATAGTTCACGAACCGTAGGGTGACACACTTAAGGTTCGATGTTGTTTAAGTAGATATGGAATATGAGTTGGAGATCGAATGTTGTTCGGAGTCTTGAATTGGATCCAAGACATCACGAGGAGATCCAGAATGGTCCGGAGAATAATATTCATATAAGGAAAGTCATTTTCCGGGGTTCGGAAATGGTTTTGGTATTTTGACCAGAAACTTCTAGAATGTTCTAGAGGGACCACCAGTGGGTCCACCACCCCAGGAGGGGCCACTTGGGTTGTGGCATGCCATGGGGTCTTAGGCCAGCCGCACCAAGCCCAAGGAGGGCCAACCAGCCAGCACAAGGAGAAGGAAAAAGGGGGAAACCCTAATTTGGTAAGAGGGGAAACTTGGGGGGAAAGTTCTAACCTCTCCCTCTTGGCCGAGTTGGGGAAGGACTCTACCAAGGGTTGGGAACCCTTGGACACAGCCCCCTCTATATAAAGAGTGGTGGGGGAGCACCCCGCCCCCCTTGTCCCTTGTCCCTTGTCCAGGCACCACCAACCCTAGCCGCCACCTCCTCCCTCCTCCATCTTCCTGTTGTGGCTTAGGCAAAGCCCTGCGGAGATTTCTCCTCCACCATCATCACCACGCCGTCGTGATGCTAGGATTCTGAGGGGATCTACTACCTCTTCTGCCTGCTGGAATGGGTAGAGGAAGGTCTTCATCGACTTTCTACGTGTGATCGAGTGCGGAAGCGCTGCCGGAACACGGCGCTGAAAGGATCATCTACACGATTTTGAGATCGGCAAGTGATTGACTACATCAACCACGAGAATCTGATCTCGTTAAACGCTTTGGATCTATGAGGGTTAGTTCTCTTCAATCTCTTTGCACCAATCTTGTGGATTAGATCTTGGCTTTGCCATAGATTGGATCTTGGTTTTATGTGTTCTTGCGATAGAAATTTTTTGTTTTCCATGCAATGAACCCTACAGTGGTATCAGAGCCATATCTATGTGTAGATCTGTTGGATGAGTAGAACATAAAGGTTATGTGGGTGTTGATGCTCTTGCTGTCGCTTGCTTTTCGTGTACTTTGCATCTTGTGGGATGGTGGGATGAAGCGGCCTGGGCTAACCTTACATGTCGTCACACATGAGACTTGCTCCACACTCAACGTGAAACTTGTATTGCACAAGTGGCTTTGCGGTTGTCTGTCTCTCCCACCATAGTTAAGATTCAATTTACAATGGGCACTTGACAACACTTGTATCAGCGTTGTAGTTCTTGTTCGTAGGTAAGAACGATTCTTATTCGAAAGCCTCAAGCCATGTAAAACATGCAAAGTAAATTAGAGGCGTCCAACTTGTTTTTTGCAGGGGCATGTGATGTGATATGGCCATTGTGATTGTGATTATATTTGATGTATGCAATGATCCTTAATGTAATATGGCAACCGGCAGGAGCCTAATGGTTGTCTTTAAATTTGTTAAGACATGTGTGTCTATTCATCATGTAATAGCTTTACTCCAAGTAGTTGTAATAGTTGTTGTTAGTGATGGACAACCATGAAGCGGTGCCACAGACCTTGAAGCTATGCTGGTGATGATGGACATCATGTCCGTGCTTTGGAGATGGAGATCAAAGGCACAAGAAGAAAGGCCATATCATATCACATATTATGAATTGCATGTGATGTTAATCCTTTATGCATCTTGTATTGCTTAGATCGCTACGGTAGCACTATAAGATGATCCCTCTCACTAAATATCAAGTAATAAAGTGTTCGTCCTTAGTAGGCACCATTTCTAATACTCGTCGTTTCAAAGCATCATGTGATGATCGGGTGTTATAGATTCTACTTGTGCATACAATGGGTGCAAGCCAGATTTGCACATGCGGATACTAAGGTTAACCTTGACGAGCCTAGCATGTACAGACATGGACTCAAAACACGAAATACTGAAAGGTAAAGCATGAGTCATATGGAAGATATGATGAACATGTTGATTGTTCGCCTTTGAAGGTACATCTTCTCTCGTGAAGATCGGACTTGGTGTAGTGGATTTGGTTCATGTAATCACCGGAATGACTCGAGGGATGTTGTTTTGAGTGGGAGTTCAAATATTAATATGATTAAAGTTGAACACAATTTATCATAAATTAAATCAAAATGAATTTCCATAATTTTTTGTAGTCATTGGCATCCATTCACCACCTTACGCTTAGTTATAATTGAGATAATAGAACTATAGAATTCCGGATTGTCACTTTACAAACTGGTATCGTATTGTTTTGAGTGTCAACCTAAAGTTTAAAAAGTCCTATTGCAAACTTTTAGCAAACTCTGTTTACTCCGTGAAGTTTAATAATTAGTATTAAATCAAGAGTAACAATTCCAGTGTTAGTATCTAAAGTATCATGTTTGCTTCCATGATTCTTGATATTCAAAAGATTGTTTTAATATCATGGTTATCTAGGAGCTGAAAGAAATGTTTCAGAAACCGTCATGTGTGCAAGACATGTGATATCTGAAAACATGTTCTAGTTGCAATATGATAGAGTATGATTTAGCAAAATTTATGTTCTCATATTGGATGAGAATTTGCGAAGGTTGGAGACGCTAGTCGTCCTAATCCTCCAAAAGGATTTCGGAAAGCAACATTATATTCGCTATTCGCCTTTATAAGCTATGGTATCTTGATCATGAAAGTTTTCATGATAAGAATGAATAGAAGATGTAGGTAAAATGTTTACTACACTAAAAGAATACTAAAAATGGATTTTGAAAGAACACAAAACATTTGATGATGGTGATCTACTTCAAAGTCCAAGTCCAAAGGTATTAGTATTTGACTATACACGCTTTGGACTATGTGTCATGTGTATGGCGCCATTGTTGATGTTGATAGATTCTTTTCAAAAGGGAAAGGAAATTCTGAAAGAGAATCTCAGAAATATTTGGCAGAAAAGGAAAAAAACTGGAGTGTCTATCTTAGGTATATTGATGATATACATGTTATGGTTGTATTCTTTGCTCGTTAAACAATGTGGTTATTGGGTATTGGATACCGAATTGGTTGGTGTGAAATGTCATGCAGCACAACACAATTCATGAACTACAATGGCATAAGTAACCAGCAAGAGAATATGTGATGATGTTCATCGAAAACAAACAAAGTGTTTTTGTGTGTCTCGTTGACATCAAAGCTTACCTTCAAGATTTGTTTTGATAATTGTTATTTTGATCAGGTATTATGAGAACAAAATGTTGTTCAAATAATTACCATATTCCATATAATATGGATGATTTAAAAGTCTGGTTGGAGAAATCATGTCCATACAACTAATGCTTAAAACGTCGAAAGACAAATGATTGAAAGATAACTTAAGAAGTGACATCGCTGTTTAAATTATATTGGAAAGAAAACATGTAGAAACTCCATGTTGATGGAATTTTGGAGTCTTTTGATTTTGATCAAATGACGCTTTTGATACTTTCCTAGAGATAATTGAAGCTTCTTTCAAAGGCCAAATAAGAATGAACGACTAACTTATTGGAATTTATACATATTGATGTATGTAGTCCATTATGTGTAGTCGTGAGTGATGGATTTCAACTTCATATGATTTCTCCGAAAATTTGAGTGAATATATGTGCATATTTACTTAATGAGCAAGAAGAGTGAAATATTTGAAAAAGTTCAGAGACTTCCAAGATGAAGTGGAAAATCAGTGTAACAATAAAATAAAGAGTTTATGATTGGATCATAAAGGAAGATATTTGAGTTACAATTTTAGCATAACACCTAAGATTTGAGGAATTGTTCCATGGATTTTCATTTTCCGAAACACCATAAGGTGTATGGGTGTTTGAGATATGTAATGAAACCTTGTTTGACATGGTGATATCAAAGGTGTCAGTTATAAAACTGCCAATGTATTTTAAAGAATAAAGCTTTAGTGACTACCTATTTTACACTGAAAAGAGAACCATTGTAATCCGTTGAAATGACACCGTATAAGTTATGGTTTGGGATAAAACCCAAATTTTCCTTTCTTAAATTTTGGTATGCTTGCCATAAGTAAAATGTTTACAACCAAAGTCGTATGATCATGTATTTGTATATTATTTCGAATAACCATTGTGTATTCCTCTATAACACCGAAGACAAAAGTGTTTGTTGCTTTAGAACTTCAAGTTTATTTGGAAGGATTTTTTCGTGAAAAGTTATGTAGGAGGACAATAGAACTTAGATAAGGTTATTGAACCTTAGCCATATGTGCTGAGTTGCACAGCACCGGAAAGTGTCACGGAGGCAGCAACAATGCTTATGGTTCACGTGCCTCAAAGGTTGTGGTTACGAAGGTCTAAGTTCCTATTAAACCGAGTAGGTCGGGTAAACAATCATATACTAAGATTTGAGAGTAAATCATTGATTGTTTGACAATGATGAACCGACTATATGCAAAGAAGCGATGATGGGCCCTGACTCCGTCAAATGGCTTGAAGCCAATTAATCCGTGATAGTTCCATACACAAGAAATCAAGTTTTAAACTTGGAAGACCCTCTGGAAAGGTGTAAAACCTTTTAGTCGTATTTGGATCTATAAATAAATAGACATGGATGTTTCACATCCATGAAATAGTCGACATGTTGGGAAAGAGTTTACAATAATGTTCAACTGAGTTGACTTGACAAGATTTGATCTTTCATAGCGATATTTAGTCTGGACGGATTAATGTAGAAACCACTACATATAATTTTGGTATATGGTAGTTGAACAAACAAAAAAAATCCTTATAATAGAATGATTACCTAGGACGTGTACATGACACGATCCAAAGTGTTTTGTTAATTCAAAGAATGCTAAAAGAACATGCAAACTTTAATGGTTAAAGTAAGCATCATGGAGTTGGAATCTTCACCATGATGAAACTATTAAAAGAGTTTAATTTCATCAGAGACGATGAAGATGCTTGCATTTCCAAAAAAATTAAGTGTGATTACTAAGACATATTTCTAATACATTATGTCGTAGACATATTGTTGATTGGAAATGATGTATATTTATTGACACAGGTTAAGAATTTCATTTCGATGAAAGACTTAGGCAAAACCTGAATATTAGGCATCAATGTCTATATGGATAGATTGAGACACTAATATTTTTGACACTTGGTGAGTGAAATCACAAGAATATTTTGATCAATCATACTATGATATGTACACATACAGATATTTCCTATGCTCTATATGTTATGAGCATATACCAGAATGATTCATAAGATAATCATTGGACAATAATAAAGGATATACTTAAGATCTTTGGAAGAACTAAGAATATCTTATTAATCTAGAGGTGACAAATAGATAGATAGTTCATTGTAAAGTGTTACATTGATACTAGTTTTGTCGCAAGATACAAAATTATGTTTATCTCAAATTGAACTCTAGGTGGCACAATGTAATGGAAATAAAGTTCCATAGCATATTTGGATGAGTTTCAAAGTTAAGACATTGTGACAGATACTACAACAAAAAGCTAAGTATATGACTGCTATTGTAGCAGCAAAAGAGGGCATTTGCGTCAAGTAGTTTGTTTGTTATCAAATTAGGTGTGGTTCATAGTGGGCTAGTACTATGAATATATATTGTACGATAATTGTATCGACATGGTTTAACCCCAAGGAACTAAATGTATCACCAAAAGACCAAATTTATACAATTTCATCTCATTGGAGAATGAGTGATGCGTAGAGACGCAAAGACATGCAAATACACACGAACCTGGAAGTGTCAGATCCTAGGATTATGTTTACCACTAGCAATCGTGTATATACAACACCGAAAATCCATAGGTGGTGAATGCACAAAGTTTTTCAAACTAGATTATTGACTCTAGTGCAAGTGGGAGGCTGTTGGAGATATGCCTAGGAGGCAATAATAAAGTGGTTATTATTATATATTTATGTTTATGATAAATGTTTCCCATGCTATAATTGTATTAACAGGAAACACTAATAATTGTGTGTTTTGTAAACATAAAAGAGTCCCTAGTAAGCCTCTTGTTAAACTAGCTTGTTGATTATTAAATGATCATGGTTTCCTGATCATAGACATTGGATGTTATTAATAACAAGGTCATATCTATGAGACCCCGGATTTATGGTACAAGAATCCCCGTTATGCATACAATTAACGTTCCCATGATCAGTGAGCTGTGAGCATAACCGACTAGTATTATTACAACATCCATAAAATAATGATTACAGAACTTACAAAGTGGTCATTATGGCTATTACAACACAATATAGTAGAAGTCTTCAATCGTAGATCCCATGTCATGCCTTAACCTACAGGCAACTGACTGGGAGACGGCCTAGCTTGAATAGAAATCAGCATCTCCATCATACCATATAATCTGCAAGTCTGGCCAAGTAAATAGCCATGGACAAAGCCGTGAGTACTTTTGAATGTACCCGCAAGACTACCGAGATAAGGTAAACAGGAATAATGCATATTTGGTTGTGGCGAGATAGCTCTGCACTACAGTTGTTTTTGAAAATCCTAAAATGGCATCTTTGTATCTTTGTTGAAAAAGAGTTTTGAAAACATGTATCCTTTTTGAAAACAACCTTTGAAGAAAACCCTTTTTAAAACATCATCGACCATCCCTGGTCAAAACAAAGATTTTTTTCATACTTCCCCGTGACCAAGTCACATCCTTTTTGTTCATCTCAAACACATCCCAAGGGTACTCCTAGCAATCACCTTTCCAATCGTCCTTGACCGTGGACACGGCTATTTGAATAGATTGTACTCTGCAGAGTTTGTGCACTTTACCCACAAGAATAATACATCCGCCGAGATACAACCACGGACCGCTACACACGGTAAATGGGGGTTCGGATAGTCAAACCTAACTTTTAATTTGTCCATCCCTAGCAAAGGCGGCTTTTCCTTTTGGGTTTGTTCTCCCTGGAAAATAGTATGTGGCGCTTCGCACCATAGTCCTCCCTTTCGTACAAGCATATACCCAAACCGTAGTTGGCGTATAGTAATTTGACTCCACTTACTTCTGTACTTACCATAAGTCATAACGTCCGCGAGAGACCCAATTGTTGCACCGATACCTTGTCCCAGATAGTCTGGATTTCAAGGGATTTCTCCCTTTTAGCAGGTACAAACTGCCCCGGCTAAAGACAACAAACTACGAGCTAAGCCCCAGCTCCTGGGGTAGTGTGGTTGCACGAATAAATTGTTCCGGTAAAGGCGTAGAACATCCCTTCTCTTTATCTTGATCATCCTTCTTCTTTCTCCTCATGATACTTTCTTTAGTAAAACATCCACTCGGAAACGATGCCTCTTTCCAAGGGTTTTGTTTTGAGAACTTTGTAGTAGGGTAAAAACCCAAAATAGTTTTATCATCAAGAAACTGTAATTTCCAAGGAGGGAGGATGCTAAACATCCTAACCTCTATCTAAAGGGTAAATATGGGTGTCAATAGTGTAGGTGTCCTAATGGACACTCATTCATAACTTGGAGGAGCCAAGTTACTAGCGTATTTTATTGGAAAACAAACCATGCAGGTAACCATGAAGTTCATAAACGGGATACAAAACAATTGATAAAAGGAGTAGGTTATTAAAGGATTTTGGAAATGGTGGCTTGCCTGTGACCAGCGATATTTCCCTGACTTCTTTAGAAAACCAGAATACCAATAATAACAATAATAGAATAACCCGATGCTTCCTTCTTTTCGGCGTCACACAATTCGCAACTATCGCCATTATCAAGCATACATGCAATCAAACAAGGCCACATTCAAACAAGGCATTCAAGCATCAAATCAATATAGCAAGAAGGTAATAAACCCATGGTACAACTCAGTAGGGCTTGGTAATGAGATCTTCTCAGAAAAACACCCAAGTGGGGTGTATCCATCACAGAAGGAATAAAATACAGCCAACCACCAATCTTTGCAAACAAAACCAAGATCTCAGCATGTGCATCACTGATCTTGGGTAGAAATCTATAATTCTACATCCAAATATACCAACAGTCTTAAATAAAGATTTTTGGGCACACCTTTTAAATAGTAGCACCTCAGAAATCAATATATCTTAAGAATCTATATGAAACAGTAAGGATATCAAATCATTTTCTTAAAGAGCTATAAGAATCATTGTTTTACACTTAAGATCAAGGCACATCTATGAGGATCAGCGGGTAAAAACTTTAGTTTATACCTAGTTATGCCTTAGACCAGCATCATTAGCCAAAGGAAATTCATATGCATCATAGGTTAATATATCCAACAGGAGTCTCAACTCATTTTAGTCCCAAGCCACACTAGGACACATGTAGAATTTAGCCCAGTACTAGAATGAACACTTGTGTACCATTCCAAGGAAGGTGTCACAAGTATCTATTCTAAACCAAGAAAATCATACACATAGATTTCACAAGTAGACTTGCAGAAAGATATTCAATCATTTTCCTGAAATAATTAACCAGGAATCATAATCACATTTACAAAATCTATCATAATCATAGAATCATAGGAGTATCATATCAACTCCAATCTGAATATATCAACATAGGCCAGTGTATAAACATTCAGTGAACAATTCTGATAGTGCCACTGTCAGTGCTAAGAACACTAATCAGTAGTGAAATCCACACAACTAGAATCACTAGACAACGGCTTAGCACAGTATCATCACCACAAGTACTTATAAATCATTCATTATCCTCAATAATCAACAAAGAGGGATAGAACCCTAATCGAACCAATGAACCCTAATTAAGAACTTCTCACTAGAAGCAGACTGAGGCTAGCAAGAGAGGCAGAGAACAGAGAACAAGAGGGGGAGAAAGAGAGAAACTTACCCATGGTCCTCGCTGACGTTTAGAATAGGAAGCAGAAGGGCCGACAAGTTCCAAAGACCAAGATGAAGACTTACTCAAAGAGTAAATCCAAATATAAGGAGTATCAACACAATATGAAGGATGGATCAAGCTCAGATCATTACTCATCAGCAATAAGAAGGAAGATTAGTATAGAAAATATATGGAGCAACAAGAAGTGATGAATTTAAATTCAACCCAAAGCAGGTAATATTGCTAAGAAGTTAATGGAGTAATTGTACCAAGTTCATGCAAGCATCATGAATAAGTGCAAAGAAGAAGTTTTGAAATCCAAAATGGTATTCAAGCTCTGACAATTCAGAGAATATTAGACGTATGTCGGAAACCGTAGGGTAATAATTACACCCTAAGATTATCCGCAGCTGGTATTTGATCCATAGCTAGTATGTGATCCACAGTTGGTATCTTGACCGTAGCCGGTGTTGGTTGACATAGTTAACTAGATCATCTTAAAAGTTGCATAAAGAGCATAAAATTTGGCCTAATATAAGTAAGACACAAAGGAGTATAAAAATTGAGAGCGGCCGTCTTTCGAGACTCTTCGTGAAGTTAGGTGCATTAAAGCGAAAATATCCGAATAAGTAAGTAAGACAAATAATGCTGAAAGATTCACTACGGAGATCCACAACTGTGTGGATACACCGTACAATCTTTCATAAGAACAAATTAGGTAAAGTATAACCTAGACAAAACTCTACAAGTCTAATTATAAAGCCAATAAATACTAAATAGGCAGTTTAGATGCTATTAGTAAACCCTAAGGGGGAGAGTAAACATTATAAATGAAAGTTGAAGAAGTACTATTGGTGATAATGAAAGATTATATAAAGCTTAATAAGGTAAAAGCTTGAAGGTGGTAAAAGATTAAACCTAACAGACTAAGTCTAGAGGAAACAACTCTTAAGTGATCCTTAAGAGTGAATAATCACATCCAATTGGACAAGTATAGAGGATCAAGAAATTCCAATGGGTTTGGACTAAATGAGTTCAAATCCAATTTTTGGAAGGATCACCCGTCCAACTCATACAATGGTACAACAAAGATTAGTCTTTTGACTATAACTATTGGCTAACAGAAATTTAAAACCTGTTTTAGTGAGACTTCCTAGATCTTACATAGTATAGTAAGAAAGTTCGATGATTAAATAAAATGAGTTGGATCAGGATACCTAATTAGGAAAAGAATGAACTAAGGAAAAGACCCCTATTTAAGAAGTTCATAATAAAGACATATCCCTACAGTAGAATAGTAGGAAAACATTGGAGTATTGGAGACACCCAGTTAAAAATTGCCAAGTATAATGAGGATTCAACGAAAAGATCTGTATATGGGATATTACAATTATTGCCATTGAGGTTAACATGGAGTTGATACATATTGTAATCATTGCAAGACAATTCCTTACTCCGAAACATGAGAGTGCGAACTTCGAGGACGAAGTTTATTTTAAGGGGGAGAGTCAGAGCTTAGAATTAAGCTGAACACAGATGTGTGCATTGCATTAATGCATAGAAAATCTGAATAATTTTCGCGCTTTTAAATAAAAACTTGTCAAAGTGATTGAAGCTTCTCTCAGCTTGATGGAATTGAAGTAGATCATCAAGTTGACTGCGATAAGTTTCAATATGACCTTTGCTAAAATCTTATTTGGGTAAACATGATTTGATCTAAGGGTAGATCAAATGTAATAAAATTAAACCCTAATAATGATTTATATTTGATCCTTAGGTGATCACATCATAGTATTCATTATAATCACTCATGAATACCAAATTATAAATATAACACAAATAATAAGAATGTAACAATTATATCTTAATCTCATCTACTTATACCATGAGTATCATGGAAATACTAACTTTAACTCTCTAGTGAGGTTGAGTAGGAAAGAAACCAAAGTCAAGATCAATCATCATATATCTTTATTTCCATATCAATCCTTATCATCTCTATTGAATCCTATCCTTATATTTGTTGTTCATCAATATTGAGAAATCAACTATTGATTCACCAATTCTTAACCTATCAATTCTTAACCTATCAACTCTTGTACTTATTATAGCATTCACTTAGGGCTTATAAAGAAAGAAGTCGGAAGAGGTAAATAGTGATGCTAGTTTTAGATGTTATCTATAGGATGGGAGTGATTGGAGGAAATCAAATCAATATGGTAACAAAGAAGATTACAAGGATGAAGTCTGAAGATAGTTACTAGGAGTAGTCCTATTGGATCAAGTAGGTATAGTCAATGAATTATATCTCTTAATCCAATAGAGCTAAACAGAAGATAATTATATTACAACTATAATGTTGTATGGATGAAGCCTTGATTATCCAACTGGAAACCTAAACCATAAAGGATCAAAGGATTATAAGGATCATGCCTTATTCACCAACATTGAATGCTTATACCATGTATAAGTGACATTGGTGGATAAAACATGATTGAACCATAGTATAGATATATTATCTTAGATTAGTCATTACAAGTCACATTAATTGTAGTGACCTCGGATCAAGTAAGATCCTAAGTCCCTGTGATTAACATGCTAGTCCCTGGATCAATAGCTAGCACTCACAGTCGATGAAAAATCATGTAAAACACAAGTCTTTATTACATGAATCGAATAATCCAGAGTTTACATTATTACAACAGAAGCGATATAAATACAACTTGGAGTCCCATCAATGCCACAGGCAGGTTGAGTGAAGACCCGCGATCCTAGCGCAAACAATTTGTCGTATCTATATTTAGCGAAATCTTATTCGGGTTTGGTTCCTAATAGGTCACTTGGAATCTTCGAGGCTTCGAGTCTCCAAAAGTATTCGTGCTCTTGATAGTCTTCATGTTCTTCATAATCTTCAATATTTCGAGTTCTTCAGTTAATAACATTGATTTAAGGCCTTTGAAGTCTTTAATCTCGTAGCTTTAGTCTTGGAACATCTTTCATGGAGATCTTCAAGTACCAACTTAATCGAAACATTGAGATGATCTTCTTTGAAAAGGTAATCTTGAGAAAAGTTTCTTCTTGAAGTGTGTAGTGGTCATTTTCTAATGTTGAAAAGAAGAGACTTAAGAAATTTTAAAACCCCAAGGTAGATGATGAGAAGTATGAGAGTTTTCTGAAATAACTTAGAAAATATTTGTCCTAAGGTTTTTCCATGTCTAGGGTCACGATCTACAGTCAACTTATGCTCTGATACCATCTGTAGTGACCTCGGATCAAGTAAGATCCTAAGTCCCTGTGATTAACATGCTAGTCCCTGGATCAATAGCTAGCACTCACAGTCGATGAAAAATCATGTAAAACACAAGTCTTTATTACATGAATCGAATAATCCAGAGTTTACATTATTACAACAGAAGCGATATAAATACAACTTGGAGTCCCATCAATGCCACAGGCAGGTTGAGTGAAGAGCCGCGATCCTAGCACACCTTTCAACGATCTCCGAAATTCTGCACATGAAACGTGCAGCCAACAAGTTGGGTCAATACTTTGAATGTATTGGCAAATTACACCAAGGAAGGAAAGACTAACTCTACATGCAAGGCTAGTTTAGGCTTTGGAGTTCATTTGCATAAAGCTAGTTTTCTTAAGTAGAGAAGAGAAGATTGTCCTACTTTGTAAACATTTGCTTAGATAAAATAAGGTCGAGTGGCACACGAGGATATTACGCACCAAGTGTCCAAACAACCAAACACTTGGATATTACGCACCAAGCGTCACTTGGATATTACACACCAAGTTCCCAAATTCCCACCCATTAGCGATATTCATACGCCATGGGGTTTCAAAACTTTGTTTTAGAAAAGAGAGGAAGATCCTTGAGGCTCCATCCTTGAGACGCTCATTGTTGTTACATTGCGTGAACACGGCTGATCGATCAGATTGCAATACTCTCGAGAGTTTGTGCACTTTACCCACAATCCACGATCAAGTCCTTTTACAAACAAGACCATGGCGAGGCTTTCCCTTAGTAGCCCCTCTACCTTCCGGATCCAACCGTGCCAAGAACCTCCAAATGTTGGTACCCAGGTGAGGTTTCCCACTAAGTACTAGGCCAAGACAGAGCCCATAATGTATTGTGGTTGCACTTGGAAGCTTCTGAATTCTGAAACATGGCAGACTTCTTTGATTCCTGGGCGGCCGTCCTCCACCAAAATCTCACTCGTTGATCCGACAACCATTCCGCCCAGAAGAAAACTTAGTTTTATTTTGAAGTGGATTTGAGAAGAAAAGTTTGCTCTAGAGAGCCTTTATACTTAGAAAAATTCTTTGTCTTTCGAACCCCCCAGCGGTACTTTGTATATATAGCATAGCAAGCAATACTTAGCAAAAACAGGGGTAACCTATTAGGAGTGGAAAAATCCTAAGTATAGAGCTACTCATGGTATACTACAAAATCATCGCACTTGCAAATAATACTAAGGAAAAATTCTACTAGAACATCCTACACATGCATACTACAGAATTTTGAAGATCACATGCATAGAATCAAAACTGGGACAAAATTATAAAGAAGTGGTGTAACTTGCCTTATGTTGATAATATGGGTGTTGATTGTATTTCTCCGCAGCAATCGCACTCTCCGAACAATCTAATACGAGGACAAGGTAGTTCCAATCAAAACAATTGCAAACATAACAAACACAATAAGGATGATTGAAAACATGCATGATGATTTAACATGACACAATGGTTATAATTAGTTTTATGAACATTAATATATCATATGATGCATGTATGAGTTCATTTAATGCAATAGGGTACTTGTTATTAATGATTACTTGCCAATATAAGGGTTTTGATAGTTCTGTTGTAACGCCTGTTCTAACTGTAGAATTAAATTTGTTTCTCGGATTTAATGGATAGAGGACGTTAATACGAACCAGTAGGCATTGGATTCACCCTAATCGGAGTTATAGATCTTTTTATATAATTTAAATACTGTTTAATGGGTTTTAAATGATTCATACAGTTTCTGTTGCCTAAAAATCAAACAAAAATTATATCTGTAATCTCCACGGAATTGTGATTTCAGGGACATATTATTTGTAATTTTCTGAATAGTATTTATTTTCTGATGAATTTATTACCCTAAATAAGCCATTAAACCATTTATTTAATTGCTGCGAAACCTTATAGTATTTTACTGAACCATTTGCAGATTGATGATCTACATGGAACCAGATTTCTATCGGTATATTATTTATATTTTTGCGATATGCAAATAATTTTCTACGAATTTAATGATTTCTAAAGCCATTAAAACTAATTAAATATCTACGGGGTAAATATTCCGCAAAGGCTAGATCCCATCAGATATTCTTAAAGTACATTACAGTAGCTTCAATTTGATATATTATTCATATTTTTCGGAGTTACAGATAATTTCTTATGAATTTATTAACCTAAAAGACCATTAAAACTAATTAAATTACTGCAGTAACCACGTACAGTAAAAGTTGGATCTATTCTGATAAGATGATTCTACGTAAAATAATCTTCAATTTGATATATTATACGCAATTTTTGGACATGGTATGAATTTTTAATGAATTTTACAAGTTAGATCTATAATATACAATTTTAAATTCGAACGGAATATTTTAGGGAATATTCTGCTGACTGGACAGGTTGACTTTGCATGCTGACTGGGACTAGATGTTGAACTTACATTGATGTGGTGTTGATGATGAAGATGACCGGGATGACGACATGGCACGCACCGGTTTGATTGGATCTCGACCTTCTGGATAGGATCCGGTGGCCAGAAGAAGAGATTGATCCGATTTTGGCCCAGAATAGACAAGAAACAGATCTGAGTTAGAGAGACAAATCCGTAGGTCAAATCGAAAAACTCAGATCATGAAAGTTGTGGGGAATCATTATTCCTACCTTCTCACCAAAGGAATTTGGATTTGAAGAAACGAGCGCGAGTAGATCTTGGATTTACATCGTAAGATCTGAAATATTGCGATGCGAAATTCTCCGTCTGTGATGGAAGAAAAAAGGTGAGGTTTATCGGGATTGAACGATTTCGACGCGATCTTCAACTTTCGTTTTTTGACCGAAGGCAAATGACGAAGTCTAGATGGGTTAAAAAGCAAAATAAGATTCGGAAATATGTAGATTCGGGATTTCGAGAATAGAAACTCGTACAGCCGTGGCTCCACGAGTTTATATGGAGATTTAGGATGGTGTAGAGATAGGCCTTGGAGTAGGAAACAAGTAGAAACAAACGGAAGTCGATTCGGAGTTGTAGATAAAAAGTTACAAGAGTTTGAGTAGAGATAGGTTTTAGAAAACAGATTTCGCACGCTTTTTAAAGCACTTGCACGATCGATCCTTGTGACAGCGTCTTGGTCTTCTTGATCGGTCCGTGGGCCGGCCCATTTAGTTTTTTTTTATACTTGTTTCCCTCATATCTTTTGCATACGAACTCCAAATGATATGATTCTTGTTTCTAAATTTTTCTAAAATCGAATAGATCATTATAGAATCAAATTTGTAATCTTCTTACTAGTTTGGAAGTAGTGGGTTTATAGATCCTTGTATATCTCATTTTATTTATATCTTTATGTGTTTGTATTTATTCCATAACTTTTTCATACTAGCTCCAAATGAGCTCAATTTTGTTTCTAAAATTTTGTAATATTAATTGGATCCTTTTAGGCTATAATTTGTCAATAATCATTGTCTTAGCAATAGTGGGTTTTAAAAAGTCAATTTAGTTACCCTTAGGAACATTTGGGCGAATCAACTATAGGATTTAGATACCAGGATTTGGATTCAGTTTGTGAGAACTTTGCATGGATGAAATGCTTATGAATGCTTCATGATTTTAATTTTGAAATCTTGCACACCAATTCTACAATCCATAATCAATCCATGCCCTTTTGCCTATATGGCTACTTAGGTCTTAACAAAAGAATATAAGATTTTGAATTCATGGTTGAGAGGATTTTCTATTCAAAAAGTTTCTTCTCTTTGAGAATTTTCAACATAGTCAAACAATCAATCAAACTTATTTATTTATTTCACATTCCAAAAATTAGGAGAATTTTGGGATGTGACATTAATATAATGTGAGGTTGGAATGTTAGATACTGGAGTTAAGAAGAGACAAGATAGTATGATTAAAATGATGTTAGAGCAACATTGGATTAAAGAAGTAGTATTTTCCTCTTTGGAAATACTAAGCACTTGAAGTGAAGTAGGATTTGATGCATACATCTATTGAAGTGATATTAGTGAAGGATGATTAAGGGAGAGTATGAGAAGATTATGAAAAGCTTTAGTGTCAAGCTCATTGGATTTACAAATGGATTTAGAAGAATAAAAGGTGGATAAGAATCTCTGTAAAGCAAAGCTCATCATGTTAGCACATGATGATGGACATAGAGAAGTAATATATCTAGGAAACGAATTCTTTAATCAGAAGTCCAGAATTATGAAGTATGGAATATAGAAATCCTTGTTAAGCACTAAACCCTAAATCTAATATCCACTCTTTATGGTTGATCTATCATCCTGTTTCCACAATGCTTAATAGGAATATTTTCCTATATCAACTCACTTAAGCACATCTTTGTCATTTTCAACCATCATTATCATAGGTGCTTAAGAACTATCTTTATCAAATCCTTTTCATGAGATATTCCAAATAACATCATTCTAATCTCAAACATAAAGACAATATGATTAACCATTAACCTTTATTCACATTAACAAAAGAAAATAAGTATAGTAAGTACCTTAAACCCTAGGGTGAGTAATTACAATTCAGAACTCTAAACTTATTAATAAGTTCTCTCATCAACATCTCATCAATATTCTATGTATAATTATAAGACAAAATCTTTAATTCATTTCTCTAACCACTCATCCCATATGAGCATGGAATAAGTGGGGATCCAATAGTATAAACCATTCTATCATATACTATGTGATTAAATACATATAAATAAACCCTATAAATATTACTAAACATTTTAAGATTTAATTACTTCTCATAAAGGTGAAAACAATGTTATAGAAAAGAATATATATAAAGAAATTAAAGAAAATATCACAATACATAATTAATGTTCACAAATTGAGTTTTAATACCTTTATTGTTGCTGCAATTATTTAGCTGATAATTTTCTATGGGAAATATTCAAATAATTGAGTAATATAAAAATCTGAAAGTAAAATACAAGATAGAAAACATAAAATGGAAAATAAATAAAACCAGGAAAAAATAGAGGGAAAAACCAATCTGGCCCATGGCCCATTCCCTCTCCTCTCTATTTAACGCCCGCTGATCACAGCCAATTTTTTTCGCTCACTCCGCAGCAGCCCAGTACCCCTTCAGTTCTTTTCTTCCTTTCTTCCTCCCCTCGCCAGAAGGACGCCGCCAGCAAAGCAGCTCGCTGGCTCAAGCTCCGCCGCTCGCCGTCGCTGCGTTACGGTTCGTGCAGCCGCCGACGTCATCCTGAGGGATAAGAACTCCACCGCGACGCTCCGTCCCATCCTCACCCACTCGCTCCTCTTCTTCCTCGCTGTTCTCTCTCTGTGACCGACACACTCACTCCAAACCTCGCCGGAGTTCATCGATATAGACCTCCCCGCGTCTATCTGAGGTGTCTAGGAGGGTCGCCTCATCACCCTCGTTCTCCCCGGCCAGATCATGGAAGCCAGAGAGCTCCTAGTCGACCTAATCGACGTGTCATTCCCTCTCCGGTCATCTTCTTCAATCGATGATTGCCACCTCCACAAGGTTTCCCCGGTCACATCGTCACGCTCTTCAGCTTCACAGTAAGTTGCCGGTGCTCACGCACCTCCCCAATCTCCTTTTTGCTTCCTTGTTTGCTCTTCCACCGTGAACCGCCGCCGACCACCGCAGTTGAGGGTCGCCGGAGTAGCTCCGATGACCAAACTTGAGCGACGCCGCCACCATTCGACTCAGCGTGTTCGTCCGCGTCTAGCAACACCCTTCCCGCGTGCCAGCATCCACCCAATCAATCGATCAAGCTTCGATCTGGGGGTGAGAGTTCGTGTGAAGTCACGATGACGTCCTGCTGGCATCATCCTTGACCAAGTCCCCCTATTGACTGGTCTTTGCCCATGTGGCAGGTGACGTGGCCTAGGGCCCATGGGTCAGTGTCTGGGGCTAGGTAGGTTTGAGGTATAAATAGTATGTGCCTATTTAGAAAATAATTAAAACAATATGAATTCAAATTTCAAATATTCTAGAAATAAAAATAAAATGATTAAATCTTGTAAATTTAATATCCTTTGTTTTATAAATCAGAAAAATACATATAATATATGAAAATGTTTAGAAAAATAAATCTACAACTTAAAACTATTATTAAATATTATTATGATAATTATTTAAATAAATATTATTTAATAAATACTTTATAAAGTTTTAATACTTTGATAATTAATATTTTAATAATGGTAAATGTTCAAAAATCTAAATAAAATACCAAAAATCTTAGAAAAATAAGAATTAGAGTTTAAAACTATAATCATACATTATTATTCCTCTTAATTAAATATTTATTATTTATTAAGTATTTATAAAGTAATAAACCTTATTAAAATCATATCTTATTATTTCTAAATCACAAAAATAAATGTAATATACCAAAATAATCACAAAAATAATACCTACATGTTAAAAATGTGATATTCCACTTTTGAGTTAAATAAAAAAATTAAATACTTTCATAACTTGAATTTAAACCTATTTCTTTAGTTAATAATTCATAAAATGGCAAATAAAATTTATTAATATTTCCTAAATTAACCAATTAAATGTAATAAATAGTATTAGCCTTAAATACTAATTTTATGAAGTCAAAATGGTTTAACACATTTTAAATATAATTTTATTAAGTTATCCTTCAACCATAAATGCAGATTCTTTTATAAAAGGATTCTTATTTAATATAAAATCTCCAAGAATAATTTGTAAAGAGATAAAACCTATTCTTTACTTTAATCACAAGTTCATAAACAAATCAAAACACTATAGTGAGTCCATAAGTAGTGAATAATATTGTTTACTTATTCATAAACCTTAACCACACTCTTATAAGAAGATAAATTCCTTTATACCATTATCATGTAAAGAAATCACTACTCCAATAGAAGTAACGCCATTCTTGAGTAACTTTAAAGAAACAATATAAAAGTGAACAAGATACAAGTATCATAAGTAATATACCCTAAGTCTATCTACATTCTTAAAGTTACTTATAGTTACAAAGCCTTAAGTATAATGCTAAAGACTTTATTATATACTTTATAGTTAACTTTGGTCTGTTATAATTAACTTATAAAGTATCTTAATACCAAACCAACCAAATTAAAAACCAAGATAGATAAGACTCCAATACAAATGTTGACATTATTCAAATAAAACAATTCTTTTTGACTTAAAGACTATAACTTGAAGAAACACTTAATAAGGTTAACTTAAAATTTAATACTTCTCCTTAGCTGAGTGAGATTTTCTTTAAAAGTTATTTATTTTGCCATTTCAATCAACGTATAACAATTAATAATAAACACCTTACTTTATACTTTACTTGCATAATAAGATTGTTAATACTTAAATTCTTTCTAAGTGACATTACTTGTAAAGCAAAACTTGAAGATAAACAATTAAGATATAAGCAACCTTATGTGGAATTCCATACTGTGTATTTTGTTGTTGTATCAATACATGTTGTTCTCCACACACTCACAAGCCTTAATAAGAAGCACATGTATGAAACTTAATCTAAAAGGGCAACACATTCCAAGGGAACCCTTTCCAGTATCCAAACCCTAGATCAATGTTATCCTCGGGATTCGTGTTTATCAACTTGCATTACATTACTTATGCATAAAAGCATCTTGCTTCTTTAAACATTAGTCCTTACCGGACCAATGATGCAGATTTCCGCTATTGGATCTTATATTGTCTTGAAGACCGTGAGTGCATAATCTTGCAATCACAAAAGGCAAGTTCACACTTGATCATGTCCTTTGATTATTTTCTGTAAAGTATTTTACAAATCTAGTGTTGTTATCACCTGCATTTGAAAAAGGACAGAAAACACTATTTTCATAATAAAGTGATTATAGGTTATTCACCATGAGGTAATAACCTACTATAAGAGTCCGGTGGTAAAGGAACATATTATCTAGGACTTAACAACCAATGTCGCCAGTGATTCTTGCGACATATATTACGCGTTGACCATGAGATTTGGAATGGGACGGAGAAGTCAGCTGTATCTTTTCCCTCTCGCATGGAGCTGGATGTGCGGGTCATGGCTGTTATCACTCGTAGCGTGCATATTATATGGTAATTCATAGAGGATATGCAGCATATGGGTGGGATCCCTCAATGTTCCACGATAGTTCCGGCATCTGAACGGTCTGTACTGCCATTGCCGTAATTCAATAGGTGGGCTGGCGTACACCAAAGAGACTTGCGGGGTCACGGAGAAGGCAGTGATTGGCTTGGATCTTAGTGTGGGCCTCACACCAAGGAAGTGTGAACGAACTTGCAATTCGGATGTGCAACAAAGCTAAGATCTCTCATGGGTAAAGTGACGCACCTCTACAGAGTGTAAGAACTATAACTTGTTACTTCCTGTTCCGGGAAGGAGCTGCGAACGCGGCGGGAAAGGAACCCCATGAAGGTTCTGGTAAACCCATGAAGGCTGACGGATATAGTTTTTAGAATAAAAGCAACCTTTGAAGAAATGTTTACGAAAACCTGCATTGCCTACGACCTATGGTCTGAGGCTATAGATATAGTGCATCAACCACTCCTTTTCTAGTGAACTTGCTGAGTACGCTCGTACTCAAAGTATCTTCTTAACCCTTGCTAGGTTCTAAAGCCAGTACAGACGACGTCTACATCAAGCCATGCTCCAGGAATCATCATCAAAAGCTAAAGCTCTTCAATAAAGTCAAGAAAGTCAACATATACATCAGCTCAAGTGAAGACGAAGTTATTGATTAGATAAGAATAGAATCTCTAGCCATAGAACTTATTTCTGTAGTGTATTACAATAGCAGCAATGCCAGACCATTAGTTAAGATATTAGTCTTAATAGTATTATAATTTGGAGTTGTTTATTTCTGATTCTTCTTTGTAAGAAGTTTCTTTCTCTCTCTTTAACCTAGAGTGTTCTCTGGATCTTGTGTAAAGAGTTGAGTTGTAACCTATAGTCATGTCTTGGACCCGTTGTGTTTCTGTTGTGCCATTCTGAGGGATGTAATACTAGTGAACGGTGTTTCATTGGTGTTATGTCCACGACTATAGTATACTACATCATGCAGTGGTATGTTGGGTCACCGCAGTACTAGGCCAATATGGTCTAGTACCACTCTAGTGGGGGATTTGACCAGCCCATTTGGGCCAGATTGGGCATGGTCAACCCAATGGGATTGGCCCAAGAGTTAAAAGAAAGAATTAAATGATTAAAAAAATAAACAAAATACCCCCAGGATTTAATAAGTCCTACAAAAATAAATAAATTCCTAAAAATACAAATAATATATCCATGAGTTCATAAAAATAAAAGCTACTTAATAAAATTAAGAATTCTATTTTTAATAGAATAAATTTAGGTTATGAATTTTTATAATATATATTTCTTATGGAATTTTATAAAAAATAAATAAAATACCTAAAAATAAATAAAAATTATTTTTATCATTCTTAATTAGTGCTATTTTATAAAAAATACTAAATTGATATTTAAAGTAGAAAAATAAAACCTTCTAATTTAAAATATTTATTCTTAAAAAGAATATTAAGAAAATAATAATAGGAGTTAAAAATAAATAAAAAATAGATTTTGACTCGTTTACTGATATATTATATTACAAAAATTATTAAATATAATATTTACAAAATATTAAGAATTATTCTTAAAACAATTTTATTTATTAAAGAAATTCAAGAAAACTATATAATAGGTAAAACATACAAAGAAGATAAATAATAAATGATGCATTACATTACTATGCATATTTATTTTTGCTTCTTTAAATATTGTTCTTACCAGGCAATAATGGTGTTTTGTAGAAATAGAAGCTCAAGGTTGAGTGCAAGCATCCGACTTCACTACCTTGCAATCACAAGGCAAGTTCATCACTTGCTCATGTCCTTTGATGAATCTTTATCAAAGTAATTGCAAATTACGTGTTTTCACTTATGATTTGAGAAAGAAAATATTATTTTCAATAATAAACAAAATGTTAGTATCATCCCAAGTGGTGGTAGAGATAAAGTGAGCAATGGAACTTATGTTCCAGTTGCAATGGGAGTCATCACATAGGACTTAAAAACCAATAACATCAGTAATTCTAGCGTCGTATATTACGTTTAACCATGATATTTGGAATGGGAGGGAGAAGTCAGCTATATCATTTTCCTTTCATATGTAGGCAAGGCAACCTTAACGTGATGTTGTGATACCTTGTGCGGATCCAGCATATGGGTGGGCACCCTTACGCCCCACGATTTTGGTGGATTGATTATCTATGAGTGGTTGTCGGAGGTATAGCCGGACCTATATGGAACTTGCCAGGGGCATCACTAGCTCATAGAGTCTTCGGAAACTCATCAGGGTTATAGACTGCCTGAAAGGGGGCTTAATGGAGGTGTAGTTAGCCCCGAAGGATCAGAAGACATACGGGATCGCGGAGAGGGCAGTGATTGGCTTGGATCACCTACTGGGCCCCACATCATGGAATTGTGGACGAAAAAGTACGCCTAGTTGTGCAACAAGGAGTTGATCTCTCATGGAAAAAGTAACGCACCTCTGTAGAGTGTAAGAACTGTAACTTGTTACTACGTGTTCCAAGAAGGAGCTACAAACGCGGCAGGAAAGGAACTCCATGAAAGTTTTGGTCAGCCTATGAAGGCTGATGGGCATAGTTTTTAATAATAAAATCAATCTTTGAAGAAATGTTTATGAAAACTGCATAGTGCCAAGGACTGATAGTCCGAAGCGGTAGATAGTGCATCAAACTTCCCACCTTGCATAGAATGAACTCGCTGGGTAACGTTGTTACTCACCCTTTCCTTTGATCCCCTACTTAGACTCTGAGGAGCCAGAAGACAACCCGATGTACGCAACTGAAGGCCAAGAGCATGTCTACTACGAGGAGCCAGACCTATCCAGAGGAGTGGAAGGGGTGGATTATGAGATACGCTATGGAGTGGAAGGTAACGAATCCAATTAGTTGCCTTAGTTATTAGTAAAACCAGTTGAGTCGAGCAGCATAAGCTTTATATAAGTTGTTGAGCTCAATCCGGAGTTTAAGTTTGAAACTTTGAATCTTCTGAAACAGTTTAAGTTTGGTTTGTAAGTTTAAATCCTTTAAAGTTCCAAACTTTTGGTATTGTAATAATAATGAAGTGTGTATTAATATGGAGCCGCAATGTTTCTGTTATACCACTCTGAGGGATGTGATATTTACGAAACAGTATTCTGTGAATATCATATCAACGACTATAGTGTACTACACATGCAGTGGTATGCTAGGTCACCGCACATGACTTGTCCGAGATCTAATCATCGGTATCACTATACCTAGTTCTATCCAATTACCGACAAGTGCTTGCTTAACTTGTTATCATGATATTCCATCCCCATGACCTAGTCATACGATGCGCAGCTTATGGATGCAACCTCACCGAGTGGGCCTAACGTATCTTACCGTCACGCAGGTGAACAAATCCTGGTCTTAATACATATGCCTCAACCTATCCCTTCAACATACATGACATACACATTTATGTTCACCCTGTTACGGTATGACTTTTGATGCAATCAAAACGGTCTCGGGTGATATTGATTAGATATGATATCACGGTCTACGGGGTAGGACCCTTTCTTACTAATTATTGCAATGGTGAACTATGTGACTTGATCATAATGATATGGCATCATTGTCAATTGACATGAATGTCCATGATCAAGAAACCTTGATTATCAATTGACCAATGAACTAGTTAAATAGAGACTACTAGGAAATTGGTTTGTTTACATACCACACGTGTACCAATGTTTCTGGTTGATACAGTTATAACATGTTCTATTATCTGCATCTAGAGCATATCTCTAGCAATAAGAGTGAGAGTGGTTGCATTATTATGGTCGTTGTGGCTATGACAAATAACTTGGTTTTTTATGCTAAACTGTCTTTCCAAATGCAAGTAATTTTTTGTTGTATACATTTACTCCGGGAGTGGTCTACTCTTCAAAGATCAGAACACCGCGCCTTTTATATCAAGGTGTATTCACGGTTGAAGCAAATGGCGAAAGATGTTTTTATCCATCATGAGTAGCAGAAACCTCCTTCACCATCGGCGTCTCTTACAACTTCATATATGCTAGGATTTGCTTACGAGACTATTCATCAAGAGCAAAGAGGACTTATACTAATTCATCACAGGTGAATAAGTCAAATAAAACTGTGAACAAGATTTTGTTCTCTATAGCAAAATTCTGTCGACAAAAGATCAGATGGAACTATTTCAACAAATGCGATAAAATCACCAACTTAACTACCAAGACATTTATGATCACAGATTCTGAACAGAAATTGCGAGACAAGGTTAATCCATCTGCATAAATTAGAGTACTCATGTGTTGTGAACGCTCTACATTTATACACTTCCGTTGTACATGGAAATGGGAAACCTTTTTAACACCACTATATGCTGCTACTAGAAAGAGTTCTTAAATCATGCAAAGTACCATGAAAATCCAGCCTTCCAAAGAAGCCACAAAACAATCCGCTTGTAAACAACAAGACCCTGTTTGGAACGGGTTTTTCCTGTTCCTGTGGGAGGAATACCCTGATATCTGTCAAAATCACATGAAGACCATGTGTTCCAAAGAGGCCCGAAAACACTCCTGATGTAGCTTTAGGAGTAAAGGTCCAGACCGATATTAATGTTCAATCAGATTCAAATGATTGTTGTCTTTGCAAGCCAATGTTTTGGGTACATGTTAGACATCTAGCTAAAGTTAGTTAATGACTCGGGAGCACGCTTCATCCCTCCAGACAAATCTGATCAGTTGGTGGTGGTGGTGGTGGTGGTGGTGTCAGCGGTGGTGGAGTTGTTGCTGCACTCCTCACATGGCTATCTGTGTTACTGGTGTTAGTCTTGTGTAGTAGAAAAGTTCCAGCGACAATGGTCACAAACCCGCAAAGTTGAGTGGCTATCTGTGTTGCGCTCTGCGTGACCCAGTCCTGGAATGGGAATAACCATGACCAAACGTCAGATGAAATTATTGTACATACTAGACAGATGATCAATTCTATAATTGCCAGATATTGTTTATGTTACACAACTCTTCAGTGAAAAGAGGCAATCACTTCAGCTTACAAGATTGCTCCTACATGAACATGTAAAACGTCACAGATTTTCTCTATTTAAATGTTGTTGGACATGGAATAGCACACTATGGTTGGAGTAAATGTGCAAGGCAGAGACTTGATTATAATAAACAAAACAGAGCAAGGATAATATCTAGCTACGGAAGAGATACTTTTGGTTAGCAGTTAAAGGATAGTGAGGAAAGATTATTTAGTAATATAAGATACACTTGTCCGATATGCACAATTGGCCATCGTGCAACCTTTGTAATTAAGGACTGAAAACAGATATAAGCCTCAGAGCTCAGAGCCTTGCTACCATGACAGGATGGCCTTGCAGCAGGTACATGAGTGAGAGTGCCCTATCCTAGGTCTTCAGACCTTATTCTACCCAAATTACCTCAATATGAACTAAAAGTTCTAACCTTAAATCTTATATAGTGCAGATATAATTTCTTCTGCAACATGGAAAACATTTTAAACTTGTTTTGCAGAATTCATACAAGACAAAACGAGATAAAAATAAGGTAGACCAGGCATCCTATACCCTTGGCAAGCAAACTTTTGTAACGTAAAACTTATAGATGGTTTCATCTAATAATTGATACTGTGTCAATTCATCGTTACTATGCACTGCAATTCCTCTGGGAGATGAGTAAACTATGATTCACATTATGTGAACATATTTGGAAATTAACAGACAGACATATCACCTTGTACATAATCATGTTAGCGAGAATAGTAAGAATGGTGAACATCACATAGTATACCGGAGAGACCACGGCCGTATTGAAAGAATCCAGAGCCTACATAAGTTCAACAAGAGGTGAAAATAACCATAATAGAGACTATTAGAACAGATTTCAGATTCATCTCTGTAGCCTTTAAGGACCTTAAGGTCGTGTAGTTAACAGTAAATATTTTTTTTAATACTCACCATTTGGATGAACAATTCATAATTTTATCTGTTTTATTTCTTTCAAAACAATAATTTGTGCTAATTAGTCAGGATCTAGAGAAGGATAAATTTATTACCAGGTGTCTTACAAGTGTACTTACATCTGGAAATCCTAAAGTAAACCAAACATCCGCAAATCTTCTGTTTAAAAGAAAACATGGTAACCAGGATATGCTAAACTGAACCCTGCTTTGGTCAGATTATCAGCTAAACACGTCAGACATGTTTACGAAATCAAGGCTTAGATCATGTCAGATGCTTCAGAGTGATTATGTGCTCGGCCAGTTGAGGCTAGACCATGTCAGAAGTTTTAGAGTGATTATGTAATCAGACATAGTTGCAGTTTTTCTCAGAAGAGTTGCCATGAAGTGGGATAAATTGATCAGGAACAAAAAATTGACGTAGAATAGACCAAGTAGTCTCTCCGGCCAAGCATCTCTACGGAAGAAACTGTTAGTCTCGTTAGTTCACAGGTAGTGTGTAGGAAGGTGGTTTGTTTGTGGCTGCCAAAAGCTGCTTGCAGCCTGTATTACATTGTGGCATATATATGTAGGAGTACAAGGGCAGGTCGGTTTGCTCCTGAGAGTTCTAGAGATTTCTACTGCTATCTAGCTTACTGCCTAAGATTTACACACCTAAAGCTGCTTCTAAACCACCCAGTACTACTACCAATACTGTACTACCAGAACCTATCAGAGTACTAGTCCTAGAACCTACCAGAGTACTAGTCCTAGAACCTACTAGTAGTAGCTTAATTCCTAAGCAATGATTACTCTCACAATTCTCCCCCTAATCCTTGCTCTTCATGCTTGACTTGATTTGGACCATTCCAATTCTAGCACGCAGCTCCTGAAACTTCACTCGCCCAAGTGATTTTGTCAAAATGTCAGCAAGCTGATCTGAAGTATTGATAAAGCTGGCGCCGATGCTTCCATCTTCCAAGCAGCCTCTGATGAAGTGATACCGAATATCGATATGTTTGCTACGCTCATGGAAGACTGGATTTTTGGCTAATGCCAGGGCAGACTTGTTGTCCACCATTAGCTCAACTGTCTCGGCTTTTCTTCTAGGAAGTTCTCCAAGCAGTCGAGCCAGCCAAATTCCTTGAGTTGCTGTAGTTGTGGCTGCGACATACTCTACCTCACAGGAAGACTGAGCAACTACCCTCTGCTTGAGAGATTGCCAACTCACCAAGCAATCGCCGAGGAAGAATAGAGTGCCGCTTGTGCTCTTCCTTGTGTCAATGTCGCTGGCTAGGTCACTGTCAGTGTAACCAATTAGATGTGCCTCCTTTGTCTTCTGGCGGTAGTGAAGACCATAGTGGGTCATGCTAGCGACATAGCGAAGAATTCTCTTCACAGCCATCATGTGCTCCTCCGTGGGTCGTTCCATGAATCGACTGACGAAGTAGCGGAGGCTGCCAACGATCTGTCGCTACTTCGTGGCGTCCACCTCTTTTGATGTGCTTTCACGGCTCAGCTTGAGCCGCTCCTCCATTGGGGTGTGTGCTGGATTACATCCTTCCATTCCTCCCAGCTGAAGAATGCATGATGCATAGTGTGCTTGACATAGGCTGATGCCATCGCCGTGCTGCTGGACTTCAATTCCGAGATAGAATGACAACAATCCCAGGTCACTCATCTGGAATTTTGTCTTCATCTCATCCTTGAATCTCTCAATTGCTCCCTTGGACGAACCTGTGATGATCAGATCGTCCACATATACTCCAATGAGCAAGATTTCCTTGCCGGTGATGCGTCAGTAGATTGCGTGCTCGTGCTCTCTCTGCTTGAAGACCATTTCTTTGAGCGTGCAGTAGAGCTTCGCGTTCCATGCTCGTGGCGCCTGCTGCAGGCCATACAGGGCCTTGCGCAGCCGTAGAACCTTTCCTTCTTCTCCCTTGATGACAAAACCTGGTGGTTGCTTCACATAGACCTTCTCCTTTAGTTCTCCATTGAGAAAGGCTGATTTTACGTCCATGTGGTGGACAGACCACCCCTCCTGGGCAGAAAGGGCAAGAAGCAACCTGATTGATTCCATGCGAGCAACCGGAGCAAAGACTTCATCAAAATCTACGCCAGCTTGCTGGACGAAGCCATGGGCAACCAACCACGCTTTGTGTTTGATTACTTCGCCGCTTCGTTTTTCTTCAACTTATAGACCCATTTCAGGCCTATTGGTTGATGCCCGTGTGGCAGATCGACGAGCCCCCATGTCTTGTTCTGCTCCACCGCTTCGATTTCCTCGCGCATGGCTGCCTGTCATGCCTTGTCCTGCTCAGCCTCTGCAAATGAGCACAGCTCCCCCGTGCTGGCCAAATGTAGCTCGGAGTCGAGGTTGCGCGGTGCGAGCCTCGGGACTGGTTCTTCTCCAATAAGATTTTCAACCTTGCGATACCGGACTGGTGTGTCGCCATGTGCAGCGTTGAGTCGATCATCGTCATCCGCTAGTGGCGTGACGAATGCCAGAGTGGTGTAGATTGAGACGATGGTGGTGTGCTGGCTGACATATCTTGAGCCCCATGTCTCGACGATGCAGATCTGTCCTCTCCTGAACTATGCGCGTGGCTAGGCGCCGTCGTGGCACGACGGCTGATGTACTCTACGTCAAAGTTGCTGCTAGAGTATTCGCTGTCGCCCGCTGCCCAATCCCAGCCACGTTCTTCATCGAAGATAACGTCACGGGCGACACGAACACGTCTTGTCGTTGGGTCCAGCAGCCTGTACCCCTTTACTCCTTCCTCGTAGCCAATGAAAACAGTGGGAGAGCTGCGGTAGTCGAGCTTGTGTAGGTTCCCATGTTCCTTGACATGTGCTAAGCACCCAAAGGTGCAGGTAGTGGACAGCCGGCTTGCGGCCATGCCACGCCTCATAAGGCGTCTTCCTAGTGAGAGATTTGGTTGAAGCTCGGTTCGGCAAGAAGACAGCAGTGCTAACTGCCTCCCCCCAAAATTCAGTCGGCACACTCCTTTGTTTCAGCAGAGCATGCGCCATTGCCACCAACGTTTGGTTCCGCCTCTCAACGACGCCATTCTACTGCAGGGCGTATTGCGCGGAGAAGTGGCGCTCGATTCCTTCATCAGCCCAGTAGGCGGCAAACTCCGTTGAGGTGAACTCGCCGCTGTTGTCCGTGCGGAACACGCGCAGTTTGCGTCCGCTTTGAGCTTCTGCTGCTACCTGGACTCTCTTGATGGCATCCGGTGCGTTGTTCTTGGCTACCAGGAGCACCACCCACATGTAGCGAGTGGCATCATCCACCAACAGCAAGAAGTAGCGTCGGCTTCCAGGTGTCGCCGGTGAAATGGGACCGCAAATGTCACCGTGGACAAGCTCAAGTAGCTCATGTGCGCGATAACTTGCCTGTTGAGGGAATGCGGCGACGATGCTTGGTGATGACGCACATGTCACAGAACTGCTCCACATGCTCCAGCCGTGGCAGCCCACGTGCCATAGCGAGGCGTCCCATCTTCTCCAAAGTGTCGAAGTTGAGATGCCCAAATCGCTCATGCCAGCGCCAAGCTATATCATCGCAGCGGGCAGAGAGACAACTCAAGATGGAGGCGGTAGAGATGATTTCGGTCGCGCTCGACTCGAACAAGGAGCCGACCTTGTTGATCCCATATGCAAAGCACACCTCTCCTGATCAGCACATGCGCCTCTCTCGTCGTGTTGACCAACGCTGACGATCGAGTTCTTCAGACGTGGGATGTAGTAGACTTCGGTGAGAGCCTTGTGTTCACCATTTTTGCCAGCAAAGATGATGGTGCCCATGCCCTTGATTTCGACGACGGAGCCATCACCAAATTTGACAGTGCCGGTGACCGTTCTATCAATTTCAGCAAAGGCGTCGCCATGGCCCGTTATGTGATTTGTGGCACCGGTGTCAAGGTACCAGCCCTCGATTCGCTCATCGTCGTTGCTCGTCCCGAGGAAGGCTTTTGCCTTCGGCTCGTCGATGTGAAGAGGGGCATGCTCTGGAGCTGTAGCGGTGTTGTCCTTCACCACTTTGGCTGGGGCTAGAGCAACCTTTTGCTGCATCACCATGGCAGCAGCTGGAGTGTCTTTTCTGCACTATCATGGCTGGGGGAGGAGTGATGCTTTGCTGACCACCATGGCTAGGGCAGGAGTGGTGCAGACCTATGCCATAAGGAGTGCAGGCTCCTCATCATCTTCCTCTGCTTGGGCCAAGTATGTCCTGTTTCTCCTAGGCTGCTTGCAATCCTTGGCCCAATGGCCATGACAGCCACAGTTGCAACATGTGTCATCACGTCGTCCGTCCTTAGCTGCTGCACGATCGTCATCGCCTTCTCCACCCTTCTTACGCGGCGGTCGTCGTCGTTGCTGCCTGCTGCCATTCGCAGGCATGGAGGAGCTGCCTCCTTGGCGCCCCTTCATCTCCTCTCGCCACTGCTCCTCGGTGAGCAGGAGCTTTCCCTGCTCACGTGACGGCTCAGGCGACTCGAGACGGTCCTCCGCTGCCTTCAGCCGACCGGTGACCTCCTCCAACGACATCTCAGAAGTGTCAAGGAGGATCTCAATTGCAAGGGCTATCTGCGAGAGTCTAGACGGCACAACCCGCAAGAACTTCTCGACGACTTGAGTTTCGTCGATGGGTGATCCGAGCGTGGCGAGGCTTGTGACGAGGTTGGTAAGGCGCAATGCGAACTCGTCAACAGACTCACCGCCGCGGAACGAGATCATCTCAAATTCCTTCTTCAGCTGCTGCACCTTGCCCTTCCACACGCGGTATGAACCACCTTGCCCTTCCACACGCGGTATGAACCGACGCGCATGGCTCGAATCGCCTCCTTCGCTGTCCTCTTGACAGCCAGTCCAGCCACCATTTCTGGTGGCACCGCTTGCAAGATGGCCTCCAGCGCCATTCGATCTTCCTGAAAGTTGTCGGCGCCAAGCTCAATCGCATCCCAAATACCCCGAGCCTGCAACTTCACCTTCATGAGGAGGCTCCATTCGGTGTAGTTCGTCCGCGTCAGCAATGGGTAACTGCCGCCGCCGACGTCCTTCACAACACGCTCAACCACGACCTCGCGCCTTCCTGCATCGCAGTGGTGCGGTCGTCTCGATGTGAAGGAACGGCGCCTGACTTAGGCGAGACGTTATGGGCAACACCCTGATTTGGAGCTGACATCTCTCATGATCCTATCTTCACCAACAGCCTGGCTCTGATACCAACTGTTAGTCTCGTTAGTTCACATATATATAGGAGTACAAGGGCAGGTCGGTGTAGGAAGGTGGTTTGTTTGTGGCTGACAAAAGCTTCTTGCGGCATGTATTACATTGTGGCATATACATAGGAGTACAAGGGCAGGTCGGTTTTCTCCTGAGAGTTCTAGAGCTTTCTACTGCTATCTAGCTTACTGCCTAAGATTTACACACCTACACACCTAAAGCTGCTTCTAGAACCTACCCTGTACTACTACCAATACTATACTACCAGAACCTATCCGAGTAGTAGCTTAACTCCTAAGCAAGGATTACTCTCACAGAAACTACGTGAATTCCCACATTACTGTCACGGGTCACCGGCGCGGGAGCCAGCTCCACTCAGGAGCCAAGGAGCCAAGAGTCACTCCGGGGTCATCACCACCTCCGAAGCCAAACATCATCCGATGGCGGACAAAGGGCCCAACCAGAGTGGGTGGGGTGCAGCGTGTGTGAGCTGTAGACATTGGTGCCTTGCTATAAATACCACCGTCCCCAGCGTTTGTAAGTTTTCGATTGACGAGACACTTGACCGGACGCACCTGGTGGGTGGCGAATGTAAACTTCCTTCCCAAGTTTCCCTACCAACTCCCTCCTCCCTCGTGCTAAGATCTAGATCTAGATCGGGCCTATTACACATTGTCACAACAACCATGCAAGTTCATATATCAGATGTCACTAAGCCCTGGATTATACCATTGGATTGAATATAGAAGTTATGTATAGTGTATAGCCAATTTCAAAAAAATGGAATTCATACAAAATAAAGGCCTGAGACATAAGTACCTTGTTTAGATAGTTCAACTGCACCAAACAACAAATAATGACAACAAATATGAAGAACCACGTCTGGACGTAGATGAATTGGTTTGATTCACTAAATGACAGCTTCAAGGCAATGGCAACTGCTTTTACACTGATAACCTGTCCGGTAAAGAACATGTAAATAAACAGTCACTAAATTGACACATTGAATTAGTTAATCCAAAGGTACTACACTACTAATGTACCGTGAGGGATCCCATTAGTGAACAGATTCCAATATAGACAAGCATCTTCCTGTGACCAGAGCGTTTGACAGCCCAGAAAATCAAAAAAAGAACGCCAACAACAGCCACACATGAATAAACGATGAAACCTGCAGATATTACCCAAATCAAAGGGAATACAGCAAAAAATAGCATAAATGTATTGTTGCATTGAAGAAAAGTTTATGAACTTCCAAGTTATCTTCGGTCCCCCCCCCCTCCCCCCTTAAACTTAAGCTGTATGGGCCGTTTTATTTTTTTGACCCATCGAAACCCATATCAAGGCCACGTATATCTCCGTATATGTGTACTCGGTCGAACTGGGTATAATCCACGTTCCAGTCAGCTGATCCCACCTCTCAATCTCTCATTATCACGATCTACATCTTTGCATGTCATATTTTAAATTTATTTTGTTGCTGTTATATAACTTCCGATTTTCGCCTTTCGCAGGCACATGAGTAGACGTATACGGTGAGTATATGTCTAAGAGGACCATACGGACTTCGGGTGGGTTCGTACGGTCCTCTAAACAATCGGTATCGAGTTTTTGTTTATCAAAGTTTGAAAGAAAGGGGGGGAGGACCGAAGCAAAAGTGATATATTGAACCGTTGTGATCAACATTCCTTCCGAAGCTTGACGCAACAGAACAAATAGGAACTTAACTGGAATACTGGAGGAAATTTGAAAACTAAAAAAAACTTAGATTTTCATACGTTTGAAACAACAGTTGAAAATTTTTATACTTCTGTAGTTTGGCAACTTTCCATGGGATCCGAACCAATGGTTAGGTCATGAAATCTTGAAAAAATATGAATGGTTGGGGAGAATTCATGTTACTATTTCTAAGACAGGAGTCTCCCTTACAGTTTTCTTACAGAAAAAAGTAAAGCATGGAGTACTATGTGTTCTCTATATACAGGACAGGTCCTCAAGTAGCTACCTGGCTGAGTTGCAAGATGCCATATTTCCTCCATTGAATCAATATCCCTCTCCTTGGGGGCGTGTAAAACAATACCAACAGAACCAACAACACACAAGATGCAACCAACAATACCAAACATATGCAATCTCTCTTTCAGGATGAAGTGTGCAAGCACTGCACTGCATGAGCAAAAGATTAAACATGAACGTATAGTATACGTAGATAAATTAAAGATTAAACATGAACATATAGTATACGTAGCTAAATTCAAGCGAATAGTAGCTGCTACCTAAATATAATGCTCAGAGCTCCTAGAGGAGTAACAAGTATGGCAGGGGCAAATGCGTATGCTGCAAAGTTTGCTATCTCGCCCAGAATCACTGCAAGATAAAGAAAGATGAACATCAACAGTGTTTCACCTTCCATTTCATCGTCATGAATGCTGTTGCACATGAAACTTCACTTATCAGTGAGGTTGTTTTTCTACACTTTAAAAGTTGAAAATGGAACTAATGAAGGCAAACAGAGAACAATAAATAACCGCAGTGATCTAGTCAACTGGACTTGCAAGACTTATGGATTAACAGTCGTTTCAATCAGATAAACCTTTTTAGAAGTAAGGAAGAGAGCCTTTGTAAAATGTTGTTATTCCTACCAGTCAAACCAATTTAACTTGCCTAGTGTGTTCTCCATCAGAGCAGTATAGAAGTCCTAATGTTTGAGCAAGTTCTACTAGTACCTCTGTGGTATTGGGAGTTCATGTAGATTTTGTAAATGTGAGAATAGCTACTCCTGAATCTACCATTACTTTAACTGAAGGTGTATAACACTATTTCACACAAGAAAGGCGTATAACCCTAATAATATGGAGTTGTCCAAGGGCTCCTTTATCAGAGTGGGGCTATACAACTTTGATGCTACTCACACCATTTATACGATGATATCATGATACTTTGATTAACCAACATGCAGAAAGGTCATTCTTCCAAATATTTATAATTAAGGTAAACAAACAATTACAGAAATATCCAGTATTCAAACGTTGACTTACAGAAGTTGTGTGACTTCAGTTATAAACAACCAGTTAAAAAGCAGTCCAAGATTTTGGCATGTCTGCCCTGTGCTTCTGTGGTGGAGTTGGGGGGGAGTTGTGGGGGGGGAGGGGGGACGTTTCACCCGAAAACATGCACAGGTGTTTGTAGATATCTATTTTTCTTAATGAAAAGGCAGCCCTCCTGCCGGTTGCTTAAAAAAATCTACATAAGCACACATAAAAGAGTTGAGCAAAACTGTAGTGGGCTACAGTTGGTAGTATAGCTACTTGAATTATTGGCAACATTAAATGTCTCAAGTGCACTATCCCAATCCACACTTACTAGTGATCATTCCCAGCCACCATAAGGGCTCGTATAAGTATGAATGACCTCCAGAACCTACAGTGCATCAGCATAAGGAATCAAAATTACCAAGTTATCATACTATATAAATGGCAATTTACATACATATATTCCATAGATCATTAATATTCCATAAATCTCAGAAGCATTTAAAAATTCAGTTGCTATGCAACTAAGGGTTAGTCTGGTTAAGTAGTTGTCAGAAGAGGCACAACCTGCTCTTACCCCAGAATCCCCAGCCTTCTTCAGCCCAATTTTCTTGATTACAAAGCTTGAACCGATAAATGCACTGGATGACATAGCTAAAGTCAAGCCTCTAACGTTGTCTAGAGAGGCCACCATATTTGGTGGGATATTTTCTAACAGACTAAAATAAACCAAAGGACCAATTCCTGCAATCCAAACAATAATAACAAAATGTAAGAAAAGGAAATGAAGAGAAATTGCATATAGTGACCAGCGTAGAAGTTTTCAATCGAGTAAACCGCATCAGCGGTCCTAATTCTTTTCCCGTGCCTTCACTTAGGTCCTAGTTGTTTAAAATTGCACATCTAGGTTCTAAATCTTTCAGAATTGAGTCATGTGAGGTCCTAAACCGGTTTGACCCGAGTTGACCGGTGCCACGTCGACAGCGGGACCTGACAAGACGTTCATATTTGTGAAAAGGCCCTCCCATTTGTATTCCTTCCAAATAACATGTCCCTCTTTTTCCCTACCCGACCTCCCCCTCTCCTTCTTCCTCGTCGGAAACCCTTAGTACTGCGCCCCTGTTGCTGGTATCCCCTCAGTAGCGTGTGCATCCGTTGTGGTCCCCTCCACAGCATGCTCCAGCAGCGCACCCCACTATGCTCCCCTTCGCAGCGTGCACCCCTCGCTGTCATACCGGTCGCAGCGCGCGCCCGTCACCACAACCCCGCTGCAGCGTGCGCCTGTTGCCACATCCCTGTCGCAGCGCACCCCTGGAGCCGAGATCCCCTCCGTCAGGCTTCCTTCTGTAGTGCGCTCCCCTATGAGGCACTCTGCTCGTTGCCTTGGCATGTGCTCCGGAAGTCCACCTGCACCATCAGGGGAAGTCAAATCCACCACGGCACATCCCTCTCTTGCTCGCGTTGACAAGGTCCCTAGAGCACTGGACTGTTGGTTCTACCTCACTGCGCGAGGTCGAGGGATGGAGGGTGTCGCGCCGATTGTGGGAGCCGGGGAAGAGAATTATAGGTGGGGTGCTAGGTGGGGCCGAATGGGCCAAGTCCAACTCCACAGGGACCAAATTTTGGGAAAAAATAATATTGGGGGGCTATTAGCAAATATGCAGGGTGGCTGATATGCGTCATGGGCCCTGGTCAACTTGGTCAAACCGGTTTAGGACCTCGCGTGACTCAATTCCGAAAGATTTAGGACTTAGACATGCAATTTCAAAAAACTAGGACCAAAGTGAAGGCATGGAAAAAGAATTAGGACCGCTGGTGCGGTTTACTCTTTTCAATCCATCGATGAAACGCTAATGCTACAGCACAAGGCAAGCATCTTTCATGTATCTACAAGCTAGGGACACAAAAAGTCAGATCCACACAGAAACCTCGCTGGAGCAGCATAGTCTTTTGAGACGTGTTTTCTTCAACACATCCCCTAAACACCGCAGAAACCTCGAAAAGGAATAACAGGGAGAACCGAAGCTAATCTAGCTCCACAACGGAAATCACGGTGCTCCAAATGAAAAGGGGATTGTCATTTTCCGATGAACGGAAGGGGAATGTGGAGAGTAGTTTGCCCTGGACAAACAAAACTCCCCCGATCCTTCAAAACCTTAATAATGGAAGAAAAGAAGGCAGAGAGGGCAAAAATCACCGATAGTGGGTTGCGCGGAGTAGTGAAGGAAAAAAGGCAGGCATTTTGGGCTAGAGTTCCGAGATGTATAACTCGGGGGCGAAGTGCAGCGCATCCATCACTCAATCAGCGAGATGCAAGTTTCAGATCCAGAAGGAGGAGGACGGTTTACCTGCTCCAGGCCGTTGGGCTGGGGCGCACGCCGGAGGTGGTACGGGGGCTGCGAAGCGAGGCGGCCCCGACGGTGAGCTAAAGGCTGGCAGGTGGCAGGACAGGAGTCGTGGAGAACGTGACGGGAGAACGTGGGGAGGCGCAGGCTTGTGGCTGGCAGAAGTGGCCGCATACAGACGAGCTACTATTGTGCTTTTCTTCGGGAGGTGCTATACACGCGCGTTTTCCCTATCTCGATTCCTTTGACATAAATAACAAGGCATTTTATAATAGGGTGAAGTAATTAAATTTTAAGAAATAACTATGAACAATGTGACGGTCTATTTAATGATTTTAGTCTTATGTATTGTTATTGTACTAGCTAAGTTTTTTGTCTATAATATCACGCAAGAGTATATTTTAGCTAAGAGCATGTATGTAATCAGCTGGCTATAAGAAAATTCACATCAACCAAATCCAGCATGAAGGAGAGATAAATTAGGAGAGAGAAAAAAAAGGGGCCGTACAACTACCGCCGACGACAACATGAGAAACAATAATCTATAGTCGGCATGCAGCCTAGTAGATATGGTATAGTCGGTTACAAGCATTAAATTATAGTCTTGCATATAAACAAGACGTTGTAAGTAATAAAACATTTAAATATTTTATAAAGCCAAGCTAATAGCCATCTTATTGTACGGATGATTTTCTAAGAAGGTTGTAAGTAACATGTCGTTGGCTCGTAGCCAACAGCCGGTTACTCTATTGCTCTTGCTTTAAGATACAACAACACTTTTTTTTCATTAAATGTCATGCCATATAGGAAAAACACCTAGAATACTACGCTAAGAAATACTCATTGTAAAAAGCCTAAGACTAGTCACAATAAAAAATATCATATGTTAGTATCATGCACATGATACTAGTATACGATACTATTTTTATAATGCATGGTATCATGTATTAGTATCATAGACTTATAGTATTTATTGTTTTATAGAATCTCAATGCAAATTTGGTATGTAAGATTTTTTTGACACCAAGTTTTCTATTTTTACGTGCTATGATACCATATCTACCTATGATACTACTAGCATCTCTCTCATCATTATTGCAGTGACACATAAGCATTTTGTATGCATGTAGTGCATGATACCACATATGATACCTCCATTGGGGCTAGTCTAAGAGCATCTTCACTCGGTCTTCTATATAGATTCCGGCGGAAGTAATTTCTAGGGCATGCTACGCGTACCCTGAGGATATTTCCTTCGATCCCTACCTCTCCTGCTGATGTGTGTTTTCTAAAAAGTCTCCAAATCCTGTTTTTGCTATAATATCTTTGTTTTCCTATATATAGCAGAAAACGGTTCGGTCTAAAAAAAGAACAGACAGACTAGATCTCGCCAAAGAGTTCGTCGGAGACCTCGTCGAAGACCATGTAGCAAAAAAATTGAACTAACATAGCAAAATCGACTTCGCCGGAGAATCGTTGGAGACTTTCGCCGGAGAGCTCGTCGGATATCTCATAGCAAAAAACGGTGGTAGCAAAAAATATGATAATGTAGCAAAAAGAAGACCTCGTAGGACACTTTATAGCAAAAGTGTATTCTAATGTAGCAAGACTGACTTCGCCGGGGACTTTCGCCGAAGATCTCGTAGCAAAAATTATATACTATTATAGCAAAAATAACAAAATGTTTGTAGCAAAAAATACGACGATGCAGCGTGATAAACCCAACGCAAAGTTTGTAGCATCGCTACCGGACGCATGTAGCAAAACGTGGACCGCATGTAGCAAAACCCACCGCATGTAACTCGTGAGGAGGCATCTGTCGTCGTCGACAGGGGTGACCACGTGTCCGGTCGGAGCTCGCTTATGGCAGCATAGCGGGCGCCGAGCTTTGTAGGGAGGCCGGGGAGCGGTGGCCATGGCTGGTAGCCTCCATCTTCGGCAGAGGCATCTGGGCTAGCCGTCCATGGCCAATGCCATGGAAGGCGGCATAGAAGGGTGCGCCACGGGGCTATCAACACCCGGATTTTTAATCCCAGATGCCTGTTATGCCATACATCGCAATCCCAGGATTACCATTTTTGCGAGACATAACAGATTTGGATATCACAGTGCATCATCCATTACAAACCATACATAAGGTCTTACACAAATAAGGATCTCATGATCCAGTTCTTAATACAATTCAAGCAGCGGAATAACGTAAAGATAACGATAGCATGGGCGAAGCTCCATCTTCAGGATCACAGACAATACTGACGATGGGAGATGATCCTAGTTGTCATAACCTTCCTGCGGTCAGTCATCCTGATACTCCTCTTCATAGTCTGGCCACGGGAATAGCCAGGGACAAAGCAATGAGTACTCTTTACGTACTCGCAAACTAATACTAACAAGTTAAAGGGTTTTTTGCAGTAGGACACTAGGCTCTAAGGTTGTTTTGCAAAAAGCCAGATTTACTTCTACTCAGTTCAGAAGCAAAGAAAACTAGTTAAAAGTTTTATAACACCTAAGTGGGAACTTGAATTTCATATCACAACTCTGTTGTGGTCATGTCAAAGTCACAAATCATTTCACAAGTCATATTGAAAACATCTGACGGGGGAATAATATGGCCACTCCAACTGTCCATAACCGCGGACGCGGCTATTCGAATAGTTTGACACTCTGTATAGATTGTACACTTTCACCATAATTTTCGATACATCCGTTAGGAATAATCCTGAATTCACCATACTCAGTATGCGGATAATCAATCCAAACCTTTCAATTACACGCCCTAGTATAGGCACCTCTCCTTTGAGTTTGGCCTCCCAACCATGACCAACTGTCATCTTGGGTACTGCACAGGTGGACAATCTTCACAAGGTAGCCTCAGCTCAAACCTTGGCCGCAAGGAAACCCATACTAAGGTATATAAATTTCTAGTCAAGCCCTACCTAATTTTCGGGTATTGTGGTTGTACGGTAAAATTGGAATGGTATCGCATCTAGACAACCATCAATTTTATAAAGGGCTAAGGCTCATGCCTTAACATTTTCATCATCCAAATCATCTGGTGTTCGGACACACATGTAAAAACATTTTAGTAGAATAACTCATCATTCTAAGGTTTTCATAACCATTTTCACCAAGTATTCCCATCTAAAGTTGATCAAGTTTTATGCTTAGCACTAGCATCTACAAGAAGTTGTAAATACTAATGAGGGGTGGTAAACAAGTGGTGATTTGCTGGGTTCAATCTCATGCCTTAGGATGACATCAAGATTATCTAACTTAGGCTAAATTTTATGCTCTTTATGCTACCTTTAGTTATCTTTATAGAATCTACAAGCCACCATGTAAACTCTAAGAGAAGGCTTTGATAAATAAATAAAGTATAAAGCTTGCAAGTAAAACTAGGATTGGGTTATCAAGTGGTTATAATCACATATGCTTAAAGCATGTAGTTGATATAGTAACAAGCAAGTATTAGCTTGGATAGGTCAACTTGTATAGTAAGGCTTGCATAAATAGGGTATCCTGCAAGTGTTAGCTTGCCTTGTGCAGAGCAGTGGTTGAAGTTTTCCTCGGCTTCTTCCTCGTAGTATCGTCCTTCCTCCTCGTATCCTTGGTCGGTACTAGCGTCTATAAATAAATACGAGGTACACAATCACCAAACAATACTTAACTATTTCCAATCATCATACAAAAAGTCATACTAGATGATCTAGCATCATCACTATTATCACAAGGATTAAAGCACTTGTCTTATTTGTTTTATTTTTAGAAAAGTAATTTCTACTCATTGAAAAACTACTTAAGATTTAATATTCTCCAACTCAAACATGGGATTATATTGACACATGCCATCACCACATATTTCAGTACATGGGAATGTGATTTAAAGTGGTGTCACAATTTAATAAGGTTTAACCTTTTTATTTAATTAAATAAAGTGACTAGAAATGCCTATGGGGCATTTTTTTATTACTTGAACATTATCTCTATAAGTAAACTCATATGTTTTTATATATTCTAAAAGGTATGATCAAATGTGATTTTTGAGAGTTGGAATCAACTCAAAAGCTTCTATGGTTGAATTTTGAAAAATGTTTGAATGCAGAAAAGCTCCTGCCTTGTTATTTTTACCATGGTTGATCTACAAATCCAAATGATTTGAATCCAACGAGTTTGGATTAAGCATTTCAGTACCTTCCTATCAAAAAATTTAATGTTGCACAGCGCGCGTGGTCCGCGCGGCGGCGAACGGGCATGTCTGCGGGGTTGCTGGGGTGGTGGTGATCACGCACCCACGCGACGAGGGCGGCGCGCGGTCTGTGGGTGCTGGTCGAGCGTGGCGCACGGGCGCGCTCTCGTCATGGTCGCAGAGAGGTTTGGCATGGGCGTGTCATGTGGTCCAGGGGCTGGCGTTGTTCGGGGCTGGGACAGAGAGTGGCGGTGGACGGTGCTGCATGTCCCATACAAGGTTGGCGAGGCTAGCGCGGCCTCTAGCTCGCTAGCGACAATGGGGTGGCAATGGTGCTCTCGGCATGCTTAACATTAATGGCTAGGCTTGCTCAAGGTGGTGCTAAAGATTGTTAAAGAGGCTAGATGATCTACTAAGGGCTAGTTGCAACCAGAGAGGGAACAAGTTAGGCCAATTTTACTGCACACTATAGTGTTTGATGTTTGTTTGATTTGAATCTGCAAAGTGTTTGATGAAATGGCCGGAAGAACTTTAAATTTGAATTTTGGATTCAAACTTTGTGGGTTTTCTAGGCACATACTAGGGAGTATCTGGTTAGTTGGATTAGTCAAGGGGCATTGGTTTGGTTGGGTTTTGCAAATGGATGATCTTCACATATGAATAACATTCAATTTTGAATTGTGATTTGAATGGGGTTGCCAAATGTTTCTGCAAGTTTGAAAGGTGGGCCTTGATTCACATTTACTAGTTCTATCAAGGGGTGAAAAGAATTGGGAAAGTTTCCGTCTGAAATCTTGGACTAGAAACAATCAAAGTGACCTAGTGAGCAAGATTGGCAAAAATGACCATTTGCTTTATTTGCTTTGTTTTTTATTTTCTTTTGATTTGTTTCTACATGGAAATGTTTTATATGATGTTATTTTCATCTTTAAACCATTTCTTGCTATTTAGGTTAATCACAGAAGTCCATTCATGCATTGGTCAAATCATTTCATTCACACATGCATTCATATGATTTTAAATTAATCAAAGTTTTTGTTAACCCTAATTTTAGTGATTAGAGTTTGATGATCCTTGTTTTATATTTTTGGGATGTTACAAACCTTCCCCCCTTAAACAAAATCTCGTCCCGAGATTTCAAAAAGGACGAAGAAGATTACCTAGGATTCAAAGAGATCGGGAAACTCCATCCTGATGTGATCTTCGCGCTCCCAGGTAGCTTCTTCTTTAGTGTGGTTGCTCCACTGAATCTTGAGAAACTTGATGCTTTGGGTCCTGGTGGTCCTGAAAGCTTCTTCCAAAATATGTATGGGTAGTTCAGGATAGGTCAGGTCATCGTTGATCTCTATGGTCCGGTGATCAATATTCTTGAACACTTCAGTCTTCTTCGGAACTTCAAGGCACTTGCGAAGTAAAGATATATGGAACACATTATGCACTGCTCACATTTCCTCTGGCAGTTCCAATTGATATGATACTTCTCCTCGATGATTCAGAATCTTGAAGGGTCCGATATATCTGGGGGCTAACTTTCCTTTCAGCTGAAAACGCTGCATTCCTTTCAAAGTCGACACTTTAAGATACACGAAATCTCCGATATTGAAAGCGAGGTCTTGATGTCTCTTGTCGGCGTAACTCTTCTGTCTTGACTGGGCGGTCTTGAGGTGCTCAAGAATCTTGTAAACTTTCTCTTTTGCTTCTCGTAGGATGTCAGGTCCAAAAATCTGACTCTCTCCTACTTCTGACCAGTTCAAAGGGGTGCGACACTTCCTTCCATACATAAACTCAAATGGGGTCATTTGTAGACTAGCTTGGTAACTGTTGTTGTAAAAAAATTCTGCGAAAGGCAGACAGTCTTCCCATTTAGATCCATACTCTAGTACACATGCTCTCAACATATCTTCGAGTATTTGATTTACTCGCTCTGTTTGTCCATCAGTCTGAGGGTGATACGCTGTGGTGAAATCTAGTCGGGTTCCTAAACCTTCTTGGACTTTCTTCCAGAATCTCGAGGTAAACTGAGTTCCTCGATCCGATACGATGTTCTTGGGGACTCCGTGCAAACTTATGATTCTAGCGATGTATAACTCCGCTAGCTTCGAACTCTGGTATGTGGTCTTGACTGGTAAGAAATGGGCTACTTTGGACAAGTCAACTATGACCCAGGTAGAATCATTTCCCCTACTAGAAGTAGGCAATCCGGTGATAAAGTCCATTCCAACTGAATCCCATTTACATTCCGTAATCTGTAGAGGTTGCCACAGTCCAGCGGGTCTTTGATGTCCCGCCTTGACTCTCTGACAGATATCACACTTGGCGATATAGCTTCCGATTTCTCTCTTCATCTTATGCCACCAAAATTGCTCCTTCAAATCCTGATACATCTCCGTTCCTCCGGGGTGGATAGATAAAGAGTATCATGGGCCTCTTTCAGAATCACTTCTTTCAATTCTGAATCTGCTGGTACACAAAGGCGTCCTTTGTACCACAAAACTCCTTCTTCGTCTTCGGTGAATCCGGGTACCTTGCCTGTACCGATACGATGCTTGATTCCTTCGATACTAGCATTTCCTTTCTACGCCTCCTTGATCTGGATGATCAAAGTGGGTTGAAGTTCTATGCTAGCCAAAAATCCTTCACTCACTAATTCCATTCGGAAATCTTCCATCTCTTTGTGCAAACTTGGTTGCTCCTTCAAAATCATGGAGTTCAAGCGGCACGACAATCTGCTAAGGGCATCTGCGACCACATTGGCTTTACCGGGGTGATAGTGAATGTCCAGATCATAATCCTTGATTAGCTCAATCCATCTTATCTGCCTCATATTCAGCTCCTTCTGAGTGAATATATACTTCAGGCTCTTGTGATCCGAATAAATCTCACAACGGTTTCCCATCAGGTAATGCCTCCATGTCTTCAGGGCTAGAACTACGGCTGCTAGTTCGAGGTCATGGGTTGGGTAGTTCTGTTCATGCTGCTTCAGTTGTCGGGATAGATAAGATATGACTTTGCCTTCTTGCATTAGCACACATCCGAGACCGATCTTTGATGCGTCACAATACACATCAAAGGGCTTCGTGATATCCGGCATGATCAAAATTGGGGCTGAAATCAATCTTCTCTCGAGTTCTTGAAAACTCGCTTCACATTTGGCCGTCCATTCAAACTTCTTGTCTTTCATCAGCAATTGGGTCATGGGTCTGGCGATACTCGAGAATCCTTCTACGAACTTGCGGTAGTATCCCGCTAATCCGAGAAATGCACGAACTTGGGTTTGAGTGGTTGGGGCTTGCCAATCTTCGATATCTTTCACCTTTGCAGGGTAAACGACAATTCCTCCAGCTGATACGATATGTCCGAGGAATCCTACCTCCTGTAACCAGAATTCACATTTGCTAAACTTGGCATACAACTGATGCTCTCTAAGGGTTCCAAGAATGGTCCTTAGGTGTAGCTCATGTTCTTCTTCTGATTTGGAATAAATCAGAATGTCATCGATGAAAACAACGACAAACTTATCCAGGAAGTCCATAAAAATCTTATTCATGAAATAAGCAGGGGCATTGGTTAATCCAAAAGACATGACAGTATACTCGTATAATCCATATCTGGTGGTAAAGGCAGTCTTTGAAATATCCTTTGCGCGAATCTTGAGTTGATGATAGCCAGTTCTAAGATCAATCTTAGAAAACACTTTGGCACCAGTCAACTGGTCAAACAAATCTTCGATCTTCGGCAACGGGTACTTGTTTTTGATAGTGACATCATTCAACTTCCGATAATCCGTACACAGACGGTTACCTCCATCCTTCTTGTCCACGAACAAAACAGGTGATCTCCATGGTGACGCACTTGGTTGAATCAATCCAATTTCCAAAGATGGCGCCCAGCTTGCTTCTTCAAGGTCGCTAGTTCAGACGGGTTCATACTATATGGTCTCGGCTATGGTCCGTTCTGTGGATTAGTTCAATGATAAACTCGATATCCCGATCCGGGGCATACCGCAAAACATCCGAAATACATCGGGTATTCATGCACTATCCGGACTTGGTCAATGGTGGGTTGGGCTATACTCTTGTTGCACTTGAATTGACGAGGCAAGGTTTCGGATACATGCTCGATATTCCTTTGATCGGTCATGGTTATGGCTTTCTTGGCACAGTCAATTAATCCTTTGTGTTTGGACATCCAATCCATTCCTAGTACTACTTCCAAACCTTTAGTTCCGAGTACTATTAGATTAGCATAAAAGTCTATGCCATGGATTCGGATAGGGATGACTTTGCAAATTTGCCTAGCTTTGGTGGTTGAACCGGGGATTTGAACAATCATAACATGCTTCAATTTGGTTGGTTGAATCTTACTAGTGCATGCAAATTCTTCAGTAACAAATGAGTGCGATGCTCCAGAATCAAACAACACTCTTGCAAGTACCGAGTTAACGGAAAACATACCCAGAACAACGTCTGGCACTTCCTGGGCTTCTTCAGCATGCATGAGAAAAAGACGGTCATTGCGGTTGAGCGAGTTTCCTGGGGCAAACCTCCTTCCGGGCTGAACACGACGCTGCTGCTGAGCTGGGGCATTTGCATTGGGGGTTGCGGCAATCTTCTTGGGGCACTCATTGGAGGAGTGACCCTTGGTTCCACATTCATAACAAGTCACTTGCGACTTGTCCTTTGCGGCAACAGGCACAACATTGCTTCCGATCCTTGGGGCAGTGTTGGTGTTGGTGGCGCCATTGTTGTTGTTGAACTTGGGTGGGCACGGTTGAAATTGCTAGAGTTGTCGGGGTTGTTGTGGTTTCCTCCGGGCCATGGGTTTCCATGGTTGGGATAGGTCGGACGGTTCATTGGGGGGTCTGTTGGTTCTCGGGGCAAACCCTGGAGATGGGTTGGGGCGATACTTTGGGGTATGGTGGGTTCCTGGTTGATGCATCATGCGGCGCTTGCGGTTCTCATTGGCTTGGTTGATCTTTCCTTCCATCTGAATGGCAGAGTCGACTAGGGCTTCAATATCAGCAAAGGGGATATTGACCAACACCGTCTGCATCTCATCGTGCAGACCATTCAGGAATCTCTCTTTCTTCTTGGCTTCAGTGTCGATCTCATCCGGGGCATACCTAGCTAATGACAAGAATTTTTCACGGTATTCCACTACGATCATCCTTCCTTGCTTCAGTTCTCTGAATTCATCCCTCATCCTCTTGATTGAACCCGGTGGCACATGGGTTCTGCTGAACTTGACCTTGAATTCATCCCAAGTCATCATTTGACCTCCGGTCATTGCACGAACGCTGTTCCACCATGCTCTTGCATCTCCGGCTAGATAGTGGGTGGCGAACAGAACTTTCTTGTTAGCTTCTACTCCTGCAACTTCCAGGTTGTTCTCCATGGTTTGCAGCCAATCATTTGCATCTAGGGGTTCTTCTGACTTAGTGAGAACAGGTGGATTGGTGTTCTGGAAATTCTTGAGCTTAGATCCATGGTTGTCCTGATTTCCATGGCCTTGATTGTTGTTGGCCATCTGAGATATCTGTTGAAGGGTGGTCAGGTTGGCTTGACATTCGACTCTTTCGGCTTCACGGTCTGAAACCATCATTTGCAAGAGTTGCAAAATCGGGTCCGGGGCTGAGCCACTTCCTCCGCGAGGCATCTGAAGATTGAGATAGATCATGAGAAAAGAGGGAAATTTCTAAGGTTCAGGGACTTGAACAGTTTTTAAGGTTTGACTCAGATTTTCTAGCAACTTGCTTTTCATTCATTCATAGCACACAATACAACACACACCACAACAAAGAAAAATAGATGGTTTTAAGAACCATTCTGGAATCTACGATACAGTGGGGCCAACTACAACTCACTAACGCTAGTGCTCAAGTGCTACTACTCCTCGGAGTCAGTGTACTCATCATCATCGATGAAGGCAAAATCATCCTCATCGGTGAAGAAGTCCATGGCTTGATCCGCCAGAAATTCATCATCATCGCTGAGATAGGAGTAAGGGTATCCACGAAGGTCTTCTCCGGCATTCTCCCTTTCCTCCAACTGCATGTCTCTCTCATGGATGGTCTCCTCCAAATCCGTGATCCAGTGGCGAAGACGGGCAATGATGCGCTCCTTCTTGTCGAGCTGACGGCGACGAGACTTGTGATCCTTCACTAGCATGGTGAGGGTCTGATCCTTCTTCTTAGCGATGGTGTACTTGTGGTTGGCGTAGGCACGGGCATTGTCCAACTCCTTCTGACGGTCGTACATCATGAAGCCGAGGTGGTCCAACTGAGTCTTCAGCTCGGGATGATGTGGGGCCTCCAGTGGTTGTCCTATAACATCACGCCTTGGGTAGAACTCAAAGCGGGTACCCTTGATCTGATTGATACTCTGCCCACACAGACGGGCAAGAGCTTCCTGCATTGCCTGGCCAGTCCATCTAGCCAGTTGTTCTCTCTTAAGGTGAACTGAATTCCCTCTGCAGTGGGAGGTTCAATCTTTCCTCGGAGACTTGCAACAACTAGCCACTGCAGATCTTCTCCTTCCTGATAATTGAGCTGAGCTCCGAAGAACTCGGGGTGCGGATGCTCTAGAAGTTCCGAAAGCTGGTCCAAGTCACGCTCAAAGATGAGGTCTCCTCCCTTCCCCAACTGATAAAACTTTCACCGGAGAGCTCGCCGGATATCTCATAGCAAAAAACAGTGGTAGCAAAAAATATGATAATGTAGCAAAAAGAAGACCTCGTAGGACACTTTATAGCAAAAGTGTATTCTAATGTAGCAAGACTGACTTTGCCGGGGACTTTCGCCGAAGATCTCGTAGCAGAACTTATATACTATTATAGACAAAATAACAAAATGTTTGTAGCAAAAAATACGACGATGCAGCGTGGTAAACCCAACGCAAAGTTTGTAGCATCGCTACCGGCCGCATGTAGCAAAACGTGGACCGCATGTAGCAAAACCCACCGCATGTAACTCGTGAGGAGGCATCTGTCATCGTCGACAGGGGTGACCACGTGTCCGGTCGGAGCTCGCTTATGGTAGCATAGCGGGCGCGGAGCTTTGTAGGGAGGCCGGGGAGCGGTGGCCATGGCTGGTAGCCTCCATCTTTGGCAGAGGCATCTGGGCTAGCCGTCCAGGGCCAATGCCATGGAAGGCGGCATAGAAGGGTGCGCCACGGGGCTATCAACACCCGGATTTTTAATCCCAGATGCCTGTTATGCCATACATCGCAATCCCAGGATTACCATTTTTGCGAGTCATAACAGATTTGGATATCACAGTGCATCATCCATTACAAACCATACATAAGGTCTTACACAAATAAGGATCTCATGATCCAGTTCTTAATACAATTCAAGCAGCGGAATAACGTAAAGATAACGATAGCGTGGGCGAAGCTCCATCTTCAGGGTCACAGGCAATGCTGACGATGGGAGATGAGCCTAGTTGTCGTAACCTTCCTGCGGTCCGTCATCCCGATACTCCTCTTCATAGTCTGGTCACGGGAATAGCCAGGGACAAAGCAATGAGTACTCTTTACGTACTCGCAAACTAATACTAACAAGTTAAGGGGGGTTTTTGTAGTAGGACACTAGGCTCTAAGGTTGTTTTGCAAAAAGCCAGATTTGCTTCTAATCAGTTCAGAAGCAAAGATAACTAGTTGAAAGTTTTATAACACCTAAGTGGGAACTTGAATTTCATATCACAACTATGTTGTGGTCAAGTCAAAGTCACAAATCATTTCACAAGTCATTTTGAAAACATCTGACGGGGGAACATTATGGCCACTCCAACTGTCCATAACCGCGGACGCGGCTATTTGAATAGTTTGACACTCTACAGAGATTGTACACTTTCACCACAACATTGATACATCCGTCAGGAACAATCCTGAATTCACCATACTCAGTATGCGGATAATCAATCCAAACCTTTCAATTACATGCCCTAGTATAGGCACCTCTCCTGTGAGTTTGGCCTCCCAACCATGACCAACTGTCATCTTGGGTACTGCACAGGTGGGCAATCTTCACAAGGTAGCCTCAGCTCAGACCTTGGCCGCGAGGGAACCCATACTAAGGTATATAAATTTCCATTCAAGCCCTACCCAATTTTCGGGTATTGTGGTTGGACAGTAAAATTGGAATGGCATCGCATCCAGACAACCATCAGTTTTATAAAGGGCTAAGGCTCATGCCTTAACATTTTCATCATCCAAATCATCTGGTGTTCGGAAACACATGTCAAAATATTTCAGTAGAATGACTCATCATTCTAAGGTTTTCATAACCATTTTCACCAAGTATTCCCATCTAAAGTTGATCAAGTTTTATGCTTAGCACTAGCATCTACAAGTGGTGGTAAATACTAATGAGGGGTGGTAAACAAGTGGTGGTTTGCTTGGTTCAGTCTCATGCCTTAGGATGGCATCAAGATTATCTAACTTAGGCCAAATTTTATGCTCTTTATGCTACCTTTAGTTATCTTTCTAGAATCTACAAGCCACCATGTAAACTCTAAGAGAAGGCTTTGATAAAGAAATAAAGTATAAAGCTTGCAAGTAAAACTAGGATTGGGTTTATCAAGTGGTTATAATCACATATGCTTAAAGCATATAGTTGACATAGTAACAAGCAAGTATTAGCTTGGATAGGTCAAATTGTATAGTAAGGCTTGCATAAGTAGGGTATCTTGCAAGTGTAGCTTGCCTTATGCAGAGCAGTGGTTAAAGTTTTTCTCGGCTTCTTCCTCGTAGTATCCTCCTTCCTCCTCGTATCCTTGGTCGGTACTAGCGTCTATAAATAAATACGAGGTACACAATCACCAAACAATACTTAACTATTTCCAATCATCATACAAAAAGTCATACTAGATGATCTAGCATCATCACTATTATCACAAGGATTAAAGCACTTGACTTATTTGTTTTATTTTTAGAAAAGTAATTTCTACTCATTGAAAAACTACTTAAGATTTAATATTCTCCAACTCAAACATGGGATCATATTAACACATGTCATCACCACATATTTCAGTACATGGGATTTAAAGTGGTGTCACAATTTAATAAGGTTTAACCTTTTTATTTAATTAAATAAAGTGACTAGAAATGCCTATGGGGCATTCTTTTATTACTTGAACATTATCTCTGTAAGTAAACCCATATGTTTTTATATATTCTGAAAGGTATGATCAAATGTGATTTTTAAGAGTTAGAATCAACTCAAAAGCTTTTATGGTTGAATTTTGAAAAATGTTTGAATGCAGAAAAGCTTCTGCCTTGTTATTTTTACCATGGTTGATCTACAAATCCAAATGATTTGAATCCAACGGGCTTGGATTAAGCATTTCAGTACCTTCCTAAAAAACTTGGTTTCATGCATTTTGGTTTAGTGAATCGAGTTGGGTTGATTTTTGAATCTAGGTACAGAACTATGTTTGAAATTAAATGAATAAAGCGAATTTAATGTCGCACAGCGTGCGTGGTCCGCACGGCGGCGAACGGGCATGTCTACGGGGTTGCTGGGGTGGTGGTGATCACGCACGCACGCGACAAGGGCGGCGCATGATCTGTGGGTGCTGGTCGAGCATGGCGCACGGGCGTTCTCTCGGCATGGTCGCAGAGAGGTTTGGCATGGGAGTGTCGTGTGGTCTAGGGGCTGGCATTGCTCGGGGCTGGGACAGAGAGTGGCGATGGACGGTGTTGCATGTCCCAGACAAGGTTGGCGAGGCTAGTCGGCCTCTAGCTCGCTGGGGACAATGGGGTGGCAATGGTGCTCTCGACATGCTTGACATTAATGGCTAGACTTGCTCACAGTGGTGCTAAAGATTGTTAAAGAGGCTAGATGATATACTAAGGGCTAGTTGCAACCAGAGAGGGAACAAGTTAGGACAATTTTACTGCACACTATAGTGTTGGATGTTTGTTTGATTTGAATCTTCAAGGTGTTTGATGAAATGGCCGCAAGAACTTTAAATTTGAATTTTGGATTCAAACTTTGTGGGTTTGCTAGGCACATACTAGGGAGTATCTTGTTAGTTGGATTAGTCAAGGGGCATTGGTTTGGTTGGGTTTTGCAAATGGATGATCTTCACATATGAATAACATTCAATTTTGAATTGTGATTTGAATGGGGTTGCCAAATGTTTCTGCAAGTTTGAAAGGTGGGCCTTGATTCACATTTACTAGTTATATCAAGGGGTGAAAATAATTGGGAAAGTTTCTGTTTGAAATCTTGGACTAGAAACACTCAAAGTGACCTAGTGAGCAAGATTGGCAAAAATGACCATTTGCTTTGTTTTTGATTTTCTTTTGATTTGTTTCTGCATGGAAATGTTTTATATGATGTTATTTTCATCTTTAAACCATTTCTTGCTATTTAGGTTAATCACACAAGTCCATTCATGCATTGGTCAAATCATTTCATTCACACATGCATTCATATGATTTTAAATTAATCAAAGTTTTTGTTAACCTTAATTTTAGTGATTAGAGTTTGATGATCCTTGTTTTATATTTTTGGGATGTTACAGGGGCTAAGACGCCGACGGTGCAAAGCAACGACCCTCGATGGTGCCATGGAGTTAGGTTGGCGATGACCTGGTGGCGCAAGGCAGGGATGGTATTATTTTTGGGGACAGGGACATAGGGCGGCCTCCATCTCTAACCACGGAGGGGCTCCATGGAGTTAGGGCGATGGTGGCCAGCAAGGATCTAGGTGGCGGCATCCTCCAACCAGCTGGGCGACGGCATCCTCCAAACAGCTGGGCGACGGTGTCCTGTAGGGCAGGAAGCTAGGCGGCGTTGTTTTCCTGGGATTTCTCGGAGAAGGAAAGAACGAGATAATGCTACGGTGGCGAGGCCCACCCATGACTGAACGTGTCTCACACCAGCGACCCGGGGGATCGTTTCCTTCGGTCACTCGGAGATACGTATCATTTATCTACTTTTTAGTCCATATAAAGAGGTGTCAGCTATTTTATTAGTTTATTAAGGGGGTGTTTTTAGTCACGCTACCTCCTAATAGTTATATATTCAATTTATTTCAACTATTCACGTACATAGATAAAAACGAAGGGCGATTCTGCATCACCAACTCCATGTCATCCTAATCAACTATGGCACTTTCACTACCGATATCGCCATCTTCACCATCGGCGATGTCCGCCGCGTCGTCGTTCTCTTCCATGTCGAAATCGAGGTCGACGATCCTGGCGGCCTCCGTCCTCCTCATGGATTCTTCACGGGACGCCTCATCAATAGTGATGTAGATCATACCTCAAGACACCGCCTAGAAGCGCCCTCCTTCGGGTTACGCAGATCAGTGGATCTGTCACGGTGAACTTCGACAACAAGTTTCTTCGCCCACTCCTTATTGAACTGGCCACAAGATTGCCACGGGCGCAGCGTGCAGGCAATCGCCCTCTTCTGCTCTAGCAGCTCGCCGTACTCCTCTATATGCATCGCCAACTCGGTGCCATGCAAGGACGGCGCCACGGGAACACTGGCGTAGCTGAGCTCGAAGTCGGCCAGATGCCTCACGCGTGGTGGTGCGAGGATGTCGTAGTGGGCTAAAATCAGAACCTCGTATAAATTTAGTTTGGACCTCTCCATGGTGGCGGCATCGACGGGAGGGGGCGAAGGAGGGAGGGCGCCTAGATATACTAGGGGAAAATGTAGGAAAACAGAGTGGAGAAAGGCGAAAAGGGCAGGAACAAAGCTTTCTCCCATGCCAGGGCTAGCCCACGTCATTTTCAGCTTCATCCAGTGCCCCCGCTTGCCCCGTGTGTGTAGGGTCAGCATAGGGGCGCCGGATAACTAAATGGGACATGCTGACGCGAAAAACAATTTGGAGGGCGGGTTGGACATGATTTTGATCGTCGGTATCCCCATATCGCTCTAGAGGGGCTTTAGGGCCCCCGAGTAGAGATGCTCTAAGGGAGTGACTATTGGATAGCTAGTTGTTTCTCAATTGATAAAAAAACACATTTTCTGTCCAATAGAGAGTTGCTATCTTCATGACTCAATAGTCAAACTAAATGAGAAAAATTGCATGTTTTCATTCGTGTTAAACAAACACATATTCGACATCAACCCAAATTTTTTGTTTCCTCGGCCCAATGCTTGAATTTGCACGGATATTATTTGTCTCCAAACTGAGTAACAAAATAGTCTGACGAAACCAAAAGTGCATCACCAAACTTAAAAACAAGAACAAAAGGTGCACCAATCTAGTTCAATGTAACACTACAGCCTGAAAGGCCTATAACTTCTATGCAACATGCCAATCCCTAGATCGGTTCATTGGCTTACATAGAATAGATGAATAACAAAGTAAATATATGTGCATCAAAAATAACAAAATGATCCAGAGTATTATTACATAACGCTTAGCTCAAAGGCTAGCTAAAATAGTTTAATAGCAAATGGAAGCATAAATAGATAATAGGTTTTATTTTCAATTGCGCCACGGGCGAACAAATATTGAATGGAGTACCGCAACATAGTTGATCACGCTGAATCGGAATAACCTGCAACATGAAATATTACAACCACGAATAATCAATACTTTGAATGTATGGCAAGTAGGGTTAAGTAAGCAGATAATATACCTAGCAACTATATGCTTTTTTTGGATAAGTGGAGCTTTGGCTAGCTTGAAACTTTCAAATACTTTAGTCCTACTTTTATAAACCAATTTTGATCCACAGCAACCCATTAAATTCACCCATCAAATTTTAGTAATTAAGAAATAAGGATGAGTGGGAAATATGTCATAGCCTCAATATCTATCAACTTAATATGTTCATAACCGGGGACACGGCTAAGTAATTAGATTGGACACTCTCGAGAGGTTTGTACACTTTACCCATGTGATCTGGTCAACCCGCTCGTACCACCACACTTACTTTGTGTTATAATAGGAAGAAGTCCAAGAAGAGACTGTTTGGGAAGTAGTTTCCCAAACCCGTTGTGCACCGGTCCAATCTAACCATTCACTACATCTATGGCTACGCTGGATTCGAGTTACCATGACCTACTAAGTCCAACCAGCCACCCATAACGTACTTGCACATGGTTGCATACGTAAGCTACTATAATAAAGAAACCAATCCTTTCTCAATACCCTGGACGGCATTCCCCACCATAAATCTGCACTATGATGACACTCAAACCATTCTGTTTAGGTAGTTCATTAACATTATGTTGTTTTAGTTGAAGAAAATACATACACAACCATAGCATGGTATAATCCCATCCCTGTTTAAAATAGCATGGCTAAGCACATATATCACATGGTGGCTCAACTACAACATATCCCTACCATAATACATAGGATATAGCATAGTAGTAGTAATTCATAAACATGCCTCTACAAAAAAACACTACACGTGCATAGGAAAATAGTAGGACAAGATCATGAACAAATTAGCATCTACTTGTCGTGGTAGTTGTTAGAGTTGTTCAAACACTTATTGCAATCAAAGAAACTGCACTCCTCGCAATATATTGATTAAACAATTGCACAACAAACGCATCATTCAAAACATTGCAATTATGCACAATACAATAAATCAATGATGAACAAATGCATATGAAAGGATCGTATGGGCACCTAGAGGGGGGGTGAATAGGCGCTACTTGAAATTTTACTCTTTTTCAAATTAGGGTTTGACAAGAAAGGTAAATTCTCTAGAATATGCAACTATGGTGAATTTACCTATATGTCAACCAAGCACAAGCTAACACAACACTAAGCAAGAACAAGTAAGTAAAGTGCGGTAAAGGATAGAAGTAACCAAAGGAGTGGACACGGAGACACAAGGATTTGTTTCTCGTAGTTTCTTCCTTTTGAGGGGAAGTACGTCTATGTTTGGAGAGGGGGTGGTTTCAAACCACCAACGCCACGAGAGGCCTCCCTTGTTCTCCGATGAACCTCACCCCAACAGGCTCGATTCACCTTCCACTATATCGACAACCTTCGAGGTGGAAGCCGACACCTTTACAACAAGTTCGGGGCACACATCCACAACTGAATTGGAGGCTCCCAAATACAAGCAAGCTGTCAAGACAAATCAAAGACAAGCTTGTAAGAACCAAATCAAAGTTAGGGTTTCCAATGAAACACTAGAGCTTGGGGGCCCTCAAGTGAATGAGGGGGAAATGAAGATCTCTCTTGGTGAAGATGTAAATCAAGGCCTCCTCCTTCGATTCTCCAAAGATCAATGACTTTGGATGGTTGGATGAAGAGATCTTGTAGATTTGGTGGCTCTAATGGGGTTGGTGTTCTTGAGCAGCTCGAGCGGCTGGAGGAAGAAGATAAGGGTCCCTTTTTATAGGCAGCCCCCTCCACGAACCGTTCTGACCGTTGTAGAAAAGTAAGACCGAAGACTTCGGTCTGTAGACCGGATACTCCGGTCTACACCGGAGACTCCGGCCAATCTCCGGACCAGCCTCCGGACCACCCATCTGAATGACCCAGACCAATCCTGACCCAGCAACACCGGAGACTCCGGTCTTCCAACACCGGAGACTCCGGACTGAACAAAGTCTGGAGACTCCGGAGTAACCTCCGGTGTAGGCTCCGGACCCCTAGTCAGAATGTCCCAGCCCAAATCCTGAAGACCCCACCGGAGCCAAGTCCGGAAACTCCGGACCACACCGGAGACTCCGGTCTTGGTAGACCGGAGACTCCGGTCTGGAGTTTCCAGAATTGTGTCAAATGAATGAGGACTTTTCCCAAGTGTGAGGGTGCTGTTCATTTATCAAAATACCAACCTATGGACAATGACAAACTGTAAAATGATCTACTTGTTGTTAACGAACACCAAAAGTGATTATGACAATAAATGCCCTTTCAATCTCCCCCTTTTTGGTGTTCGATGACAACAAGTGACTTGCATGGAATAAAAAATATATGTGGGACTCCCCCTGACTATGTGCAACAAGATAATTAAGTAAAACATGCAAGATAGATAGTATCAACGGTAGCACACATAAATCTCACATGAGTTACAATAGATGGTGCACACAAGCACATAGTCAGTCACACACATGAACAGCAAATGACACACATAAAGTTCAAGCTCGAATATGGCAAATAAAAGGCAAATAAAGACAGATAGTCGCAAATCCCAAATCCCAAGTCCATGCAAACCGATGAGAATTCCTTCTCCCCCTTTGACATCGAAACGCCGAAAAAGGGAAAAGACCTACACTAGCGCCCCCAACCGCTCAGTAGTCATCGTCATCCTCGTCATCCTCGGCATCCTCATCCTCCTCCTGGTCACCATCATCCTAATCATAGTCATCATCATCGTCTTCAGGGATAGCAGGCCCTTTGCCGTGAGGGCGAGAAGAGGAAGTACCCTGGTACCCAAACCCGGAGGTGACATCAGCAAACGTCTTCCAATCCACCAGACTATCCTGTTGGGTATTCCATGCCCCAAATGAGAGTGTATGATCAGACTCTGTGGACTGCTGAGCCCTATGCTCATCATTGTATTCATCCTCACCTTCCTCATTATCCTCAGCACCCTGTTCCTTGATCTCTTTGAGGAGCTTCTCAATGCGGCGGTTGCTTTGGTAGGATGCATGCTGCTGCTTGCGGATGTCGACATTCATGCAACAAAGGCTCCTCTCCCAAAAGCTGGCCTTCTTTTCCCGCTCATGCACATAGTATCGAGTCATAGTAGGCATAGGGGCATTGGAGGCATTCTTCCTCCAAACTCTAGGTGGGGAGGGAGCCCTCTCCGTCTCAATCTCCTCATCATCATCCCCATACCGACGCTTCGGAGCAGGCCCCATACGCCCCTTCTGCTGCAGTGAGACTAGAATGTGCTCAGTGAGGTGTGGTGGTATGCCATGTGGAGAATCATGCTCCTGGGAGTTGATGAGCCTCATAACCAAGGGTGCATATGGAGGAGATTTCTTGTATAGAATGGCATGGTACATCTCGAAAATAAAGTCTATCACATCAATGGGTGCAACATCTGCCTCGGGTCCAGCATTGAAGGTCCGGTGAGTGTGGTATAGAAGGTTGACAAGCCCACCCCTAATTGCATCATCATTCCCAACACTTGGTGCAATGGTATGGCGGAAAATCCTCAACATAAGGTTGGAGAGGGTCTTGAGTCCCTTGGACCCCCCCCCCCCACAACACCATCATCATACAGAGGTGCCAGCTTCAACTTGTTCTCACCCAAAGCTGCAGAGTGCATGCGCAGTCCCACAGGAGTGGATACTCCATGAAAGGTCTCAAAGATGACGTTGGCAAAGTCATGAAATGTAGCTGTGCAGCGAGTGGTACCAGACATCCATACCATGGTCCTGTCAAGATCAGACCCAAACACAACGGTGGCATAAAACTACTGTACAAGTTGGATATTGTAGTCTTCACGCAGCTCCATCAAGTTGTATAGTCCCAACTTCTCATAGATCCACAAAGCATCATTGAAGTAGGGGCTGAGGCGCATTTGCTCAACACTCATGAACTTTTGAGGGCAGACATGTGATTTGGTGAGTACACCATACACATCCTTCATGAACACAGCCTGTTCTTTCCTCCAGTAGCGAGGGTCCTCACTGGTACGAGGCAGCGCATAGAAATCTGTCTTTCACAGCTCACGGTACTCCTCTTTAGACATTTTGGCTAAGGACTGAAGGTTGTCATACTTGGCCCTCTTGGCACGGTCCTCCCGTTCAGCCCTCTCCTGATCCCTCTTCAAGTAAGCTGCATCACGTACCTGATGTTTCCGGTTGGACGGAGGCACGATGAATTGACCCCTAGCTTCATCATAACGAGGATTGCCCCTTTGGGACTTGGCCTTGGTACGACGAGGACGACTAGAACCATCACGTGTGAACAACAGTGAGGGAGATAGCATGGAGATGAGTATATATGGCCCAAGAATGTAGTACAAGAGCTTTGATGCATTTCTGGTCTGTTTTGATTCACCCAACACCAGTCTCAACCTCATCTGGAGTCTCCGGTCCCCGGGACCGAGTCTCCTGGACCGAGTCTCGGACTGGGTCCAGAATCTCCGGTCGGGAGGCTCGGGCATGAGATGGGGAGATGCCTGTGGGGGTGAATCTAGCAGATCAGGCAATGCAACAAGGCTAAAGTACTAAAGTGCATGCAATCAAGTGATTCCAATGGACAAATCAGCACCAATCCTCAAAAACACATCTAGGGATGAACCCTAGGAGAAAAAAGTAGAGGGGATGTACCAGATCTATCCATGGGATCAATTCCTCCGGTGGGAATGACCCAATGGAGGAGGAGGGAAGATTGGTCGGTGGCACGGCGGATCCCGGGGGCTTCTTGACCTCCGGGGAGGATTTTTGGAAGAGGGGGCGACGGGGTTGAAGGTAGGGGACGGGGTCATGAATGGGGAACTGCTGTACCAGTTCACCCTGACCCCCCCTTCTTTAAGTGACAGAACCCGTTTGGACCGGAGACTTCGGCCTACACTGGAGACTCCAGTGTATGTACACCGGAGACTCCAGTCCTCCTCGACCAAAAGTTCCAGGAAAAGTGTTTGGGGACATATATGAGAGATATATGGTTTTTAAGATAGGGATGGGGCTTGGGTTGAGACATCAAACTGTGAAGAACCAACAAGAGCCATAGGAATTCAAAAGCATTCAGAAAATCTCCAAGAGACTAGAATCAAGCAAATGACAAACATGAGTAAGTACCAACCTCTCAAATGAGAGAGGGCGATGGCTTAGGCCACCATATTTGAGTATACTTGGCTTGGCACCACGAAGATATATCTTGGGTCCATTACCAAAACTCATCATTAAGCTCACATATCACTAAATGATATTAAGAGGAATGATTTTGATTGCTTTGGGCATAATGGGGGGAGGGATGGTCCAATCAATTAGGACCGCACTCCCCCTATATCCATGCCTACACCTAAACCGAATATGAGATGAAACATAGGTGAGAGTGCAAGAAAATCAAGTCAAGCTCCTTGAATCTACGACATTTAGTTCATTCCTCAAGTAGCAAAACCTTGCTTCATCAAGTGGCTTCGTGAAGATATCGGCAAGTTGATCTTTGGTTGATACATATGATAGATCAATATCACCTCGAGCAACATGATCTCTAATGAAGTGATGGCGAATCTCAATATGCTTTGTCCTTGTGTGATCCACCGGGTTGTAGGCAATCTTCATGGCACTTTCATTGTCACATAGAAGAGGCACTTTGTCACAATGGACACCGTATTCCTTTAAAGTTTGCCTCATCCATAGCAATTGGGTGCAAGCACTAGCAGCTGCCACATACTAAGCCTTGGTGGAGAGATATACAATTTTGCTTCTTGGAAGACCAACATACCAAGGACCTACCAAGGAATTGGCAAGCCCCGGATGTTGATTTTCTATCATCCTTGTCACCCGCCCAATCCGAATCCGTGTACCCACAAAGAGCAAATGTTGAGCCTCGAGGATACCAAAGACCATAAAATGGGGTATGGACCAAATATCGAAAGATTCTCTTGACCGCCATTAAATGGATTTCTTTAGGAGCCGCTTGATATCTTGCACACACACCTACACTCAACACAATATCGGGTCTAGATACACAAAGGTAAAGCAAAGAACCAATCATAGACCGGTATACCTTTTGATCCACATCTTTACCATTTGGATTTTGTTCTAGATGAGTCTTTGTAGCCATGGGAGTAGGAGCTCCATTTAAATCTTGCATTTTGAATCTCTTGAGAATATCTTGAGTATACTTGGCTTGATTGAAGAATGTCCCTCCTCTAACTTGCTTGATCTCAAAACCAAGAAATACTCTCAACTCCCCCATCAAAGACATTCGGAACCTACTAGTCATAAGCTTTGAGAATTCATCATTAAAAGCTTTGTTAGAAGAGCCAAAGATAATATCATCAACATATATTTGGCATACAAAAAGCTCCCCATTGACCTTCTTAGTAAAAAGAGTGGGATCGATTTTCCCAACCTCAAATCCACGGTCAAACAATAACTCTCTAAGGTTCTCATACCATGTGCGTGGGGCTTGCTTGAGCCCATAGAGCGCCTTATCAAGTTTGTAGACATGGTTTGGGAAGTTGGGGTCCTCAAATCCCGGGGGTTGCTTAACATATACCAATTCATTTAGTGGACCATAAAGAAATGTACTTTCTACATCCATTTGATGCAACTTGAAGTTATGATGTGCCGCATAAGCAAGAAGGATACGAATGGACTCAAGGCGAGCCACGGGTGCATATGTCTCTCCATAGTAAATGCCTTCGATTTGAGAGAATCCTTGTGCAACCAATATAGCCTTGTTTCTTACTATGATTCCATGCTCATCTTGCTTGTTCTTGAATATCCACTTTGTTCCAATAACATTGCGGCAATCCTTTGGCTTCTCTACTAACTTCCATACTTTGTTTATCTCAAAGCTGTTGAGTTCTTTGTGCATAGCTTCTAACCAATCCGAATCTTCAAGAGCTTCCCACACTTTCTTTGGTTCAATCATGGAGATGTGTGCTTGGTGTTCACTGAACCTCTTCAATTGTGCTCTTGTGGAAATACCTTTCCTTAGATCACCAACAACATTTTGTAGAGAGTGGTCTCTTAATTCCAACATTCTTTCCTTTCTAGCTTCGCGACGAGCGTGGATATCTGTGTTGTTTCTTGGGGGACCCTCTTCATCATTTTGATCCTCGTCTTGACCATTAACTTGACCTTAATCATCATTGGAATCATCCTCTTCATCTAGAGGCAAGGATTGACCTTGTTCTTGATCAAGAACTCTTCTAGCATCAATTTGAGCTTGTCTCAAGGCAGTTTGTACGGATCTTCCTTGAGTAATTGCCTTGGCACCACTTGACATCCTAGCGAATGAATCAAGCTCCCCTTGACTAGAGTTGTCACTTTGATCATCATGTTGAGGGTCCACATCTTGTCTTTGGCTTGAGTCAATGTCCTCTTCGGTGGATGGAGCATGTTGAGGTTGTGAAGATGAGGGCTCCACTTGAGTGGAGCATAGTTCTTCTCAATCCGCCATAAGGGGTTCCTCAACGGGGCGGATATATCCCACACCCATTCTTCCTATGGCATCCTGAGGCATTTCATCATCTGCATCACAAGCATCAACACACCCCCCTTGGGGACCATCATATTCTTCAAAGGTCACACTACAAGATTCTATGACGGCTCCGGAGAGCTTATCATAGATTTTATAAGTGTGAGATTCGAGACCATAGCCAACAAAAATACCCTCTAATGCTTTAGACTCGAATTTCGACAAACAAACACCTTTTATGAGATAGAAACACTTACAACCGAACACCTGGAAGTAAGATATGTTGGGCTTGTTACCGGTAAGAATTTCATATGGAGTCTTGTTGATTTATTTGCGGAGGTAGAGCCGGTTTGAAGCATGGAAAGCAGTGGAAATGGCGTCGGCCCAAAAGTTGTATGGGGATTTAAACTCCGCCAACATGGTCCTAGCCATCTCAATGAGAGTCCGGTTCTTCCTTTCGGCCACACCATTTTGTTGAGGGGTGTATGCAGCGGAATATTGGTGTTTAATCCCCTCACCACTAAGAAAATCATTCAAGGTGTAGTTCTTGAACTCGGTGCCATTGTCACTTCTTATGATCAAAACAGGAAGATTGTGTTGACGTTGGACCATGTTGATGAAGTCGATGAATGTCTTTTGGGTCTCACTATTTAACTTGAATAAATATACCCATGAGTATCTTGAAAAGTCATCAACGATCACCAAGCAATATTTCTTTCCACCAAGACTTGCATGAGATGGAGGACCAAAGAGGTCCACATGGAGAAGCTCCAAGATCTTGGTAGACGAAATGCGGTTCTTAGGCTTGTGAGGAGCATCATGCATCTTCCCAAGAACACATGCCCTACAAATACGATCTTTGGCAAAGGAGACATTTTCTTTTAGTCCAACAATATGGCCCTCCTTGTGGAGACTTTGCAAAGTTCTCATATTGACATGGGCCAGTCGGCGATGCCATAACCAACCCACATCGACCTTTCCGAATAAGCACATCGCACTTGTAGTGGCTTGCCCCAAAAAGTCCACCGCATACAATTCATGTTCGACATACCCATCGAAAGCGACCTTGAGAGACTTGCTCCACATGAGGACCACAAGATCATTATGTAAAAAAATGGAAAAACCCATCTTTCCAAGAGCACAGACTGAAAGTAAATTGTACCCAAGGGTCTCAACAAGCATGACGTTCACGAGTGTAATGTCATGAGCAACCACAACTTTGCCGAAACCCAGTACCTTAGATTTTGACTTGTCGGCATAAGTGACAGATATTTGATCATCATTTGGTCTTAGATCTTGAACAATAGAGGAGCTTCCGGTCATATGACTTGTGCAACCACTATCAAGCACCCACTTAGAACCTCCGGAAGCATATGTCTACAAAATATCAAACTAATTTTTAGGTGACCATTTTTCAATGGGTCCTCTTTTGTTAGCAACAAGGGTCTTGGGAACCCAAATAGACCAAGCAATATAACCATCATATGGGCCAACATATTGTGCATACACATCACCATAATAATCACGCATTAGAACATAGTGAGGGTTAGCACCACCCGCAAAGTCATCATGAGACATAGTTTTACCACTTGTGGTCTTACTACCCACAATGGCCTTGTTAGTTTCTTGTGTGGGATTGGCCTTCTTCTTCTTGTTGTTCTTCTTCTTCTTAGAATTGGAGACAAATCCAATGCCCCATTTATCACCACTAGGCCTTTGCTTACTCAAAAGATCATCAATGGACTTGTTGCCTTGTGAAAATGTGGCCTTAGCAAGCTCCCCCTTCAACCTAGCATTCTCTTCAAGAATAGTTGTACGACTAGATGGAATGAAGTTACTAGGTGAAGGAATATTGGCCAATTGAGTTTGAAGCGTTTCATGGGACTTTGTGAGTGACAAGAGTTCACTCTCCAAAGCCTTGTGGGCCTTGTTAAGCAACCTAAAGTCCTCGGCAAGTTTTTCATGAACCACACCAAACTCAATCTTATCCTTTTTAGCCCTTTTATATTTAGCAATAGCATGATCACGCTCTTTGATGAGTTTGTTAACAATAATGTCATTGGCCTCATCAAGCCCTTTAAGTTTTAATTCAAATGACAACCTAGTTTCTTGTTCTTCTTCTAGAGCATTGTTTAAAGCCTCTAGCTCAATCATGTGTTCATGTCCAAGTTTACATCTTACATCTAGAAGCTCTTGAGTATGTGAAAGTTGATATAGGATGTTTCCAAAATGTAACTGAGCATCTCCTTCTAGGTTAGTCATAAACTCATCAAAGGCAATTAATTCCTTTTTAACATCAAGAGACATCTCATCATCAATTTCATCATTATCTAAGGGAGAAGAGCGGGATGATGAGGATACCTCCGTTCCTCTTGCCATGAGGCAAGTGACGTTCTTGGTGGGAGAGTTCTCATTTGGAGAATCGAAGAGTGAAAATGTCAGAGTAGAGGTGGTGGCTAGAGCAGCCACACCATGAGAAGTTTCTTCTTCCTCATCTTCATTGTCGGAGGAGTATTCTTCATGAGTGATCAAGACAATTTCTCCCGACTTCTTGTTGATGGGATTATTCTTGATGAAAGGTTTCTTGTAAGGTGCCTTGAGAGTTCTTCAACACAAGCTTACCCCCATGATCTTCTCTCTTCTCATAGGGACAACTTGCTACAAAGTGATAGCGGTCACCACAATTGAATAAAGTTCTCAATCTAGTTGTATTTTCTCTTTTCCCATTTGGGTTGCTTTTTCTTTGCATTTCCATCTTGGCCTTGGCGGGGTTCTTCCAAAAGTTCTTTGCATAGAAGGCCATATATTGACTATGAGCAATCTTGACTTCATCGGGGTGGTCCATGGAGATCCCTTCATCACTATAATCTTCATCCCCATGGTCCACAACTTTTGCCTTCAAAGCAACATTAACAACATTGCTCATACCAAGGGCACGAGCACGGGCATCTTTGGCATTCTTGGTGGCAACCTTGAAAGTGGCCATCTCTTGCATAACTTCATTTGAGGTCATGAGATGGTAGTTGTGTCTTCCTTGTAGGCTCTTCAAGTCGGTGGGCTCAAAAGGCATGAGTGCACTCACATATTTCCTTTTTATCCATGCATCATCCACATGTGAGGCACCCACATTTCTAATAGCGGTGGCGGTGGTCTTGAGCCTTCATTAGATGTCTTCGTGATCTTCACCTTCTTTCATGTAGAAGCCTTCGACTTCATTGCTTAGAGCATCATATCGGTTCCTCCTCATACTCTCATTTCCAACAAACAACTGAAGAGAATATGCCCGAGAGGCAATAATAAAGTGGTTATTATTGTATTCCTTATTTATGATAGATGTTTATTTTACATGATATAATTGTATTAATACGGAAACGTTAATACATGTGTGTTTAATAAACAAAAAGGAAGTTCCTAGTTATGCCTCTCTTATAAACTAGCTCGTTGATTAACAAGATGATCATAGGTTTCCTGATCATGGACATTGGATGTTGTTAATAACGAGGTCACAACATTAGTGTAACGGTGTGATGAACATTTATCCGAAGTATAGCATTACGATCAAAGTCATTGAGTTTATATTTATATAACTACTTACAAAGTGATCCTAATCCTTAGACCATGAGATCATGTCAATCACTAACACCGAAAGAGTTTCTTGATAACATCAAACGTCACACCGTAACAGGGTGATTATAAAGATGGATTCAGAACTAATAAAGTGTTATGTTGAGGCCCATGGATCGAGAGTGGAATTTGTTCATCCCGATGACGGATAGATATGCTCTGGGCCCTCTCGGTGATATCACATTGATTAGCTTGCAAGCAAGTGATTTGATCACTAGAATGTTATATCACGGGAACGAGAAAAGAGTACATGTCAGTAATGAGATCAAACTAGGTATGGAGATACCGATGATCAAATCTCGGACATGTAATATATCACGAAACAAAAGGATTAAGATACTGGCGTAAAAGGTTCCGACGATCACAAGAAAGTCATCATTGAATGTGTGGGAGTCAGTATGGGTCTCCAGATCCCGCTTCTGATTATTGATCCGAGAGGGGTATCGATCATGTCCGCATTATTCGCGAACCGTAGGGTTACACACTTAAGAGACACCGACATCCATTTGGAGCAAAAGTTTCACGCCGAAAAGAATAACAAGCGCAGGAATTTATTTCACTAGATACCGAAACGGGTTTTCGGGTGAAATTGCAGAAAGTGTTTCTGCATGTGAAATGAAATACTATCAAGGGGTTATATGTGAATGTTTGTTATTAAAGTAATTGACAAAATTCTGAATAAATAAAAGGAGTTTTATTTAATGAGAGTTTGCATTAAATTTGGTGGAAATTTGAGTGGGTTTTTGAGTGGAGGGAATTGAAAGGCATTTGAGTGAGTGGAGTGTCCACCCACATGAATGTGGAAGAGGTGGGGGCAGCCCCATGGCTGGGCGCATGGCCCCTTGGGTGCCCCCCTCTCCCTATAAAAGGAGCCCCCTCCCTCTCTCTCACTCACACCTCCTCGTGAAGGATCTCTCCCCCCCTCTAGAATTTATCCCCCATGGTCTCGGACTAGCGAGATACATGTTCCCGGTGGCTATTCGGCAAGAAAGAGTTGTGCTTCCGCTGCATCGCTGGAGCGAGGAGGCGGAGGTTGCTCGGTGCCTCGAACGTGTGTAAAGCACGGATGCTGCTGTTTTTTCTTGGCGCTAGGATTTCCTCTCGATCTTGAGATCGTCTACATCAACCACGAGTTTGGACTCGTTAAGCTTTGTCGGTCTTCAAGGGTATGTTCTCTACGGATGTACATCCGCCCGTTGTTTGTATCTAGTAGATAGATCTTGGTACATAGTTGTTCCCATCGTAGGAATTTTTTTGTTTTCTATGCTGCGAACCCTACAGTGGTATCAGAGCCGGATCTATGCGTAGATACTTTGCACGGGTAGTACACATATGAGTATGTGGGCGATGATGATCATTTTATTGCTTCTTAGTTGTACTTTGGATATTGGTGGCATAGTGGGATGAAGCGGCCCGGACAAACTTTACATGTCCTCACACATGAGACCTGTTCCACGCTTGACATGCAACTAGTTTTGCATAAGTGGCTAGCGGGTGTCTGTCTCTCCTACTATAGTCAATATCTAATTTGCAACGAGTTTTCAATAATTTGGTTATCCTCGTTGTGGTTCATGTTCGTAGGTAAGAACGGTTATGTCTTCGAAAGCCCTAAGCCACGTAAAACTTGCAATGGATAAATTAGAGGCGTCTAGTTTAGATTGTTGCTGGGCTAGTGTTATGATATGGTGATGTTGTAAGTAGAAGTATGATATGATACTTTTACAACACACATAGCGTTTAAGTTCCATAGACCTTGGCCTTACACATAAAGGTATGATAGAGATCATACCACGGTGCACATGATGGAGATCATATGCGGGAACCATATCGTTTCACTTATAAACATATGATGTTTGATAGCATCTTATATTGCTTGTTTGGAGTTTTATTAGCATAATAAGATGATCCCTCATTTAGATATCAAGATAAGAATGTGTTCTTCCTTAAGTATGCACCGACAATGTTTCGTCGCTTCAAGACATCACGTGATGATCGGGTGTACTTGAATCCACGAGCATATCTCGGGTGTAAGACAGTTACACACGCGAATACTAAGGTTCTTACTTGGCGAGCCTAGCATGTACAGACATGGCCTCAGAACACGGAACAAAAGGTTAAGCATGAGTCATATGTTTTGATATGATGACCATATGGATTCTCACCTTTGAAGCTACACCGACTCACGTGATGATCGGACTTGGTGTAGTGGATTTGGTTCATGTAATCACCAAAAGGACACGAGGGATGTCGTTTTTGAGTGGGAGTTCATTTCCAATTTGGATTAGGAGAACTCAATTTATCATAAATTAAATCAAAGTGAATTTGCATAATTTGTTGTAGTCATTGGCATTCGTTCACCACCTTATGCATAGTTGTAATTGAGATAATAGAACTATAGAACTCTGGATATATACTTTACGAACTGGTATTGTATTGTGTTGAGTGTCAATCTAAAGTTTAAAGTCTTATTACAAACTTTCAGCAAACTCTGTTTACTCCATGAAATTTAATAATTGGTATTAAATCGAGAGTAACAATTCCAGTGTTAGTATCTTAAGTATCATGTTTTGCCTCCATGATTCTTGATTGTTTTAATATCAAGTTTATCTAGGAGCTGAAAGAATTGTTTCAGAAACCATCAAGTGTGGCAGATATAACGATATCTGAAACAATGTTTTGGTTGCAATATGATAGAGTATAATATATGTTCTCATATTGGATGAGAATTTACGAAGGTTGGAGATGCTAGACATCCTAATCATCCAAAAGGGTTTTGGAAAGTAATGTTATACTCACGATTCGCCTTTATAAGCTAAAGTTGCTTGATCATGAAAGTCGTCATGATAAGGGTGAATAGAATATGTATGCAAAATGTTTACTACACTAAAAGATTACTAAAGAATGGATTTTGAAAGAATACCGATCATTTTGATGATGGTGATCTACTTCAAAGTGCAAGTCCAAAGGTATTATTATTTGAATATACACGCTTTGGACTATGTTTCATGTATATGGCGCCACTGTTGATGTTGATAAATTCTTTTAAAAGGAAAGAGGAAATGCTGAAAGATAATCTATAAAATATATTTGGAAGAAAAGAAAAGATTGGAAATATCCAATTTAGGTATATAGATGATATACATGTTATGGTTGTATTCTTTGCTTGTTAAACAATGTGGTTCTTGGGTATTGGATACCGAATTGGTTGGTATGAAATGTCATACAGAACGACGCAATTCATGAACTACAATGGCCTAAGTAACTAGCAAGAGAATATGTGATGATGTTCATCGAAAACAAACAAACCGTTTTTTGTATTTCTCGTTGACATCAAATCTTGACTTCAAGATTTGTTTTTAATAATTGTTATTTAAATCAGGTATTATGAGAACAAAGGTTGTTCAAATAATTACCGTATTCCATATAAGATGGATGATTTACAAATCTAGTTGGAGAAATCACATCCATAAAGCCTAATGCTAAAATGTCGCAAGACAAATGATTGAAAGATCACTTATGAAGTGACATCGCTGTTTAAATTATATTGGAAATAAAACATGAAGAAACTCCATTTTCATGGATTTTTGGAGTCTTTGATTTGATGAAGTGACGCTTGTGAGACTTTCCTAGGGATAATTAAAACTTCGTTCAAAAGCCAAAGAAGAACAAACGACTAAAATATTGGAATTTATACATATCGATGTATGTAGTCCATTATGTATAGTCGTAAGCGATGGATTTCAACTTCATATAATTTCTCCGGAAATTTGAGTGAATATTCACTTAATGAGAAAGAAGTATGAAATATTTGAAAAACGTTTTAAAGACTTTCAAGATGAAGTGAAAATCATTGTAACAAGAAAATAAATGGTTTATGATTTTATCATAAGGGATTTGTTTGAGTTACAAGTGTAACAAGAAAATAAATGAATTATGATTTTATCATAAAGGGATTTATTTGAGTTACAAGTTTAGCAAAAACACCTAGATTTACATCTCCCGAAACACCATAGGAGTATGGAGTGTTTGAGATTTGTAATGAAACCTTGTTTGACATGGTTGGATCAAAGGTGTTATTTATAAAACTACCATTATGTTTTAAAAGATTAAAGCTTTAGAGACTTCTGCTTTTACACTGAAAAGAGCTCCATCTTGATCCGTTGAAATGACACAAGGGAAGTTATGGTTTGGGGTAAAACCCAAGTTGTCATTTCTTAAATTTTGGTATGCTAAACATAAGTAAGATGTTTACAAACGAAGTCGGATGAGCATGTCTTTGTAGGTTATTTCGAATAACAATTGGTTATTCCTACATAACACCAAGGACAAAAGGGTTTGTCGCTTGAAACGTGAAGTTTCTTGAAGAAGGAATTTTTCATAAATGTTAAGTGGGAGGACAATAGAACTTTGATAAGGTTAACGAACCTTAGCTATATGTGCTGAGTTGCGCAACGCCAGAAAATGTTCCGGAGGCAGCCATAATGCTCATGGATTACGTGCCTCAAAGGTTGCGGTCACGGAGGTCTAAAGTTCCTATTGAACCAAGAAGGTCGGATAAACAATCAAATGATTAAGATTTGAGAATAAATCATTATTGTTTGACAATGATGAACCGACTATATGCAAAGAAGCGATGATGGGCCCTGACTCCGTCAAATGTCTTGAAGCCATAAAATCCGTGATAGTTCCATACATGAGAAATCAAGTTTTGAACTTGGAAGACCCTCCATAAAGGTGTAAAAACCTATCGGACGTATTTGGATCTATAAAGAAACAGACATGGATGTTATTACATCTATGAAATAGTCGACATGTCGGTAAAGTATTTTACGACAATGTTCAAGATTTGATCTTTCATAGCAATATTTAGTCTGGACGGATTAAAGTAGCAACCACTACATATAATTTGGTATATGGTAGATGAATAAACAAAACAAAGTTCTTCTAATAGAATGGTTACCTAGGACATGTACATGACACGATCCAAAGGGTTTTGTTAATTCAAAGGATGCTAAAAAGGGCATGCAAACTTCAACGGTTGAAGTAAGCATCGCGGAGTTGGAATCTTCACCATGATGAAAAAAGAGTTTTCATCAAGAGACGATGAAGATGCTTGCATTTGCAAGAAATTAAGTGGGAGCGCTAAGACATATTTGTAATACATTATGTGGAGGACATCTTGTTGATTAGAAATGCTGTATCTTTTATTGACAAAGGTTAAGAATTTCATTTCGATGAAATACTTAGGCAAAACCCGAATATTTAGCGTGAATGTCTATAGTGGATAGACTGTGACGCTAATATGGTTGTGCCAAACGTACATATATGAGATATTGAAGGAGTTCAATATAGAAACGACAAGAAAAGATTCTTGTCGCATGGAAAGGAATTGAATCAAGATTCAAGTGTATTGACACTTGATAAGTGAAACAAGATTCAAGTGCTTTGACACTTGATGAGTGAAATCACAAGGATGTTTTGATCAATCATACCATGATATGTACACATCCAGATATGTCCTATGCTCTAAGTGTTATGAGCATATACCAGAATGAATCATAAAATGATAATTGGATGATAGTGAGTATATTCTTATGATCTTTTGGAAGAACTAAGAATATAATTGTGTAGAGGTGACAAACAATTACAAATAGTTCATTGTAAAGCGTTACATTGATACTAGTTTTGTCACAAGATACAAATTAAGTTTATCTCAATTTAAACTATGAGTGGAACAATGAAATGGAAAGAAAGTTTCCATGATGGATTTGGAAGAGTTCCAAAGTTAAGAAATTGTGACGAATACTACAACAAAAAGGCTAAGTATATGACTGCTATAGTAGCAGCAAAGGAGGGAATTTGTGTCAAGAAGTTTGTTATCAAACTAAGGTGTGGTTATAACGGCTAACACTAAAGATATATTGTATGACAATAGTATCGACATGATTTAACCCCAAGGAACTAAAGGTCTCACCAAAGACCAAATTTATACAATACCATCTCATTGGAGAATGAGTGATGCGTGGAGACGCAAAGATATGCAAATACACACGGACCTGAAAGTGTCAGATTCGTAGATTATGTTAACCACTTGCAATTGCGTATATGGAACACCAGAAAGCCATAGGTGTTTAATACGCAAAGTTTTCAAACTAGATTATTGTCTCTAGTGCAAGTGGGATACTGAAGAGAATATGCCCGAGAGGCAATAATAAAGTGGTTATTATCGTATTCCTTGTTTATGATAGATGTTTATTTTACATGCTATAATTGTATTAATACGGAAACGTTAATACATGTGTGTTTAATAAACAAAAAGGAAGTTCCTATTTATGCCTCTCTTATAAACTAGCTCGTTGATTAACAAGATGATCATAGGTTTCCTGATCATGGACATTGGATGTTGTTAATAACGAGGTCACAACATTAGTGTAATGGTGTGATGAACATTCATCCAAAGTATAGCATTACTATCAAAGTCACTGAGTTTATATTGCTATAACTACTTACAAAGTGATCCTAATCCTTAGACCATAAGATCATGTCAATCACTAACACCGGAAGAGTTTCTTGATAACATCAAACGTCACACCGTAACAGGGTGATTATAAAGATGGATTCAGAACTAATAAAGTGTCATGTTGAGGCCCATGGATCGAGAGTGGAATTTTTTCATCCCGATGACGGATAGATATGCTCTGGGCCCTCTCAGTGATATCACATTGATTAGCTTGCAAGCAAGTGATTTGATAACTAGAATGTTATATCACGGGAACGAGAAAAGAGTACATGTCAGTAACGAGATCAAACTAGGTATGGAGATACCGATGATCGAATCTCGGACATGTAATATATCGCGAAACAAAAGGATTAAGATACTGGCGTAAAAGGTTCTGACGATCACAAGAAAGTCATCGTTGAATGTGTGGGAGTCAGTATGGGTCTCCAGATCCCGCTTCTGATTATTGATCCGAGAGGGGTCTCGATCATGTCCGCATTATTCGCGAACCATAGGGTGACACACTTAAGAGACACCGACATCCATTTGGAGCAAAAGTTTCATGCCGAAAAGAATAACAAGCGCAGGAATTTATTTCACTAGATACCGAAACGGGTTTTCGGGTGAAATTGCAGAAAGTGTTTCTGCATATGAAATTAAATACTAGCAAGGGGTTATATGTGAATGTTTGTCATTAAAGTAATTGACAAAATTCTGAATAAATAAAAGGAGTTTTATTTAATGAGAGTTTGCATTAAATTTGGTGGAAATTTAATGGGAATTTGAGTGGGTTTTTGAGTGGAGGGAATTGAAAGGCATTTGAGTGAGTGGAGTGTCCACCCACATGAATGTGGAAGAGGTGGGGGCAACCCCATGGCTGGGCGCATGGCCCCTTGGGTGCCCCCCTCTCCCTATAAAAGGAGCCCCCCTCCCTCTCCCTCTCTCTCACTCACACCTCCTCGTGAAGGATCTCTCTCCCCCTCTAGAATTTATCCCCCATGGTCTCGGACTAGCGAGATACATGTTCCCGGTGGCTATTCGGCAAGAAAGAGTTGTGCTTCCGCTGCATCGCTGGAGCGAGGAGGCGGAGGTTGCTCGGTGCCTCGAACGTGTGTGCGAGCACGGATGCGCTGCTGTTTTGCGGCGCTAGGACTTCCTCTCGATCTTGAGATCGGCAAGAGATCGTCTACATCAACCACGAGTTTGGACTCATTAAGCTTTGTCGGTCTTCAAGGGTATGTTCTCTACGGATGTACATCCGCCCGTTATTTGTATCTAGTAGATAGATCTTGGTACATAGTTGTTCCCATCGTAGGATTTTTTTTGTTTTCTATGCTGCGAACCCTACAACAACACAGTGAGAGCATCCCAAGCTTCCTTGGCAATGCTAAAGTGCTCAATGTGTGGATAATCCTTTGTTCCCAATCCTTGTTGAATCATATGCAAAGCAATGGCATTGAGTTGACTATTGACAACCTCTCCTCTTGTCAAGTTGTTTGGATCCCCAATAAAGAGTTCATGCTCGATGATGTTCCATAGTTCAATGCAAGAGCTGCGCACATGAGTTCTCATTAGTGATTGCCATTGAGAAAAAGTAGCAGATTCTTCAAGCTTAGATGGGTCACCTCTATTGTACACATGAGGGTGAGGGACTGGACGGTCGGGAGGGTACCATGAATCACGGTGCTCACCCTTCCCACCATCATTGTGTGTGGAGGAATTAGCGTTGTCTTGTTTACCCCCCACCATCATACCCTCGGGGGATACCGAAGTATTCCCTTTAGGTACGACGGATGGTAGATCCTCTTGAGGAGATGGGGGTGATGAGCCATCTTTGTCTTTAAGAAGTTGCTCAAGCATCTTCTTGACTTTGTTGACCAAGGAAGAGCTCAATCTTGTTTCCAAGTTTTTGAGATCTTCCATGGTCACCGTGGTCGGCTCACTACCACCATCCCCTTCTTGGCAACCCATATTCTCTTAGGCAGTAAAGCCCAAATAAAGAGCCGAGGCTCTGATACCAATTGAAAGGATCATATGGGCACCTAGAGGGGGGGGTGAATAGGTGCTACTTCAAATTTTACTCTTTTTCAAATTAGGGTTTGACAAGAAAGGTAAATTCTCTAGAATATGCAACTATGGTGAATTTACCTATATGTCAACCAAGCACAAGCTAACACAACACTAAGCAAGAACAAGTAAGTAAAGTGCGGTAAAGGATACAAGTAACCAAAGGACTGGACACAGAGACACAAGGATTTGTTTCCCGTAGTTCCTTCCTTTTGAGGGGAAGTACGTCTACGTTTGGAGAGGGGGTGGTTTCAAACCACCAACGCCACGAGAGGCCTCCCTTGTTCTCCGATGAACCTCACCCCAACGGGCTCGATTCACCTTCCACTATATCGACAACCTTCGAGGTGGAAGCCGGCACCTTTACAACAAGTTCGGGGCACACATCCACAACTGAATTGGAGGCTCCCAAATACAAGCAAGCTGTCAAGACAAATCAAAGACAAGCTTGTAAGAACCAAATCAAAGTTAGGGTTTCCAATGAAACACTAGAGCTTGGGGCCCTCAAGTGAATGAGGGGGAAATGAATATCTCTCTTGGTGAAGATGTAAATCAAGGCCTCCCCCTTCGATTCTCCAAAGATCAATGACTTTGGATGGTTGGATGAAGAGATCTCGTAGATTTGGTGGCTCTAATGGGGTTGGTGTTCTTGAGCAGCTCGAGCGGCTGGAGGAAGAAGATAAGGGCCCCTTTTTATAGGCATCCCCCCTCCACAAACCGTTTTTTTTAGGGTAAAACAGTAGGGCAAAAAACCCCACTGCAATTTTTATATATTATAGAGAGTTACAAAAGAATATTTACAATCTCAATCCACCTCAAAGAAGAGGGATAACATTCTAAGCAGCTATCTCCTATCTAAATTAATTTCAATCCAATCTTTAAGGCCCTGATGGTACTTCTTCTTAATTCTATAAAGGACCCATCTTAATTCCTGGGCTACAATAGCCTTCCAGTTCTCAAGCGAGGCATGCTCATTATTGAAGATTTCATTATTTCTGCAAATCCAAATGCCCCAAGTTCCAAGTATAAGAATTTCCATTGCAAAAGGGACATTAAGCTCTTGTTTAATACTGGCTAAAGTTTCAAAGATATTTTGATCAGCCACATTGACCTGTGAAATTTCAGCCCAGCAAGCTCTTGCAAAAGGGCATTCCCAAAACAAATGTAGGATGGTTTCTTCACTGTTGCAACCATGGAAAACACATTCATAAGATGCTAGAGAAAAACATTTCCTTTTCAGAAGGTTTCTTGTGTTGAGTCTATCAAGCAGTAAGAGCCAGAAGAAGAATTTGTGCTTTTGCTGACAAGAAGATTTCCACAACCAAGAGAAATGTGGCTGAAACGGTTGGTAACCAGCTAAGGAGCAATAAGCCTTTTTGACCGAAAAATTACTGCCCCAAATGTAAGACCAATTATCAGTCTTCCCCTGCCTGCCAGTATTGAGAATTTGCTCAAGACTTTGATATTCCTGGTAAGCTTGTTGGGACAGAGGAAGGTAAAAAGGTCTGAGTATTTTCAAGATGCAGGAACTCACTGACAGAGATGTGAGGTTTTTTTGCATAGGATAGGAGATGAGGAAGCTTATGTTGAAGGCAACTATCATTCCACATATCAGACCAGAGTAGTGTGGATTTCCCATTTCCAACCAAGCACTTTGCAAGTCCTTTAAAAATGTCAATCAATTTTAGATGAGCTTTCCACCAAAAGGATCCCTCAAGACTTCTTCCAGGGAGCTTACCATTACAGTAGTAAGTATTCCATATAAGGTGAACCCAAGGAATATCTTTGTGATTATAAAATTTATCCAAATTCTTCAAAAGAAGAGCAGAGTTTTGAACATTAAGGTCTAGAACTCCCAATCCCCCCTGATTCTTGGGTCTACAAACTTTCTTCCATGCTACAAGAGCAGTACCTCTAGCTTGAACATCAGAAGTTTTCTTTCTCCACAGACATTGCCTCATATACTTAATCAACTGTTCCTTGATAGTAACAGGAAACGAACCGTTTTCTGACCGGAAAAGTCAGACCGGAGACTCTGGTTTGTAGACCGGAGACTCCGGTCTACACCGAAGACTCCAACCAATCTCCAGACCGCCCATCTGAATGACCCAGACCAATCCTGACCCAGCAACACCGGAGACTCCGGACTGAACAAATTCCGGAGACTCTGGAGTAACCTCCGGTGCAGGCTCCGGACCCCTAGTCAGAATGTCCCAGCCCAGATCCTGAAGACCCCACCGGAGCCAAGTCCGGAAACTCCAGACCACACCGGAGACTCCGGTCTTGGTAGACCGGAGACTCCAGTCTGGAGTTTCCAGAATTGTGTCAAATGAATGAGGACTTTTCCCAAGTGTGAGGGTGCTGTTCATTTATCAAAATACCAACCTGTGGACAATGACAAACTGTAAAATGATCTACTTGTTGTTAACGAACACCAAAAGTGATTATGACAATAAATGCCCTTTCAGCATACATGATGATTTAATATGTCACATTGATTGTAATTAGTCATGTGAACAATATTAGATAAGATGATGCATGTAGGGAATCATTTAATGTAATAGGGTATTTATTATTAATTCTTGATTGCTATTAAAGAGGTTTTAATAGATCTGTTGTAACTTCTATTTTAAGTCAAATTAAATTTGGATCTGGGGTGTACTAGATAGAGGGCATTAATACAAACCTGTAGGAATTAGATTTAACCTGAACGGAGTTGTAGATCTTTTTTTTATTTAATTACTTGTTGGGGATATACTTTCCGGGTATACCCACAGGACTCGCTGACCAGGGTGGCCCACCAACAGGTTAGAGCTTTGCTTCACGGGCGGCCCAGTCATAGAAAGAGGAGGAGCCAGTTCCGGCTATGACAAGGCCCAGAAGAGTTACTGACTTAGGCCTGTAGTATTACTTATAGTCCAAGTTGTACATAGTTACCGACTCTGTAACGTAGCCGGATATGTCTCTCCCTATAACCCTAGGCCCCGGTGACTATAAACCGGCCCAATGGGAGCCTTTAGGGAAACACAACTCGATAGACAACCACAACCAACTCGCATAGGCTAACCTCTCTTGTAATCCATTGTAACATCCGGCTTACACCGATATATTACTGGGTTGCTAGCAGGAGTAGGATCCGATCACCGCAGTTGGATCTGAACCTGGGTAAACTTGTGCTCACTGCTCCTGGAACATCCGACGTCTCACACCCCATATTTCCAACGCCACTAGGACCCCCTATGGCGTACTTGTCGACAATCCGACGCCAGTTGGCGCCCACCGTGGGGCAGGTGACCTTTGGAGCATCGTTCCAGGCAGAATCTGCGCGTGGAGGAATCGGCAAAACAATCGCCATGGTCCGCGTGGTCTACGCCAGTGATATCCCTCTCATCCTCCTCGATGAGACTTGGATTCCAGCTTCAAAACCTGTGACGACCTACACAATCATGTCAATCGGCGAGATCGATATTTATCTCGGTTTCGCTGAACCCGCCCAACCCACCCTAGAGGTCATGACCATGGCGGAAGAAAAATCCGGATCTACTTTGTCCGTATAGGCGGAAGAGTTCAGGGTCTCGGAGAAAATCAAACCCACCCAACCCACTCCAGTAGTGGAAGAAGAAGTCAGATCCGATATCTCCAGCGAGATCAGATACACAGACGAGGAGTACATCTGCTACGGATCCAGCTTTGCTGACATCGAAGCGGAAACCAAATTATACAAGTACCTTAAGAACATGAACAAGAAGAATCAGTGTTTCGTATACCACATAAGCACTGGATCTGACTCTGTCGATGCTGGAGCTGATAGTGACTCGGTCCTAGACGCGGTCGAAGAAAACGCCGACTTACCGGGTTCCCCAATGGAGTAAATCATGTCGCAGGAACTTCGAGACTTTGACAAAGAGATAGAGGAGTACGAGCAACAACACGTCTCCAGACAAATGCCAGGTGAGCCGGAAACTCCTCCTAGTCCATATGATAGCATGGATGAAAGCTACACCTCGCAGGATGACATGGACACCGGAGATTCCTCCGAGGTTTACAAGCCAACCATGACGGAAAGTACCGACGGAATCTTATCCCCCGGTACCGGACCAAAAGCCGTCTTTGCCACCGATACGCATGTTAAAGCTACTGGGCGGTCAAAGAAGAAGAACAAGAATCCGACTCCGGCAGAGCCAGACGTCGAGGAAACCAACGAAGAAAAAGTTGATGAAGATATCGAGATGTAGAATCAGGACGGAGATCCGATTAATCCCACCCCGATCGATCCTCCTGTGGATGGACATGTTGTCACCAAGGGTGCACACGAGGTCTACGGAGATGCTCTCACAATTCCATTCCCAATAGCTTCGGATCTTACGCCGGAGGCACTGGCGAAAAGGGCTGAGGACCTGGAAAAGCACCGCTTGTTTTTTCTTGAAGAGGTCGCACGCCTCGTCGAGATGAGACAACAGTTAGATAGTGATCCTGCCAGATATCAGTCAGATTTCAAGCGACATCCAAACAAAACAAGGGGAGGTCTGTTTCTTGCAAACAAGAATCCGAATATCCACAAAGATCTATTCAACGGAAAAGATGGAGAGAAGATCCGAGTTTACAACATGCTGGTGGAAAACGCTGCTACAGCTCGAGCCATCCTCGCCAACAATCCGTCTCCACAACAGGTCTAGCAATGTGTTGCATTGCTAGACAAAGGATTAAAGCAGCAGAAGACGGCCGCGTCATTCAGTGGCAAGCTGGCCTCAAAATCCGAGTTTTGCCACACTGGCGCTGACGAAAGCAGTGACATAAGGCTCCACATGGATACGTCTCAACGCTACCTTCCCCGTGGAGAAGAAGAAAATTCCAGGACTGGCTCCAACAACCACTCGCCGCCGGCAAGATCGGCAAGAGTTATTCCACGCGTCAAGACGCCATCAGGGCAATGGTTCCTCATCAAGACCATCGTCGGCAAAATAATCGCTATAGAGAAGATCCGGAAATACGCCGCCAAGCGAGAGGAGCAAGATGGGCTAAGGATGCCACAACCGGATCGTCCTGAAGCTAGTAGGGACGATGCCCGAAGAAATAGGCATCAGAGTCAGCATAATGAGGTTCCACCGCCACCACCAAGGAACCCAGCCAGAAATAATCCACCGGGGCCACCATCGCCTCCCAGCAGTGACCATGAAGGATCACGTCGTAGCCACGGAAGCCGCAGGGGCGGAGGCGGCAACGGTGAGAGAAGAAGAAAAAATCCGACTCCACCGCGCAGAAGCCGCGAGCCTCCAAGGCGCAGATCACTCTCGCCAAACAACACTCGCCATCGCATCGAATCAAACATAAAAGCGCGACGGTATGAGGAAGAAGATGTGTATGTGGGACCTAAGTGCTTTGGTCCACGTATACGTCAGACAAAATTTCCGGTTGACTTTGGCATCACCAAACACATTCAACCCTATGATGGCGCAGCTCGGCCAGATACTTGGCTATAGGATTTTTTCCAGGCTTGCTGCATCGCCAAAGGAGGAAACAGTCTGGTTGCAGTCCGATATCTCCCATTGATGTTGAGGAAGACGGCTTGATCATGACTCAATGAACTGCAAGAGAATTCAATTCATAACTGGTATGATATGCAAAGTGCGTTCTTTTCAAACTTCGAGGGAACATATAGAAGGCCCTGCACAGTCGGAGACTTGCAGTGTTGCACCCAAAGACCCGGAGAAACTTGCCGGGATTACCTCGGACGATGGATCGATATGAAGAACTCCTGCGAAGGAGTAAATGAGCAAACTGCGATAGAAGCTTTTATTGCAGGACTTCCAGTCGGACTTTTACATCACAGGCTGAAGCGTGACCACGTTACAGATTTGGGAGAAATGATAGAGATGGCAAGCAAGTATGCTGACGCTGATGATGATTCAGAAGGGCTACTAAATATTCTGGCCAATCCTAATGCGGCCAAACAGCCAAAGCAAACTCAGAAGCGCAAGAACACCTCAGACGAAAAGCCGGCTCTAGACAACACAACTGTCAACGCAACGTTCAGATCTGGAGGATGAGGAGGGCGTGGATGCGGCCGTGGTAGAGGCCGAGGAACTTCCCGAATCCAGGGTAGAGGAGACCAACAACCCGGAAGAACCTATATCTGGGCTGAGATTGTCAATAATCCGTGTATCTACCACTTGGATAGTAACGGAGGATCTACCCATACAAATGCCGAGTGTCGTTTCAATGAAGACATCAAGAAAGACGAATCCGCTGGCTACAGAGCCAAGCGACGAAAAGGAAAGAAAAATTCCGAGAAAGGAAAGGAGCCCAAGGAAGATTCCAACATGGAAGAGGCGGAAGCTACCGCAGAACCCAAGCTGGATGGAAAAAAGACTTTTCCGACTAAAAAGACGCATACGTCTGCTTCCTTGGATCTCAACCAGCTAAGGACAAAAAGGCGGTTATTCGTGAGCTCAATGCCATGGTTCCGTCTGTCCCCCAATTCCTGGACTAGTCAGAGGTGACTATCACCTTTGATCGTTTAGATCACCCGAGGAAAACACATCATCGGGGCAAGTACCCTCTGGTCGTCAATCCTCTTATTGATGGCTATGAGTTCTCAAAAACACTCATGGATGGTGGGAGCAATATCAATATCCTCTACATCAAAACACTCCACCGCATGAAGCTACACAAGAGCCAGTTGAGTTACAGCAGTGTAACTTTCCATGGCATTGTACCAGGGAGACAGGCAAATTCTCTAGGTGAGATTACTCTGGACGTGATATTCGGAACCCGAGATAATTACCGGACTGAGCCACTCTCCTTCAAGGTGGTACCGTTCAAAAGTGCTTACCACGCCATCTTCTAAGGCCCACCATCATGCTCATGGCCCGTCCCTGTTACATCTACAACATGATTAAACTTCTAGGTCCAAAGGGCGTAATCACCGTACGAGGAAATACGAGGAAGGCGCGAGAGTGCAACGAAGGATCTGCTGCCTTCGCCGAAGCCGTGCTGCACGCCCAGGAGTACCAGGAGATCAAGAAGACCATTAATCCGTCCGAGATGCCCGCTACAAAGAACGAGGTGCTGAAGCCAAGTTTGCAGTTCAAGGCATCAAAAGAGACGAAGAATACGTCGCTGAAGGAAGACGATCCCTCCAAGACGACGAACATAGGGGTAGGCTTAGGCCACGCATAGGAAAGCTCGCTCGTCGAGTTCCGCAAATCTAATGGTGATATCTTTGCATGGCATCCATCTGACATGACCGGAGTACCTAGGGAACTTGCCGAGCACTCTCTTAATGTGTACCCAGACACTAAACCCGTCAAACAGTCCTTACGACGGTTTGGTGATGAAAAGCGCAAAGCAATAACCAAGAAATTAGCCCGCTTAGAGATAGCGGATTTCATAACAGAGGTCATCCATACAGATTGGGTGGCAAATCCTGTACTCGTCCCTAAAAAGGACACCATTGATTTAAGGATGTGTGTTGATTATACCGCTTTGAACAAGGCATGCTCAAAAGATCCGTTTCCTTTGCTAAGAATCGATCAAGTTATTGACTCAACGACAGGGTCGAAATTACTCTGTTTTCTCGACGCATATTTCGGATATCACCAAATACCGATGAAAAAGTCAGATCAAATTAAGACGTCTTTCGTCACTCCTTTCAAAACCTTCTGCTACAAAACTATGCCTTTTGGCTTAAAGAACGCAGGAGCAACACATCAACATACCATGCAACGTTGTCTCAACGACCAAATCGGACGCAACGTCCACGTATACGTAGATGACATAGCAGTTATGTCCAAAAAGAAGGAAACTTTAATTTTCGACTTGGATGAAACGTTTGCTAGTTTATGAATATTCAACATGATGCTAAATCCGAAGAAGTGTTTCTTTGGAATTCCAGCCGGAAAATTGTTAGGTTTCATCGTCTCTAAGCGAGGCATCGAGGTGAACCGGTACAAAATCAAGGCTATCTTAAACATTACCAGGCCGACTCGCCTGAAGGACGTACAACGCCTCATTAGTTGCATTGCAGCGGTGAGTCGGTTCGTCAGCCGGCTCGGTGAAAGAGCCGCACCTTTATACAAACTCTTGAAGAAAACCGACAAATTTGTCTGGACCCCAAAAGCTGAAACTGCCCTGCAAAGTTTGAAAGATCTACTTTCAAATTCGCCAGTTCTTGCAGCGCCAGAACCTCAGGAACCTATGTTACTCTACATTGCAGCGACCAACAAGGTCATAAGCGTGGTAACAGTAGTTGAGCGCGAGGAAGAAGGCCACAAGCATAAGGTGCAGCGGCCAACTTATTATCTAAGTGAGGTCCTGACAGAATCAAAACAACGGTATTCACATCACCAAAAGCTAGCCTATGGAGTGTTCTTTGCATCTAGAAAGCTACATCACTATTTTCAAGAGCACAAGATCACAGTAGTGAGCACGGCTCCTCTGCAAGATATAATCAACAACCGCGACGCCACAGGACGTGTCGCAAAGTGGGGAAATAGAGCTTGCAGCTTTCGACATTGAGTACAAACCACGTACAATAATCAAGTCCCAAATTCTCGCCGACTTTGTCATTGATTGGATAGAAACGGTAGAAAACACATGCCCTCCAGGCGGATCAAAAGCACGAGGAGGCTCGGCTGGCGTGGTGCTCAAATCACCCCAAGGAGATAAGCTGTTCTTTGTGTTGCAAATACACTTCACGACAACCAATAATATTGTCGAGTACGAAGCACTGCTACATGGAATACGCATGGCCAAAAACATTGGCATATCAAGACTCATGTGTTACGGAGACTCGGATTTAGTTTCTCAGCAAGTATCCGACATCTATAACGCAAACAAGAACATGACAACATACAAAGCTGTTGTGGATGAATTATCCAAATCGTTCGAGGGTTTTGAGGTTTAACACATCCCTCGAGCAGAAAATGAGGAAGCAGATGCCCTATCAAGAATAGGCTCTGCGCGGAAACAAGTACCGGATGGAGCTTTTGATAGGGCAAAGGTGTCCGATCTTTCGATGAGATGGTGATAGTCGATTTGGTGGAGTTCGGGCTTGACGATCCGACTACACGTGCGAGCACGAGCGCCAATGCAATCGCTAGGCCAATCTCCTGGAGGTTACCGATTCTGCGGGAACACGATCAGCCTGACCAGCGAGGGTCTTAATTCCTACCTGAAATCGAGAACAAGTAAGAACTAATATTGCAATCAAGATATTGCGGATTAAGATGAAAGCTTTATTGAAAAGGTGGGATCCTGTATAGGTGCGAAGTACAAGAGGCCTCTGCGACGCTCGAGCCTTGGCTGAAAGGGCAAAGGTGTCTGATCTTTCGATGAGATGATAATAGATTTGGTGGAGTTCGGGCATGACGATCCGACTACACATGCGAGCATGAGCGCCAATGCAATCACTAGGCCAATCTCCTAGAGGTTACCGATCCTGCGAGAACACGTTCAGCCTGACCAGCGAGGGTCTTAATTCCTACCTAAAATCGATAACAAGTAAGAACCAATATTGCAATCAAGATATTGTGGATTAAGAGGAAAGCTTTATTGAAAAAGGTGGGATCCTCGAACGATAGGTGCGAAGTACAAGAAGCCTCTGTGACGCTCGAGCCTTGGAAAAGTTGCTACGATGGCTAACTTAATGTCTAAACAAAATCCGAGTCTAGGGTGACGGCTATGGGAAGTATTAATCTTGAATATTTCGTCCAAGCCTTCTTTCTTCATTATGGTGGCCTCAAAGTTCTGAAATCTTCATCCGTGGCCTTCTCTTGGATCATCACATGCTTGCTGCCATCTCCATGCATGGCCATGCTCCAATGCTTGTCCCTCTCATCCATGCTTGGTCCATCATTCCTAAGAGTAAGAAATACATCTGATTTAGGCAACATCATATTCTCATGTATGTGAGGAATAGTTCCAAGAAACGAAAGTACCTGATAGTTAAGTTGTTTGGCAAGAGATCTTGTAATGGGTCCTTGTATGTGTGTAGCTGTAGGTACAACGGTTGTATCAATAGAAGGGATGTCCACATCATGCTCCCCTTCTTGAATTGAAGTTGTCCTCGACGCAATCTCATCTTCCTCACCAAAGTAAGGCTTCAAATCTGCAATGTTAAACGTAGGACTAACCGTACCAAAGTCTACAGGCAACTCAAGTTTATATGCATTATCATTTATTTTCTCTAACACCTTAAAGGGACCAGTAGCACACGACATTAACTTAGACTTGCGTAAATTAGGAAAACGATCTTTACGCAAATGTAACCAAACAAGATCTCCAACATCAAACACAACATGCTTTCTCCCTTTATCCCTAGCAAGTTTATACTTAGCATTCATGTGTTCAATATTATCTTTAGTAGTCCTATGCAAGTTTAATATCATTTCAGCGTATTGTGTAGCATCCAAATTATTTTGCACCGAAGAAGGTAAAGGCAATAAATCAATAGGTGCACGAGGAACAAAACCATACACAATCTCAAATGGGCACATCTTTGTGGTAGAATGCAGCGAACGATTATAAGCAAATTCTATATGACGTAAACACTCTTCCCACAATTTTAAGTTCTTCTTTAAAACAGCCCGCAACATAGTAGACAAAGTTCTATTTACTACTTCAGTTTGTCCATCAGTTTGGGGATGACATGTAGTACTAAACAACAATTTAGTCCCCAACTTAGCCCATAAACATCTCCAAAAGTGGCTAAGAAATTTAGTATCACGATCAGAGACAATAGTATTTGGCACACCATGCAAACGAACAATTTCACGAAAGAACAAATCAGCAATATGCGCAGCATCATCCGTTTTATGACAAGGAATAAAGTGTGCCATCTTAGAAAACCGATCCAAAACAACAAAAATACTATCCCTCCCCTTCTGTGTTCGTGGCAATCCCAAAACAAAGTCCATAGAAATATCCTCCCAAGGAACACTAGGAACAGGAAGAGGCATATATAAACCATGTGGACTAAGGCGAGACTTAGCTTTTTGACAAGTAGTGCAGCGTGCCACAAATCTCTCAACATCTCGACGCATACGTGGCCAAAAGAAGTGTGCAGCAAGAACATCCTTCGTTTTCTTGACACCAAAGTGTCCCATCAATCCTCCTCCATGCGCCTCCTGTAACAACAAAATACGAACAGAACTATCCGGAATGCATAGTTTGTTAGCACGGAACACAAATCCATCATTGAAGACGAAATTGTTCCATGTTCTACCATCTCTACAATTCTGCAACACATCTTTAAATTCAGCATCATGCACATATTGTTCCTTAATAGTTTCTAATCCAAATATTTTGAAGTCAAGTTGAGATAACAAAGTATAACGGCGCGACAAAGCATCAGCAATAATATTATCTTTACCCTTTTTGTGTTTGATAACATAAGGAAAAGACTCAATAAATTCAACCCACTTTGCATGACGATGATTCAACTTAGCTTGACTACGAATATGCTTCAAAGATTCATGATCAGAATGAATAACAAATTCTTTAGGCCATAGATAATGTTGCCAAGTTTCTAATGTCCAAACCAACGCATATAATTATTTATCATAAGTAGAATAGTTCAGACTAGCCCCACTCAATTTCTCACTAAAATATGCAACAGGTTTTCCCTCTTGTAATAACACCCCTCCCGAACCAATTCCACTAGCATCACATTCAAGCTCAAAAGTCTTAGTAAAATCAGGAAGTTGGAGTAAGGGAGCATGTGTTAGCTTATCTTTCAATATGACGAAGGCCTGTTGTTGTGCATCGCCCCAAACAAAGGGAACATCCTTCTTGGTAAGCTCATTCAGCAGCGCGACAATTGATCCAAAGTCTTTGACAAAGCGCCTATAAAAACCAGCGAGGCCAAGAAAACTCGTCACTTGTGTGACCGTCTTGGGCTGCGGCCAATTCTCAATAGCTTCAATCTTGGCTAGATCCACTTCAATACCCGTGATGTAACAACATAGCCAAGAAACACAACTCGATTGGTGCAAAAGGTGCACTTCTCAAGGTTACCAAACAAACGTGCATCACGTAAAGCATTGAAAACAGCACGTAAATGGTCCAAATGATCCTCTAAAGATTTGCTATAAATCAGAATATCATCAAAGTAGACTACCACAAAACGTCCAATGAAAGCACGTAAAACTTCGTTCATTAATCTCATGAAAGTGCTGGGTGCATTAGTTAAACCAAACGGCATTACTAACCACTCATATAAACTGAACTTAGTTTTAAATGTTGTTTTCCATTCATCTCCTAATTTCATACGAATCTGGTGGTAACCACTACGCAAATCAACCTTAGAAAACATGGTAGAGCCACTCAATTCATCAAGCATGTCATCTAAACGTGGAATAGGATGACGATATCGAATAGTAATATTATTGATAGCTCTACAATCATTACACATGCGCGAAGAACCATCTTTCTTAGGTACCAAAATAATAGGAACAGCACGGGGGCTAAGGGACTCACGAATATGATCTCTGTCGAGTAGTTCCTGAATTTGGCGTTGTATCTCCTTTGTCTCCTCTGGATTGGTTCTATATGGCGCGCGGTTAGGCAACGTAGCACCAGGAATTAGATCAATTTGGTGCTCAATTCCTCTAATAGGAGGTAGTCCTGGTGGCAGCTCAGCGGGAAAGACGTCCTCATATTCCTGTAAAAGGTTAGCAATGGCGGGTGGCAAAGAAGGAGGCATATCCTCAAATGAAAACAAAACCTCTTTGCAGACAATTGCATAACATTGAGTATTGTTTACATCTAGTTTAGCAATATCAATTTTATTTGCAAGCATACATGGACTCTTCAAACGAATTTCAGTAGCATGGGTAGAATCAGATTTAGTGTTCTTTGGTGGTACAAAATCTGCAGCAACAATCTGATTCTCACTTTTATTTTTCTCCTCAGTTTTAGCTTTACTAGCTCTAGCAAGATCATCTTTTAAAATCTGTTCGGGAGTCATAGGTTTTAGACCAATTTTCTTTCCATCATGCATAAGAGAATAGTGATTAGTTTTGCCATTATGAACAGATTCTCTATCAAATTGCCATGGTCTACCAAGTAACAAAGAACAAGATTGCATAGGTACAACATCACAATCAACAAAATCAGAATATATACCAATAGTAAAATGCACGCGTACCGTTCTTGTTACCTTGATCTTGCGAGAACTCTCAAACCATTGGATGTAATATGAATGTGTGTGTTGTCTTGTTGGAAGTGCAAGCTTCTCTACCATCTCAACACTAGCCAGATTATTACAACTCCCTTCATCAATGATGATCCGTATAGCTCTTTCCTTGACAACACCACATGTTTGGAACAAGTTATGGCGTTGATCTTGCTTAGATTTGCTCAATTGCACACTCAACACACGTTGTGTAATTAAGCTCTTGTATTGATCAGCAGCTTCAGCTCCCATTACCTCTGTCTCTTCATCATCATCATCAGAATTGTCTCCATCTCGAGCAGAAATAAGGGCTAATGTATCTTCATCAAAGTCACTCGCTGAATCGTATTGACCATCATCCCGCACCATCATCACACGTTGTGTTGTGCACTGTCTCTCAATATGACCAAAACCCCAGCACTTGCGGCATTGTATATCCTTTGTCTTACCCGTGGAAGCCATAGAAGATGCACTACGAGTAGGAGCATTGGATGACGGTGGAGGAGCAGCTGGAAATCTTGTGGTGGCCTTGGATGTGGTAGTAGCTGGTGGCGAATCACGAGAAGGAGGTGCTGATTGTCGGGATGTCCAAGTGGATGTGCTACCTGCAGAATTATTAGTCCTCCTCCATGGTGTTTGGCGATCCTGCACTTCACGTTCATCTTTGCAAGCAAGATGAAACAAACGAGTGATAGAATTATATTCCTTATAATCTAATATGTGCCGAATGTCCTTGTTTAATCCACCAAAGAAACGTGCAAGCATTTGTTCAGTAGATTCAACAAGACCACACCGAACCATCCCCGTTTGCAATTCCTGATAATACTCTTCTACAGAATTTTTCCCTTGCTCTAAACGTGTCAGATTCTTTAGTAAATCACGTTGATAAGTGGGAGGCACAAAACGAACACGCATAGTACTTTTTTAAAGCAGTCCAAGTACGAGGAATAGTAGTAGGATTTAAATGACAATACTCAGACCACCAAAGGAAAGCAAATTTAGTAAATTCACATGTAGCACCACTAACACGCATATTCTCTGGATATTTTAAACATGCAAAACGTTGGTCTACTTCCATCTCCCATGTAAGATATGCATCAGGATTATATTTACCCTCAAAAGATGGAATATTTAATTTAAGCTTTGCAACATGATCATCATCACGTACCGGTGGTCGAGCGTTGCGGTGGTAATATCAGGGACGACCAGCAGGGTGTGGAGGTTGTTCAACCTCCTCGTCAAACAGATCGTCGTCGGGGTCGTAGTAGTACCCGTCGTCTGTCCCCAATGTTGCAGCAGCAGCCGCAGCGAAAGTCTGAGTCGAAAGTCCGAGAAAGGCCAATGCAGCGTAGTCACCGAGCGGTGGTGATCGGAATGCGCCATGCGCCATGCCGAGGTGCCAATGGGACGGGTGCGGGTGGGGGTGTCGGCAATCTGGCCAAAACCTCCTTGAACCGAGCTTCAAGCTTGTCGTTGAAGGATTTCTCGAGCCCATCGATCTTGTCCATGGCGTTGGTGAGCTTGGTGCATCCACATCTTCAGCGCGACCGACCAAGAGCTCGGAGAAGTGGGCATGTAGTTCTTGGTTCGTCATTGTGGCAGGGTTCCGCGAAGTATCTGTCATGGTTAGTCCTTTAAAAAGCACAGGTATATACTACGTAAATATGGTGGAAGGCACACGTAATCCGTCAAGCAATATACGAAGCTCTTACAAGTTCTTACCAAACAGCAGGAAAAGGTGATGTGCAACCGCGAGGATCAGTGGGTCCAGAGATTGAACCGAGCGATTACCGGGAGTCGAGACACCCCACGTGGAGAATATCTGTGGAGCTCTGGGAATGCTTAGCAAAGGGGTTAGCAATTATCAAAACAGCAATGCAAAAGTTGAAAGAATGCTCAACGACGGTACTGTGCTGGTCCTAGGCTAGACCGTACTAGAGACGCGAGCCTAGATCACCAACGATGTCATGACGCGACACAACAAGCAATGTATGATGATATGGCACCCTGAAAAGCGAACCGAGATGTCAAAAATCACTATGATGGCGAGTGTCTAGAACTGATCTAAGGGGTCTAAAAACAGGTTAGCCCCAAATTTTTTTTTCGAAATTTTTGTAGTATGCTCCGGAAAGTGCGCAGGTGCCAAAAAAATATCGCTATAACGGCCGATGGAGAAAAGTGATCCCCGGGGTCGAAAAACAGTATAGACAGAAAAAAATTCGGAGGCGGTTCTAGATTTTTTTCCTCTCCTGGACTTACGACCGAACTCTTAGCTTGACACGGACTTTAGCTCAATACGGAAACAATCAAGGAAGGAAAGTAAAAAGAAATAACTAGGAAACAATAACTCAACTCGGACTCGTGCAGCGGCAGGAAAGGTGGTGGCGGTGTTTTAGGGTTTATGGTGGCTGGGTGTATGGCGGCGGAATATGGTGGTGATCAGCGAGTGTGGCGGTGACTACTGTGATCAGAACTCGAAACTCTAAGGGACGAGACACTAAGACCAGTAACTCGACGTGACGATGTAGACACAAATTCAACAATGCAAAAACTGAATTGATAATGCGAGGCGTAGATTGGTGATGGGATGGATCTAAACTCTAACTATGTTATTGGCTTTTTCGGGGGTTATAGGTAAACCAGATCTAATCTACGAAAGCAGTAAAATCTCACCGAGCAACCTGAAATCTGATACCACTTGATAGGGCAAAGGTGTCCGATCTTTCTATGAGATGGTGATAGTCGATTTGGTGGAGTTCGGGCTTGACGATCCGGCTACACGTGCGAGCACGAGCGCCAATGCAATCGCTAGGCCAATATCCTGGAGGTTACCGATCCTGCGGGAACACGATCAGCCTGACCAGCGAGGGTCTTAATTCCTACCTGAAATCGAGAACAAGTAAGAACTAATATTGCAATCAAGATATTGCGGATTAAGATGAAAGCTTTATTGAAAAGGTGGGATCCTGTATAGGTGCGAAGTACAAGAGGCCTCTGCGACGCTCGAGCCTTGGCAAAGTTGCTATGATGGCTAACTTAATGTCTAAACAAAATCCGAGGCTAAAGTGACGGCTATGGGGAGTATTTAAGGAGGAAAAGGTGGGGTTTCGGCCAGCCATAGAAGTGGTGGCCGAATCCAACCCTAGAAGTCCTTTTCTCCTCAAATACGGACTCTAAAAAGTGGCTAATTAAAATCCTGCGAAAATTACATGGGCCTGGCCCAAAATAAAGGTGTCGCAGCACCATATTAAGCTATGGACGAATTTGTGAAGTATTAATCTTGAATATTTCATCCAAGCCTCCTTTCTTCATTATGGTGGCCTCAAAGTTCTGAAATCTTCATCCGTGGCCTTCTCTTGAATCATCTCATTCTTGCTGCCATCTCCATGCATGGCCATGCTCCAATGCTTGTCCCTCTCATCCATGCTTGGTCCATCATTCCTAAGAGTAATAAGTACATCTGATTTAGGCAGCATCATATTCTCATGTATGTGAGGAATAGTTCCAAGAAACGAAAGTACCTGATAGTTAAGTTCTCTAGCACGAGATCGAGTGATAGGTCCTTGTATGTGTGTAGCTGTAGGTACAATAGTTGTATCAATAGATGGGATGTCCACATTAGCTTTTCTAGAGCATTTAAGGGTCCCCTCCATAGTCGGAGTTGATGAGGACTATCCGACAAAATCTGACTCACCTTTAATAGCAGTTCTGGCTGTAATTCCCAGCTGGACAAAACCCTATCTGGATTTCCTGATAGACGGAAAATTACCCGAAGACGAAGTCTTGAGCCGGCAGATTGTCCGACGAGCAAAAGTATACACTATAATAAATGGTGAGCTCTATAAGCGGAGTGTTTCTGGCATGTTTCAAATATGTATTTCTTGAGAAGGAGTGGAAATCTTAAGAGAAATCCACGAAGGCGAGTGTGGTCACCATGCTACAGCCAGATCCTTAGTGGCAAAAGCTTTTCGACATGGATTCTTTTGGCTTACAACTAAGGCAGATGCCGATAAACTGGTTAAAACATGCAAGGGCTGCCAAAAGTACGCACATCAGGCACACGTTTCGGCCGAACAGCTGCGAACAATCCCTATTACATGACCATTGCAGTCTGGGGGCTTGATATGGTAGGGCCATTTTGCACGGCAAAATGTGGATTCACTCACCTACTAGTGATGGTGGATAAATTCACAAAATGGATTGAGGCTAAGCCTGTAATAAGTTGCGATGGAGCCACAGCCAGAAGATTCGTCGAGGACATAATCATCAGATTCATATATCCGCACGGTATAATTGCTGACAACGGGAGCAACTTTTCCATGGGGGAACTTGCCGAATTCTGCGAAGAGCAAGGGATCCGACTTGATATTGCATCAGTCGCACATCCACAAGCCAATGGACAAGTCGAAAGAACTAATGGCCTTATTCTACAAGGAATCCAACCTCGTCTCGAAGAACCGCTTCATCGGGCTGCGGGGGCTTGGGCGGAAGAATTACCGTTTGTTATATGGAGCTTGCGTACAACTCCTAACATGTCAACCGTCTATACTCCTTTCTTCTTGGTCTACGGTGCAGAAGCAGTTCTTCCGAGTGATCTGATCCATCAAGCTCCACGAGTCAAAGCGTATATCAAAGAAGATGCAGAATTTTCTCGGCAAGACGATCTCGATATAATCAAAAAAGTACGCGTCGTTGCTAAACAAAGATCTACAGCCTATCAGCAGAAGTTACGCAAGTATCATAGTCAGAGAGTGCAAAACCGTTCTTTCAGAAAAGGTGATTTGGTTCTCCGACTTGTGCAAAAGAGAAAGCACAAAATTTCCCCAATTTGGGAAGGATCTTTTATGGTTAGTAGAGTTATGCATAATGGGTCATATTATTTAACCGACATGAGACCAGTTAAGGAAAGACCTGATACTCGGAAAAAGAAGAGAGCTGGTGGCAGCATATACCCGGATGAAATAGACCGTCCATGGAATATTGCACAACTACGTCCCTTCTATTCTTAGTTATATTTCCTTGTAATCATACATGTACATATTCAAAGTGAAATAAAGTATTGGTTTTCTCATATTGTTATTTTTGAGACGTTTTTGCCATCTTATTTCCAAAAGAGCATGTAACTTTTTTAAAAATCCCAGAATACTTGAAAGTACTTTATGCTCATGTTTGTTCTGGTTACGATTTTTGAACAATCTAAAAAATGTTACCTTAGTGTACAAAATTTAAATTATTATCTATACTTTGATTCTTTATCTGATTGCTTAGACGCGGGCATTTTCCGAGTAATGAGTTGTTGGTACTGGAGGTCGGCTTTGTTTCTAAGTTTAAACTAGTTTAGAAATTGCGCTCCATTGCTCGACAAAGTTTTCGTGCTAAAGGTTGGCCGACCCATGAAAGGAACGATGCAGAGATCTAGATAAACCGATAAGTATAGACTAAAAAAACATAGTGCTGCGGAGTGAAAAGTATAAAAATATATAAACAAAAAAGTGCTAAGATAGTAAAAGCTTCAGTTTTTACAGACCAGCAGAAAATAAATATTGTAGCCATCATTACATTGCCATAAGTTTCAGATAATGCATACAAAATGTTTATGCTGCAGGTGATAGTGATGAAGCAGGTGGAACACTGGAATTATCAACAGTGTCGCCCTCGGTCTCAGACACAGAAGCATTGCTGATTTTTGGCTCTTGAGGCGAAGGAGGCACGTCGACGGATTCAAAGAATGACATCGTATAGTTGGTCATCTCCGCCACCCGACAAGCGTAACCTACACAATATTCTTGGATGGCCTTGATATCTTGCGGGTTACCCTCATCCTCCTCCTCGGCAATGCCCTTGGTGACGTGCCAGATTTCCATTTCACTATGGTGGCTGATCACCATGGTCAGAGTTGTTTGCGCATCAGTCCGAGCGTAGGAGATCTTCCAGTCCTCAATCAACTTCGGAATCTCCTTCACTTTGTCCCTCACCTCGTGCACTGACATTTTGTGCAAATCAGAAAGCTTTATGGCTTCGCCAACTTCTTCTAGAGTTTGGCAGAAGTCAAAGAAGACATATCCAACGAGCTTAATGCGCTCGAGGCAAGGTTCAGAAGTGGAGGAGTCATAAAGATTCAAGAGGGCTGGGAAAGAGCCAAAATTCAAAATTCCGACTAAACGAAAGTCGAAAAATGAACAACACAAAGAAAATATTCGGAAATCTTACCAAACATAGAGTGATTCCATTCAGCATGCTCCTTGCGGAGGCTGTCTAGTTCACTTGCAGAGGCCTGGGCAAGATCTTTTTGGATATCAAACTCCTTCTTAAGATCATCAAGTTCTTTATCTTGGAGGGCTAGGAGCTTCTCAAGCCTCACGGTCTCGTGATTGTTTGATTCCAAGACTGCAACTACGGTTTTATCCGACTCCACAGTTAGGGTCTCAAGCTTTTCCCGGAGTTTAGTGTTCTCTGCCTCCAAGACCTTGAAGTTTTCGGCCTTCTCCACCATCTTACTGTATTGGAACAACACTTCTGCAAAGGCAAAAATATCAGTCCGATAAATCACATCCGACTATGACAAAAACATTTAACTGATAAAGAGGAAGCCAGAAAAGTTTACCTTCTGCTTCATCTTTTTCAACTTTTAACTTTGAATTTTCAAAGCGCAAAGCTGTGATTTCTTTGCGCTTGTTGGAAATATTCTTGAGCAATTCCTGGTTGGAAGATGCAATTTTCTGTATGTTTAGAGACGGAATACCGTCTGACGGCTACTAAGACTCGGGCTACAAATTTAACTAAGTAAAATTACAGCACGAGCCTTGGGGGCTACACTACATCGTTCTTTTGCAACCTTAAAGCATCAACCCGGATCCAATGATGTTTATCCGACTTTATGCTTGGGGGCTAGAGGATATGATAATAAATGCAAATAAGAATCAGAAACTTACAATGTGTTCTAGATGCAACTTTTCAAATCCGAGCTTGGTGCTGTGAAACACCTTCTCGGTAAGGGTGAGGAACGGAACATCCGTCGCTGGAAGTTCGCCAGATGCGACTTTAGTGTCCCGGACCAAAATCTAGTCCAGGAGGCTAACCAGCTTGACGTCTTCCTCCTCTTGGCTCGCTGCCTCTAGAGTCAAGGTTTGCTTGTCAAGACTGGTTTGAGCCATTCTGAGGATCTCTTCCTTCTCTTTCCTCTTGAGGCCAGGGACAGCTGAGTCAATCACCTTATCCACAGTACATGTGGTCATAACCATGGGATCTTTACCCTTTACGGGTTCACCCTTGTCAGTTGCCTGGTCATCAACGGTGACCAGGGCTTTCGAGATTTTACCAGCGTCAGGGGATGTAGAAGCTCCCTGGGCTGATGGAGTTGTGGATGGGGTCGACGGCGGCACAACTAGAGAAATGACAAGCTTCTGCTGACGCATCTGCTTGCCCATCTTTCTTTCCGGCTTAATCTTGCTCTTCAACGATGATTTAACTCTAGAACACAGAAATCGTAAATATTAGGTGTGCTCTGGAAAGATAACAAAGGTACAAGAGTACTGAAAACGAAAGGTGAGATGATTACTTTTTAACTACTGGCAACACTTGGCTACCAGCAGCTACAACTTCCTTCGCCTTACGCTTCTTGGATTCGGAGGCGGCAACTTCTTGCACCTCATCATCCTCCGTTGCCTCCAGGTCGTTTGAACCATAGCCCTCTAGTGGAGCTATCTCAGACTCAAAGAGTTTCTCGAGCTGACAGAATCGGAAAAGCATTGATGAAAATAGAGTCGGAGAAAGAACCAAAAGTCAAAAAAATAGTAGAGAAGTCGGGGAAATCGAGATGTGGACATCTTCATGGAACATCTTAACTTAAACTTTTTCTTTTTTCCTTCGACTCCTTCTTGAAATATAGGGTCCTAGTCTATAGTTGGAGAGAAGAGTCGTTCGGGCTGGTTCAGCTCATCCTTTTCTCACGGTTGATTTGGTGCACAATGGCCCTGGGTGTTTGGAGAATTGAATTCGTGTGCAACCAAGTGTGTGGATCAGTCGGAAAACGAAAAAAAAAAACAAAAAAAAAGAAGTCAAATTAACCGGATCGGGACGGACGATGTATATATACATCTCTTGGAAACTCGAACTTTCTTTTTCTTCTCTCTTCCTTTGATCAAATATGCATGAGGGGTCCTATAGGAGAGAGAGAGTTCGCTAACCTTAACCCTTCATCCTTTCTTTTCTCGGTGATTTGGTGCATGAGGCGGTCTCCGTGGTGCTGGAGAGGCTGAATTCGGTGCTCCAACCAGCAGTGGATCAAGTCGGATCCACGAAGCCCCTCATGCTTCATCAGAAATTCGATCCGCCTCTTGGCAAGGATCAAAATATCTGACAGGTCCGGCGCCTCCACGTCCCATGAATATTGGTGGGAAGCAACGCCATTGGCGAACGCCGAAAGACCTTCCACCTTACTCGGAGCCGAAATATCCTTATGATAAAAAGAAAGTTCCGGCCCAATGTTTGACGGACTCACTAACATTAATCCTAGGATAGATCTGATTCCTCCTAAGGACTAAGCTAAGAGTGCCGATGACATAAGGCACACCGACACTGATGGAATTCTTCCGAGTACCATAGTAGTACCGAAAAAGGGTGAGACTTGGCCTAATGCCAAGAAACCCCTCGCACGGAGCTACATGAGCACTAAGCTCAAGCAGAGAGTTGGGAGGAAGATTGTGGAGTTGCACACCGTAATGGTCGAGGACCTCGACGAAGAAGTTCGACGGTGGTAGACTGAGGCCGCGGTCGACGTGAGTGCTGAACAACACCCTCTCGTCGTATTTTAGCGCGGGGATGGCGTGTCCAGCAGCGCTCCGCCACGCGCCTGCAGCGATGAACCCCTTACCCTCCATGACTTGGAGATCCGTAGTGTCCATGGCGCTGGGATCCATAGACCCCGCATATTTTTCTCGTCCGCCGCCGACGAACCCGCCGCCATCGCTCCAGAGGACGAGGCAGACACCATAGTTTTTTGGAGGAAGATGTGCTGGTGGGGGAAGGAGATATTTTTTCTTAATGGTGTGCAGATTGGAACTAGTGCAAAGAGCTCAAGGAGTACAAGGAAGCAATGAATGAATCGACGGAGAAGTGAATCTGAGAAGAAGGGTTTTCTCTCCTCTTATTTTCCTCTGCATCAAGATTCGTGTGGTGAGACGCGCGATTATCGGCCCCCTTATAGGAGAGGGGGAGTTAGCTTCCTCGCGACTCTTCCGCCCCCTCGATTTTCGCATAGGCATTGAAACAGCGTTCTATTCCGTAAGGAACGGACCCACCAATGGTCGTGCTGATGGAAATCCTATCAGTGATGGGACCTGGCCTATAAAGTTGTCAGTCAGCACGCCGCTTTAAAATCCGGCTTATGTTTCAAATCAAGCAACGGAAAGATCAAGGTCAGAGCAGAATATATCCGACTCAACTGACTCGGAATCTTACATCAATGAAAGAAGGTTTTGGGAACCCTTCAAGATTCTCAAGACAAAGAAAACATCAAGATAGACAATTTATCCGACTTCAGATCTTGGAGACTTCCGGAGGCTACTGTTGGGGATATACTTTCCGGGTATACCCACAGGACTCGCTGACCAGGGTGGCCCACCAACATGTTAGAGCTTTCTTCACGGGCAGCCCAGTCAGAGAAAGAGGAGGAGCCAATTTCGGCTATGACAAGGCCTAGAAGAGTTACCGATTTAGACCTGTAGTATTACTTGTAGTCCAAGCTATACATAGTTACCAACTCTGTAACGTAGCCGTATATGTCTCTCCCTGTAACCCTAGGCCCCGGTGACTATATAAACCGGCCCTATGGGAGCCTTTAGGGCAACACAACTCGATAGACAACCACAACCAACTCGCACAGGCGAACCTCTCTTGTAATCCATTGTAACATCCGGCTTACTCCAATATATTACTGGGTTGCTAGCAGGAGTAGGATCCGATCACCGCAGTCGGATCTGAACCTGGGTAAACTTGTGCTCACCTCTCCTGGAACATTCGACGTCTCATACCCCATGTTTCCAACGCCACTAGGACCTCCTATGGCGTACTTATCGACAATCCGACGACATTACTATTTAATAGAGTTTAAACCATTTAAATATTATATTTCATCGAAAGTTAAATCTAAGCCCAGATCTTTAATCTACACAAAAGTGTGAATCCAGGGACATATTATTTATATTTTTTAGTTCTATAAATAATTTATTATGAATTTATTACTTTGAAGGACTATTAAAACAAATTAATTATTTACCAGTCATCTATAAAGTTAGATTTAATCTGATAATATTAAAATATGTAAAATTATATTCGATTTGATATATTATACACATTTGTTCTAATGGATTTTACAAGTTGGATCTATAATATGCATTTTTAATTTTATATTAAAATCGAATGGAATATTCCGCTGACTATGTAGGTTGACTATGTAGGGGGGCTGACACGGCACGACATGGCGCTGGCCTAGGCTGACGAGGCAGGCTAACAAGGAAGACGATGTGGTGCTCGCTGATTGGATGGTACCTATTCACGAACCTGATCAGATCCCATCCATAGAGATTGGATCTAGAGGTCAAGAATGGATCCTTCCGAGCACAGCGGCCGGGACGGTAGCAACGACAGTGGACACGTCGGAGGTTGGTGGCTCTCTGGCAGTCTCTGGTGATGGCTAGGTAGTCCACGAGATGCATAAGAGGATGGTTGTCACGATGGGATGCTCGGTGGCTTTCGTTGCTTCTTGTAGAGACGACAGTCGAATGGAGCATGGTAGACATCGGAGAGCTCCGGCGGCGTAGTGTGGTTGACTTGGTGCTCTGTAGCTGATAGGAGAGGGTCAGGGGAATGCGGTCATCCACAGGGGAGGGAACAGGAGGAAAACAACAAGAGGGGCGACGGAACTTATGGTGGTGTTGACCTCCCGAAGCTCCTGTTAATGGCGGCAGCATAAGATCGATTCGTGGCTAGGGTTTACGATATCAGGAATAAAAATGAGAGGGAAAGGTGCGGGGGAATGGAGGGGGTGGCATGCACAAGGGGCAAGGGTGACCGAATCACGCGGAATCGGAGGGGTATATGGTTCAACGTCAATAGTTTGTGCGGGGTACAATATTTGTCTGAAGCTAGAAGACGACGGGGCTGGAGGTCGGCAGCTCTCTAGCATCAGCGAGGGAGAGGAGTGCGCTGGCTGGTACTAGAAACAATGGGTCGGCCCAATGGGCTGGCTCTACGTTGCATGCTACTTTCCAAGGTCGCCTGCAGTGAGTAGGCTAGGTGTCCGGCATGGGCTAGATGGCCGGGTAGGTTAGGTTTAGTTCTTTTATTATTATTCTTTATCTTTTTCTATATTCTTCTTTTCCTTATATCTTTTTCATACTAATTTGTTTCTAAAATTTTAAAATATTTAGTAGATCCTTGTCAGGTCATTTTTGTACCCTTGTCTTTAGTTAAAAATATCGTATTTATAAAATCCTTATTTAGTCCTCATAGGAATATGTTCAAAACTGTTTAGGGTTAGGGTTTTAAATTCAAAATTTTGAGATTTTTGCATGAATGCAATGCAATGCTTATGAATGACATGTAAATACATTTTTTTCTAGTCCCAATTTCTAAAATCTTGGTATGTTACAGACTAACCCCCTTAATACGAATCTCGTCCCGAGATTTGAAATAGCTAGCAAGGTGTGGGTGGTGTTCTTGAAAATACTCTAGCTTCCATGTAGCTTATCCTACTATGGATACATTCTCGAGGAAAACCCCCTTAAGAGAATTAAACTTGGTATCTCCAATGTTAACTATTGCCCTATATCTGATTCTTCTTCCTTCTGGTTGTGAGTATAGTATCCATCTATCAGACCTTGATTCTTCAGGGAAATTGAGTTTGGCTTGGTTCCATCTTCAGGGAAATTACTAGTGCAATGTCCCAACTTCTTGCACTTGTAACATTCAATGTCGCTGAGATCTCGATTTCCATTGTGGTGATGGCCATTGCCTCCATTATGGTTGTGTCCATTGCCTACATGCTTGTGATGTCTAGAGTTTCCATTGCCATCATGGAAGGTACGGTCATGATATGATCCCAAATTTTGATCATTGTACTTCCTCTTGCATTTTCCCACTTGCTTATGCTTCCCTTCAAGAATTCTAGCTTTGTCCAACAGCTCCTGGAAAGTAGGACAATAGATAACTGACAATTGCAGCGAGAGATCATCACTAAGGCCATCTAGAAACCTCTCTCTCCTCTTAGCATTAGTGTCAACATCTTCAGGTGTGTAGCGTGACAAATTGTTGAACTCCTCTATGTAGTCTGCCATCGTGCAATTAGTTTGATGCAGGTTGTGAAACTCCTTCCTCCTCAGGCTCAGGCCCCCTGAAGGGACATGTTTGGTCTTAAAACCTTCCTCGAACATGACATAAGTAACTGTATCCAGTGGGTGGGTGATCTAGAATGTGTCCCACCACGAAGTAGAAGGTCCCTCCAGTAAGTGAGCAGCAAATCTCACCTTTTCAGCATCGGTACAACCAACAGTATGATTACAAATAGATGATCTTGATCATGAACGGAGCTCACAAAATCTAAACATGATAGCACAAAGGAGGAGAAACAACGATCTAGCTACTGTATGGACCCATAGTCCATGGGTGAACTACTCACGCATCACTCCGGAGGCTATCATGGTGATGAAGAAGGCCTCTAGGATGATCTCTCCCCTCCAGCAAGGTGCCGGGAAGAGCTTCAGATCCCCCGATCTAGGGACGATGGTGGCGGCGGCTACAGACTGTTTCGTGGAGATTTGATCAGGTACTTAGGGTTTCTACATCGGAGTGCTTTTATAGGCGAAACGGCAAGGTCGGTGGGCGCTCGAGGGGCCCACACCTAGGGCTGTGTAACACCCTCATATCGGCCCTATACAAGTTTTAGCGATTCCTGCCAAACCCGCATAGAAACGATTCAAAGGTACCCACCAGGCACTTGCGTGCGGGTGAAAAATGAAGTAATATCATTACACAATAGTCCATGATGGAGCCCACAAAACAGATATATACAACAACGACTCAACGAGTCAAGAATACAGATATATAGTACAAAGATCCAAATCACCTTGAAAACTATACAACATCCGAGTACGGATGAGATGCAAATTGAGCCAGGAGCCCTGAAGAATAACCAATGGCGTCCATAACCCTGCCCAGGCAAAGCCGGAAGGGTAAACCTGCTAACGACGTTGATCTCAAAACCTGTTCAAACAAAAGAGGTGACGCCAAAGGGCAAAGGTAAAAGAGAACGGTCAGTACTGAGGCTAGTACACGGCGAGTCTTGGAATGCAGTGGTCCTCACCTACATAGATATGGTGGACTGAACTGGCAGCGAAGCATGCACTAAACATTCTATAGAGGCTCGATAAAACTGTCGGCTATCAGAGAGGGATAAGAAAGACCTATTCGGTTCTAACCTGATACTAACACCAAACATACCCATACTGTATTTCCCCCTCGAGACCAAACGGGGAAGTCAACCGAGGAAATCACACAGTTGGGAGTTTTATTCATTCCGTTATAGTTGCGGTAATTACTAATCATATATAGATAGCATGAGTCATCCTGATAACATAAGCAGTGGGCAGTTTTAGTTAACCATTACATTGTAGTTGCAATACTTACTAGTCAGATACATATACCATGGGACATTCAAAAACCCAGCAGTTGTTGGTACTTTCCGTGGTACTAAAGCTGATTACTAGTCATTTCAAGGTAAAATTTATAGCACTACTTTAGTTATAGTTGTCTGTGATCGAGATACTGTGCTCCAAGTCGTCCATAACCGCGGACACAGCTTTCAGAAAGTTTTACCCTGCAGGGGTGCACAAATAGCAACACACGCACGATCAACCTCGGAAAAACCAAATAAAAACCCAATGAGGCATCACGACAAAGAAATCGCAAGATTCATATAATATTTCAGGGGGCCACCCCACCAAGCTACCCTCTACAAAGTTGGCCGGCTCCGAGACGGACCTAGAGGTTTGTGACGACGATTGTAAATGACTGGGAACCCGAAGGTATGAGTGGGCTTGTCGATACCGCGAAAATGTGGCACGGGGTTCCAAAACAGTACAGGCGCTCCACACGCAATAGTAAATAAAGCAGTAAAGCATGGCATAGTCATGGCATAAGTACATGATAGTAATAAATCCCCAAACTACTTCATGGCCCCAAGAAATAAGATATGACTCAAGCTCATGCTAAGGGGATTCATGGTCCCACATGTGGATAGTGCGAATATTTAAGGAATAGGTATCAAGTACTCGGGGTCCTACGGGACACAAGTGGACAGTTAAAAACCAAATAACACCTATTGCCCACCTGTGCCTCTACATTATTTACCTACTTTCAATATTAGTTGTTAAACTGTAATTAAAGCCATGATCATTTCCAACATAAAACTTATGGCAGCCTTCCAACAACTGTGGTACGTGATGGCACGCAGAAGCACTTGAGCAAGCGACTACAACACGCAAGGCCAACTACCTACCAAATAACATGTAATAGGATGTGTCCATGGCAATATATGGGCTGGAGGAAAGTATGAAGGGGTACGGAATCTATAGCATCACAACAGGTAGCAATAGATCAACGGGAGGAAGTAAAGGCTAGAAATATAAAATAGGTAGAAAGGGAGAATGTTTGCCTGAAAACATTGCTGAAGGTTCACCGGAGATCGATTCGACACTCGCTTCAACTCATCGTCCTAATCCGTTAAGAATCAAAGCACTAGAAGAAATACCGGATGCACTATTTAATACTACGGTAGAAGATCGGGCATGATGTATGTATGATGTATGACATGGCAAAGGTACGATGCAATTAGACAATATTAAGCAGAACCAGGGTCCCAATATTTACTTAGATGGTTCTAGTTGTTTAGATGACCCGCAATTTAAATGTTACCTTAACAAGCAAAATTATAGCATCGGTTCGCTACACAAATTTAAATGGGGCCAATATTAGACTAGATTCGCCTGCATATGGTCTCCATATTTAATTATGAGGTGAATTGGCATAGGGCCCCAAACCACACAATATGAGTGCAAGCATGTATAATTATATGCAAAAGGTAGATATCAAATATTATAAAAATAGGGGTCTCGGAAAAGGGGTCACACATCTCTGTATCGACGATCTTGGTTCCGAGGGGTTCAACGGGGTTCGGGCGCGCCGGGATCGGTCTTCGGATCCGGGGTCTTGGCATTCCAGTCCGGTGTCGGCCATCGGGTACCGTGGGTTCTCGGAGTGGTTCCCTCGGGTTCAAGCACCGGTGGTTCCTCGGGTGGCTCCATATACACCCTTCGGTATCATCGGCATCAAGCCGGTCTTGTCGGTTAGGGGATCTTAACGTGTCCATGTTTGGAGATCTTGAGATTAGGAGTGACACGATACATGGACCAGGAGGGAATCGATGCTGCGAGGAAAACTTGACTACCTGAGTTCCTGGGCAGAGATGTGATGCACGAGAGAAGACAAATAAAACATATGAGATGAAAGGTAGCTGGGAATCGCGGTTGCTATAGAGGAACAAACAAAACAATCACGATGGCCTCACGAAAAACAAGAGGCGCGGAGGTGAGATGCCTGGCTGCTACGAATGATGACGACCGAAGAGGGGTGGCGCTATAGCACCTCTGCGAGACGGCGAGGGCGGTGCTGTAGCCTGCAGGGGCTGGTGCGCGTGTGGCGCCCGCGGGAAGGGAAGAACGACAGCTGCTCGCGAGGGGCACGAGGAACTCGGCAGCGAAGCAGGGGGACATGGTGGCGCTCGATGCTAGGGCAGATGATGGCAATCTCGGGCGCTGGCGAGGAAGGACGTGGCCAGAGGGAGCTGGCGCTGGGGCGGTCGTGGTCGGCGGCATGGAGGAGAATGGCGTGTGACGGCCGGACAGTGCCGATGTTGCAGACCGGGGGTGGGGTGGCGCTGCATGGGCTTGGAAAGGAGATGACCGACGGTGGCGGGGGAGCTCGGCTCAGGCAGAGCGCAGGCCGGGCCCAGGTCGCTGGCGGCGGAAGGGCCTAAGGCCGGTGATGGTGTATGGCAACAGGGAAGGCGAGGCCCTAGGCGGTGGAGGCTCGCGGGGCTCGTACGACGAGGAGGCGGGTTCCCGTGCGGGCGGAGCTTGATGGCGGCAGAGAGCGGGAAGGGAAGAGGAGTTCCCTGGCGGTGGAGGGGACTCTGAGCGGAGATGAAGGAGACATGGTGGGGTGGTTGCGTTCGGAAGGAAGGAGGGGCTCGAGGGGTGGGGATCGAGCGGAGCCAGGAGGGGTGGGGCCGGGGTACCGTGGGGGTGAGAGGCGTGCTAAGGATGTTTGGGGGTGACACGGGGAAGTGTGGGCGGGTGCGCACTAGCGTGTCGGGCTGGGTCAGTGAGGCAGTGTAGCGTGCACACGTGTTGAGTGCGGCGGGTGTGCTCTGTGTGGGTGGCGGCGGCGGGTAGATCTAGGCTAGGGTTAGGGACTAGGTGGTCTAGGGTTTGGGGTGGTTCTAGGTTAGGGTTTCCAGTGGGATTGGGTTGGGCCGATTGGGGTGGTAGGTGGCCAGGCTTTCGGGGTGGGCTGCCTCCCCCGATCAAAATAGTTTTATTTTAAGAAAATATTGTTTGTTTTAATATTGGTAAAAGATTCTGTAATTAGTTTTAGACAAACAAAATTATCGGGAAAGACCGGTTTTGATTTGAAATAAGATAGGGTATTTGGGAAAACAAGATAGACTTTGTAAAATTAGTTTTGACGAACAGATGCATGCATTCATGATGATGCACAAAACAAAACACCAGGCGGTTTTCTAATAGTGATTTTAACCGAGGTGCTATAGGCTGGCGCCCCCTAGGCCACGCCGCCCTAGGGTGTGGCCACCTCGTGGCCCCTCTTCGGCTGCCCTTCGGACTCCGTGTTCCTTCTGGTAAAATGTTGACTTTGGCTTTTGTCCCGTCCAATTCCGAGAATATTTCCTCTGTAAATTTTCTGAAACCAAAAATAGCAGAAAACAGGCAACTGGCACCGCGGAATCTTGTCAATAGGTTAGTTTCGGAAAACGTATAAAAATACCTCAAAGTGTAGACAAAACATAAGGAAGTTGATACAAAACAAGCATGGAGCATCAAAAATGATAGATACGTTTACGACATATCAAGCATCTCCAAGCTTAACTCCTGCTCGTCCTTGAGTAGAGTGATAAAAAGAGTAATTTTTTAGGTGACATGCACCATCACAATCTTGATCAAACTATTGTAAAACATTGATAGCTGGGATCAAAGTACTCTAAACAAAGGATCATGAATAACAATGCAGTGAAAGACATTTGTTTGTTTCACATATAGAAAACATAGCATGTGTGGTATTTAGCTTGTCCTTCATGGAGTAGCAAAACATAAATGCATAGGAAACCTTAAAAGTTCATACGGGTGACTAGATACAAATAATTTAAGAACAAGCAATATCAACATTATGAGTCAATCAATAAGTTTTGGGACAATGCACATAAAACTAATAATGACAACTATGCTCTCTTAATTGGTGCATAAAGAGAGAAGATGGAGACTTAGCAAAAAGTAAGAAGAAAGGCCCTTCACAGAGGGAAGCAGGGATTTCAAGTTTCATAGAGTTTCTAGAAATTATGGTACTTATTAGCTTTCAGCTCTCATTGCCCCTATCATAAGCATCTTAAAGTGATTAAGGTTAAAGTGAAACAAATATGAAGTATATGCTTGACAGATCATAAGTTGGCAATCTCATGTCCCTTGAGTATGAGGGCCGTTCCTCATGCTACTCAACTTTAGTCACAAGCAAGTTCTTTTCATTGTAAGTATATGTGTATCATAGAGAACGGCCAACGGGGTACCCCTTGCTCCTTGACATAGGAGCTATCCCATATCAAAATGACAAGGCAACAGATAATGATCATCTCAGCGATATTTTTATTTGCTATTTCAAAGGTTTTTATTGAGGATGCTTCAGAGATTGCTCACTATGGTTATGCTGCAAGTTTCCACCATGATTAGGCATGGCTTAGGCTAGCCGCCCATGCATTTTTCTAACACATATACAATACTCCATGGACTTACAAGCTCCCCTTTCATTTCACACCGCCGACATCCGTAAACAAAAGATCATGATATCAACTGGGTAATATGTACATGTGTTGAAAGCGTTCCCCATGACAACATGGTTCTGCTAATTCCCAACTTATGAGTGCAAGCATATAGACAACATATATGACACAATGGTTCAAGATTATTAGGTGCAAGAAGTAAAGTGTGCCATCAAGTTTGTGGCAGCTTTAATCACTAATTTTCACATAACAAGTTTAATTTGGAAGATAGATAAAAACATGAATATACTTGGAATGGTGTAACACACCATGCATAGGAATTTATAGTGGACTCTTTGGAATAACTTGGTTTCTTGGGAGTTGGATGCATAAGTAGAGCTTACTCAGTACAAGTGGAGGCTAGCAACAGACTAGCAGCGACCAACTAAGAGAGCAATAATGGCCATAATCATGCAGAGCAACAAAACATTATCAATCAAAGCATAAAGTGATATCACAAGTCAAAAACTAAATGATCATAGAGGCTAGGGTGACTGCTTCATAGTCATAACATGGTGTAGGCATGTGCCAAGACAACCCAAACAAAGCATCAAAGGAGAATACCACAATATTATTCTTTTGTATGCTAAAACAACGCATGATTCTTTCAAGGCACATTAAGAAATATCAATTGGTTGAAACAATTCATGCTACATCAATAATTACTAAGCATAAGGTCAAAGCAACATCTAGTATGACAAGATAAAGTCTAAGACAAAGTCAAAACAAGTGATGTGGCTCAGATCACTGTAGAGCTTCGTTGGGAGACCCCAAGAGGAAGGTATGATGAGTACAACAACAAGTTTTTCCATCAGTAAGAAACCAAGGTTATCGAACCAGTAGGAGGAAGGAAACGTCTCAAAGGTGTTGCTAGCAACTGGAAACCTGCACAACACAAACTCAAGACTTTGCCCAAACGAACAGTGAGGTTGTCAATCTCACCGGTTTGCTGAAAACAAAGGATTAACTGCATGGTGTGGAAAGTAATGGTGGTTTGTAGATAGTAAACAGTAATAGTGGAATATGTATCAATGGTAAAGATTGGATAGGGGTCCATACTTCACTAGAGGTGTTCTCCTTAATATAAGCAAACATGGCGTGCTGGGTAAACAAATTACAGCAGGGCAATTGACAGGACATAGCAAGGCATAACAATGCAATACTAGACATTCAAGATCCTATGAGATTCGATTGGGCAATACAACAAGAAACATAGACCGCCATCCAACTGCATCTATGACTAGTAATCCACCTTCAGGTTATCATCCGAACCCTTTCCAGTATTAAGTTGCAAGCAACAGATTACTGCTTTAAGCAAAGTGTGTAAGGTAATCCACTTGTTCCATGAACAAGAGGCCGTTGTTTTCTCCCTAGTAGCAATAACACATCTACAACCTTAGATATTTCTGTCACGTCCCCAGATTAAATAGAGGCATGAATCCACTATCGAGCATAAATACTCCCTCTTGGAGTCACTAGCATCTACTTGGCCAAGATAGCTACTAGAAACGGAGAGCATGCAAGATCACAAACAATATAGACATGATAGAATCAATAAGATAGAACCATTAATCAATCTGACATAGTAATCTCAATATCCATCGGATCCCCGCAAACACAACATGCATGATTACAAATAGATGATCTTGATCATGAACGAAGATCACAAGATCTAAACATGGTAGCACAAAGGAGGAGAAACAACCATCTAGCTACTACATGGACCCGTAGTCCAAGGTGGAACTACTCACGTGTAAGGTTCCCAACCTTTAATAAGGTAGAGATCCCTGTGTTTACAATGCTAGTCCCTGGATCAATAGCTAGCATCCACAGTTAAGATGTAATATCAAGAAACAAAGGTCATAATACAACTTTATAACCAGGAATAACATAATTTATTACATCTTACATAGCTCATTTGGCTATCTCATTACAATGCAGCAGAATATAACAATAGCATGGGGTCCTTCATCTTCAAAGTGCCACAGGCAGACATGTTGGTTGTAGACTTGTAATCCTAATCAGTAGACTTTACTAACATCAAACAAACCTGCAACATAACAAGTTACAGCCACAAAGGGTCAATACATTTGAATTGTATTGGCAAGTGATACTATGGTAGTATAGTGGAGTCTATCATCTATATGCATTTGGCTAAGTGGAGCTTAGTCTTGCATTGCTCAAAATAGATTTTCCTTATCATTTGTAAACACTAAGTTTTTGCTTGACAAAATCATTCCCAAGGCATCTCCCAATAGAAATTGGTGATCCTTCAACCCTTGTTCAACCACAAGATTTTAACTTAGAAATTTGGATGAGGAGATTCTTGATAGCTTCCATGTCTTGATGCTCAAATTGTCCTTTGCCAGGGACATGGCTAAGTACTTAGATTTTACACTCTGCAGAGGTGGTGCACTTTCCCCACAAGACTTGGTTTCACCAAGACAAGATCTTTCAGAAGCCTTCCCTTAGACCAGAATGGACGCGCTCCAACCTATCAATACCCTACCACCAACTATCCATTTGGCTAAGTTATTGCAACCTATATGATCCAGGCAGAGCCCATAATGCCAAGTGGCTGCACTTGAAGCTTCTCAACATTTGACATCTCAAATCTCTTTGTTCCTGGGTGGCCATCCACAAGTGAGATACACAAGGTAAACCATATAAATGGGCCTTGTGAACCACTAAACACAAACAATTCCTTCCATTCCACCCAGGTGATTCATTCACTTAGTTGTTTTATTAAACAAAACACAAGTCCTTGACTTAGAAATATTCCATAGTGTGAATATATATTCCACCCTTGTTTTCTACTAGCTAATCTAAGCATGATAGTAGTAGGAATCTTAACTTAGGAAATTTTACTCAGGTTTCATCTACTAGGATTTCCCATGGCATAGTTTACACTTAGCAAAAATTCCATGCAAGTCCTACATAGAAATATCACTAATGCATAGTGAAAATAATGGGACAAAAGTATGAAGCATCACTTTCCTTTTTGGTAGAGATTATAAGTTCACTCCTTGTATTTACAATGATCACACTCTTCAAATCACTACAATTCAATCAAGCAAGGGCACAATTTCAATCTACCATTCAAGCAACATCACATAAATTAATAGAATCAAAACAATGCATGCAAGCATGCCAAACATTGTTTTATTTACAAAAGTGGTTTATAATAGGTTATAAACATTCTAAAACACTTATTGGTCATTTTATAAAGTGGAAAAACTATTTGCAAAATATTTTACCTATAAACCATTTTCAAACCAAATCATTATTTTATGTGGTTGAAAATGTCTTTATCAAAGTATCAAACTTTATAGGGTTTACCAAATACATTTTTTAATCATAAAACTTGGTTCTTGGGGTCATAGAGTTTATTCCAAAACATTTCCCAAAGGTTTTCTTCAAAAAGCATTTTTAACAAATAAACAATATTTTTATTTGACTAGAAATGGTTTCAATCAAAGGTTTATTCTTTTGCTTCACCAAATATATTTTTGAAACCACAAATTGATTTATATGGTCATTAGGTTGAAAACAAACCATTTGCCAAAGGTTTTATCTCAAAAATCATTTTAGAACAATTTTTATATTCTAAACATGCATACACAAGTTTCTGCAAAAACAATCAATTTAACAGAAGCATTTTACTAAACAAAGGGCATGGTCAGAAAGCACTTGTCTTGCTGATTCCATTGATATAAAATTTGCAAAATTTGGACTTGTGGTTTGAAAGTTATGGATTTTACAAAATTAAGCAACAAATAGATCAAATCGTGATTTTTATAAACAGGCAGGGCCACGTGGCTTGATCCTATTCGTCTGTACCGCTTCATGCGGATCAACAGTTGTGAGGCGTTTGATCTAAAGGTGATCGTGCGGCGCAGATCAATCAAAAACGGTTCGCTAAGTTCATCTAACACAACCACATGATTTGCATCTAACGGCTCTCAACGCTCTAACCATGTTACGGGCTATGGCGGCGGTGCGCTTCAGCGAGAGGTTCACGGTTACGAAGCATAGGAGAGGGAGGAGACCATTACCGAACTCGCCGTGACATGCTGAAGCTCAAGGTGGTTGAAGTGGACGAAGGGGCGCTCGGAGTTGCTGGCAATTCCTCGCCGGAGTTCAAGATGGCGTCGATTGTTCTCTGTCGTCGTCGAAGGCGAGGCTTCGGTGCATGCCATAGGGAGAGGAGGGTATGGTTAGATGCGCAAAGACGTAGCGAGGATGCGTGCGTGAAAGAGAAAGAGAGGGGCGGTCATTGCCAGCCAGGGAAGTGTCGCCGGAGTGAAAGCAGACGGCGGCGCGCTCGGTGGTCGTCGTTGCCGAGGTTCTGGGGCGCGCGGGGGCGAGCTGTTGCCACTGGGAGGTTCAGGGAGTGATGGAGATGATTCTTGCATGGTCGAGAGAGCGAGGGGCAACGGCGACTGGCCGGAATTGAAGGTGGAGCTCGCCGGAGGCAGTGGCAGTGTAGTGAGAAATTGAGCAGTCTGGGGGCGCACTAGGGTGGGGATTTGAGGGGGAAACAGTGAGGAGGGAGAGGCAGTTAAGTAGGCGGGGTCGCGGGGCTGGGTTATTGCGCCATTACCGAGCAATTAATCGAAGAAACCGTTGGCAGAACGGCCGGGGGAGGACGGCGTGGTCTACGCGCGAGTGGAGACGATGGTGAGGTGGCGGTGGAGTCGCCTGGCAGCAAGAGAGAGAAAAAGAAAGTGGGGTCCAGCGGTCAGTGTCTTTGCGGGTGGCTTTTCCGGTTTGAAACGTTTTCCTGCGGGGGAAAGAGAGGGAGTGGGCTGCTGGGCCTTAGTGGGCTGCCAGATGGGTTGGGTCTGATTCCATTTTTCTTATACTAAACCTTTTTCTTTTTTATTTTGAATATTCTGATTTGATTTTCATTCAAACAATTAAACTCGAATTCAATCCAAACTACCTCCAAACTTTGTGTTGATTTTAATTCTGTTTAACAACATATTTCAAAGTCCAAAATAGAATAATTCTTTTATTCATTTAGGATCTATTAATAATTAAATAAATAAACCATAGTCTTTAATTCAAATAGGTTTTAATTTACTTAAAAAACTCTTTTTGAAAACTAAATAATACCAAAATCTTTTCAGTAGGTTTCATTTGAAAAGCTAAAACACTTGGAAATCTTATTTAAAATAAATTAACAAGTTTTAGTGTTTATTTAAAATGGAAAAGCCTTTACTTTAATAAAAATGGATATTAATAAATCCTCATTATTTTATTTAAATAAACCATTACTCTTGTTATCAAGTAGTAATATTTTATTTCAAAAGCTTGGCCAAGATTTAATTTGGCTCTATAAAATAATCCTTATTTATATTTCTACTTTGCTTTTGAAAACCAAATCTTTTTATTAAAAGATCCAAAAATAGTGATTCCAACTATTATAACTTTATTTATTATTTGTTTATCTTTTTAAATCCCTTTAGGATTTTATTTGATCAAAATAGGTTTTGATGTTTCCAATTGGAATCAAAAAGTTTCTTCTCACCCTAAAAATCAACAATTGTTTATTTTTTTATTTATTTTTCACATTACAAGATTTGGAAAATCTTGGGATGTGACAGGCTACCACCCTTAAAATAAATCTCGTCCCGAGATTTGGGAAGGCTAGGGTTACAAGTTGGCTCAAAGCAACTAGGGTACTACCACCCTTAAAATCTTTCCAACTAGATTACATCTTGGCTTGCTTGGGATTTTGATGAAGCTTCTCTGGACACTTGTCTGCATAATGGCCTAGCTCTTTGCATTTGAAACACATCACTTGGCTAATATCTTTCTTTTCCTTTGATATCATTGCCTCTTGTTTATTTCCTTGGTTCTTCTTCTTTTCTGGGCAATCACTGGCATAGTGTCCCATTTCTTTGCAATTAACATTGCAACTGACTTATGTCCTTCTTCTTCTTTTTGGGTCTCTCCAAAGCTAGGAGTTCTTCTAGTTCATGCTCTTCATACTTCACCACAAAGGTGGGAAATCTTTCTCTCTTCTTGGGGAATTTACTAGAGATATGACCTTCTTCTTCACAAGAGTAGCAACACTTTGTGATCACTTTGGATTTGGCCTTATGATGCATAGTTTTGACTTTGCCTTCATCCTTCTTGGTAGAAGTTGTTCCTTCATGAGGGTTTACAAACTGTTGTTGCACTCCACCTTGTTTCCTTTGTTGAACTATGGTATAGATGGGGCATTGGATAGGGACATGATTATTTCCTTCACATAGGAAACAAGTAGCTTGTGATGTGGGGCATTGATTTGTTGGATGTTTCTCTTCACATTTGGGGCATTGATCTTGATGCTCCTTGGAAGTGTGATCCTTGTTTCCACAAACATTGCAAGCTTGGGTTCCTTCTAAAATATCATCCTTGACATCCTTGTTGTCACAAACTCCTTGGGAAAGGTTGTCTCCCATGTTGATCATTTGAGTGGCCATCCCTTGCAACAATTGGGATTGAATTTCCAAAATTTTTTGTATGGTTGGGTCTAATCCATTGTTGTTGGCTAAAAACTGAGTTGTCACTTGGTTCAACTGGGTTTGGTTTGCTAGTAGTTGTTCTCTCATGTGCATCTCTTGGTTGTTGTTGTAATTCTTGATGTTGAAGTCTCTTGGAGAAGTCATCTGTTTGGGTTGGATTGGGATTAGAATAGGCAAAAGATTTCTAAGGAAATAATTCTAATCACACACATCACAATTCACTCAAGAAATGTGCAAGCAATCACAAACAAACACTCCATTCAAACAACAAGTTTCAAGCACATTTTTAGGTAACAAAATATTTCCTTTGCTACACCACATAGTTTGGTGTGTTTGATCTATACTTAATATGGTGGTCCATCTATATGGTTCACTTGAGATCTTTCCATCTTTCTGGTTGACTCCTCATGAATGAATTCATGGTTTCCTTGGGAAAATTCTTGTGTATTGGTCACTAAGCTTCAAAGGTGATGATGATTCCTTCTAAGTTGTGTTTCCTTAGTCCTCAAGTCTTGAGCAACATTTCTTGTCTCACTTGTAGTCCTTAGTGATATCCAAGGTTGAAGTCCTTGTTGAGAATAAGGTTGAAATCACTTGAAGATGTTGAAGTCATTAGAGTTGATGAAGTCCTTTGCTCATGGTGAAGTCTTTGGCCATGGAGTAGGTTTTGTCCATCAAGTTTGAAATAGAAGAGATGTAGAATCAAAACCAAAATGGTTGAGGAAAGAGTTTACAAGATTGTTTGTAAATAAGTTTTGGAATAAATACAACTCCTATTTTCTAAGGGGTTTTGTCCAATCCTAGGGTTACAATCCTACATGCAACACAATTCTCTGATACCATCTGTAAGGTTCCCAACCTTTAATAAGGTAGAGATCCCTGTGTTTACAATGCTAGTCCCTGGATCAATAGCTAGCATCCACAGTTAAGATGTAATATCAAGAAACAAAGGTCATAATACAACTTTATAACCAGGAATAACATAATTTATTACATCTTACATAGCTCATTTGGCTATCTCATTACAATGCAGCAGAATATAACAATAGCATGGGGTCCTTCATCTTCAAAGTGCCACAGGCAGACATGTTGGTTGTAGACTTGTAATCCTAATCAGTAGACTTTACTAACATCAAACAAACCTGCAACATAACAAGTTACAGCCACAAAGGGTCAATACATTTGAATTGTATTGGCAAGTGATACTATGGTAGTATAGTGGAGTCTATCATCTATATGCATTTGGCTAAGTGGAGCTTAGGCTTGCATTGCTCAAAATAGATTTTCCTTATCATTTGTAAACACTAAGTTTTTGCTTGACAAAATCATTCCCAAGGCATCTCCCAATAGAAATTGGTGATCCTTCAACCCTTGTTCAACCACAAGATGTTAACTTAGAAATTTGGATGAGGAGATTCTTGATAGCTTCCATGTCTTGATGCTCAAATTGTCCTTTGCCAGGGACATGGCTAAGTACTTAGATTTTACACTCTGCAGAGGTGGTGCACTTTCCCCACAAGACTTGGTTTCACCAAGACAAGATCTTTCAGAAGCCTTCCCTTAGACCAGAATGGACGCGCTCCAACCTATCAATCCCCTACCACCAACTGTCCATTTGGCTAAGTTATTGCAACCTATATGATCCAGGCAGAGCCCATAATGCCAAGTGGCTGCACTTGAAGCTTCTCAACATTTGACATCTCAAATCTCTTTGTTCCTGGGTGGCCATCCACAAGTGAGATACACAAGGTAAACCATAGAAATGGGCCTTGTGAACCACTCAACACAAACCATTCCTTCCATTCCACCCAGGTGATTCATTCACTTAGTTGTTTTATTAAATAAAACACAAGTCCTTGACTTAGAAATATTCCATAGTGTGAATATATATTCCACCCTTGTTTTCTACTAGCTAAGCTAAGCATGATAGTAGTAGGAATCTTAAATTAGGAAATTTTACTAAGGTTTCATCTACTAGGATTTCCCATGGCATAGTTTACACTTAGCAAAAATTCCATGCAAGTCCTACATAGAAATATCACTAATGCATAGTGAAAATAATGGGACAAAAGTATGAAGCATCACTTGCCTTTTTGGTAGAGATTATAAGTTCACTCCTTGTCTTTGCAATGATCACACTCTTCAAATCACTACAATTCAATCAAGCAAGGGCACAATTTCAATCTACCATTCAAGCAACATCACATAAATTAATAGAATCAAAACAATGCATGCAAGCATGCCAAACATTGTTTTATTTACAAAAGTGGTTTATAATAGGTTATAAACATTCTAAAACACTTATTGGTCATTTTATAAAGTGGAAAAACTATTTGCAAAAGATTTTACCTATAAACCATTTTCAAACTAAATCATTATTTTATGTGGTTGAAAATGTCTTTATCAAAGTAGCAAACTTTATAGGTTTACCAAATACATTTTTAAATCATAAAACTTGGTTCTTGGGGTCAGATAGTTTATTCCAAAACATTTCCCAAAGGTTTTCTTCAAAAAGCATTTTTAACAAATAAACAATATTTTTATTTGACTAGAAATGGTTTCAATCAAAGATTTATTCTTTTGCTTCACCAAATATATTTTTGAAACCACAAATTGATTTCTATGGTCATTAGGTTCAAAACAAACCATTTTCCAAAGGTTTTATCTCAAAAATCATTTTAGAACAATTTTTATATTCTAAACATGCATACACAAGTTTCTGCAAAAACAATCAATTTAACAGAAGCATTTTACTAAACAAAGGGCATGGTCAGAAAGCACTTGTCTTTATGATTCCATTGATATAAAATTTGCAAAATTTGGACATGTGGTTTGAAAGTTATGGATTTTACAAAATTGAGCAACAAATAGATCAAATCCTGATTTTTATAAACAGGGAGGGCCACGTGGCTTGATCCTATTCGTCTATACCGCTTCGTGCGGATCGGCAGTTGTGAGGCGTTGGATCTAAAGGTGATCGTGCGGCGCAGATCAATCAAAAACGGTTCGCTAAGTTCATCTAACACAACCACATGATTTGCATCTAACGGCTCTCAACGCTCTGACCATGTTCTGGCGGCGCTGCGACGGTGGGTGGCGGCGGCGCGCTCGGGCAGGAGGGTTCCGGTGAAGCTAGGAAGCGTAGGAGAGGGAGGAGACCATTACCAAACTTGCCGTGACGTGCTGAAGCTCAAGGTGGTTGAAGTGGACGAAGGGGCGCTCGGAGTTGCTGGCAATTCCTCGCCGGAGTTCAAGATGGCGTTGGTTGTTCTCTGTCGTCGTCGAAGGCGAGGCTTCGGTGCATGCCAGAGGGAGAGGAGGGTATGGTTAGATGCACAGAGACGTAGCGAGGATGCGTGCGTGAAATAGAAAGAGAGGGGCGGTCATTACCAGCGAGCGCGCTCGGTGGTCGTCGTTGCCAAGGTTCTGGGGCGCGCGGGGGCGAGCTGATGCCACTGGGAGGTTCAGGGAGTGATGGAGATGATTCTTGCATGGTCGAGAGAGCGAGGGGCAATGGCGACTGGCCGGAATTGAAGGTGGAGCTCGCCGGAGGCAGTAGCGGTGTAGTGAGAAATTGAGCAGCCTGTCGACGCACTAGGGTGGGGAACTGAGGGGGAAACAGTGAGGAGGGAGAGGCGGTTAAGTAGGCGGGGTCGCGGGGCTGGGTTATTGCGCCATTACCGAGCAATTAATCGAAGAAACCGTCGGCAGAACGGCCGGGGGAGGAGGGCGTGGTGTACGCGCGGGTGGAAACGATGGTGAGGTTGCGGGGGGTCGCCTGGCAGCGAGAGAGAGAAAAAGAAAGTGGGGTCCAGCGGTCAGTGTCTTTGTGGGTGGATTTTCCGGTTCGAAACGTTTTCCTGCGAGGGAAAGAGAGGGAGTGGGCTGCTGGGCCTTAGTGGGCTGCCAGATGGGTTGGGTCTGATTCCATTTTTTTATACTAAACCTTTTTCTTTTCTGTTTTGAATATTCTGATTTGATTTTCATTCAAACAATTCAAACTCTAATTCAATCCAAACTACCTCCAAACTTTGTGTTGATTTTAATTCTGTTTAACAACATATTTCAAAGTCCAAAATAGAATAATTCTTTTATTCATTTAGGATCTATTAATAATTAAATAAATAAACCATAGTCTTTAATTCAAATAGGTTTTAATTTATTTTAAAAACTCTTTTTGAAAACTAAATAATACCAAAATCTTTTCAGTAGGTTTCATTTGAAAAGCTAAAACACTTGGAAATCTTATTTAAAATAAATTAACAAGTTTTAGTGTTTATTTAAAATGGAAAAGCCTTTACTTTAAAAAAAATGGATATTAATAAATCCTCATTATTTTATTTAAATAAACCATTACTCTTGTTATCAAATAGTAATATTTTATTTCAAAAGCTTGGCCAAGATTTAATTTGGCTCTATAAAATAATCCTTATTTATATTTCTACTTTGCTTTTGAAAACCAAATCTTTTTATTAAAAGATCCAAAAATAGTGATTCCAACTATTATAACTGTATTTATTATTTGTTTATCTTTTTAAATCCCTTTAGGATTTTATTTGATCAAAATAGGTTTTGATGTTTCCAATTGGAATCAAAAAGTTTCTTCTCACCCTAAAAATCAACAATTGTTTATTTTGTTTATTTATTTTTCACATTACAAGATTTGGAAAATCTTGGGATGTGACATCACGCTTCACACCGGAGGCTGGCATGATGATGAAGAAGGCCTCCGGGATGATCTTCCCTCCGGCAGGGTGCCGGGAAGAACTTCAGATCCCCCTGATCTACGGACGATGGTGGCGGCGGCTACAGACTGTTTGGAGGAAGATTGATCGGGTACTTAGGGTTTAGGTATCGGGGGCTTCTTATAGGCGAAGAGGCGAGGCAGCGGGGCATCCAGGGTGGCCGCACCCCCCAGGCACAGGCCCAGCCTGGCCACGCGACCAGGGGTGTGGCCCCCTGGTGGCTCCCCTCCATCTCATATTCTGGCTCCGTGTTCCCTACGGTAAAATATTGACTTTGGCTTTTGTCCCGTCCAATTCCGAGAATATTGATTTTCTACCTTTTCTGGAACCAAAAACAGAAGAAAATAGGCAACTGGCACTGTGGCATCTTGTTAATAGGTTAGTACTAGAAAACATATAAAAACACCTCAAAGTGTAGACAAAGCAAAGCAACGTAGATACTAAACAAGCATGGAACATCAAAAATTATAGATACGTTTCTGATGTATCAAGCATCCCCAAGCTTAACTCCTGCTCGTTCTCGAGTAGGTAAGTGACAAAAAGAATATTTTTTAGGTGACATGCACCATTAAAATCAAGATCAAACCATTTGCAAGCATTGAAAGCTGGGATCAAAGAACTCTAAACATGAGCATGCAAGAAGAAGTTCTAACAATAAGACAAAGTAACTATGCATGCAACATGAAAGATTACAAACAAAGATTCATGAATAAGAATGCATTGAAAGACGTTTGTTTGTTTCACATATAGAAAACATAGCATAGTGGCATTCAGCTTGTCCCTCATGGAGTAGCAAATAGATGCATAGGACACCTTCAAAGTTCATAAGAGTGACTAGATACAAATAGTTCATGAACAAGCAATATCAACAATATGCATCAATCAATATGTTTTGGTACAATGCACATAGAACTAAGAATGACAACTATGCTCTCTTTATTGGTTCCTAAGGATAGAAGATGGATACTCAATATAATGGTGGAAGAAAGGGCCCTTCATAAAAGGGAAGCAGGGATTTCAAGTCTCGTAAAGAGCTTCCAAAAATTATCGTACTTGTTAGCTTTCAGCTCTCATTGTCCCTATCATAAGCATCTTGAAGTGATTAAGGTTAAAGTGAACAAAGATGGAGTATATGCTTGACAAAGTATAAGTTGGCAATCTCATGACCCTTGAATACGAGGGACGCTCCTCATGCTACTCAACTTTAGTCACCTGTAAGTTCTTGTCATAGTAAGTACATGTGTATCATAGAGAACCGCCAATGGGGTACCCCTTGCACATGATACATGAGCTATCCCATAATCAAAATAACAAGGCAAGCAGACAATGAGCATCTCAACAATCTTCTTATTTACCATGGGAAAATGGTGCTTTTTTCTCTCTTTCCTCTTTTCAATATGTCTCTTTTTTATAAGATGAAAGCTTCATAGATTGCTCACTATGGTGATGCTGCAAGTTTCCACCATGATTAGGCATGGCTTAGGCTAGCGGCCCAGACGTTTCTCTAACACACATACATAACTCCATGTAATTACAAGCTACCCTTTTATTTCACACCTACGACATCCATAAACAAAAGAGCATGATATCAACCGTGTACAATGTACAAGTGCAATGTTGAAAGCGTTCCCCGTGATAGCACGGTTCTGCTAATTCCAACGTATAAGTGCAAGCATATACAACATAGATGACACAATGGTTTAAGTTTATTTAGGGGCAAGAAAAATAAAGTGTGCCATCAAGTTTGTGAGAGCTTTAATCACTAAACTTTCACATAACAAAATAAATTTTTAATTGGAAGATAGATAAAACAAGAATATACTTGGAATGGTGTAACACACCATGCATAGGAATTTATAGTGGACACTTTGGAATAACTTGGTTTCTTGGGAGTTGGATGCATGAGTAGAGCTTACTCATAAAAGACTGGAAGCGACCAACTAAGAGAGCAATAATGGTCAAAATCATGTAGAGCGACAAAACATTACTAATCAAAGCATAAAGTGGTACCACAAGTCAAAAACTAAATGATCATAGATGCTATGGTGACTGGTTCATAGTCATAACATGGTGTGAGCATGTGCCCAGTCAACCCAAACAAAGTATCAAAGGAGAATAGCACAATACTATGCTTTTGTATGCTAAAACAACGCATGATTCCTTCAAGGCACATTAAGCAATCCTAATTGTTTGGACCAAGTCATGCTACAACAATAATCACTAAACATAAGGTCAAAACAACATCTAGCATGACATAATAAAGTCTAAGTCACAGTCAAAGCAAGCTCCTCTTGTACTATTCAAGCAAGAACTTTCCACTCCTTTCCAACACCAATCAAATTATTTGAAACAACACAACGAGAACGGGGGTCCAAATTACTTTATTCAAGCAAACTAAGCAAGCCACAACCAAAAACTAAAACTAAGATGCTCCAAGAACAACACAATAGTGCATGAAACAATAAAAACAAAGTGTCTAGAAAAGGCCTGAGATTTTTATTGATGAAGAAGGGGATGCCTTGGGCATCCCCAAGCTTTGACGCTTGTACCTCTGGAATATTTCTTGGGGTGACATGTGGTGGCATACCCAAGCTTGAGCTTTTGTCCATTCTTCATCTCATTACATCATTCTTTCTCTACATCTGAAAATTTTCCTTCATACAAAACTTCACACAATCTTCATTGGCAACATTGGTGTATTCAAAAGATAATATACCTTGGGGTTTTAGTTTTAGAACAGCAAAACTTTCACTAAAAACACAATCTACTATAGCAATTCCCTTAAAAAGCTCAATTTCCCAAAAAGAACCCAAAAAGGAATCAATAAGAAGCAAATGCAAATAATGGTAGAAATCTGTCAACAGACCAGCTGGTAGAAACCGATTTTTTCGAAGACCTTCTATTGATCAAATCAACAAAGTGTTGAACTAACGAAAGTTAGCTAACAACATGGGGGATTTAATCAGAAAATTACAGATCAAACCGACTTACAAAGATTTTACACGAAGTTTTACGGTGGATCACAAAAATCTGTTTCGGGACAACAACTCCCCAAATCTTACTTCCCTCTCATTAGAACTTATTATTGGCACAAAAATCAAATAAAAACGATAAGGAGAGGTCATTACTGAAGTAATAACTTCCAAGACTCAAGAAAACTATAGGGTTATCTCCCAAGAAGTACTTTTCTTTAACGCTTTTAAGTTAGGCACAAGAAGAAAGAATCATGTATTTTCAAATGAAGAAGCGTTAACATCAAACCTTGATTTCAAAGAGGAGAAAAGAGAAACTTAACTCTCCTCATAGGGAAGTTTTCAATACCTTTCTTGAATAGAAATTTATATTTAATGGTTCCTTCTTTCATATCAATGATGGCACCAACATTTCTAAGAAAAGGTCTTGCCAAAGTAATAGGACAAGAAGCATTGTATTCAACATCCAAAACATAGAAATCAACAGGGACATAAGCATTGTTAACCATAATAAGAACATTATTAACACTCCCCATGAGTTTCTTTTTAGCATTATCATCAAGTGGGACATCCAAATAGCAATCTTCTAAAGGTGGCAAATCAAGCATTTCATAAATCTTTCTAGGCATAATAGAGACATTAGAACCAAGGTCACATGAAGCTTTGAGATCAAAGTCATTCACTTGCATATTAATGATAGGTTCCCAACTATCTTCTACTTTCCTAGGAATAGAGGCTTTATGTTTCAACTTTTCTTCCTTAATTTTAATAAGAGCATATGTAATGTGTTTGGTGAAAGCTACATTCATATCACTAGCATCAAGACTTCTAGCAAGCTTTTGTAGGAACATAATCACTTTAGAAATATTGCAACCATCAAGATCAAAATCAAACTTAGCATCACTAGTAGTAGACTCATTGGGTTTAGGCATTGTGGTGGGAGGAATAGGGACTTCTTGTGGTTTGGTGGCATCCATGTTGGCGGTGGTAATAGTGCACACACTATTGTTTCTAGCAATTTCAGCTTCTCTTTCCCACTTAGCATGTAGTTGGGCTAACCGTTTAACATTTTCATCAAATAGTAACTTGTATGGCATGAGTAGCAGCAAAGGTACTTTCCAAAGTTTCAGGTTTAGTAGCCATTTTATTAATCAAAGAGGACTATGGTTCAGACAAAGAGGAAATAATTTTCTCAAGATTCATAAGCTTTTCCTCCACAGTCATGTTGAAAGTGATTTGTTTACTAATAAAGTCTTTAATCATGACTTCAAGTTCATAGGGAGCACTTCTAGTATTGTTGTAGGAGTTTCCATAGGTATTGTCATTATTAGGAGGATAAGGCCTATAATTGTTGTTACTACCAAAATTATTCCTATAGGCATTGTTGTTGAAATTGTTGTTTCTAATGAAGTTCACATCAACTTGTTCTTCTTGAGCAACTAAAGAGGCTAAGGGAACATTATTTGGATCAATAGGAGATTTTACATTAATAAGTATAGCCATGATAACATCAATCTTATCACTCAAAGAGGAGGTTTCTTCAACAGAATTTACCTTCTTACCTTGTGGAGCTCTCTTAGTGTACCATTCAGAATAGTTGACCATCATATTATCAAGGAGCTTTGTTGCAGCACCCAAAGTAATGGTCATAAAGGTACCTCTAGCAGCTAAATCCAATAGGTTTCTTGAGGAGAAGTTTAAACCTGCATAAAAAAGTCTGGATAATCATCCAAGCAGTAAGTCCATGAGTGGGACAATTCTTAACCAAAGATTTCATTCTTTCCCAAGCTTGAGCAACATGTTCATTATCAAGTTGTTTAAATTTCATTATTTAACTTCTCATAGATATAATCTTAGAAGGAGGATAGTATTTTCCAATAAAAGCATCTTTGCACTTAATCCAAGAATCAATACTATTTCTAGGCAAGGATAGCAACCATTCTTTAGCTTTTCCTCTCAAGTAGAAAGGAAACAACTTGAGCTTAATAATGTCTCCATCTACATCCTTATATTTTTTTGCATCTCACAAAGTTCAACAAAGTTATTGACGTGGGCAGCAACATCATCAGAACTAGCACCAGAAAATTGCTCTCTCATCACAAGATTCAACAAAGCACGCTAAATTTGATAAAAGGTAGCATCAGGAGCAGGTGGAGCAATATGTGTACTTAGGAAATCATTGTTGTTTGTGCTAGTGAAGTCACACAACTTCGTGTTCTCAGCAGAGTTCATTTTGGCAAAAGTGGAGCAAGCCAACAACAGCAGCAACTAGAGCATGAACTAATTTTTGTGTGTTTTTGATAAGAGAAAGCAAACCAAAAGAAACTATTTTTTTTGGAGTTTTTGATAAAAAGAGAAAAAAACAAGGCAAAAGAAACTAAGCAAAACAAAAACAAAGTAAAGATAAAGGTTGTGAAGGACTCCCCTTGTGAAGCCGTCCTTAGCCTCCCCGGCAACAGCGCCAGAAAAAGGCTTGATGCGGCTCAGATCACTATAGAGCTTCGCTGGGAGACCCCAAGATGAAGGTATGATGAGTACAGCAACAAGTTTTTCCCTCAGTAAGAAACCAAGGTTATCGGACCAGTAGGAGGAAGGAAACGACTCAAAGGTGTTGCTAGCAACTGGAAACCTGCACAACACAAACTCAAGACTTTGCCCCAACAAACAATGAGGTTGTTAATCTCACCAGTTTGCTGAAAACAAAGGATTAACTGTATGGTGTGGAAGGTAATGGTGGTTTGTAGATATTAAACAGTAACAGTGGAAGGTGTATCAATGGTAAAGATTGGACACGGGTCCATAGTTCACTAGAGGTGTTCTCCTTAAGATAAACAAACATGGCATGCTGGGTAAACAAATTACAGCAGGGCAATTGACAAGACAGAGCAAGGTATAACAATGCAATAATAGACATTCAAGATCCTATGAGATTCGATTGGGTAATACAACAATATACATAGACCACCATCCAACTGCATCTATGACTAGTAATCCACCTTCAGGTTATCATCCGAACCCCCTCCAGTATTAAGTTGCAAGCAACAAATTGCTGCTTTAAGCAAAGTGTAAGGTAAACAATCCACTTGTTCCATGAACAAGAGACCGCTGCTTTCTCCCTATTAGCAACAACACATCTACAACCTTAGATATTTTTGTCACTTCCCCAGATTAAATAGAGGCATGAATCCACTATCGAGCATAAATACTCCCTCTTGGAGTCACTAGCATCTACTTGGCCAAGATAGCTACTAGAACAGATAGCATGCACGATCACAAACAACACAGACATGATATAATCAATAAGATAGAACCATTAATCAATCTGACATAGTAATCTCAATATCCATCGGATCCCGGCAAACACAACATGCATGATTACAAATAGATGATCTTGATCATGAACGAAGCTCACAAGATCTAAACATGGTAGGACAAAGGAGGAGAAATAACCATCTAGCTACTACATGGACCCGTAGTCCAAGGTGGAACTACTCACGCTTCACACCGGAGGCTTGCATGATGATGAAGAAGGCCTCCGGGATGATCTTCCCTCCGGCAGGGTGCCGGGAAGAACTTCAGATCCCCCTGATCTAGGGACGGTGGTGGTGGCGGCTACAGACTGTTTGGAGGAAGATTGATCGGGTACTTAGGGTTTAGGTATCTGGGGCTTCTTATAGGCGAAGAGGCGAGGCAGTGGGGCACCCAGGGTGGCTGCACCCCCCAGGCACATGCCCAGCCTGGCCACGTGACCAGGGGTGTGGCCCCCTGGTGGCTCCCCTCCGTCTCGTATTCTGGCTCCATGTTCCCCACGGTAAAATATTGACTTTGGCTTTTGTCCCGTCCAATTCCCAGAATATTGAGTTTCTGCCTTTTCTGGAACCAAAAACAGAAGAAAATAGGCAACTGACACTATGGCATCTTGTTAATAGGTTAGTACCAGAAAACATATAAAACACCTCAAAGTGTGGACAAAGCAAAGCAAAGTAGATACTAAACAAGCATGGAACATCAAAAATTATAGATACGTTTCCGACGTATCAACAAGCTCCCTTTTGTACCACTACAAGCATGAAACTTTCTACTCTTTTCCAACAACAACGAACTTATTTGAAACAAAAGTGCGAATGCGGGGGTCCAACTAATTTATTGCCGCAAACCAAACAAAAGAAAACCAAAAACGAAAATTAAGACGCTCCAAGAACAATACAACAGTGCATGAAAGAATAAAAACAAAGTTTATAGAAAGAGACCTGAGATTTTTATTGATGAAGAAGGGGATGCCTTGGGCATCCCCAAGCTTTGACGCTTGTACGTCTTGGATATTTCTTGGGGTGAGACGGGGTGACATCCCCAAGCGTGAGCTTTTGTCCATTCTTCATCTCATTATATCATTCTTCCCCTACACTTGAAAATTTCCTTCATACAAAACTTCACACAATCTTCATTAACAACATTAGTGTATTCAAGATAAAAGGCCTTTGGGTTTAGTTTCAACACAAGTAAAAATTTCATTAAAACACAAGCTACTGTAGAAATTCCTTTTAAAAGCTCAAGTGATCAAAGAGAACTCAAAAGAAACCGATTAAGAGGTAAATGCAAATAATGGCAGAAATCTGTCAAAACAGACCAGCAGGTAAAAACCGATTTTTTTCAAAAACCTTCCGTTGCTCAAATCAAAAAGTGTTCAACTAAAGAATTTTGGATAATAACCTGGGGCATAAGCTCATAAAATGATAGCTCAATCCAACGTACTGTTATTTTTCACGAACTTTTATAGTGAAGGACAAAATTCTGTTTCGGGACAGCAACTTCCCCAAATCTTACTTCTCTCTCATTAGAGGTTATTCTTGGAACAAAAACTGCACAAAATTGATAAGGAGAGGTTATTATAGAAGTAATAACTTACAAGGCTCAACAAAAGACAAACATACTAAAATTTGGGTTATTTCCCAATTAGTACTTTTCTTTAACGCCTTTAAGTTAGGCATAGGAAGCAAGAATCAAGTATTTTCGAACGAAGAAGCATTAACATCAAATTTTGATTTAATAGGAGGAGCAAAAGTTATCTTCTCCCTCCTTTTAGGGAAGTGTTCTATCCCTTTCTTGAGTGGGAGTTGATATTTGATGCTGCCTTCCTTCATATCAATAATGGCACCTACAGTTCTAAGAAAAGGTCTTCCCAAAGTAATAGGACAAGAAGCATTGCATTCAACATCCAAAACATAGAAATCAACAGGGACAAAGACATTGTTAACCATAATAAGAACATCATTAATACTCCCCATAAGTTTCTTTTTAGCATTATCATCAAGTTGGACATCTAAATAGCAATCTTCCAAAGGTGGCAAATCAAGCATTTCATAAATCTTTCTAGGCATATTAGAGACACTAGAACCAAGGTCACATAAAGCTTTGAGATCAAAATCATTGACTTTCATATTAATGATGGGTTCCCAACTATCTTCTAATTTTCTAGGAATATAAGCTTTATGTTTCAATTTTTCTTCTTTAATTTTAATGAGAGCATCTGTAATGTGTTTTGTAAAAGCCATATTCATAGCACTAGAATTAGGAGTTTTAGCAAGATTTTGTAGGAACATAATTACTTCAGAAATATTGCAACCATCAAGATCAAAATCAAACTTAGCATCCAAGATAGTAGAACTATTGTTTCCCATATTTCGAAAAATTTCAGCATTCTTATTGGGTTTAGGCATTGTTGTATAAGGAATAGGGACTTCTTGTGGTTTGCTAGCGTCAACATTGGTGGTGGTAATAGTACAAATACTATTATTTCTAGCAATTTCATCTTCTCTTTCCCACTTAGCATGCAATTTAGCTAACAGTCTAACATTTTCATCAATTCTAACTTGTATGGCATGGGTAACAGTGATATCCCAACAAGTATAGGGGATCGTGTGTAGCCTTTTCGAGAAGTAAGAGTGTCGAACCCAAGGAGGAGCTAAAGGTAGGATAAATATTCTCTCAAGTTATATCAACCAATGATACAACTCTACGCACACTAAACGTTTGCATTATCTAGGAAATAAAACTAGAGCATCAAAATGAGTACTAGAGAAAGCTTTGCAAGATAATAAATAACAAGAAAGTAAAGCTAGTTGCTGCAGCAATAAAATATACTAAACTAATAGAACCATGAGTGTGGAATAGTGGTGGTAATTGTGGTGGCTTTGTCCAAGTTTAATTGGCGAATAAATAGGGTTCATTGTCTTCGATGTAGTATCTCCATGTGGGAGAGGCTAAATATACATGCGCTTCACTACTTGGAATTACATGTACTATTTGATTGGATTGTTAGCAAACATCCATAACTACTAACAATGCATTAAGGTTTCCACAATCATATCCTTAAGTTCATGGTTCTCTTACTCCCATACGTGCAACGTTCCGGTTCGCGTCCTTAGGTTTCTGTCACTCCGGTAGAACTTCCCCATTCCTCTTACACATACTACAAACCCTATGATGTTTAATCCATGCGCACACAAATATAATAGACACCAAAAGACTGTACCATATAAACATACAACTCTAATGAACCAAAGACGTTCAACCAATCAATCTAAGAATAAAGAAAGTACACAAACATGACATAGATCATAGGATTATAACTTATAGCATCAAACACCATGTTTACATAGGACGGTACAGAGGTGTGTGGAAGGATGAGCCACTGCATACTGGGAGGATTTGATGATGGAGATGGCGGTGAATATGGTGAAGAGGGCGGCAGCGGCGCCGGCGGCGGCGCGGGGACTCCTTCCCCGCCGCCGGTATCGTGGGAGAGTACCACCCCTTAGCCCCTTCCTTCATGGATTCTTGGGATCCCTCCCCCATGGATATGGGATACATGGGGGAGGCAAAAAAATTCACTTTGGAGGCTGTAAATTCGTGGGTGGAGGTGTCTCCCACGAATTAGGTTTCCTCCCTATATATAGCTTCTCAGATTCCCGTCACCCCATCTTGGGCTGTAGTAAATCGGGCATAGAGGGCCCGTCCGGACTCGGAATAAGCTAAATTTTATGTCTAGAACGATTGTCGCGAAATTTCCTACAACTTCGTATTTTAAGATTTTTCTGGTTGACGCCGTGTTCGACCCGAAACGTGACCATATTCAAAAAAAGTTCTGAGATAGATTTCTAGAAAATCCTAATTTGACTCCAACAAGGGTTCCACCTGTATTCTTGATAATTACTACACATCAAAGTGTAAAACAAGAACATTATGCACTTTTGCAACTATCAGTAGGTTAGTCCAAATAACTCATGAACTTTATATAAAAATAAGTGTCAAAAGCATAATATTAGCATGAAACCATCAAAAATTATAGATATGTTATGGACATATCAAACAACAAAGGTATTTTCCATGGTTTCAGGTTTAGCAGCCATTTTATTAATCAAAAAGGATTGTGCTTCAAACAAAGATGAAATATTTTTTCAGCATTAAAATTTTTGGATTGTAAACCAGGAATTTCCCTATTCAAATTCTCAAGTTGATGACTAATATTTTTCAAAATAGTAGATTGTTCCTCCATGGTTTTAGTGAATAATTTATTCTGCTCATATTGCATTTGCATGAAGTTTTTAGTGGATCTTTCAACTTCCAAAATCCTATCTTCACTAGGTATTCCAGATTTACCATGATAAATATTGCTATTATTAGGAGGGTATGGCCTATAATTGTTATTACCATAAGCATTGTTGCCAAAATTATTATTTCTAATGAAGTTCACATCAACTTTCTCTTCTTGAGCAACCAAAGAGGCTAAAGGAACATTATTTGGATCAATATGAGGTTTTCCATTAATAAACATAGACATAATAACATCAATTTATCACTCAAGGAGGAGGTTTTTTCAATAGAATTTACCTTCTTACCTTGTGGAGCTCTCTCAGTGTGCCATTCAGAATAGTTAACCATCATATTATCAAGGAGCTTTGTTGCAACACCCAAAGTAATGGTCATAAAGGTATCTCCAGCAGCAGAATCCAACAGATTTCTTGAAGAGAAATTTAGCCCTGCATAAAAAGTTTGGATAATCATCCAAGCAGTCAGTCCATGAGTGGGACAATTCTTTACCAAAGATTTCATTCTTTCCCAAGCTTGAGCAACATGTTCATTATCAAGTTGTTTAAATTTCATTATTTAACTTCTCATAGATATAATCTTAGAAGGAGGATAGTATTTTCCAATAAAAGCATCTTTGCATTTAATCCAAGAATCAATATTATTTCTTTTTTTGAAAGGAATGCGGTAGGGGAAGCCCCTACAACGAGTTTTTTAATCAATACTATTTCTAGGCAAGGATAGCAACCATTCTTTAGATTTTCCTCTCAAAGAGAAATGAAACAATTTAAGCTTAATAATATCTCCATCTACATCCTTATATTTTTACATCTCACAAAGTTCAACAAAGTTATTAAGGTGAGCAGTAGCATCATCAGAACTAGCACCAGAAAATTGCTCTTTCATAACAAGGTTCAGCAAAGCAGGTTTAATTTCATAAAAAGTAGCATCCGGAGCAATAGGTGTGCAAAGGAAATCATTGTTGTTTGTGCTAGTGAAGTCACACAACTTGGTGTTTTCAGGAGTATTCATTTTTGCAAAAGTGAAGCAAGCCAACATCAGTGGCAACTAAAGTAGGAACTAATTTTTTTGTGTTTTTGAAAAAAAATCCAAACAAAACTATTTTTTATTTTTTATAGAAAGAAACAAGCAAAACAAAGCAAAATAAAAACAAAGTAAAGATAATGGTTGTGAGAGACTCCCCTTGCGAGAATCTTCTTTCTCCCTGAAAGGTGATTGACGAGGAGGAAGAGATTGAAGCTGTCCTTATCTCCCTAGCAACAACGCCAGAAAAAGTCTTGATGTGTGGCTCAGATATGTAGAGCTCGTTGGGGACCCCAAGAGAAATGTATGATGAGAATAGCAGCAAGTTTTCCCTCAGTTATGAAACCAAGGTTACCGAACCAGTAGGAGTAAGGAAACAACTCCAAGGTGTTGCTAACAACTTGGAACCTGCACAACACAAACTCAAAACTTTGCCCCGACTTACAGTGAGGTTGTCAATCTCACCAGTTTGCTGAAAACAAAGGATTAAACGTAGTGTAGAAGATAATAGTTGCTTGTAGAAAGTAAACAGTAACAGTAACAGTAGATGGATATCAATGATAAATATTGGACTGAGGTCCACACTTCACTAGAGGTGTTCTCCTTAAGATAGATAGCATGCTAGGTGAACAAATTACAGCGAGGCAATTGATAGATTGAGAAAGCATAACAATGCATATACTAGACATCTTGACTCCTATGAGATTTGATTGGGCATTACAACAATATACATAGACCGTAACCCAACTGCATCTATGACTAATAATCCACCTTCAGGTTATCATCCGAACCCCTTCCAGTATTAAGTTGCAAGCAACAGATAATTGCATTAAGCAATGTGTGTAAAGTAAACAATACAATTGCCCCATGGACAAAGGATTATTGTTTTCTCCCTGGTAGCAAAAACACATCTACAACCTTAGAGATTTCTGTCAGTTCCCCAGATTACTAGCGACATGAACCTACTATCAAGCATAAATACTCCCTCTTGGAGTTGCAAGCATCTACTTGGCCAAAGCATCTACGAACAACGGAGAGCATGCAAGATCACAAATAACATAGACATGATAGAATCAATAATCAATCTGACATAGTATCTCAATATCTATCGGATCCCCGCAAACACAACATGTATGATTACAAATAGGTCATCTTGATCATGAATGGAGCTCACAAGATCTAAACATGATAGCATGAAGGAGGAGAAACAACCATCTAGCTACTATATGGACCCATAGTCCGAGGGTGAACTACTCACGCATCACTCCGGAGGCTGGCATGGTGATGAAGAAGTCCTCCAGGATGATCTCTCCCCTCCGACAGGGTGCCGGGAAGAGCTTCGTATCCCCCCGATCTAGGGACAATGGTGGCGGTGGCTACGGACTATTTCGTGGAGATTTGATCGGGTACTTAGGGTTTCTGCATCGGGGTGCTTTTATAGGCGAAAGGGTAAGGTTGGTGGGCGCCCGAGGGGCCCACACCTAGGGCTAGTGCCCCCTAGGCCGCGCCGCCCTAGGGTGTGGCCACCTCGTGTCCCCCCTTCAGCTGCCCTTCGGACTCCGTGTTCCTTCTAGTAAAATATTTGATTTTGGCTTTTGTCCCATACAATTCCGAGAATATTTCCTTTCTAACTTTTCTGAAACCAAAAACAACAGAAAACATGCAACTGGCACTACGACATCTTGTCAATAGGTTAGTTCCGGAAAACGTATAAAAATACGTCAAAATGTAGAAAAACGTAAGGCAGTCGATACAAAACAAGCATGGAGCATCAAAAATTATAGATACGTTTACGACGTATGAATATATTGTATTTTCTTCTTGATAATTTGCTTCATGGTCAACTTGAGTTGTGGGCATATATCTTACAACTCCATGATGTGTGGCTCAGATATGTAGAGCTCGTTGGGAACCCCAAGAGGAAGGAGCATTTTAATATGCGGCCAGAAAGTTTAGATGCCAATGCAACACGGGGTCCAAGTTGCGTGTAATCTCGCGGAAGGGCTGTAGTAGCTTCGCCAATTGTTGAGAGGGGCCAAATGAGGGTAAATACAAATCTAACGGCCAAACGATCGTTTGAACCAGTCAAAAAAAGTTGAACTCAAATCCTGCCATTAGGTCAACGCTTCTTGCATTGACCTGTCAGTATTTCCTGTTATCCTTTATGGTCGTGGACTGGTTTACCCCTGCCAGGACTAGATCTTATTCTCCGCTCTAATATTCTCCCCTATTATTCACCTCTCCATTACCTTGCTTATCTCCGGCTACTGGTCTCCAGATCAGAGCTCACCGTTGCTCTCCTTGTGTCCCTGCCATGGCCGGTCAACCTCCCACGTCCTTAATCGAAGCTCGCTGTCGTCGCCCTCGCATCGTTTTTCCTAGTCGGCGTGTCAGAGCTGCGCGTCCCTAGCCTAGCCTCTTACCGCTGCCTAGACCTTCTCGCACAGCGGAGCGTGTCCGATCGGGAAATCCAGATCGGAGACCGTCCTCGGGCGGTTGCGTGCTGTCGCGCACCCCAGGCATGGTAGCCCTGGCAGAGGAGTTCAACAACAACACTCTCATGGCCACCATGCTGGGCACGTGTACCATCGTGTCGCCGACAGACTTGCTGTCGGCTTTTAGGTCTCGTTTTGGGATTAGACGAAAAGTGGTCAATATTGAGGTATGCGCGTGTAACATCCCAAAAATCATAATTCGAAAAGTTTGCATATCATTCATGCATTCATAAGCATTGGGTTATTTTCAAACTAGATTTCAAAATGAGAAACCATTATTATGCCTATTATTTTATGCTAGAAAGGCAGTGGTTCTATATTACTCTCAAAGAATGAGAATACCCTGTTATGATCAGAAATATTTCAAATATGAATGCAAAGCTTGCACAAAATTCTCAAAACAAAATTCAAATATAAAACCACTTTATGCCTATTATCTATAATCATATTAAGACATGATTTTATTTTATTTTCCTTTATGTCAAAGTGCTTTGGACTAAACAGTAAGGTTTTACACTCATTTGAGTACAAAATTTTCACTGCAAAAATCCAAAGGAAATTTGAATTCAAACTCATTTGAAAAGCATTTGAAAATGATTTGAAAAAATCAAAACAGAAATAGAAAAGGAATAAAGAAAAAGAAAAGGCCTGCGCCAGCCTTTCGGCCCAGCAACAGAGCCAGTCCAACAAGCCCACCCGGGCCATTTCCTCCTCTCTCTCACCCGCGTCGAACCAACCCCCTAGTCGTTGACCAGTGGCCCCAACGCCACGTCGTCGTCGTCTTCCCCAAATCCCGCGCGATGAACACGTTGTTGCCGCCCGTTACCTCGCTGATTAAAATCGAATCAATTCCTTTGATTCAGGCAGTAACTTTCCCATCCCTCACCTGCTACTTAAACCCCATCCCGTCGCGACCATTTCCCCTCAACCCCCACTCCTTCTCCGCCACCAGGATGCCCGGAATTCCATTTACACCGCCGTAGTACCGAGCGTCTCCGGTGACTTATTCCGGTAAGACCTGACCGCCCCTTGCCTTCTGGTTCACACGACCTGCTTCGCCATCGTCTTGTGCATCTTCTCATGCATTCAGTTTGTTTTAAATCACCCCAGGTCGTCGTCCCCATCCACCTTTGCAAACGACAGAGCCGCCGCTCAACTCTGACGAGCAATCCCGGTAAGATACGAGCGCCCCTCGCCTTCTAATTCAAACCCACTTGTTCACCTGGACCCTGCGCGTGTCCTGATGCACTTTTTTTTTGCACTGGGGTGATCCAGGTCGTCGTCTTCGTCACCGTTTGCATCGACCCGACGCTGTCCGCAACTACGATGAGCTCCCACGGCCGCAGCAGCTCGCCCCCGTCCAAGACGAAGCCACCTTGAGCATCCTCGCATCCTTGCGCCGCTGGTAAGCATCGCCACCGCCCCTACTCCCCTCTGGAATCGCCGGAGCATCGTTGCCAGTAGCGCTGCCGCTAGCACCCATTTGCGCCGCCCATCCATGGTTGATTGATCGGACACCGTTGGATCTAGATCTAGCGCGTAGGATTAGATCACTTATCGAAGAGGTACGAATAGATCTGACCCGTGCAATTTCATTTAAATCATCCGGCTCTCGTTTATCGATCCGGCCGAACTGGTACGGGCCCATCAGACACGCCCACGTGTCTAGGATTTTAATTTAAAATCTGTTTTTGAATCTATTAGTTATTCAAACTTGTAAATTCAATAACTTTTGTTCTGTTTATCCAAAAATACAAATAATATACCATTGGAATCACAAAAACAAATCCTACACATCTATAGGCTTAGTTTTGTAAATTGCTTCGGTTAAAATAGAATTTTATGCGGAGACATTTGTAGGCCTATTTTGTGTATAAAAAATATTTGGAAAATGTTTTAAAAGCCAAATAAAGTTTATTTGGTGTATAAATGTTTAGTTCATTATTCAGTACTGTTTTACTTGTCTTGTTTGGTTTAGAAAAATCATCACATGGCATTTGCATGCATTCATATATTTTTGTTTGATTATTTGAAATATGAATTTGGTGCTATCATTTTATGTGTAGATTTTGGTGCTAGTGGTGATTGTGAATGTGAGGATTGTTGTTACTCCTCCAACTACCAAGGAAAGTGGTGCTTCATATTTTTGTCCCAAATATTTTGACTATGCATTAGTGATATTTTGTATATGGCTTGAATGATAATTTTTGCTAAGTATCTATATGCTATGCTTGGGAAATCCTAGTAGTTGTAGAATTGTTAGAATTTTCTCTAAGTGAAGATACTTGCTATTGCCATGCTTAGCCTAGCTAGTAGCAACCAAGGGTGGATTATATACATGCTAAGGAAAAATATTGCTAAGTCTTTGACTTGTGTTTTTGCTTAATAAAACAACTAAGTGAATGAAACACCTGGGTGGAATGGTATGTTTGGGTTTTGTTGAGTGGTTACACTAGGCCCATGTCTATGGTCTACCTTGTGTATCACACTTGTGGAAAGCCACCCAGGAACAAAGGGATTTGAGATGCCATATGTTAAGAAGCTTCTAGTGCAGCCACATGGCAATATGGGCTCTGCCTTGATCATATAGGTTGCAATAACTTAGCCATTTGGACAGTTGGTGGTAGGGTGATAGGTTGGAACGTGTCCATTTGGTCTAAGGGAAGGCTTCTGAAAGGTCTCATCTTGATGAATGTCAAGTCTTGTGGGGAAAGTGCACCACTTCTCGAGAGGGAAAAATCTAAGTACTTAGCCATGTCCCCGGCAATGGACAATTTGAGCATCAAGACATGGAAGCTATCAAGAATCTCCTCATCCCAATTTCTAAGTTAAAAACTTGTGGTTGAACAAGGGTAAAGGTTCACCAATGTCTATTGGTGGTTCCTTTGGAGTTTTTGCCAAACAAAAACTTAGTGTTTTCAACTGATAGGTAAAACCTATTTTGTGCAAAGCAAGCCTAAGCTACACTTAGCCAAATTCATGTAGAAGCTAGAAACTATTATTCTACTAAGGTATCTCTTGCCAATACTATTCCAATGTATTGACCCACTGTGGCTGTAACTTGTGATGTTGCAGGTTACTCTGATGATGATTAGGGTTGTGAGTCTACACTCAACATGCTTGCCTGTGGCACATGAAGATGAAGACTTTTATTTATATTATTGTTTAGTTAAACTCATGTACTAGCCTATGGCTATGGAGTTATAAAAGATTATGTTATCTCTGGAATGACGATGCAATAATGACCTTTGTTTTTGTGTACTTCATCTTAAACTGTGGATGCTAGCATTTGATCCAGGACTAGCATTGCAATCACATGGACCTTTACCATTATAAAGGTGGGGTCTTACAGCGCGTCGCCATTCAATTTCTTCGTCCGGTTCATCCACAGCTCATACAGTGAGCGCGTTCTGCATTCTTACTGTTCTTTCGAGTGATGTGGGGGAGAAAATGAGCTTTCTACATTGGCATCGCGCCTGTGGGTGGGACGATCGCTTGGGGTAGCTTCGTTACTTCTCTAAACTCAGCTTTGATGGCCTCCCTTTGCATGTTTGGGAACCGGAGGCCCTCAAGCAGGTCGTCAGTAGCCTTGGTGGCGAGCTTGGTGGAGATTGTGCCACCGAGCGATAGATGGATCATCGAGGTAAAGGCATGGCTGAAAGATCTAGACACCATTCCAAGATGTACAATGTGGAGATTCCAAGTAGGGCAAGAGGACATCTTTGCTGGAAGCACCCGATGATCATCCACCTGCAGGAGGTTTTGGATCTGGTACATGGCATTCAGGACCCCGACGAGGCGGCTAGAAAGTGTCCTCATCGCCTGCAGTGTTGGCCTGGAAAGATTGATGGCACAGGACCACCACTGTTCCGCGACGGAGCGCACGGTTTCGGTGGGAGGACCGAGCGTGGACAGGCTGGTGGTTCTGATTTCCCTCGAGTGAAGACAGAGGTTTAGTGAATCTGAAAGATTACTGACTTGAGAGTCAAGCACGTAGTACGCCTTATGTAATAGTTTGAACTGCTGTAGTATGTGTGGCTACTGAATTTGTAATATGTGTCTACTGAATTCGTAGTATGTGTGGCTAATGATTTGTAGTTTGTGTGGCTAATGATTTCGTAGTACGTGTGGCTAATGATTTGTAGTTTGTGTGGCTAATGAAATTTTAATATGTATGGCTAATGAATTTGTGTGAATAACCAAGATTAGCCTCCTGAAAAGAGGGTGGGCTAGCAATGATCAATGTCACCATTGCAGGGAAAATACTGTTGGTGAGCGATCCGAAAGGCACGAAATGCTGCTGGTTTGTATGCCTCGAATAATTTTTACATTTATTTGTTTGAGCTGGTGCATGATTCTGTATGGAACTTGCATGAATAAACAACCCAAGATCGGTTCATAAAATTCTGTCTGAATCTTGTCTGCCTCGGATAAGTATGACAGTAAACTGAATTCAATCACCGGTAGTAATTGAATAAATAGATATATCTTGATAAAATTTGGTTACTTCCGAACTAGTTCCATACTACAATATGGGATACCTGCGCAAAAGGGGGCTATTGCCTCTACAAAAGGCATTCTACAGAGTTAACTGTTCTACACTGAAGAAACTGCAGATCTCCATCATAAAAGTTGGTAGCCAATTGCGTAGAGAGGACGTAAGTTCAACGATCATTCAATCACAACTAATCTTTTTTCCTTTCCGCCAAACTTCAAAAGATCTGCAATGTTCATGTACTAGTTGAAACTCTTGAACCAGTCCCACTTCAGTACGAACAACCACGCCACCGCAACGATTTCTTCGAAGGTGAACTCTGACTTCTCGTGGCAGGGATCGTAGGTCCCTGTGAATCTGAACCTGAATTCCAGCGCTGAGCTATTGCCCGTCGTCGGCTCCAGCTATCGAACACTCTAATAAGCTGAGTTTAGATGGATGCACGCCGCCGCGTTGTGGCCATCGATGGTGTGTAGGTTGGATCATCTTTGCCGATGACGGCATGCGCTCAGATTGCCCCACGGTAAGGTTGCTCGTGCCGAGGCATGGAGGCGAGAGTTTATTGACCTTGGCGCTGCCCTGTTCGGGGGTTTGTTTCCTCGGTGACAAGCTTGCAGGAACACTTTGGAACGTACCTTCTCTCTCTCGTGCGCAGAGCACATGAAAATGCCACCACGCACATTCTCCAAGACGCTTGGTTGGCCCTTCTCGACGCAGCGGCGGCCTTCGTCGTTGCCACCGCCGCAGATGCAGCACATTCTGTGAAATCAACCGTCTCGGATGGCAATGGAAGACCGGACTTGTAGTACAACGTCATGGCCTGCCTCAGAGGGGCCAAATAGCCAAGCTTCAGTGGCGGCCACCAGGGCGGCGGCTTCTGCTTAGGCGGGGCCATAACTAAGCTTCCTAAGTGTGTATCTTATTTATTGAAAACTAATTCGACTAACTGCTGAATCTTTATTTCCCTTCTCAGCATAAGAGTGCTAAGATATTAAAAATACAGGTCGTGGCTAGCAACCGAATCGGGCAACGTACCAAGTCAGGGTTCCATTTTAAGTATATTTATGAGTGTGTCCTTAGTTGTGTCTATAAATTTTGTCTGTGCCACTATGATCGTAGAATTGTAGCAACACCATCAGAAACAGGGGAAGCGGATGTGGCGTTTTACTGACTTGTGGGACCCACAACCTCGACCGTCGACGGCGCGCATCCCAGGTTCGATTATTAGTGCTCCCCATTATTCTGTGATTTTCCATATTCTGTCGCTCACTCGCAGCTCCGCTCCACTCCACTACTCTGGTCTTGCATGCCGCCACTCCGTCCCCTCCGGCAACACTCTCGTCCTCCCCCTGGACTATCATCCTCCTGTCATCCCCTACCCGCCCTGCCTTGACCCCTTGCCCTGTCTCCTTGCCTCCATTGCCGCCCAGGCATGTATGGGAACAAAAATCATTTGGTGGGTGCTAGGTTCTTGTGCAACGACGGTGGCTTTGATCTGGATCCCGCACAGAAATGGATCCTACATGGCCGGAGAACATGGAGATGGGTCCTTCTCGGACAGAGAGCAAGGAGATGGACCCTTCAAAGCTGCAGAACATGGAGGAGCACGAAATAGGGGAAGAGGACGCGGGGTGCAAAACTTTGGTGCTCTGGAGCCCATTGAACGTGCCGTACATCCTCCCTGGAGGTTAAGAACTGCAATTCCATCTCTGCTTCTCCCAATTAGTGTTTCTAGTCCCGTGTTGATGGAGAGGATCTGTGTTGGTGACCGTAGGACGTCTGCTTTATCCAGATTTCTTTTGAAGATTCGGCGTGGGTGTCGGACTAAAACCTTGTCCGACGATAGAATCACAGTTACCAATGGATTTGATTGTAGACATGGAGGACATAACTCTAAGTTACTTGCACATGCACTTTTGCAAGTTTCCCATTGGCCAGCATGATGAATTCGTAATCAGTTACTACGACACAAATTCGCAAACTTTCTACGATGTTAGAACTAAGGAGGCTCTGGACATGATGAGGAGTAAACACCTCGGCATGGGGACTATGCTGATGTTTGTGCACATCGTTAACAAATATACTAGGGAAGAGACTGTCTTGAATGATACCGGGCCATGTGGAACGCGAATAGAGCAGGCTCTGTTTTGGATACCGAGTGCGGCCGACCAGCCTTTCGTTGAGCATGAAGACATCGAAATGTGTGGCGTTCTGGGTGATTTTGTGCTCAAAGATGATGATGATGATGATGATGATGAGAAAGCATATCCAGATGTGGCTGCTGACCCTGATAGGATGGAGAGTAGGGAATATTTGGTTGATTCTAACTATGAGCCTGACTATGGGACTAATGAGGAAGAGGAATGTGAGGATGGGGAAATGGGATGCAGATACGATGACGAAGACGAGGACATGCCAGTGATACACTTTGATAGGGACAACCCTACAATTGACGAGGGGACTGTCTTTGATACTATGGAGGAATGCAGATATGCCGTTGCTACCTATGCAATAAGAGTTGGGTTTGAATTTATCGTTGAAAAGAGCGACCAAAAGAGATTTATGGTGCATTGTAGGGAAAGTAAGTTGTGTAAATGGAGATTGCATGCATCTCCAATGCGGGGTGGACACCCATTTCAGGTTGCAATAGCTACATTTAGTTTCGGTCTTTCTCATATTTTTTATGCTGATGAGTCCTCTGATTTATTTTTATTCCCATTGAATGTAGATCTAGGTAAACACAAAGAAACACAACTGCCCTAATACTTCTTTAAGTGATAAAGTTAGACTGATGACAACCAAGTGGATTGATACTAAGGTACTTGACTGGGTGAGGCAGGATCGTAGCATTGGACCTGCTGAACTTAGAACTAAGCTTATCAAAAAGTTTAATGTTCTAATTCCTTACCATAGAGTCTTTGATGGGAAGGAGATGGCTCTAGACTTCATTCAGGGAAAGTGGACTGACCGTTTTCACATGTTGTATACTCTTAAAGCTGAGGTAGAGAAGACATCACCTGGTAGTGTTGTTGACATTGATTACGAGGTTGTGAAATGAAGAGAAAAGGTCTCAAGGGGAGGTCAATTATAAGCAAATAGATAAGAATGCTTCAGGAGATGTTTTATCTGCCAGAAGACATGCTGGAAGGGGTTCCTAGATGGCTGCAGGCCATACTTGGCAACATATGCAACTTCTTTAATAGGGAAGTTCATGGAACAGCTTGCTACCGCTTGTGTTGTGGACGCACATAATTGCCTTTTTCCTGTAGCCTATGCTGTTCTTGAGGGTGAATCAACTGAAAGATGGACATGGTTCATGCAGAGACTACGTGCAGTAATTGGTCACCCTGAAGGCTTGGTGATACACACTAGTGCATGCAAGGGGCTTCAGAATGCTATTGATGCTGTGTTTCCTGGAGTTGAGCATAGGAAATGCATGCGGCACCTCGCTAATAGCTTCACGAAGAAGTTCAAAGGAAAGACAATTGAATACAACTTGTGGAGATCAGCATACACGTACACCCCAAGCACGCATGCTACTTACATGCAGAACTTGTATACCGTGCCGAAGCTGAAAGAATACTTCGAAGAACATCATGACAAGTTATGGGCCAGAAGCAAGTTTGGTGAGTTAAGCAAAGTGGATTTTCTTTGCAATAATCTGACATAAAGGTTCAATGCTAAGATTAGGAGCATGAAGTCACTTGCAATTGTTATTTTGTTAGATGCAATAAGACAATGTATAATGGTGAAGATAGATTTTAGGCAGAGAATTTGTGCAAGAAAATTTGTAGGCCATAAAATAATTCCAAAGGTGGCTTTATTACTGAATGCAAGAACTAGGACAATGAGAACGATAAAGACGAGGATGGTTAGAAGTTCCAATACATTGGCTGAGGTTTATGCACAAGACAAGCATGGAACTGAACAGAGGTTTACTGTAGACATTGGTAACAAGACTTGTTCATGCAAGAAGTGGTAGGTTACTGGTCTGCCATGCCACCATGCACTGCACTTCATCTTAAAGCCGAGAGGTAGAGGAGCTGAAATAGAGAACTATGTTCATAACTATTTCTCCATAGACAAGTTTGCTGCAACTTATCTAGAAATCATACCACGTATTGCTGATGAAAATGATTGGGAGATAGTCGATCCAGGGTTCAAACTCGAACCACCAGTTCTTAGGAGGCCACCTGGGAGACCTAGAAAGGAAAGGACCGAAGACTTCACCGCAAAAGGTTCGAGACTAGGAGCAAGGAAGCGGAAGTGCAAACGGTGTGGATGGTTGGGCCATATCAAGAGGCTATGCAAAAACCCAGTTCCACGCGATTTCAGAGATGCTGACCTTGTCCCCGTTCACATCACAGAGGCACAAGATGAGGCTTCTCAGGCAGAACTGGAGGAAGCGCAACGAGATGACGTGGATGAAGTGTTGCATGTGAAGGAAAATGGTGATGCACATGTGGAGGGAAACGTTGGTAAGCAACAATTGATTGAGGACGTGGACGTGCCGGCGGGGATAGGGGGCGAAAAGAAACAAAAGGGTAAGCGAGAGCAGAAGGGAAACGATAATAATGGAGTTGATTTTGAATATGAAGAAGTTGTTGGGGTGATTGAGGATGTTCTTGAGGATCTTTCAGCTAACTGCAGGAGAAACAATAAATTCCTGTCAATTTCATCTCTGTATGATTCTCCGGACGAAAGGTAAGCTTGAAACTAGTTTTACTTGGCCTTTTGATCATTTTTGTTTTAGTACTCATCAACTGTTGTTTAGTGCAGCGAGGGATTGAACAGTAATAAGAGGAGCAGAGAGAAGGTGGCACAGTAACGCTGTTTCTTGAATTTTCATTAAAATTTATTTATATCTAGTACTTGTAACGGGTATATGATGTGTGGTGTCGACCTGATTCGAGGTCGTTAGATAGTACATTAATTTTTAAACTGATTCTCCATAAACAATAATCATGGATTTGTAACAATTCAACACCCAAAATTATGGCCGTGACATGGAGTTGGTGAGGCTCTTGCTGGACCCACATGACATCCTCTCATTAGAAGAAACGATTGTATGACGGATTTCAAAGTGAGCGATTCAGCAATACAGACAATGAAAAATAATAGCAGTACAAAGAGAACCAGTTATTGTTTCAGCTATTAAATCCTTGGTCGACTAGAATCAACTATTTGAAATATGCCCAAGAGGCAATGATAAAGAGGTTATTATCATATCTGCATGCTTATGATACATGTTTACATACCATGCTATAATTGTATTAACCAGAAACATTAATACTTGTGTGATTTGTAAACATAAAAGAGTCCCTAGTAAAGCCTCTTGTTAAACTAGCTTGTTGGTTAATATATGATCATGGTTTCGTGCTCATGAACATTGAGATGTTATTAACAACAAGATCATACCACTAGGAGAATGGTGTGATGGACATACTCCTATAGATAAGCATAGCATAAAGATCAAGTCATTTCAATAGTTCGTTTGCTATAAGCTTTCTGATACATAGTAACCTAATTCCTTCGACCATGAGATCATGCTAATAACCATCACCGGATGGATTCTTTGATGACATCAAACACCACACCATAACTGGGTGGCTATAAAGGTGGCATTGAGTGTTCGAAAAGTATGTGTTGAGGCACATGGATCAAGAGTGCGATTTGTCCATCCATATGATGGATAGATATACTCTGGGCCCTCTCGGTGGAATGTCATCCAATTAGCTTGCAAGCATGTGACTGGCTCACAAGGGATCACATATCACGGGAACAAGAAAAGAGTACTTATCGGTAACGAGGTTGAACTAGGTACGCAGAGATATCGACGATCATACCTCGGATAAGAAAACTATCACGAGACAAAGGGAAATTGGTATCGTATGTAAGTGATTCATTTGATCGCAAAGTAATCGTAGAAATATGTGGGAGCCATATGAATTTCCAGATTCCTCTATTGGTTATTGATTGGAAAAGAGTCTCGGTCATGTCTGCATAATTCACGAACCGTAGGGAGACACACTTAAGGATTCGATGTTGTTTAGTAGATATGGAATGTAAGTAGGGAGACCGAATGTTGTTCGGAGTCTCGGATGGGATCCGGGATATCACGAGGATATCCGGAATGGTCCGGAGAATAAGATTCATATAAGGAAAGTCCAATTCCGGAGTTTTCACCGGAATGATCTAGAAGGGTCTAGAAGGTTCACCAGACCGGAAGGGGAAGGGTACATTAATGTGTCATGAATAAGTGAAATGATTGCATCATGTCCTAGGTCACTTGGTTGGTCATTTGCAAGAAAGAAATTGAGCTCCAAATTGAAAGTCAATAGGCAAGTTTGAAAAGTCAAACTAGGACAATGTATCCTGGTGGAGGAAGGAAAGAATCCTTCTTTCCCTCCACCACATGCCAACAAGGAGAGGGAGTTGGGAAAGGATTCAAACTCCCCTCTCCCAAGCTGCCCTCCCTCTCATAAATAGAGGGGAGGGGGTTCCCAAAGAGACACAACACTAGCCCTCCCCACCTAGCCTCCACGCCGCTTGCGCCGCCGCTTGCCACGCGTCGCTCAGCTATGCGTCCCTAGCCGCTGCTGGCCACGCCTCCTCCTCTCTGGCCCTCTAAACCCTAGATCGCCGTAAACCCTAGATCCACCATAACCTGCTCCGGCTTAGCCGAAGCCCTGCAGGATCTTCCCTCTACTTCTGACACCACGCCGTCATGCTGCCAGAATCACGAGGGGAGAACTACAACCTCTGCTGCCTGCTGGAACAAGGGAGAGGAAGGTCTTCATCGAGTACCGAATGTGTGACCGACCGTGGAAGCGCTACCGGAACGCAGCACCGGAAGGACCGTCTACGCGATGTTGAGATCAGCAAGTGTACGACTACATAACCCACGAGAATCTACTCTCGTTAACTGCTTTGGAATCTCCGAGGGTGAGTATTCTAATCGACTTGTTGACACAATCTAGTAGATATATCTTGGCTTGTTTGTGTTCATGCGGTATAATTTTTTGTTTTCCATGCTACGAACCCCCATAGTGGTATCAGAGCCGTGTCTATATGTAGATCTGTTGCACGAGTAGAACATAATGGTCATTGTGGGAGTTGATGCTTTTGTTGTCGATTGCTTCTTGTGTACTTTGCATCTTGCGGTATGCTGGGATGAAGCGGCCCGGGCTAACCTTACATGACATCGTTCATGAGACTTGCTCCACGCTTGACATGCAACTTGTATTGCATAAGTGGCTTTGCGGGTGCCTGTTTCTCCCAACATAGTAAAGATTTAATTTACAATGGGTGATTGACAATACTAGTATCAACGTTGTGGTTATTGTTCGTAAGTTAGAACAACACTTATTGAAAGCCCCAAACCACGTAAAACATGCAAAGAAAACTAGAGGCATCTAACTTTGTTTTGCAAGGGTGTGCTGTGATGTGATATGGCCGTGGTTGTGATTATATATGATGTATGCAATGTTTCTTATTGTAAGTCGGCAACCGGTAGGAGCCTTATGGTTGTCTTTTAATTTCGTTAAGACCTACATGTCTATTATTTAAAGTAGTTGTAATAGTTGATGCTGGTGGACGACAACCATGGAGCGGTGCCATTGACCTTGACGCCACGCTGGTGATGATGAAGATCATCTTCGTTCTTGAAGATGGAGATCAGAAGCACAAGAAGAAAGGCCATATCATATCACATATTATGAATTGCATGTGATGCTAATCCTTTTATGCATCTTGTATTGATTAGATCACGACAGTAGCATTATAAGATGATCCCTCTCACAAAATATCAAGTTATAAAGTGTTCATCCTTAGTAGGCACCATTGCCAAAGCTCGTTGTTTTGAAGCACCACGTGATGATCGGGTGTGTTAGATTCTGCGAGTGTATACAACAGGAGCAAGCCAGATTTGCTCATGCGGATACTAAGGTTATATCTTGACAAGCCTAGCATGTACAGACATGGTCTCATAACACGGAATACCGAAAGGTAAAGCATGAGTCATATAGATGATATGTTGAACATGATGATTGTTCGCCTTTGAAACTACATCATGTCACGTGATGATCAGACTTGGTATAGTGGATTTGGTTCATGTATTCACTAAAACAATGTGAGGGATATTGTTTTGAGTGGGAGTTTAATAGCAATATGATTAAAAGTTGAACACTATTTATCATAAATTAAATCAAAGTGAATTTGCATAGTTGTTGTAGTCGGCATCCGTTTACCACCTTGTGCTTAGTTATAATTGAGATAATATAACTATAGAATTCTGGTTAGTTACTTTACGAACTGGTATCTTATTGTTTTGAAGTGTTGAGCTAAAGTTTAAAAGTCCTATTGCAAACTTTCAGTAAGTTCCGGTTACTCCGTGAAGTTTAATAATTGGTATTAAATTAAGAGTAACAATTCCAATGTTAGTAAATAAGTATCATGTTTATCTTCATGATTCTTGATATTCAAAAGATTGTTTCAATATCAAGGTTATCTAGGAGCTGAAAGAATTGTTTCAGAAAATATCATATGTGGAAGATATTGTGATATCTGAAACGATGTTTTGATTACAACATGATATTGTATAATATAGCAAAGTTTATGTTCTCATATTTAATGAGAATTTTCAAAAGTTTGGAGACGCTAGTCGTCCTAATTCTCCAAAAGGTTTTGGAGAGCAACATTATACTCGCAATTCATCGTTATAAGTAGCTTGATCATGAATAGTTCCATGATAAGGATGAATATTTGATGTAGGTAAAATGTTTACTACACTAAAAGATTACTAAAGAATGGAATTCGAAAGAACACCAAACATTTGATGACTGTGATCTACTTCAAAGTGCAAGTCCAAAGACATTGGTATTTAACTATACACGCTTTGGTCTATGTGTCATGAGTATGGCGCCACTGTTGATGTTGATAGATTCTTTTGAAAGGATAAAGAAATACTGAAAGAGAAATCTAAGAAATATTTGGCAGAAGAGAAAGGACTAGAATTGTTCAGCTTAGGTATACAGAGGATATACATGTTATGGCTGTATTCTTTGATTGTTAAACAATGTAGTTCTTGAGTATTGGATGTTGGTGTGAATCGTCATACGAAAAAACACAATTCATGAACTACAATGGCCTAAGTAACTAGCAAAAGAATATGCGATGATGTTCATCAAGAACAAATAACTAGGTTGTTGTGTTGCTCGTTGAAATCAAAACTTACCTTCAAGATTTGTTTCAATAATTTTTTATTTCAATCAGGTATGAGAACAAAGGGTTGTTCAAATAATTGCCATAATCCATAATATATGGATGATTTACAAATCTCATTGGAGAAATCACATCCATAAAACTAGTGCTAAAAATGTCGAAAGAAAAATTGATTGAAAGATCACTTACGAAGTGACATCGCCGTTTAAATTATATTGGAAAGAAAACATGAAGAAACTCTATGTGGATGGAATTTTGGAGTCTTTTTATTTTTGATCAAATGATGCTTGTGAAACTTTCCTAGAGATAATTAAAATCCCGTTCATAGGCCAAAAGGGAACGAATGACTATATTATTCGAATTTGTACATATTTGATGTATGAAGTCCATTACGTGTAGTCGAGAGCGATGGATTTCAACTTCATATGCTTTCTCCAAAAATTTGAGTGAATATATGAATATTTTACTTAATGAGGATGAAGTGTGAAACATTTGAAAAGTTCAAAGACTTTCAAGATGAAGTGCAAAATCAATGTAACAAGAAAATAAATAATTTATGATAGGATCATAAAGGAAGATATTTGAGTTACAAGTTTAGCATAACACCTAAGATTTGAGGAATCGTTCCATGGATTTGCGTTTCCCGAAACACCATATGAGTATGGAATAATCGAGATATGCAATGAAACCTTGTTTGACATGGTATGATCAAAGGTGTAATTCATAAAACTGCCATTATATTTTAAAGATTAAAAGTTTTAGAGACTACCGCTTTTTCACTGAAAAGATCTCCATCATGATCCGTTGAAATGAAACCATATAAAGTTATGGTTTGGGATAAAACCCAAGTTGTCCTTTCTTAAACATTGGTATGCTATGCATAAGAGAGATGTTTACAACCAAAGTCGGATAAACATGTCTTTGTATGTTATTTTGAATAACCGTTGAGTATTCCTCCATAACACCGAAGACAAAAATGTTTGTCGCTTGGAACGTCAAGTTTCTTTGAGAAGGAATTTTCCGTGAAAAGTTAAGTGGGAGGACAATAGAACTTTGATAAGGTTAAATGAACCTTAGCTATATGTGAAAAGTTGTGCAGCGCCGAAAAGTCTTCCGGAGGCAGCAACAATGCTCATGGATCATGTGCCTCAAAGGTTGTGGTTACGGAGGTCTAAGTTCCTATTGAACCAAGTAGGTCGGGTAAACAATCAAATACCATGATTTGAGGGTTGAATCATTATTTGACAATAATTAACAAATTACATGCAAAGAAGCGATGATGGGCCCTGACTCCGTCAAATGTCTTGAAGCCATAAAATCCGTATAGTTCCATACACGAGAAATTAAGCTTTGAACTTGAAAGACCCTCTGGAATGGTGTAAGACCTTAAAGTCGTGTTTGGATCTATAAAGAAATAGACGTGGATGTTTCACATCTATGAAATAGTCGACATGTTGGTAAAGAGTTCACAACAATGTTCAAAGGTTGACTATGACAAGATTTGATCTTTCATAGCGATATTTAGTCTAGACAGATTAATGTAGCAACCACTATATATAATTTTGTTATGTGGTAGTTGAATAAACAAAACAAGTTCTTCTAATAGAATTGTTACCTAGGACGTGTGCATAACACGGTCCAAAGGGTTTTGTTAATTCAAAGGATGCTAAAAGCGTATGCAAACTTCAATGGTTGAAGTGAGCATCACGAAGTTGGAATCTTCAGCATGATGAAACTATTAAAAGAGTTTAAATTCATCAGAGATGATGAAGATGCTTGCATTTGCAAGAAATTAAGTGGGAGCGCTAAGACATATTTCTAATACATTATGTGGAAGACATATGTTTGATTGGAAATGATGTATCTTTTATTAACACATGTGAAGAATTTCACCTCGATGAAAGACTTAGGCAAAACCCGAATATTTGGCATCAATATCTATATAGATAGATTGAGACGCTAATATCTTTGTGCCAAATGTATATAGATAATATATTGTAACATCCCAAAAATACTAATCTTGGATCATCAAGCATTAGTCATAAACATTTAGGGTTAACAAAAACCTTTCTAAATAAAATTATGAATGCATGCATATGTGTATGCATGGATTTTGAAATTCTTTGGAACCACCTTGTTTGATTGTTTCATTGCTTGTAAAATGTTTCTTTGGTGAAATAAACATCATCTAAAACATTTCCCACACATTTCCTAAAGACAAGTAAATCAAAACAAATATATTAAAGGAATGGTCACTTTAACCAATTTAACTCCCATGCCTACTTTGGCTGTCTCAAACTTTCAGAACCCAACAGAAACTTTTCTGGATCCCTGCACCCCTTGAATGTACTCTTAACAAAGTATCAAGGCCCACTTTGTGATCATCCAGAAACTTTCAAATGCATAGTTTAAATGACAATTCAAAATTGAATCTTCATCATATGGGAAGATCCCACTTTTTCAAAAACCACTCAAACAAGCTCAACTTTCAAAACCCAAGCATCTGCAGACTCACCAGCACCAACCTAGCAAACCCACCAAAAATCTTTTCAAAATTCAAAACTTGAATTCATGCGGCCATTTCATCAAACAGGTTGTAGATACAAATCAAACAAACATCAAACACTATAGTGTGCAGTAAAATTGGCCTAACTTGTTCCCTATTTAGCTCACAACCAGCTCAGTAGATCATCTAGGAAGATTAACCAAGCACTAGCACCACTGTGAGCTTGCCACTGCCATCAATGGTGAACAGCCGAGCACACCCATGTCACCCCCATGTAGACAGCAAGCTAGGAGAAGACACAAGCCTAGCCAGCATGTCTGGGAGGCAACCGTCCGCCACTCCTCCACATCCACCTCGAACCTTGCTAACCTGGACCACATGCACGGACCGCGCCCCGGACCGACCATGCCGAAGGCGTCTTGAGCACCACCCGATCAAGGCACATACGACAGGCGCCTCGCCATGTGCATACACAATCCCCTCCGACCCAGGAGACCGCCATACATCCCCGTTCGCCGCCCCGTGACGCACAGCCACCGCTCGCCGTCGAAGACGCCGCCTCTGCCGCGCAGAGCGTCGCATGTTCCAGACCAAGCCGCACCGCCCCATGCCTCGAAACCATGTCGTGGAGCATCGCCAGGGAACACCGCACCGTCCCCTACCATCGCCCATGCCAATAGCCGCCTGTAACATCGCCCCTGATGAGCTCACCGTGCGCCCCGTCGGTCCCCTCGCTCGACTATAAATAGAGGCCACCCCCGCTCGATTTCTTCACACCATCTCACTCCCCTCTCGTCACTGATCGTGCCACCGTTCGGAGCAAGCGAGCACCACCTCACTGAATTTCACCAGAGCCCGCCTCTGGAGAAGAAGGAGCCATCGATTTCCTCCACCTCGGGGGCCGCGACCACCCTGAAGTTCGCCATCGTCGACGTTCGCCCGCCTCGCCGACCCTCGCCAGCACCCCGGTGAGCCCCCAGCAACCCTCACTGGCCGCGCTAGGTTTCTTTCTCGCCGGCGTTGTCTCGCGTCGACGATGACTCCCAGCCGTTGGATTAGAATCTGATCGAACGACCCACGTTGTCCCGTACCGCTTCGCCCCTCCCTGTCTCACTAGCAAGTGGGGACACCCACTTAAGCAGCCCGCGGGAGCACTGCGCTTAGCAGGCCCATAACTTTTTCGCGCAAGAGCCCAGTGATTTGAATTAAATCCTTTTCTTTTTAATTCAAACACACTTCTGTACCCATTTTCAAAAATCAATCCAGATAGATTTAGTGCACCAATTTGAATGAAACCAATTTTATTGGAAAGGTCTATGAATGCTGAATCCAAGCCCGTTGGATTCAAGTCATTTGGATCTATAGATCATCCTTAGTAAAAATAACAAGGCAGAAGCTTTTCTGCATTCAAACATTTTTCAAATTTAAACCATACTAGATTTTGAGTTGATTCCAACTCTCAAAAATCACATTTAACCATGCCTTTCAGAATATATAAAAATATATAGGTTTACTTGCAGAAATAATGTTCAAGTAATAAAAGAATGCTACTTAGGCATTTCTAGCCATTATTTTTAAATAAAATAAAAGGGTAAAACCTTATTAAATTGTGACACCACTTTAAATCACTTTCCCTTGGACTACAATATGTGGTGATGACATGTGTCAACATGATCCCATGTTTGGGTTGGAGAATATTAAGTCTTAAGTAGTTTTTCAATGAGTAGAAATTACTTTTCTAAAAATAAAAGGAATTAAACCAAGCCTTAAACTTGTAATGTTAGAGATGATGCTAGATCACCTATAGGACCCTTGTGTGTGATGATTGCAAGTAGTTAAGTATTGTTTGGTGATTGTGTACCTCGTATTTATTCATAGACGCTAGTACCGACCAAGGATACGAGGAGGAAGGAGGATACTACGAAGAAGAAGCCGAGGAGAACTTCAACCACTGCTCTGCACAAGGCAAGCTAACAATTGCAATTTAGCAAGCTTATATGGACATTGATGCAAGCTAACACTTGCAAGATACTTTACCTATGTAAGCCAATACTTGCTTGTTACCATGCCTACTATATGCTTTAAGCATATATGATCATACCCACTTGATAAACCAATCCTAGTTTTATTTGTAAGCTTCTTACTTTATTTCTTTATCAAAGCTTAATTAGAGTTTACTTAAGAGTTTGGTAGATACTAGAAAGTTATCGGAAGGTTGCATAAAGAGCATAAAATTTGGCCTAAGATTAGACACCTTGATATCATCCTGAGAGATAAGGTTATACATAGTAAGAACTCCACTAGTTTACCACCCCTCATTATTGCTTACCCCCACTTGTAGATGCTAGTGCTAAGCATAAAACTTGATCAACTTTAGATGGGAATACTTGGTGAGAAAATGGTTATGAAAACCTTAGAATGATGGATCATTCGATTGAAATGTTTTGGACATGTGTTTCCAAACACCTGATGATTTTCGTGATGAAAATGTTGAGGCATGAGCCTTAGCTCTTTTATAAAACTGATGGTTGTCTGGATGCGATACCATTCCAATTTTATCGTACAACCACAATACCCGAAGATTGGGTAGGGCTTGACTGGAAACTTATGTACCTTAGTATTAGCTCCCTCATGGCCAAGGTCTAAGCTGAGGCTACCTTGTGAAGATTGACCACCTGTGCAGTACCCAAGATGACAGTTGGTCATGGTTGGGAGGCCAAACTCATAGGCGAGGTGCTTATACTATGGCGTGTAATTGAAAGGTTAGGATTGATTATCCGCGTACTGAGTATGGTGAATTCAGGATTTGTTCCTGACGGATGTATCGAATGTTGTGGTGAAAGTGTACAATCTCTGCAGAGTGTCAAACTATTCGAATAGCGCGTCCTGAATTCTGGACGGTTAGTGTATCTTGTTCCCCCGTCAGACTTTTCAAAATGACTTGTGAAATGAATTGAGACTTTGACTTGACCACAATAGAGTAGTGATATGAAATACAAATTCCCACTTAGGAGTTATAAAATTGTGACTAGCTTTGGAACTTAGTAGAGATAAATCTGGATTTTGCAAAACAACCCTAGAGCCTAGTGTACTATTATCCAAAAAACCCTTTACCTGTTAGTATTAGTTTGCGAGTACTTAAAGAGTACTCATGGCTTTGTCTCTGGCTATTCCCATGGCCAGACTATGAAGAGGAGTACCTGGAAGATGGACCCCAGGAAGGTTACGACAACTAGGATCATCTCCCATCGTCAGCATTGCCTATGACCCCGACGATGGAGCTTCGCCTACGCTACCGTTATTATTACGTATTCCGCTGCTTGATGTTGTATTAAGAACTGGATCATGAGATCCCTATTCGTGTAAGAACTTATGTATCGTTTGTAATGGATGATGTACTATGGTATCCAATTCTGTTATGTCTCGCAAAAATGGTAATCCTGGGATTGCGAGGTATGGCATAACAGGCATCTAGGATTGAAAAATCCGGGTGTTGACATATATTGAATATGTTCAATATGGAAATTATAATAAAGGTTCTTTCCACACAAAAAGGATTAAATCGAAATTCAAGTGTATCGACACTTGGTAAGTGAAACAAAGATTCAAGTATTGATTGATACTTGATGAATGAAATCACAAAAGTATTTTTCAATCATACTATGATATGTACAAATCCAGATATGTCCTATGCTCTAAATGTTATGAGCATATACCAGAATGATTCATAAGATGATCATTGGACGATAGTAAGGATATTCTTATGATCTTTTGGAAGAACTAAGAATATATTATTTTGTAGAAGTGACAAATAGATGGTTAGTTCATTGTAAAAGGTACTACATTGATACTAGTTTTTTCACAAAGTACAAATTCAGTTTATCTCAATCTAAACTAAGGGTGGCACAATATGATGGAAAGTAAGTTCCATAATGGATTTGGATGAGTTCTAAAGTTAAGACATTATGACAGATACTATAATAAAAGGCTAAGTATATGGCTGCTATTATAGCAGCAAAAGAGGGCATTTGTGTCAAGTAGTTTGTTATCAAACTAGGTGTAGTTCACAGCGGGATAATACTATGAAGATATATTGTACGCCAATATTGTCAACATGTTTTAACCCCTAGGAACTAAAGGTCTCACCAAAGGACCAAATTTATACAAAGCAATCTCATTATAGAATGAGTGATGCGTAGAGACGCAAATACATGCAATTACACACGGACCTGTAAGTGTCGGATCCGAAGATCAGTTGACCACGAGAAATCGTGTACATGCAACACCGGAAATCCATAGGTGTTGAATACACAAAGATTTGAAAATAGATTATTGTCTCTAGTGCAAGTGGGAGACTGTTGGAAATATGCCCAAGAGGCAATGATAAAGAGGTTATTATCATATCTTCATGCTTATGATAAATGTTTACATACCATGCTATAATTGTATTAACCAGAAACATTAATACTTGTGTGATTTGTAAACATAAAAGATTCCCTAGTAAAGCCTGTTGTTAAACTAGTTTGTTGGTTAATATGATCATGGTTTCGTGCTCATGAACATTGAGATGTTATTAACAACAAGATCATACCACTAGGAGAATGGTGTGATGGACATACTCCTATAGATAAGCATAGCATAAAGATCAAGTCATTTCAATAGTTCGTTTGCTATAAGCTTTCTGATACATAGTAACCTAATTCCTTTGACCATGAGATTATGCTAATCACCATCACCAGATGGATGCTTTGATGACATCAAACACCACACCGTAACTGGGTGGCTATAAAGGTGGCATTGAGTGTTCGAAAAGTATGTGTTGAGGCACATGGATCAAGAGTGGGATTTGTCCATCCATATGACGGATAGATATACTCTGGGCCCTCTCGGTGGAATGTCATCCAATTAGCATGCAAGCATGTGACTGGCTCACAACGGATCACATATCACAGGAATGACAAAAGAGTACTTATCGGTAACGAGGTTGAACTAGGTATGCAGAGATACCGACGATCAGACCTTAGATAAGAAAACTACCGCGAGACAAAGGGAAATTGGTATTGTATGTAAGTGGTTCATTCGATCGCAAAGTAATCGTAGAAATATGTGGGAGCCATATGGATTTCCAGATTCCTCTATTGGTTATTGATCGGAGAAGAGTCTTGGTCATGTCTGCATTATTCACGAACCGTAGGGAGACACACTTATGGATTCGATGTTGTTTAGTAGATATGGAATGTTAGTAGGAGACCGAATGTTGTTCGGAGTCTCGTATGGGATCCGGGATATCACGAGGATATCCGGAATGGTCCGGAGAATAAGATTCATATAAGGAAAGTCCAATTCCGGAGTTCGGGAATGATTCCGGTGTTTTCACCGGAATGATCTAGAAGGGTCTAGAAGGTTCACCGGACCAGAAGGGGAAGGGTACATGAATGTGTCATGAATAAGTGGAATGATTGAATCATGTCCCAGGTCACTTGGTTGGGCATTTGTAAGAAATAAATTGACCTCCAAATTGAAAGTCAATAGGCAAGTTTGAAAAGTCAAACTGGGACAATGTATCCTGGTGGAGGAAGGAAAAAAAATCCTTCTTTCCCTCCACAAGCCAAAAGGAGAGGGAGTTGGGGAAGGATTCAAACTACCCTCTCCCAAGGTGCCCTCCCTCTCATAAATAGAGGGGAAGGGGTGCCCCAAGAGACATAACACCATCCCTCCCCACCTAGCCACCGCGCCTCTGCCCAGCATTGCCTTGTGCATCGCTTGCCGGCTCTACCGCCGCCTAGCCACCGGCCACACATCCTCATCTCCGGCCCTCTAAACCCTAGATCGCCGGAAACCCTAGATCCACTATAACTTGCTCTGGCTTAGGCGAAGCCCTGCAAGATCTTCCCTCTACTTCCGACACCACGACGTCGTGCAGTCACCACGACGTCGTGCCGTCGGAATCGTGAAGGGAGAACTACAACCTTCACTGCCTGCTGGAACAAGGGAGAGGAAGGTATTCATCGAGTACCGAACGTGTGACCGTCTGCGGAAGCGCTGCCGGAACGTAGCGCCGGAAGGATCGTCTACGCGATCTTGAGATTGGCAAGTGTATGACTACATCACCCACGAGAATCTGCTCTCGTTAACCGCTTTGGAATCTTCGAGGGTGAGTACTCTAATCGACTCGTTGCTACAATATAGTAGATAGATCTTGGCTTGTTTGTGTTCATGCGGTAGAATTTTTTTGTTTTCCATGCTACAAACCCCTACATCAACATCAATACCTAATCCCGAATTTGAACGGCAGATCATCAGAATCAAGACGGTCATATCTGTCATCTAGCACCTTGTGGATGCAGAATGAGTAATCCAGGATGGACCTATCATGTTTATTAATCAGAAAATTCTGTAAATATTTAGTCATCCTGGCGGTAGCCGGCGACGCTCTGCTCTTCGGCTCGAAAAACAGGCTATATTCGGCGAATTACTCCAGGTCCCCTCCCATCATTGATGGTTTATATAAGTGCAACTCCACCATGTACCGTGGAAACTTGCATGCCGCTGACCTGACGTATTGGATGGATATGGCGCGGCCAGAGTGGAGCATGTCAAATCGCATGGCGAACACTGTACCATCGTCCCCGGATACGACGGTCTCTACTCTCCATGATCCAGGTGCCAACAAAGGCTGAGAGATGTACATGTGTTCCACACCGTAGTGGAAACTGTGCACTACCATCGAGTGGGATATTTCGAGGTGGGCGAGGAGCGCTGTGGGTGGGGCGGCGAACTCGCAGCCAGGCTCAGGGCAGTAGCACGGGCCGTGCGGGCACGCCATCTTGTGATTGAGGAAGTCGTGGAAGGCGACCAATGTCCTGTAGCCATCGTTGGGGCATCTATTACCTTTTCTGCCAGCAACTTGGCTGCGCAACTCCTTGGAGCATGCGGCCAGGCTGATGGCGCTGGTAGTGTCCATACGCATAGCGATTTATGCGAAGGCGTCGTACCCAAACTTGCTCCAGCCACCATACAAAATCTTGTTCATCGAATCCTCCATTGAGTCCGGATGAACTGGGGCGAGGGCGGATTCAAATATTATTGTTGGGGTTTCTTGGAGAAGAGTGATGGCGGCCTGCAAGAACCGATTCTGTGGGAGAGAACTAAGTGCACACTAGATGGAGAAGATGGGAGGCTCTTTGATCGATGGGTGTTTGTGTGTTGCCTCGTCGGTCTTCTGCAGTGCGCAGATGTATTGAGGACGCCGACTGAACTAGCAAGCGGACACGTCCTGGCTTAGTATTGTATTGTCTCGTCACATGGACAATATCATAAATAAGTTTTATTATGTTTTAGGAAATGATGTGAACCCACATTTCTCGAGTAAATTACATTTATTAGTACCACAATTGGGGCCAGGGTAAAACGTTAGTGCCCTGCGATTTTTTGCGGATACGCGCGTCTCCTCCTCCTCCTCCTCCTCCTCTGACACACTCCAAAATTATGACTATGCCATCAAGTGTCAGGAGCAAAGACAGCATACCATCCCATCAGCCTTGCCTTGTCTTTGTCAGCGATGTCACATCGACTACATCAGGGGCATTGATGCTCTAAGAGGAAAAAATCTTTGGCAATAAAAAAAGGATAAGAAAAGAGTCTTCATAAATAGGTTTTTATTCCAGTAGAGGGGCCTACCGGTGTGTCTAAACGCTGGAGCATACTTGGTTTTGCTAGACTCGTGTCTAAGATTTTCTTTAGACTCAACCGACGCTGTATAAGAAAAGAGCTTTGACACGAAGAAAAGAATAGGAAAAGAGCCCTTTTAAATAGGTATTTTATTCTAATAGTGGGGCCAATCAGTGTGTCTAAACGCTATAGCATATTTCCCTCTGTTAGACTCGTGTCTAAGATTTTTGCTAGACACAAACAACGTTGTACAAGCTCTTACAACTTGGCCATTCTATCCGAAGAGGTCATTGAATCTACCATACATAGATTAAATTTAGGCTCAAGTGACCCTAATCGACTATGCCGCTCCAACTGTCTTCGTCGTGCACGACGTCCTCCGCGTCCCCGTCTGCCTCTTCCGAGTCTGAATCGATGAGGACGAGCCCGGTGGCGTTCCTCTTCACGAGTGCTGCATGGTGCGCAACATCGATAACGGCGGAGGGCGTACGCTCAGGCACTACCCAGAAGCGCTGCCTCCCTTCGGGGTTGCGCAGATCCGGTGGATCTCCGGACGGTAAGCTCTGCAAAGCCAAAGCAACGCCTCCCGCTCCTTCTTGAAGCACCTTGGACAGTTCACGCTGGTGCGCGCATATCGGTCCATTGCCCTCTTCCGCTCCGGCAGCTGGCGGCGACACTCCTCGATCTACCTCGACAGCACGATGCCGCGCAGGAGCGATGCCACGGGCACCCCGGCGTAGTTGAGATCATAGCCGGCCGGTAGCCTCGCTAGCGGCAGCACGAGTATGTCATAGTGGGCGAACAACTCGGCCTTGTGCAAGCTGAGACAAGGCCTCTCCATGGCGAGGCGCCATTTCTTTAGGTAGGATTTGACGCTTGTGATGACGTGAGTTGCAGGGAACAAACAGGGTTTGAGCTTTGGCCACACGGTCGCCGTTTATAATGTCAAGGAGGTAGGCCCACTGGTGGTTGCTAGGGCCAATAGGGATGCATAAATGCCTACTCACGGATCGCTATTGCAAAGGATGATCCTTATCGTCCATTCTCCCCAATCCAACGGTGCCTAACAATTGGGATGCATAATCAACCTGTCCTCGTGGGGGGATTCTAGAAGACCCTAATCTTGCACCTCCTTTGGGAAAACACCGGTTTTTCGGGTTTAGAAAATGGAAAGTCGATATTTCTCTAAAACACCATAAAATCTCTAGTTGGAGAAGTCGCTTGCGATGTCGAGAGGGAGCTAGGTGCCGGGTTTGGGCTCAATCCATGGAGTGGTTTCATGTTCTGGGCAACAAAGGGGAATCTAGGGTTGGAAGCCATGTTAACTCACACTCGATAGACATCATGGTGGTGCCTTGGGTGCCAAAGGACCTGGTATGCCCTACCTATGATTTTATGAGGGCAGTGGGTCACATGCAAGGGTTCCATGAGCCGTTTTCATGATTTTGTATTTTTTAAGATTTTGTTTGGTGCTACCCAAAAAAACGGCGAAACACGCTGGGGGCCGCGACAACGCGACAGTTGGTGCGATGTTGGACCCAGACATGCATCCAGCCTAGGTATCCCATGGGGCACCCCAAACCATTTTTCCCTGAAAATTGAGAGCATCTTATAGGGTACGTACAGTTAGAAACCGCATTTACCAGGCCGTTACGCAAAAAAATACAGTATATGCTTGCACCACGAGATAAATACCCACCTCCCGGGAATGGCCATGCACCATGGTGTAACATGCATGGAAATTTCCTCGGCCCATGGGCGCGCCCTAATCTTGCACCTCCTTTGGGAAAACGCCGTTTTTTCGGGTTCAGAAAATGGAAAGTCGAAATTTCTCCAAAGCACCACGAAATCTCTAGTTGGAAAAGTTGCTTGCGATGTCGAGAGAGAGCTAGGTGCCGGGTTTGGGATCAATCCATGGAGTGGTTCCATGTTCTAGGCAGCGAGGGGGGGGGGAATCTAGGATTGGAAGCCATGTTAACTCATACTCGATAGACATCCTGGTGGTGCCTTGGGTGCCAAAGGACCTGGTATGCCCTGCCTATGATTTTATAAGGGCAGTGGGTCACATGCAAGGGCTCCAGGATCCGTTTTCATGTTTTTATTTTTTTAGATTTTGTTTGGTGCTGCCCAAAAAATGGCGAAACCCGTCGGCGACCGTGGCAACACGATGGTCAGTGCAATCTTGGGCCTAGGCATGCATCCAGCCTAGGTACCCCATGGGGCACCCCAAACTATTTTTCCCTGAAAACTGAGTGTCTTATAGGGTACATATAGTTAGAAACCGCATTTACCGGGTCATAACTCAAAAAAATACAGTATATGCTTGCACCACGAGATAAATACCCACCTCCCAGGAATGTCCATGCACAATGGTGTAGCATCCATGGAAATTGCTCGGGCCCATGGGTGCGCCCTAATTTTGCACCTCCTTTGGGAAAACACCAGATTTTCGGGTTCAGAAAACGGAAAGTCAAGATTTCTCCAAAGCACCACGAAATATCTAGTTGGAGAAGTCGCTTATGATGCCGTGAGGGAGCTAGGTGCCGAGTTTGGGCTCAATCCATGGAGTAGTTCCATGTTCTGGGCAGCGAGGGGGGAGGGAATCTAGGGTTGGAAGCCATGTTAACTCACACTCGATAGACATCCTAGTGGCCCCTTGGGTGCCAAGGACTTGGTATGCCCTGCCTATGATTTTATGAGGACAGTGGGTCACATGCAAGGGCTCCAGGAGACGTTTTCACGTTTATTTATTTTTAGATTTTGTTTGGTGCTGCCCAAAAAAACGTGAAACCCGCCGACGGCCGCGACAACACGACGGTCGGTGCAATCTTGGACCCAGGCATGCATCCATCCTAGGTACCCCATGGAGCACCCCAAACCATTTTTCCTTAAAAATTGAGACTGTCTTATAGGGTACATACAGTTATAAACCGCATTTACCGGGTCGTAACTCAAAAAAAATATACAGTATATGCTTGCACCACGAGATAAATACCCACCTCCCGGGAATGTCCATGCACCATAGTGTAACATGCGTGGAAATTTCCTCGGGCCCATGGGAGCGCCCTAATCTTGTATCTCCTTTGAGAAAACGCCGGTTTTTCGGGTTTAGAAAATGGAAATTCGAGATTTCTCCAACGCACCATGAAATCTCTAGTTGGAGAAGTCGCTTGCGATGCCGAGAGGGAGATAGGTGCCAGGTTTGGGCTCAATCCATGGAGTGGTTCCATGTTCTGGGTAGCGAGGGGGGAATCTAGGGTTAGAAGCCATGTTAACTCAGATTTGCCTTCTATGCTAGTGACGAATACTCAGAAAGCCCTTACTATTGCTCATGCAGAAACCAGCACGCCCTGCTTGGTCAGACAGCCAACCGTTGATCCTCTTTGATCTAATGGCCACATGAAATTGTTATAGTAGCAACATCCTAATATTATTACACACGACATGGTAGTTACAACACTTACAATGCATGACGTGGCAGTTAAATATGTAATAACAATACTAACAACAGAACATTACTCGTCGTCATTGTCATCCTCGTCATCGTCGGTGGCGGCGGCGGTGTCCCCCGATGACTCGTCGGCAACTCCCTCCTCGTATATACGCGCCCTCTCCTTGTCGGAGTCCTCCTCCTCCTCGTAGTCCCACGGGTCGATGTCACTCTCACTGGCTTCTGCCTCCAACTGCTCCTTGAACGCCTCATCGTTGCCCGAGTCAGAGTCGTCATCATCGTCGCTGGCTCCTCTATTCCTCCTGCCCTTCTTCATGGTGGTCTCTCATGCTTTCCTCCAGAGCTCCTCTGTCTTGGCTACTGCTTGGCGCTCCTCCATCTCTGCCGGTGCAACACACTTCTCGGGGTGCGGCGGGTACGACAAGCTTCGACGTCGTGGTGTCCTCGAGCGCCGATGTCGATGGATCCAGGCGCAGTTGGACATGTCGTGGTGCCTCAGATGGCTGCCGGTAGGCACAAACGATGCCGCGAGGGTCAGCCACCGGTAAGGGTCTGCCACTTCCACGACATGGTTCCATGATGTGAGAGGAAGTTGTTTGGAAATGCGTGATGGCGGGTACGCAGAGTTGGGTGCCGATCCTATTAGGGGCGCGAGGAGCATCTTATAGTCTAGTCACGTAAAAATTGTGCTACATCGTAAAATATCTAAGTACTGGGAGTGTTGTGACGTAACAAACCACAAAATGCGCCATGTGGTAGCATCGGGAAGTGTCCAGTGCGTGCCTGTCGACGTGGAGTTGAACGTTCCAACATGTTCTATCCGAGCAGCAGTTGCGTGCGTCATGACAACCCCTTAGCACGCACGCACGCTGGACGTGCAGCATGTAATTACTTTCTCCCTCGTAGTCCCACCCCTATCCACTGGATACTAAGCGACGCGTGCCGAATCCCCCGCTGAACCGTCCATCTCATTAAAGCCAGTCCAATCGAGTCCCATCGTGTGGACTTTGGGGTTTTATTCCCTGGTTCTGCCAGTCACACTTCTTTGAGAAGGAAGCAACATAGGCCATTGATTAACAAATGAACGGTGGATGTAGGTTGAGATAGCACCGGAGTAAATGGTGGTCTTGTATAAGACTGTCCCACGGACAGGACTCTTTGACCATTCTCCCCCGCCCATCACTTTCTTCTTCCTCCTGCCCCCACCTTCCTCCATCTGCATTAGCCATGGCTCCCCTGAGGAGAGGCAGATCGACCATGCGCACGGAGATAATGGAGAGAACTTGCCGCCTTGGACTTCCTTCTCAACCAGCTTCTCATCCCCCCTCGCACAGAGACCCAATCCCTCCTAGAAATGGCGTTGAATGTTCCAGCAGGCTGGAGCTCCTGCCGCTCCTGGTACAGTCTTCTTCTTCTCTGTTTTCTTCTTCTTCTATGTCTTCTTCTTCTTCTTCTTATTATTATTATTATTATTATTATTATTATTATTATTATTACTATGCTACATATTCCAGGGCAGCCGTGGACCCTGAAAGCAGCACGATGGCGGCGGCGGCGCTGAATGTTGCAGCAGGCCAGGGCTCCTCCCGGTATATAGTCTTCTTCTTCTATGTCTACTTCTTATTCTTCTTCTTATTCATCTTATTACTATGCTACTGTAACATCCCAAAAATATAAAACAATGATCATCGAACTCTAATCACTAAAATTAGGGTTAACAAAAACTTTGATTAATTAAAATCATATGAATGCATGTGTGTATGTGATGATTTGATAAATGCATGAATGAACTTGTGTGATTAACCCAAATAGCAAGAAATGGTTTAAGTATGAAAATAACATCATATAAAACATTTGCATGCAGAAACAAAACAAAGAGAAAATCAAAAACAAATCAATTAAGGCAAATGGTCATTTTTGCCAATCTTACTCACTAGGTCACTTTGAGTGTTTCTAGTCCAAGATTTCAAACAGAAACTTTTCCAATTCTTTTCACCCCTTGCTAGACCAAGTAAAAGTGAAGCAAAGCCCACATTTCAAACTTGCAGAAACATTTGGAAACCTCATTCAAATCACAAGTAAAAATTGAATCTTTATCATATGTGAAGATCACACATTTTTAAAACCCAACCAAACCAGTGCCCCTTGACTAATCCAACTAACCAGAGACTCCCTAGAATGTGCTTAGCAAACCAACCAAGTTTGAATCCAAAATTCAAATTTGAATCTCTTTCGGCCATTTCATCAAACACCTAGTTTACAGCAAACAAACAAACAAACAACAAACACTATAGTGATCAGTGATTTTGGCCAACCTTGTTCCCTCTCTAGCTCTCACTTTACTCTCAGTAGATGATCTAGCCCAATTAACAAGCCTTAGCACCACTGTGAGCTTGGCATAGCCATTAATGGTGACCATGTCGAGCCTAACTTGCCACCCACATGTCAACAACGAGCTAGGAGAAGCACCAAGCCTAGCAAGCATGTCTGGAGCACTGACCACCGTCGACGGCCACCCCCTGTCCAAGCCTCGAGCACTGCCAGCCCCTGGACCACACGACAAGCTCATGCCAAACCTCTCTGCGTGCGAGCCGAGAGCGCGCCAGTGTGCCACACTCGACCAGCGCCAATAGACCGCGTGCCGCCCTCGCTGCTTGCAGACGTGATCGCCAACACTCCAGTACCCTGCCATACAACCTCGTTCGCCGCCGCGCGGACCGTAGACGCTATGCGCCATTAAAATTACCATCGGACCTGCCTAGTGCGTTGACATGTTCCGAACGATCAGCACCGCCCCACGCCTCGCCACCACGCCATTGATCTTCGCTAGGGAGCACAACACCGCCCCTATCATCACCCATGCCATTAGCCCTCTGTGCCGTCGACCATGACGAGCTCAGCCCGTGCCCGTCGGTCCCCTTCAGCCACTATAAACGGAGGCCTCCCCCGCTCATTTTCTTCTAACCAGTTCTCTCCCCACCTCTCACTGATCACACCCACTCACTCCCGGAGCAAGGCGAGCACCAAGTGGCTGGAATTTCACCGGAGTTCGCCGCTGCAGAGGAGGAGAGGCGCCGTCGATTGGAGCCGCCCCAGGAGAAGCTGTCGGTACCAGGAGGATCGCCATCATCGACTTCGTCGTTTGCCCCCGTCGCCAACCATCCCCTAAGCCCCGATGAGCCTCCCACAACCCCCACCTGCCGAGCTAGGGTTCTGTCTCGCCAGCGCTGCCCGACATGGACGATGACCCAGAGCCGTTCGATTAGAGTTAGATTGTGCGGCCTAGATCACCCCGTACCGCTTCGCCCCTCACTGTCTCACTGACGCGTGGGGACAGCCACTTAACCAGCCCGCGTGTGCGCTGTGCGTAGTGGACCGGCCCAGTTAAACGTCCAACGCGACCCAACAATTCAAATTTAGTTTTATTCATTTAATTTCAAACACAATTCTGTACCTAGATTTAAAAATCAACCCAGCTCGATTCACTGAACCAAAATACATGAAACCAATTTTGTTGGAAAGGTACAGGAATTCTTAATCCAAGCCCGTTGGATTCAAACCATTTAGATCTATAGATCACCCATGGTAAAAATAACAAGGCAGAAGCTTTTATGCATTCAAACATTTTTCAAAATTTAACCATAAGAGCTTTTGAGATGATTCCAACTCTCAAAAATCACATTTAACCATACCTTTCAGAATATAAAAAAATACATAGGTTTACTTAGAGAAATAATGATCAAATAATAAAAGAATGCCACATAGGCATTTCTAGTCACTTTATTTAAATGAAATAAAAAGGTTAAACCTTATTAAATTGTGACACCACTTTAAATCACATTCCCATGTACTGAAATATGTGGTGATGACATGTGTCAACATGATCCCATGTTTGAGTTGGAGAATATTAAATCTTAAGTAGTTTTTCAATGAGTAGAAATTACTTTTCTAAAATAAAATAAATAAGACAAGTGTTTTAATTATTGCAATGCTAGTGATGATGATAGATCATTTAGTGTGAACCTTTGTGTGATGATTAGAAATAGTTAAGTATTGTTTGGTGATTGTGTACCTCGTATTTATTTATAGACGCTAGTACCGACCAAGGGTACGAGGAGGAAGGAGAATACTATGAGGAAGAAGCCGAGGAGAACTTCAACCACTGCTCTGCATAAGGCAAGCTTATACTGATATTTTTAGCAAGCCTATACTTGCAACCTTGCAAGCTAACACTTGCAAGATACCCTACTTATACAAGCTATTACTTGCTTGTTACTATGCCAACTATATGTCTTAAGCATATGTGATTATACCCACCAGACACACCATCCTAATTTTACTTGCAAGCTTAATATGTTATTTTCTTTAATGAAAGCTTCTATCAAAAGTACTTAGTAACTTGTAGATTCTAGAAAGATAATTGAAGGTAGCATAAAGAGCATAAAACTTGGCCTAAGTTTGATAATCTTGATGTCATCCCGAGGCATGAGATTTACTTAGATAAGATACACTTGTTTACCACCCCTCATTAGTATTTACCCCCACTTGTAGATGCTAGTGCTAAGCATAAAACTTGATCAACTTTAGATGGGAATACTTGGTGAAAATGGTTATGAAAACCTTAGAATGATGAGTCATTCTACTGAAATGTTTTGACATGTGTTTCTGAACACCAGATAATTTTGATGATGAAAATGATAAGGCATGAGCCTTAGCCCTTTACAAAACTGATGGTTATCTGGATGCGATACCATTTCAATTTTGCCTTACAACCACAATAACCGAAAATTGGGTAGGTCTTGACTGGAAATTTATATACCTTAGTATGGGTTCCCTTGCGGCCAAGGTCTGAGATGAGTCTACCTTGTGAAGATTGTCCTCCTATGCAGTACCCAAGATGACAGTTGGTCATGGTTAGGAGGCCAAACTCACAGGAGAGGTGCCTATACTAGGGCATGTAATTTAAAGGTTAGGATTGATTATCCGCATACTGAGTACGGTGAATTCAGGATTTGTTCCTGACGGATGTATCGAATGTTGTGGTGAAAGAGTACAATCTCTGCAGAGTGTTAAACTATTCGAATAGCCACGTCCGTGGTTATGGACAGTTGGAGTTGCCATAATGTTCCCCCGTCAGATGTTTTCAAAATGACTTATGAAATGATTTGTGACTTTGACTTGACCACAATAGAGTTGTGATATGAAATTCAAGTTCCCACTTAGGTGTTCTAAAATTTTCAACTAGCTTTCTTTGCTTTTGAACTTAGTAGAGTAAATCTGGCTTTTTGCAAAACAACCCTAGAGCTTAGTATCCTACTACAAAACCCCCTTCACTTATTAGTATTAGTTTGCGAGTACTTAAAGAGTACTCATGGATTTATCCCTGGCTATTCCCGTGTCCAGACTATGAAGAGGAGTATCAGGATGAAGGACCACAGGAGGGTTACGACAACTAGGATCATCTCCCATCGTCAGCATTGCCTGTGACCCCGAAGATGGAGCTTCGCCCCCGCTATCGTTACTATTATGTTATTTCACTGCTTGAATTGTACTAAGAACTGGATCATGAGATCCTTATTTGTGTAAGACCTTATGTATGGTTTGTAATGGATGATGTACTGTGATTCCAAATCTGTTATGTCTTGCAAAAATGGTAATCCTGGGATTGCGATGTATGGCATAACAGGCATCTGTGATTAAAAATCCGGGTGTTGACAAGTTGGTATCAGAGCCATCTTGACCATAGGAGACCCTATTAGAATGGACGTTTGAATCAAAAACTTAGTTTAAAAACCAAAAGAAGTGAGTATTTACAAAAACTTACTATTATTCTTATCACTTAGACTCTTTCATGAAAATTCATGTTCCTAAAAAATTCTTGCAAACTTACATAAAATTGGACACACTTGATCACTCTACTAACTTACTCATCCTATATTCTTATAGATGGACGTGAAGTACATCAAGTTTTATCAGTTGGGAATGGAGGAGACCTCACCTTTGAGCGTGACTTGGACCAGCTGGAAAAAATGCTGGAGTGTCCACACCCCGAGTTCTTCGGAGCTCAACTCAATGATCAGGAAGGAGAAGATTTGCAGTGGCTAGTTATTGCAAGTCTCCGAGGAAAGATTGAACCTCCCACTAGAGAGGGAATTCAGTTCACCTTAAGAGAGAACAACTGGCTCGATGGACTTGCCAGGGCAATGTAGGAAGCTCTTGCCCGTCTATGTGGGAAGAGTATCAATCAAATCAAGGGTACCCATTTTGAGTTCTACCCAAGGCGTGATGCTATGGGACATCCACAGGAGGCCCCATACCACCATGAGCTAAAGACTCAGTTGGACCATCTCAGCTTCATGATGTATGACCGTTAGAAGGAGTTGGACAATGCCCGTTCCTACGCCAACCACAAGTACGCCATCGCTAAGAAGGATCAGACCATCGCCATGCTAGTGAACGATCGCAAGTCTCGTCGCCGTCAGCTCGACAAGAAGGAGTGCATCATTGCCCGTCTTCGCCACCGGATCACGGATTTGGAGGAGACCATCGACGAGAGAGACATGCAGTTGGAGGAGAGGGAGAATGTGTAGGGTTCATAGCATAGAAAACAATTTTTTTCCTACGATGGGAACAACTATGTACCAAGATCTATCTACTAGATACAAACAACAGGCGGATGTATATCCGTAGAGAACATACCCTTGAAGACCGACAAAGCTTAACGAGTTAAACTCATTGTTGATGTATACGATCTCTTGCCGATCTCAAGATCGAGAGGAAGTCCTAGCGCCGCAAATCAGCAGCGCATCCGTGCTCGCACACATGTCCGAGGCACCGAGCAACCTCCGCCTCCTCGCTCCAGCGATGCAGCGACAACACAACTCTTTCTTGCCGAATAGCCACCGGGAACATGTATCTCGCTAGTCCGAGACCATGGGGGATAAATTCTAGAGGGGGAGAGAGATCCTTCACGAGGAGGTGTGAGTGAGAAGTGAGGAAGGGGGTACCTTTTATAGGAGAGGGGGGAACCTGTCGTGGTATTGCACGGCAGATGCTACTGGGGGTAGCTTACGTAGAGGGAGCAAGGCGACGTAGGAGAATCTGGGAGCGAGATTGGCACACGATGTACCCAGGTTCACGTCCCCTCGGTGGAGGATCGCTACGTCCTGTTATTAATCCAGTATATGATCATAGATTGGTTTACATGGGAGCCGCCGTAGGCGGAGGGAGAGACTAGATCTAATGAGATGTGAAAGAAGATGCCCCGTGGGGGTTCCCCTGGTGGATTTATATATGCAGCCAATTAGGGTTTACAAGTATTTGGTGGGCTTTGTATTAGAGTCACCGTCTTGGGCCTCTAGTCGGCGCCAAATGCAGGTCCAGCGCGCCAGATATGCGTAGTCGACCCGCTCTAGCCTTGGCTTCAGTCGACTTGATCCAGCTGGTGACTCCGCTTCGTGGGTATACCCCGATTGGTATTCCCCCGTCAGTAGTCCCCGAGCGCGTTGTCGATTCGACGCGGGATTGAGGCAGGGCGCGGAGAGTCTTGATGATGGGTCGTGGCGAATCGGCGACGAGCTCCTGAACAGATAAAATAACCATGAAGCGGGAGGCGGTCGGCGTGAGCCAGTCGGTGATGGCCAGTTGGCGAAAGACGCAGGGTGACGGTGAAGCTGCGGCGAACGTGGAGCGTGGCGAGTCCCGAGCGTGGGCGTGCGAGTCGGCGTGGCGAGTGGCGGTCGGCCGAAGTGCCGAAGTTCGAGTCGCGCCGAGTGGCGAGGTTGGACGACCGCGAGTGGCGGCGTCTGTAACACACCTAGTCCCCGGCGTGCTGAAATGCGTGAGGGCGAGTCCCGAGCTCGTTGAGTGCGGCGAGTCGCGATGGAGAGTCCCGGCGTGTCGCGAGGGCGAGTCCGCGGTGGCGAGGCCCCGAGTGTGTTGAGTACGCGAGGACGAGTCTGCGGTGGCGAGTCCCCGAGCGTGTCGAGTACACGAGGGCAAGTCCACGATGGAGAGTCCCCGAGCGTGTCGAGTACGCGAGGGCGAGTCCGCGGTGGAGAGGCCCCGAGCATGTTGAGTACGCGAGGACGAGTCTGCGGTGGCGAGTCCCTGAGCGTGACGAGTACACGAGGGCAAGTCAGCGGTGGAGAGTCCCCGAACGTGTCGAATACGCGAGGGCGAGTCCACGGTGGAAAGTCGACGAGCGCGTTGAGTACGCGAGGGCGAGTGTCCACGGTGGCGAGTCCCCGAGCGTGTTGAATACGCGAGGGCGAGTCCGCGGTGGCGAGTCGACAAGGGCGAGCCACGGTCGCGGAACCACGCGTACACGCAGCATGCCTAGGAGTGTAGTCCCCGAGGCTCGAGTTGGCTTGTAGAGGCGACTTGAGGCTCATATTTTGAAAATAGTAGTGGTTGTTGCTGAGTGTGGCGAGTGGCGAGGTCGAGCGACCGGCGGGCGCCGAGTCCCCGAGCGCGGCGAGTTCGCGATGATTGCGAGTCCACGAGAGGAGAGTCCCCGAGCGCGGCGAGTCCATGATGATTGCGAGTCCGCGAGGGGAGAGTCCCCGAGCGTGGCGAGTCCGCGATGATTGCGAGTCCGCGAGGGGAGAGTTCCCGAGCGTGGAGAGTCCATGATGATTGCGAGTCCGCGATGGGAGAGTCCTCGAGCGTGGCGAGTCCGCGATGATTGCGGGTCCGCGAGGGGAGAGTCCCTGAGCGTGGCGAGTCCGCGATGATTGCGAGTCCACGAGGGGAGAGTCCCCGAGCATGGCGAGTCCGCGATGATTGCGAGTCCGCGATGATGTTGATTGCGCTGTTTCTGTTAGCGAGTCTCTCGTCTTGGCCCGGGGGGCCAGTCGCATGGCGACTCCAAAGATGGCTCTCGGCTTGGCGTTCTTCCTGGACGATCCGAGGCTCGGTTTGCGAGTCCTCGTCCGCAGTACTTAGCCGTCGCAGTCGCCTTGTCTAAGGTTGAGGAGGACATGGTGCTGTTTGTGTAGCACTACCATTTGTCTTGGCCCGGAAGGCCAGTCGAGCAAGGCGACTCCAATGATGGCTCTCGGTTAGCGTTTTTCGTGGACGATCCGAGGCTCGGTTTGCGAGTCCTCGTCCGCACTACTTGGCCATTGCGAGTCGCTCTTTCAAAGGTTGACAAAGGCGAATTGATTTTTCCCGAGGGGAAGAGAAGCCCAGTGGTGAGTCCATGCAGCGTGGCATGTGACCCTCTCTGGCGACTGGGACGATGAAGGTCCCTTAGTAGGCACGGCGTATGCATTCGACGTAGCCGGAAAGGGTCGACACGGCGGACGAGGTCGCGCTATGGAGAAGTCGACACGGCGGACACGGAGTCAACGCGGCGGACGGAGGTCGCGCTATGGCGAAGTTGACGCGGCGGACGGAGATCGCGCTATGGCGATATCGACGCGGCAGGCGAGTCTGCAACAGACAAGTCCCCGAGCCTAGCGAGTCCGCGTATAGTGAGCCTTTGAGCCTAGCGAGTCCGCGTTTAAGCGTGTCCGGGTTTAGGCGACTTGTCAGAGGCCGGCCGTGGACGAAGAGGCCGATATCGCCGCATTACAAGGGCGTCTATCCCCATGCCTTTTTTCTTAGTACTGACAAAAGAGTCGCTGATGGGCGAGTAGGTGATGGGCGAGCCGCCGAACGTGAAGAGTCCGCGGCCATGGCGAGTCCTCGAGCGTGGAAAGTGCGAGGTCGAACGACCAACGAGCGCCGAATCCCCGAACGCGGCGAGTGGCGTGGTCGGGCGACAACGAGCGCCGAGTCCCCGAGCTCAACGAGTGGCAAGGTCAAGCGACCGGCGAGTGGCGCTGTCTATAGCGCGCCGAGTCCCCGAGTGCGGCGAGTGGCGAGAAAGACACCGTTCTGCTGAGAAGGAGGAAAAGGTACTATGTTAGCATGGCAATTCCGCGACGGCGAGTGCCTGAGCGTGGCGACTCCATGAGGGACGAATCCGCGATGGCGATTCCGCGGCAGAAGAGCGCCGAGCATGGAAAGTCCACGAGAGCCAGTTCACGGTGGACGACTGCATGGTCGTGAACCAGCCTTTTGTAGATAGGTGACAAGCTCGGCCAGGACCTGATCATAATTAATGCAACCATGCACTCGTGGGTTAATCCTCACGCGACATGCATATGAGATTAGATATGAATAAAATACTAAATAACTGACGGAGCAATTGATGAAATAGGAAAGTCAGGCATATAAAGCCGATCTCTGTGTGTTCCCGTGCGAAGTTTCCCAAGTCGGCCGGCATCTGTGCCATACCGGGCGGCGGCCAGATTAGATCCGTCGGCTCCCAATAGTTACAGGACGATGCGCGAGGGCATCGTAGGTTTTTTGCCAGGTAGAATCGACGCTGCTGTTTGAGTCAGCATAGCGCAAGTAGAATGACGAGTTGACCAATCGCACGTCCGGACATCGGCGTCGTCGTTCCGTGGACTGTATATCACATCGGATTTCTTTGTACTCGTAGGCACATATTATTAGCAGATAGGATACAATATAATAATAAATATAGCAATCAGAGTAGGCTTGAATAAAGAGGGTGTTTTTATTACTAATCTAATCACGCATCGCCCGCAAGGCTACGTGCCTCTTTTTCTTTGATCCAAATTACCAGGAGTGGTCGGAACAGCTGCAGGAGCGCATCCGATTGAATCTCTCCAATACTCGGTGGTGCAATCAGTCGGCCGCTTCAGTCGCCGGCCGTCCTGACGTGCGATGTAGGCTTTATTATAGTCGCTAGATATGGATCAAATTGACACTGATCAAATCATACATCGCGTATACAATATGCATGTGAGAATCAGATCTGAATAAAATAATTAACTTGCAAAGCAATCGGCTTGTAACTTAGCTTTTATGGAGAACCGGCAGGCCGCACATGGTAGCACGACCGAGCTTCATCAGTGAGACGCGTTGAACAGCGATCGGCTGGAACTAGATGCGATCCGGTCGATGTTAATGGATCCCGTCCGGATTATCACCCTCCAAGCACCGCTTGCTCCACGGTGGGCGCCAACTGTCGTGGTATTGCACGGCAGATGCTACTGGGGGTAGCTTACGTAGAGGGAGCAAGGCGATGTAGGAGAATCCGGGAGCGAGATTGGCACACGATGTACCCAGGTTCACGTCCCCTCGATGGAGGATCGCTACGTCCTGCTATCAATCCAGTATATGATCATAGATTGGTTTACATGGGAGCCGCCGTAGGCGGAGGGAGAGACTAGATCTAATGAGATGTGAAAGAAGATGCCCCGTGGGGGTTCCCCTGGTGGATTTATATATGCAGCCAGTTAGGGTTTACAAGTATTTGGTGGGCTTTGTATTGGAGTCGCCGTCTTGGGCCTCTAGTCGGCGCCACTCTTCTGGTCCAAGACGCCCGGCCGTATTAGGCGAGTCGACCGCTCGGCCTTGGCTTCGTCGCTTGATCGGTGGTGACTCAACCGTGGGTATACCCCGATTGGTATTCCCCCGTCAGAACCCCAAGGGGGTGGCCGGCGCATGGGGGCTTCCCCTTGCCCTCCCCTCATTCATGTGGGTGGACACTCCACTCACAAAATTCCTTTAAATACCTCCACTCAAAATCCCACTCAAAATTGCCATTAAATTTCCACCAAATTTAATGCAAACTCTCATTAAATAAAACTCTTTTATTTATTCTGAATTTTGTCAATTACTTTAATGACAAACATTCACATATAACCCCTTGCATGAATTCTATTTCACATGCAAAAACAGTTTCTGCAATTTCACCCAAAAACCTGTTTCAGTATCTAGTGAAATAAATTCCTGCGTTTGTTATTCTTTCCGGCATGAAACTTTTGCTCCAATTGGATGTTGGTGTCTCTTAAGTGTGTCACCCTACGGTTCGCGAATAATACGGACATGAACGAGACCCCTCTCGGATCAATAATCAGAAGCGGGATCTGGAGACCCATACTGACTCCCACACATTCAACGATGACTTTCTTGTGATCGTCGAAACCTTTTACGCTAGTATATTAATCCCTTTGTTTCGTGATATATTACATGTACGGGATTCGATCAGCAGTATCTTCATACCTAGTTTGGTCTCGTTACTGACATGCACTCTTTTCTCGTTCCCGTGATATAACATTCTAGTGATCAAATCACTTGCTTGCAAGCTAACCAATGTGATATCACCGATAGGGACCAGAGTATATCTATCCGTCATCGGGATGAACAAATTCCATTCTCGATCCATGGGCCTCAACATAACACTTTATTAGTTTTGAGCCGATCTTTATAATCACCCTTTTACGGTGTGACGTTTGATGTTATCAAGAAACTCTTTCGGTGTTAGTGATTGACATGATCTCATAGTCTAAGGATTAGGATTACTTCGTAAGTTGTTATAGCAATATAAACTCAATGACTTTGATCATAATGCTATACTTCGGATGAATGTTCACCACACCATTACACTAATGTTGTGATCTTGTTATTAACAACATCCAATGTCCATGATCAGGAAACCTTGATCATCTTGTTAATCAATGAGCTAGTTTATGAGAGAGGCATTACTAGGAACTTTCTGTTTGTTTATTAAACACACATGTATTAACCTTTCCGTATTCATACAATTATAGCATTAGCATCCACAGTTAAGATGTAATATCAAGAAACAAAGGTCATAATACAACTTTATAACCAGGAATAAAATAATTCATTACATCTTACATAGCTCATTTGGCTATCTCATTACAATGCATCAGAAATAACTATAGCATGGAGTCCTTCATCTTCAAAGTGCCACAGGCAATCATGTTGGTTGTAGACTTGTAATCCTAATCAACACACTTCACTAACATCAAACAAACCTGCAACATAATAAGTTACACCCACAAGGGTCAATACATTTGAATTGTATTGGCAAGTGATACCTTAGTAGAATATTAGAATCTAGTTACTACATGAATTTGGCTAAGTGTAGCTTAGGCTTGCTTTGCTCAAAATAGGTTTTACCTATCAGTTGAAAACACTAAGTTTTTGTTTGGCAAAAACTCCCAAGGAACCACCAATAGAAATTGGTGAACCTTCACCCTTGTTCAACCACAAGTTTTAACTTATAAATTGGGATGGGGAGATTCTTGATAGCTTCCATGTCTTGATGCTCAAATTGTCCATTGCCAGGGACATGGCTAAGTACTTAGATTTTACACTCTGCAGAGGTGGTGCACTTTCCCCACAATACTCGACATACATCGAGACAAGATCTTTCAGAAGCCTTCCCTTAGACCAGAATGGACGCATTCCAACCTATCATCCCCTACCACCAACTGTCCATTTGGCTAAGTTATTGCAACCTATATGATCCAGGCAGAGCCCAAAATGCCAAGTGGCTGCACTTGAAGCTTCTCAACATTTGACATCTCAAATCTCTTTGTTCCTGGGTGGCATTCCACAAGTGAGATACACAAGGTAAACCATAGAAACGGGCCTTGTGTAACCACTCAACAAAAATCCTTCCAAGCAGTACCATTCCACCCAGGTGATTCATTCACTTAGTTGTTTTATTAAACAAAACACAAGTTCTTGACTTAGAAATATTCCATAGCATGAATATAATCCACCCTTGTTTTCTACTAGCTAAGCTAAGCATGATAGTAGTAGGAATCTTAACATAGGAAAATTCTACTAAGGTTTCATCTACTAGGATTTCCCATGGCATAGTTTATACTTAGCAAAATTTCCATGCAAGTCTTACACAAAACATCACTAATGCATAGTGAAAATAATAGGACAAAAGTATGAAGCACCACTTGCCTTTTTGGTAGAGATTATAAGTTCACTCCTTGATCTTGCAATAGTCACACTCTTCAAATTCCACTACAATTCAATCAAGCAAGCAAATATTCAATCTACCATTCAAGCAATCATCACATAGAATAATAAAAACAAAGCTATGCATGCAAGCATGCCAAAGTTTTTTTTATTTGGAAAAGTGGTTTCTAATAGGTTATAAACATTTTAAAACACATATTGGTCATTTGTAAAAGTGGCAAAACCATTGGACATCAAGTTAGTGAAAATGGCCATTTTAAATCATTTTGGTTTGTTAGAAATGATTTAAATCAAAGCAATACTTTCTAGTGTTTGACAAATATATTTTTAAACACAAATGTTAGTGTTTTATGGTCAAGTGTCTAATATTAAAACCATCTGCAAAAAGGTTTTACCTATAAACCATTTTTATACCAAAGCAATATTTTATTTTGTTGGAAATGCCTTTGAACAAAGTAATAATTTTATAGGGTTCACTAAATATATTTTTAAATCCTAAAACTTGGTGTTTAGGGTCAGAGAGTTTAAATCAAATCATTTTCCAATGGGTTTACTCAAAAAGCATTTTTATACCATAATCAATATTTTTATTTAACTAGAAATGCTTTAATTCAAAGATTTATTCTTTATCTTCACAAAATACACTTTTAAATCCATAAATTTGTTTCTATGGTCAGTAGGTTCAAAACAAAACATTTACCAAAGATTTTACCTTAAAAATATTTCTTGAACAATTTTTATATTCAAATTATGCCTACACAAGTTTCTGCAATAACAACTAAGTTTACAAAAGCAATTAACTAAACAAAGTGCATGGTTCGAAAGTACTTATTTTGCTGATTCCATTCATATAAATTTTTCAAAATTTGGACGTGTGGATCAAAAGTTATGTAATTTACAAATTCAAACAACTAATAAATTCAATTCTGTTTTTAAAACAATTGACAGGGCCACGTGGCAGAATCTAACTCGTCTATACCATTTCGTGGGGATCGATCGACACTAGACGTTAGATCTGAGTTGCATCGCACGACACATGACGCACGATATCGCTTCGCTTCTCATTCTATCCTATCCGCCAAATCTACATCCAACGATCCAGATCGTATCGACCAAAGATGGGCGGCGCGGCGACGGTGGACAGTGGCAGCACGCTCTGCCCACGGTGGTTCCGGCAAAGCTAGGGTGCGTGGGAGAGGGAGAAGGGGCTTACCATACTCGCCGTGAAGCGCTGACTCTCGGGGTGGTCTTTGTCGAAGGAGGGGCTCACGATGACGGTGTTAATCGCTCGCCGGAGAAGCTCCTGGCGACGGATGCTCACTGTCGAAGACGGAGGCGACGCTACGGTGCGAGCTAGGACACGCAAACGGCGGCGTTAGTTGCGGACGAGGTCACTGGTCACACGCGTATCATCGAAAGGAAGAGGGGCGGTCAGAATGTTACCGGGGGCATCGCCAGAGTTGAAGCAGACGACGACGGTGTTCGGGTGTGGTCGTTGTCGATGTTTCAGAGCGCGCGCGATCTAGCTGGAGCTACTGGAGGATGCAGAGGACGATGGTGATCACGCTCGTGAGCTCTGGGGGCAGTGGGGCTGGTGGTGGTGGCCGGAATTGTTTGTGAAGCTCGTCCGAGTCCGTGGCGGTGTCAGTTAAATTCGAGGCAGCCCGGGGGATCTCTGGCAGAGAAGTTTGAGGGGAAAGAGAGAGGGGGAGGAGGGGATTATGATAGCCTGGTCGGGGGGCGGAATCACTGAGGCATTAACATGTATTGATCCGAGGTTTAAACGGGAAGAAACCGCCGGCGTGGTCATCGCGCGAGGTGAAGACGATGACTGACAGGTGGGGTCTGTTTGACAGCGAGAGAGAGAGAGAGAGAGAGAGAGAGAGAGAGAGAGAGAGAGAGAGAGAGAGAGAGACGATGGGGTCCAGCGGTCAGCGACTTTGCGGGTTCGCTGTTGAGTGAAAATAAAATGGTTCGGGGGGGGGGGGTTAGTTGGGCTAGATGGGCCAGGTTTGCTGGGCTGGGTCCGTTACAGTTTTTTGTTCTGATTCATTTTTCTTTTTCTATTTTCTTTTTCTATTTTCTTTTTCTGTTTTGATTTTGTCCAAATGATTTCAAACCTTGTTTGAATTCAAACCCTTTTCAAATGTTCAGTATATTTCTATACTATTTTAAATAGTTATTTTAAGTCAATTTTAGAATAATTCCTTTATTCTTTTATGTTTTATATTTTATTTAAAATAGGCTCTTGCCTTTATTCAAATAAGATTTTAAATATAATTTCCATTATTATTTAAATTCATTTTTTATCAAAACCTTTTCCAGTAGGTTTTATTTATTCAAAAGGGTGTTGAATAATTCATTTTGATTTATTTGAAATATTTTCATATGATCTATTAATCATTTAAACTGGGTAAATGTCTTCAATTAAATAAATTTTTATTATGATTTTAATACCATATAAATTTTATTTAAGTGTTTCTTTTATTTCATTTAAGTTAACTAAATGAATTTTATTTTACTTGGGTAATTCCATTTATTATTTTCCCTAGATTTAACTTATCATTTCTATAAGACATTTTGTTATTTAATAGAATGGAATTTGGTTAATGCCATATAATTTTATTTGAATGTTCTTTATCCATTTATTTTATTTGGATTATATTTATTTTCATTTGCTTATGGATTTGGCCAAGATTTAATTTGGCTTTTAAATACTCCTTATTTATTATTTATTTCTTTATCTTATAAAATCCATATCTTTTTATTTAAAGATCCAAACTTGGTGATTCCAATTTGAATAATTTTATTTAATATTTGTTTATCCTTTTAAATCCATTTAGTATTAATTTGACCACAATTTGGTATGGATTTAAGATAGGAGCTTTATTAGCTTTGAAAATTAAATTTCTTTATCTTACTAAATTCATAAGATTTTATCCATGGTTCCAAATTGAATGAAATCAATTACTATGGTTTTATTTATTTATCATTCTTGATCATTTATAAATGTTTGTTAACAATTTTTTTATATGGATCAAATCCATGGTCTTAGAATAATCTTGGAAATGATTTTCTTCCATTTGGGTTTTGGTTTATTTTCCAAGTTTTTAACTTTTCAAGATGCATTTATGAAGAATGCATTTCACTGATTTTGAATTTAATGGGATTCAAATTTTATTCAAAGTTTGTTCAAGATGGGTTTTGATGTTTCCATTTGGAATCAAAAAGTTTCTTTTCACCCTAAATTTCAACAATTATTTATTTTGTTTATTTATTTTTCACATTACAAAATTTGGAAAATTTTGGGATGTGACACGCTACCACCCTTAAAAGAAATCTCGTCCCGAGATTTGGGGAGGCTAGAGGTTACAAGTTGGATTCAAAACAAATAGGGTACTACCACCCTTAAAAATTTCCAACTAGATTACATCTTGGCTTGCTTGGGATCTTGATGAATCTTCTCTGGGCAGACATCTGCATAGTGTCCTTTGTTTCCACACTTGAAACATGTGACAAGGCTGAGATCCTTCATAGGCTTGCTTGTCTTGTACTTTATCTTTTCTGGGCAATTGCTTGCATAATGTCCTTGGTTACCACAATTGTAACATGTGACAAGATTAAGTTCTTCATGTATCTTCTGTGGACAAGTTGATATATAATGGCCTAGCTCTTTGCAGTTGTTGCACCACACTTGGCTAATTTCCTTATACTTCTTCTTCTTCTCTGGACATTCATTGGCATAGTGTCCCATATCTTTGCAATTGCAACATTGCACTTGGCTTTTGTCCTTCTTCTTCTTGGGTTTCTCCAAAGCTAGGAGTTCTTCTAGTTCATGCTCTTCATATGTCACCTCATAGGTGGGAAAGTCTCCTTGTTTCCTTAATCGTTTCCTTGGATAATACATATGTTTCTTCTTCTGTCCATCAATGTGAGTCATAGTGCATGGAGGTGCAAGCTGAGATTTTCCTTTGTCTCCATCCTTCTTGGTAGAGGTTGTTTCCTCATGGGGGTTTCAAAACTTTTGATGCACTCCACCTTGTTTCCTTTGTTGAACTATAGAATAGATGGGTAATTGGATAGGAACAAGATTATTTCCTTCACATAGGAAACAAGTCACTTGAGATGTGGGACATTGATTAGTTGGGTGTTTCTCTTTGCAATTGGGGCATTGATCTTCATGCTCTTTGGAAGTGTGATCCATGTCTCGACAAATATTACAAGCTTGAGTTCCTTCTATAATATTATCCTTGACATCATTGTTATCACAAACTCCTTGGGAAAGGTTGTCTCCCATGTTGATCATTTGATTTGTCATCCTTTGCAACAATTGGGTTTGGGTTTCCAAAAACCTTTGCATGGTTGGGTCTAACTCATTGTTGTTGGCTAAAAACTGAGTTGTCACTTGGTTCAACTGGGTTTGGGTTACTATGAGTTCTCTCATGTGCATCTCTTGGTTGTTCTTGTCACCATTCTTGATGTTGGAGTTTCTTGGGGAAGTCATCTGTTTGGGTTGGATTGGGATTAGAATAGACAAAAGATTTCTAAGGAAATAATTCTGATCACACACATCCCAATTCACACAAGCAATGTGCAAGCAATCACAAACAAACATTCCACTCAAACAACAAGTTTCAAGCACATTTTTAGGCAACAAAATATTTTTGCTAAACCACATAAGTTGGTGGGTTTGATCTAAACTAAATATGGTGGTCCAACTATATGGTTCACTTGAGATCATTCCATTCTTCTTTGTTGTTTCTTCTTGAATGAGATCATTGTATCCTTGGAAAAATTCTTATATCTTGGTCACAAAACTTCAAAAGGTGATGATGGTTACTTCTAAGTTGTGTTTCCTTATCCTTCAAGTCTTGAGTAATATTCCTTGTCTCACTTGTAGTCCAAGTTGAAGTCATTTGAGTTGGTGAAGTCCTTTGCTCATGGTGAAGTCTTTGCTCATGGTGGAGGCCTTGTCCATCAAGTTGAAATAGAGGAGATGTAGAATCAAAACCAAAAGGTTGAGGAAAGAGTTTACAAGATTGTTTGTAAATAAGTTTTGGAACAAATACAACTCCTATTTTTCTAAGGTTTTTTTTCCAATCCTAGGGTTACAATCCTACAGGCAACACAGTGCTCTGATACCATCTGTAGAGGTCCCAACCTTTAATAAGGTAGAGATCCCTGTGTTTACAATGCTAGTCCCTGGATCAATAGCTAGCATCCACAGTTAAGATGTAATATCAAGAAACAAAGGTCATAATACAACTTTATAACCAGGAATAAAATAATTCATTAGATCTTACATAGCTCATTTGGCTATCTCATTACAATGCAGCAGAAATAACTATAGCATGGAGTCCTTCATCTTCAAAGTGCCACAGGCAATCATGTTGGTTATAGACTTGTAATCCTAATCAACACACTTCACTAACATCAAACAAATCTGCAACGTAATAAGTTACACCCACAAGGGTCAATACATTTGAATTGTATTGACAAGTGATACCTTAGTAGAATATTAGAATCTAGTTACTACATGAATTTGGCTAAGTGTAGCTTAGGCTTGCTTTGCTCAAAATAGGTTTTACCTATCAGTTGAAAACACTAAGTTTTTGTTTGGCAAAAACTCCCAAGGAACCACCAATAGAAATTGGTGAACCTTCACCCTTGTTCAACCACAAGTTTTAACTTATAAATTGGGATGGATAGATTCTTGATAGCTTCCATGTCTTGATGCTCAAATTGTCCATTGGCAGGGACATGGCTAAGTACTTAGATTTTACACTCTGTAGAGGTGGTGCACTTTCCCCACAAGACTCGACATGCATCGAGACAAGATCTTTCAGAAGCCTTCCCTTAGACCAGAATGGATGCGTTCCAGCCTATCATCCCCTACCACCAACTGTCCATTTGGCTAAGTTATTGCAGCCTATATGATCCAGGCAGAGCCCATAATGCCAAGTGGCTGCACTTGAAGCTTCTCAACATTTGACATCTCAAATCTCTTTGTTCCTGGGTGGCATTCCACAAGTGAGATACACAAGGTAAACCATAGAAATGGTCCTTGTGTAACCACTCAACAAAAATCCTTCCAAGCAATACCATTCCACCCAGGTGATTCATTCACTTAGTTGTTTTATTAAACAAAACACAGGTCCTTGACTTAGAAATATTCCATAGCATGAATATAATCCACCCTTGTTTTCTACTAGCTAAGCTAAGCATGATAGTAGTAGGAATCTTAACATAGGAAAATTCTACTAAGGTTTCATCTACTAGGATTTCCCATGGCATAGTTTATACTTAGCAAAATTTCCATGCAAGTCTTACACAAAACATCACTAATGCATAGTGAAAATAATAGGACAAAAGTATGAAGCACCACTTGTCTTTTTGGTAGATATTATAAGTTCACTCCTTGATCTTGCAATAGTCACACTCTTCAAATTCCACTACAATTCAATCAAGCAAGCAAATATTCAATCTACCGTTCAAGCAATCATCACATAGAATAATAAAAACAAAGCTATGCATGCAAGCATGCCAAAGATTGTTTTATTTGGAAAAGTGGTTTCTAATAGGTTATAAACATTTTAAAACACATATTGGTCATTTGTAAAAGTGGCAAAACCATTGGACATCAAGTTAGTGAAAATGGCCATTTTAAATCATTTTTGTTTTGTTAGAAATGATTTAAATCAAAGCAATACTTTCTAGTGTTTGACAAATATATTTTTAAACACAAATGTTAGTGTTTTATGGTCAAGTGTCTAATATTAAAACCATCTACAAAAAGGTTTTACCTATAAACCATTTTTATACCAAAGCAATATTTTATTTTGTTGGAAATGCCTTTGAACAAAGTAATAATTTTATAGGGTTCACTAAATATATTTTTAAATCCTAAAACTTGGTGTTTAGGGTCAGAGAGTTTAAATCAAATCATTTTCCAAAGGTTTTACTCAAAAAGCATTTTTATACCATAATCAATATTTTTATTTAACTAGAAATGCTTTAATTCAAAGATTTATTCTTTAGCTTCACAAAATACACTTTTAAATCCATAAATTTGTTTCTATGGTCAGTAGGTTCAAAACAAACCATTTACCAAAGATTTTACCTTAAAAATATTTCTAGAATAATTTTTATATTCAAATTATGCCTACACAAGTTTCTGCAAAAACAACTAAGTTTACAAATGCAGTTAACTAAACAAAGTGCATGGTTCGAAAGTACTTCTTTTGCTAATTCCATTCATATAAATTTTTCAAAATTTGGACATGTGGATCAAAAGTTATGTAATTTACAAATTCAAACAACTAATAGATTCAATTCTGTTTTTAAAACAATTGACAGGGCCACGTGGCAGAATCTAACTCATCTATACCATTTCGTGGGTATCGATCGACACTAGACGTTAGATCTGAGTTGCATCGCACGGCACATGACGCACGATACCGCTTCGCTGCTCATTCTATCCTATCCGCCAAATCTACATCCAACGATCCAGATCGTATCGACCAAAGATGGGCGGCGCGGCGACGGTGGACAGTGGCAGCGCGCTCTGCCCACGGTGGTTCCGACAAAGCTAGGGTACGTGGGAGAGGGAGAAGGGGCTTACCAGACTCGCCGTGAAGCGCTGACTCTCGGGGCGGTCTTTGTCGAAGGAGGGGCGTACGGTGACGGTGTTAATCGCTCGCCGGAGAAGCTCCTGGCGATGGATGCTCACTGTCGAAGACGGAGGCGACACTACGGTGCGAGCTAGGACACGAAAACGGCGGCGTTAGTTGCGGACGAGGTCACTGGTCACACGCGTATCATCGGAAGGAAGAGGGGCAGTCAGAATGTTACCGGGGGCGTCGCCGGAGTTGAAGCATCGGACAGCGGTGTTCGGGTGTGGTTGTTGTCGACGTTTCAGAGCGCGCGCGATCTAGCTGGAGATACTGGAGGATGCAGAGGACGATGGGGATCACGCTCGTGAGATTTGGGGGTAGTGGGGCTGGCGGTGGTGGCCGGAATTGTTTGTGAAGCTCGTCGGAGTCCGCGGTGGTGTTTGTTAAATTGATCTGCTGGCAGAGAATTTTGAGGGGAAAGAGAGAGGGGGAGAAGGGGATTATGATAGTGTGGTCGGGGGCGGAATAACTGAGGCATTAACGCGTATTGATCCAAGGTTTAAACGGGCAGAAACCGCCGACGTGGTCATCGCCCGAGGTGAAGACGACGACTGACGGGTGGGGTCTGTTTGACAGCGAGAGAGAGAGAGAGACGATGGGGTCCAGCGGTGAGCGACTTTGCGGGTTCGCTATTGAGTGAAAAGAAAACGGTTCAGGGAGGCGGGATAGTTGGGCTAGATGGGCCAGGTTTGCTAGGCTGGGTCCTTTTTATTCTGATTCATTTTTTTCTATTTTCTTTTTCTGTTTTGATTTTGTCCAAATGATTTCAAACCTTGTTTGAATTCAAACCATTTTCAAATGTTCAGTATATTTCTATACTGTTTTAAATAGATATTTTAAGTCTATTTTAGAATAATTCCTTTATTCTTTTATGGTTTATATTTTATTTAAAATAGGCTCTTGCCCTTATTCAAGTAAGATTTTAAATATAATTTCCATTCTTATTTAAATTCAAATTTTTATCAAAACCTTTTCCAGTAGGTTTTATTTATTCAAAAGGGTGTTGAATAATTCATTTTGATTTATTTGAAATATTTTCATATGATCTATTAATCATTTAAATTGGGTAAATGTCTTCAATTTTAAATAAAATTTGATTATGATTTTAATACCATATAAATTTTATTTAAGTGTTTCTTTTATTTCATTTAAGTTAATTAAATTACTTTTATTTTACTTGGGTAATTCCATTTATTATTTTCCCAAGATTTAATTTATCATTTCTATCAGAGATTTTGTCTTTATTTAATAGAATGGAATTTGGTTAATTCCATATAATTTTATTTGAATGTTCTTTATCCATTTATTTTATTTGGATTATCTTTATTTTCATTTGCTTATGGATTTGTCCAAGATTTAATTTGGCTTTTAAATACTCCTTATTTATTATTTCTTTCTTTATCTTATAAAACCCATATCTTTTTATTTAAAGATCCAAACTTGGTGATTCCAATGTGCATAATTTTATTTAATATTTGTTTATCCTTTTAAATCCCTTTATGATTAATTTGATCACAATTTGGTATGGATTTAAGATAGGAGCTTTTTTAGCTTTGAAAATTAAATTTCTTTATCTTTCATAAGATTTTATCCAAGGTTCCAAATTGAATGAAATCAATTACTATGGTTTTATTTATTTATCATTCTTGATCATTTATAAATGTTTGTTAACAAAAATTTTATATGGATCAAACCCATGGTCTTAGAATAATCTTGGAAATGATTTCTTCCAATTGGGTTTTGGTTTATTTTCCACGTGTTTAAATTTTCAAGATGCATTTATGAAGAATGCATTTCACTAGTTTTGAATTTAGTTGGATTCAAATTTTATTCAAAGTTTGTTCAAGATGGGTTTTGATGTTTCCATTTGGAATAAAAAAGTTTCTTTTCACCCTAAATTTCAACAATTATTTATTTTTCACATTACAAAATTTGGAAAATTTTGGGATGTGACATTCGTGGAGACCCCTACTCGTATCTCAGTGATGATGATGACTTTCTGGAGGATCAGGCCATGGACTTCTTCACCGATGAGGATGACTTCGCGTTCATCAATGATGATGATGATGAGGATGATGAGGACACTGATTCTAAGGAGTAGTAGCCCTTGAACACTAGCGTTAGTGAGTTGTATTCGGTCCCACTGTATCGTAGTTTCACAGAATGGTTCTTAAAACCATATGTTTTCCTTTGTTGTGGTGTTTGTTTGTATCATGTGCTATGAATGAATGAATGAATGAAAAGAAAGTTACTAGGAAAATCTGAGTCAAACTTTAAAAACTTTTCAAAAAACCCCGATCCTTAGAAATTTCCCTCTTTCTCATGATCTACCTCAATCTTCAGATGCCTCGCGGAGGAAGCAACTCAGCCTCTGACCCGATGTTGCAACTCTTGTAAATATTGGTTTCTGACCACGAAGCCGAAAGAGCCGAACGTCAAGCCAACCTAGCCACCCTTCAACAGATAGCTCAGATGGACAACAACAATCAAGGCCATGGAAATCAGGACAACCATGGGTCTAAGCTCAAGAATTTCCAGAACACCAATCCACCTATTTTGACTAAGTCAGAATAGCCTCTAGATGCAGATGATTGGTTGCTAACCATGGAGAACAACCTAGAAGTTGCAGGAGTGGAAGCTAACAAGAAAGTGTTGTTTGCTACCCACTATCTAGCCGGAGATGCAAGAGCATGGTGGAACAGTGTTCGCGCAATGACAGGAGGTCAGCTGATGACTTGGGAAGAGTTCAAAGTCAAGTTCAGCAGAACCCATATGCCACCGGGTTTGATCAAGATGACGAGAGATGAATTTAGAGAACTGAAACAAGGGAGAATGACAATAGTGGAGTACCATGACAAATTCTTGTCATTGGCTATGTATGCACCGGATGAGATCGACACTGAAGCCAAGAAGAAAGAGATATTCCTGAATGATCTGCATGATGAAATGCAGACAATGTTAGTCAATATCCCCTTTGCTGATATTGAAGCTCTAGTGGACTCTGCCATTCAGATGGAAGGAAATATCAACCAAGCCAATGAGAACTGCAAACGTCGCATGATGCACCAACCAGGAACCCATCATACACCAAAGTATCGCCCCAACCCATCTCTAGGATTTGCCCCAAGAAACAATAGACCCCCGATGAACCGTCTGACCTATCCCAACCATGGAAACCCAAGGCCCGGAGGAAACCACAACAACCCCGGCAACTCCAGCAATTTCAACCATGCACCACCCAAGTTCAACAACAACAATGTTGCCACAAACACCAACACTACCCCAAGGACTGGTAGCAATGTTGTGCCTGTTGCAGCAAAGGACAAGTCGCAAGTGATTTGTTATGAATGTGGAACCAAGGGTCACTATTCCAATGAGTGCCCCAAGAAGATTGCCGAAGCCCCCAATGCAAATGCCCCAGCTCAGCAGCAGCGTCGTGTTCAGCCCGGAAGAAGGTTTGCCCTAGGGAACTCGCTTAACCGCAATGGACGTCTCTTTCTCATGCATGCTGAAGAAGCCCAAGAAGCGCCAGATGTTGTGCTGGGTATGTTTTCTGTTAACCCGGTACTTCAAAGAGTGTTGTTTGATTCTGGAGCATCGCACTCATTTGTTACTGAACAATTTGCATGCACTAGTAAGATTCAACCAACCAAATTGAAGCATGTTATGATTGTTCAAATACCTGGTTCAACCACCAAAGCTAGGCAAATTTGCAAAGCCGTCCCTATCCGAATCCATGGCATAGATTTTTATGCTAATCTAATAGTACTCGAAACTAAAGGTTTAGAAGTCGTACTAGGAATGGATTGGATGTCCAAACACAAAGGATTAATTGACTGTGCCAAGAAAGCCATAACCATGACCAGTACAATCGGGATATCAGTCGAGCATGTATCTGAAACCTTGCCCCGTCAATTAGAGTGCAACAATAGTATAGCTCAACCAACCATTGACCAAGTCCAGATAGTCTGTGAATACCCCGATGTATTTCCAGATGTTTTGCCCGATATGCCCCTAGATCGAGATATCGAGTTTATCATTGAACTAATCCCTGGAACCGGACCCATAGCCCAGAGACCATATAGTATGAACCCATATGAACTAGTGGAACCGAAGAAGCAACTGGATGCCATGCTGGAAATTGGATTGATTCAACCAAGTGCGTCACCATCGAGATCCCCTGTCTTGTTTGTGGACAAGAAAGATGGAGGTTACCGTTTGTGTACGGATTATCGGAAGTTGAATGATGTCACCATCAAGAACAAGTACCCGTTGCCAAAAATAGAAGACCTATTTGACCAGTTGACTGGTGCAAAAGTGTTTTCTAAGATTGATCTTAGAACCTTCTATCATCAACTCAAGATTCACGCGGAGGATTTTACAAAGACTGGCTTGACCACCAGATATGGATTATACGAGTATACTGTCATGTATTTTGGATTCCAATGCCCCCGCTTATTTCATGAACCTCATGAATAAGATTTTTATGGACTTCCAGGATAAGTTTGTCGTTGTTTTCTTCGATGACATTCTGATTTATTCCAAATCAGAAAAAGAACATGCGCTACACCTAAGGACCATTCTTGGCACCCTTAGAGAGCATCAGCTATAAGCCAAGTTTAGAAAATGTGAATTCTGGTTACAGGAGGTAGGATTCCTCGGACATATTGTGTCAGCCGGAGGAATTGCCATTGACCCTACGAAGGTCAAGGATGTTGAAGATTGGCAAGCCCCAACCACTCAAACCCAAGTTCGTGAATTTCTTGGATTAGTGGGATACTACCGCAAGTTTGTAGAAGGATTATCGAGTATTGCCAGACCCATGACCCAATTGCTGAAGAAGGACAAGAAGTTTGAATGGACGAACAAATGTGAAGCGAGTTTTCAAGAACTCAAGAGGAGATTGATTTCAGCCCCAATCTTGATCATGCCGGATATCACGAAGCCCTTTGATGTGTATTGTGACACATCCAAGATCAGTCTCTGATGTGTGCTAATGCAAGAAGGCAAAGTTATATCTTATCTATCCTGACAACTGAAGGAGCATGAACAAAATTATCCAATCCATGACCTTGAACTCGCAACCGTAGTTCTAGCCCTGAAGACATGGAGGCATTATCTCATGGGAAATTGTTGTGAGATTTATTCGAATCACAAGAGCCTGAAGTATATATTCACTCAGAAGGAGCTGAATATGAGGCAGAGAAGATGGATCGAGCTAATCAAGGACTATGATCTGGACATTCACTATCACCCCAGTAAAGGCAATGTGGTAGCAGATGCCCTTAGCAGATTGCCGTGCCGCTTGAACTCCATGATTTTGAAGGAGCAACCAAGTTTGCACAAAGAGATGGAAGATTTCCGAATGGAATTAGTGAGTGAAGGATTTTTGGCTAGTATAGAACTTCAACCCACTTTGATCAGTCAGATCAAGGAGGCGCAAAGAGGAAATGCTAGTATCGACGGAATCAAACATCGTATCGGTACATGCAAAGTACCCGGATTCACCGAAGACGAAGAGGAAGTTTTGTGGTACAAAGGACGTCTCTATGTACCAGCAGATTCAGAGTTGAACGAAGTGATTTTGAAGGAAGCCCATGATGCTCTTTATTCTATCCACCCCGGAGGAACAAAGATGTATCAGGATTTGAAGGAGCAATTTTGGTGGCATAAGATGAAGAGAGAAATCCGAAGCTATATCGCCAAGTGTGATATATGTCAGAGAGTCCAGGCGGGACATCAAAGACCCGCAGGACTGTTGCAACCATTAGAGATTCCAGAATGGAAGTGGGATTCAGTTGGAATGGACTTTATCACCGGATTGCCTACTTCTAGTAGGGGAAATGACTCTATCTGGGTCATAGTTGACAGATTGTCCAAAGTATCCCATTTCTTACCGGTTAAGACCACATACCAGAGGTCGACGCTAGCCGAGTTATACATCGCTAGAATCGTCAGTTTGCACGGAGTCCCCAAGCACATTGTATCGGATCAAGGAACTCAGTTTACCTCGAGATTCTGGAAGAAAGTCCAAGAAGGTTTAGGAACCCGACTGGATTTTAGCACAACATATCACCCTCAAACCGATGGACAAACGGAGTGAGTAAATCAAATACTCGAAGATATGTTGAGAGCATGTGTGCTAGAGTATGGATCTAAATGGGAAGACTGTCTGCCGTTCGCAGAATTTTCATACAACAACAGTTACCAAGCTAGTCTGCAAATGGCCCCATTTGAATTCATGTATGGAAGGAAGTGTCGCACCCCTTTGAATTGGTCGGAAGTAGGAGAGAGTCAGATTTTCGGACCCGACATCCTACGAGAAGCAGAAGAGAAAGTTCACAAGATTCGTGAGCACCTCAAGACTGCCCAGTCAAGACAGAAGAGTTACACCGACAAGAGACATCGGGACCTCGCTTTCAATATCGGAGATTTTGTGTATCTCAAAGTGTTTCCTTTGAAGGGAATGCAGCGTTTCCAGCTCAAAGGAAATTTAGCCCCTAGATATATCGGACCTTTCAAGATTCTGAATCCTCGAGGAGAAGCATAATATCAATTGGAACTGCCAGAGGATATGTCAGCAGTACACAATGTGTTCCATATATCGTTACTTTGCAAATGCCTTGAAGTTCCGGAGAAGACTGAAGTTTTCAAGAACATTGATCATCAGACCATAGAGATCAACGATGACCTGACATATCCCAAAGTACCCATCCGTATTTTGGAAGAAGATTTCAGAACCACCAGGACCCGAAGCATCAAGTTTATCAAGATTCAGTGGAGCATCCACACTGAAGAAGAAGCTACCTGGTAGCGAGAAGATCACATCAGGACGGAGTTTCCCGATCTCTTTAAATCCTAGTTAATCTTTTTTCTTCTTTTTCAAATCTCGAGACGAGATTTTGTTTAAGGATGGAAGGTTTGTAACATCCCAAAAATTTAAAAAAATGATCATCAAACTCTAATCACTAAAATTAGGGTTAACAAAAACTTTGATTAATTAAAATCATATGAATGCATATGTGTATGTGATGATTTGATAAATGCATGAATGAACTTGTGTGATTGACCTAAATAGCAAGAAATGGTTTAAAGATGAAAATAACATCATATAAAACATTTCCAAGCAGAAACAAACAAAGAGAAAATCAAAAATAAATCAATTAAAGCAAATGGTCATTTTTGCTAATCTTGCTCACTAGGTCACTTTGAGTGTTTCTAGTCCAAGATTTCAAACAGAAACTTTTCCAATTCTTTTCACCCCTTGCTAGACCAAGTAAAAGTGAAGCAAAGCCCACATTTCAAACTTGCGGAAACATTTGGCAAACTCATTCAAATCACAAGTAAAAATTGAATCTTTATCATATGTGAAGATCACACATTTTCAAAACCCAATCAAACCAGTGCCCCTTGACTATCCAACTAACCAGAGACTCCCTAGTATGTGCCTAGCAAACCCACCAAGTTTGAATCCAAAATTCAAATTTGAATGTCTTTCGGCCATTTCATCAAACACCTAGTTTGCAGCAAACAAACAAACAACAAACACTATAGTGAGAAGTGATTTTGGCCAACCTTGTTCCCTCTCTAGCTCTCACTACACTCTCAGTAGATGATCTAGCCCAATTAACAAGCCTTAGCACCACTGTGAGCTTGGCATAGCCATTAATGGTGACCATGCTGAGCCTAACTTGCCACCCACATGTCGACAGCGATCTATGAAAAGCACCAAGCCTAGAAAGCATGTCTGGAGCACTGACCACCGTCCACCGCCACCCCATGTTCAAGCCTCGAGCACTGCCAGCCCCTGGACCACACGGCAAGCTCATGCCAAACCTCTCTGCGTGCGAGCCGAGAGCGCGCCAGTGCGCCATACTCGACCAGCGCCCACAGACCGCGCGCCGCCCTCGCCGCTTGAAGACGTGATCGCCAACACTCCAGCACCCCGCCAGACAACCTCGTTCGCCGCCTCGCAGACCGTAGACGTTGTGCGCCATAAAAATCACCGTCGGACCCGCCCAGTGCGTCGACGCGTTCCGACCGATCAGCACCGCCCCACGCCTACCCACCACGCCGTTGAGCTTCGCCAGGGAGCACATCACTGCCCCTATCGTCGCCCATGCCATTAGCCCTCTGTGCCGTCGACCACGACGAGCTCAGCCCGCGCCTGTCGGTCCCCTTCAGCCACTATAAAAGGAGGCCTCCCCCGCTCGTTTTCTTCACACCAGTTCACTCCCCACCTCTCACTGATCACACCCACTCACTCCCGGAGCAAGGCGAGCACCAGGTGGCCGGAATTTTACTGGAGTTCGCCGCTGCAGAGGAGGAGATGCGCCGTCGATTGGAGACGCCCCAGGAGAAGCTGCCGGTACTAGGAGGATCACTGTCGTCGACTTCGTCGTTCGCCCCTGTCGCCTACCATCGTCTGAGCCCCGGTGAGCCTCCCACGACCCCCACCTACCCAGCTAGGGTTCTGTCTCGTCGGCTACATATTCCAGGGCGGCCATGGACCCTAAAAGCAGCACGATGGCGGTGGCGGCGCTGAGTGCTCTAGCAGGCCAGGGATCCTCCCAGTACAGTCTTCTTCTTCTTCTGCTATGTCTACTTCCTCTTCTTCTTATTCTTCTTCTTCTTCTATGTCTACGTCTTCTTCTTCTTCTTCTTACTCTGCTACATATTCTAGGGCGGTGTGGATCCTGAAACCGGCACGATGGCGGCGGCTTCGCAGGACCTGTTCGGCCCTGTTCCCCGGCTCAGCGAGGTAGGAAATCTCGACATGCATTTGGTTTTATTTTTGAGATTCTAAATGTGGAAATATTATCGTGTCTGCCCACAAGTAGCCTCCAAGTAGGGACCACGCTCAATCTTCGTAGAGACATTTGGGGTTTTTGTGACTTGAATATTGTGCTTCCCTAGAACATGATGGGAATATGCCCTAGAGGCAATCATAGAGATGATCATATTTCTTATGTATCCATGAGTTATTGTAATGTTCCTTGTATATCCATATTAGGCAACTTGTATTGATTGGCAATTATATGAATTGTTTGTGAAACTCTTTACTTGTATGATTATCGAATAGTTGTCCCTAGTCGGAGTTCATGTGAGGACACACATGAATATTAGACTTGCACATCGATTGGTTGATGACTATGTTTCGCAAGTCATAGACATGGAGATGTCAAACGAATGATGTGGACACATGTTATGAACATGGGGTTAGACTGACCCAACTTGAGACTGGAAATTAGACTTGCAGCTCTCTCTACACATCGTGTACATTTTTTCCTTAGACCTAAGATTGTCGCATGCACTTGAGATGTGGATCGACCTACTTTGGGGCTATCAACCACTGCTCTATAACTGGGTAGTTATAAAGGTAGCTTTCGGGTTTGTCCTGAAGCATGCTGCAAGGCATTGGTCAATCAAGATGGGATTTGCCCCTCTCTACTTGAGAGAGATATATCTAGGCCCCTCGAGTGATCGGATCCAGAAATGCATGGCCGTGCTACATAAGGTTAAGAGTTAACCTAGTAAAGGGATTCCGAATCACAGTATCGAGAAAGAGAGGTCAGCTTGGAGCTAGACCAAATATCGTGAGGAAAAGGGAAAGACATGTACTTAACCTTGTGATGGTTCATCCGAATGATCTTTGTATGCGTTTATGAGTTGGCATGTCTTGTTATAGGCCGCTACCAACTATTAATAGAATAAGTGTATTCGTGGCATGTCTATATGTATATGAACCTATAGGGTCACACACTTAAGGGGCTGGAAGCATAATGAGGGTTGGATCCGAATTAGACCAGGCTTAGGCTACTAATGGGATGCTAATGTAGAAGCTCACGAGGGACGCCTATATAAGAGAGGGTAGGGCGAGCTGACCAGGGTTGAGCATTCCACCCAGCCGCCACTCCTCACGCCTGTGTTGCACGCATGAACCTAGCAGTCCGGCGTCTGACGCTTCCACCCCGCACGTGTGGATACCTCGGAGGTGCTGCATCTGTAGCACTTGGACGAGCTGTGAAAGGGGAGCTGCTTGTGGGACGAGGACAAGGAGGATACGTAGAACATCTACACTACCTCGACACACTTCATCAAGTTCTGCAACTGTACGTCTAGTGGTAATCTCGAGATCTATGACAACAGTAATCCTGGTTTATGCGGTAGAATGTTTTTGATTATCGCTAGTGTAGCCTACCCGTATCCCTACAGAACATGCAATACAATTATAGAGTACCTATTTTAAATAACATGAATGATGCAACAAGAGAAGGCTGATTGCTGTGACAAGGTGGCCGCGATCAATGCCAAGATAGACAACCAACTGCAGGGTGCACGCTCCCTAAGCCAGGCTAATGATCGCCTTCGAAGGCGTTTGTCTCTGCAGAAGGAGATCATGCTTGATTTTTCACTTAACGTCGAGAGGTTCGAAGCGTGACGAGCTGCAGAGGGTGATCGAGTGTAGAATTTGATCACACACAGCTTGTCCAAACAAGACCTGGCCATCAACTTAATTACGAAGCTCTTGTGTGACAAGAAGAATCTCGAGAATAGATGCATCCTCCTGCTGGACGAAGCCATCGAGACAAGCAGAGAATGCATCATTGAAGCAAAGGCTGCCATCGAAGCCTACAATGACAGGGACTGTTGCTTGGATGCATTGAGACAGATAAAGGAGGACATGGGCCGAGGTTTCACCATGCCCAAGAGTCCAAACAAGGAGAACGGGGAGCTAACCGCAATTCCCAATTCAGATTCAGAGTAGAGGTGGTGGGGCAGCAATCTCAGTTCATGCTCTACTTCTTTTGTAATTTATACGTGTCGTGCAATTAAGGAATCTTGGAGCAACTCCTTATTTCTCTGTTTATCTTACTTGCCTATAAACTGAATTATGGGTTTGTGTTCTCATGAATGGTCAGCATCATTTCTTTCCATTATGTATCTGAGCTTGGAATTAGATTATGACTATGCCACTACTATTTGGTTACATTGGAAAAACCCACAGTATCCTTAGTTGGATATAGTCCCACACTGCTTTGAAATTGAAATTAGGACCATGCCACTACTTTATCCTGTTGAATTGGGGAAAAAGGCTTTATTGCTCTGAAATTGAAATTAGGACTGTGCCACTACATTATCCTGTTGAATTGGAAAAAAAGCTATATTGCTCTAAAATTAAAATTAGGACTATGCCACTACTTTATCCTGTTGAATTGGAAAAAAGGTATATTGCTCTGTCATATAAATTAGAAGTATGCCACTAGTTTATCTAGTTAAATTGGGAAAAGCCTATATTGCTCTGACATTATCTCTAGAATTAGGACTGTGCCACTAGTTGATTCTATTAAATTTTGAACAATCCTTGATTGCTCTATCCTTCAAATTATGACTTTGACATTAGTTAATTGTTTAAATTGTGGAAACTAACCACATATTTTGGTTGTAGCAGAAGAGGCGAAAGCTCAACCCAGAACTGCCGAACTGGCTAAAGGACAAGATGGCTATCCAAATGGAGAAGCAAAATTTTCAAAAAGTGTCCCATGACCGCCTGAGAGAAGAAGTCACCATCCTTTATGTCAAGTGCCACAATCTGAAGGTAGACATCGCCGGCTGGAAGGAACTTCACGAGAAAAGTATCGCCTCAGCGCGTGCGAAGGAGGACATCATCAAGGATCTCATGGTGGACAATCTTAAGCTTACTGATAAGCTTGTCGCTTCCCAGACGGAGCGCTTGAACCAGCGGGAGGCGCACGTCCAAGTACTGAGGGATCAGGTAAGAAATAAAGCGAACCTGATCGAACGAACCCTCAAACTAGAGCTTCTCAGGAAGACACATGGCCATCTCCACACCAGTCTTAGTGCAAACTATAAGTTCCTCTGAAGTTAGTTTGCAAACTATGTGTTCTGACGGACCAAATCGTTTTTTATCCATGTAGTAGTGATTTTGTAAACGTGGACCTCTCTCTCTATGCAAACTATGATTTCTTCTGAAAGGTTATTTTGCTCAAGTATTGAGTTTGGATTATTCAATATATCACAACTGCAAGTCTTACAGTTAACTAGTTTCAGATATTGCCACGACACAAATTATTCATCTAAAATTTCCTTGATCGTTTATAGCTTGTCCTTGTTCACCTCGCGCTCCTTCTTCAGATCCTTCAACAGCTCTGCAATGTAGTACTATAGCTTATTATTCTCTTCCATGAGCTGATCCCTCTCCTTTTCTGCCTTCTGAATCTTCCGTGCAGTTCCCACCACCAAGCTCCCATTGATTGTGTCATTTAGTTCTGACCGCAAATGCTTGATTTCCTGTTCCAGCTCCTTATTTCCTAGCAAGAGCTTGTAATTTTCTGCAGCTGCATCATGGGCATCTGTAAATCTCCTCGACCTTTCGAGCTCATACATATCCCACAACTGGTCCAAAAATTTCTTAAGTGCATCTGGCCACTCAATATCCACCCACTCTACTGCTTTACACACCGGGCCAACCTAAAAAAACACGGGACCTAATTATCAACATAACACTACACAATTTTCTTCATGTCGCCATTGTAGATAACAAAAGAAAACCTGATTTGTACAACCCAAAAACCTTCTTCCCGTGTTACTGCCTTCAAATGCAACATATTTCCTCCGTTTTAGCCCATGGTCACATGGTACTTCCCAGTCGAGATCTAGGCCCTCCCAATCGGGGTCATAGATCGTGAGTGGTACCTATAAGGGAACGAAAAGCTATAAATAAACACGATTGCATGCACATTTCAAGTCTTGGGTGTCGAGGCAATTACCAATGCCTAACCATTGCCGAGAAAACAGAGGAACTCACATTGTGGAGGGAAGACTCGATGTCGGAGAGAAAGCTGCCGCTGCTCAACTGGTCGTCCTCATCGTTCCAGGGTGGCATGGAGAATGTGGCCATGGCGACGCGTCAGCGACGGTGAGGAGAGAGAGGAGGGTAGTGAGTGGAGAGAGTAGGAGTGGGGAAAGTGAAGTGCGTCAACGTAACAACATTAACTAGATTGGCATGCTACAATGGTTTAATTGATACAATGTCCCGTGGCTGGATTACTATCTCATATATAATAGTTTTTCCCTTCCTTCATTTTAATTTGTAATATTAATCATGTACTTCTTCCTTCCCAATTTGTTTTACTTATAGCAACATACAAATCTTATGTACCAAACAATATAGTATTATGGTTTAGGGTCTAATGAGCTGTTTATTGTACTAACCCCTTAACCCTTATTCCTAAATCCTAGACCTGTGCGTACAATAGATTATTGTCTCCTACTTAGTAAGTTTTTTTCCTAAACCCTATGCTCATTCATCCATGATAGTACTTCCTTCTAAGTAACAAATAGTTATCCAGTGATTAGTCAAATTACTGATCCCATAGAGCATTATATTACATGATAATCATGTCAACTACAAGGTACTTATATATCACCTTGTTGAGTGATGGTTTCAATTAATGATATGTCCCAAAATCCCAACAACTCACAACACATTATATTACAATCTCTCAACAATCTTAATCTCAAAAACAAATTTATCACATCATCTCAGCAAACACAATCATGTCAACTACAATGTACTTGTGTCTTATTACAACAACGATGCTTTCATCGAGTGATATGTCCAAAAATCTCAATAGCTCACAGAACATCCGATTGCAATCTCTGAACAAACACGAACACATCAACACAGTTTCAAAGCAACAACAATCTTTGTTAAAAATATAGGCAGGGGAACCCTGCGGTCTATCGGACAAGCCCTGGGTAGCAGCTCTCATCAGATCTGATCAACGTCTATCGCCTCGTTCTGTTCAGCCACAACAGGGGCCTCTACATCCACTACAAACTATCTAACAACATCAGAAATGGTAGCCAGGAAGAACACCTTCCTGGTTTGCTTCTTTCGTCGCATAATATGCATCAGATCATCGGTATCCAAAACCTCTATGAACTCCCGATTCTTATGATGCCACCACCAGACTCGTGCCATCTGCTTCGGGCCAATAATGATTTCCTTACCAATCATCTCTATTAGTTCAACAAGAGTTATGTTTTTGGAATCGATGGCTATCTCCAGAGTACATGACGAAATTGGCTTACTAACTCCGCCATCAAGTTTTGCTGTGTATGAATCCACCTCCAGGTGTATATTGAACTTAGCTTGATCAGCATCTGGTGGTCCGTAAACTCGAGTAGCAGAAGCTCTGGTAGCAAGATCTCCAGTATCTGCATACATATCATCAATCATCATTTCAACTTTCACCTGACGATCAGCTGCACAACACTCTGGATGAACCGTCGCCGCTGATGAACTGGATACAGTGTAGGGGAGGGATAAAAAGGACCGCCGCCGCTGGATTCAGTGTCGGGGGTTAGGAAAGTACAGAAATGGATTTGCCCATGTGGCACATGGACGATGACTTAGAAGGGGCACAATAGGGGCACAACAGGTACTAATGTTACGGAATATCCTGACATAACAGCTAAGATTTGAAAATATTTGGTTTGGCCACCATTCACTCGAAATTCCCCTCTCGGTAATTACCCCTCGAACTTTTCGAATCGCGGTGATTATAGGCAACTCGTACCCCGCGTTGCCTTTGCCTGCGAACTTTCAGGATGCAAAGTAGTATCCCCAAGAGGAAGGTATGATGAGCACAATAGCAAGTTTTTCCTCGGTTACGAAACCAAGGTTATCGAACCAGTAGGAGTAAGGAAACAAATCCAAGGTGTTGCTAACAACTTGGAATCTGCACAACACAAACTCAAAACTTTGCCCCAACTTACAGGGAGGTTGTCAATCTCACAGGTTTGCTGAAAACAAAGGATTAAACGAATAGTGTGGAAGATAGTATTTGCTTGTAGAAAGTAAACAATAACAGTAATAGTAGATGGAATATGAATGATAAAGTTTGTACCGGGGTCCACAGTTCACTAGAGGTGTTCTTCTTAAGATAGATATCATGTTGGATGAACAAATTACATCGGGGCAATTGACAGATTGAGAAAGCATAACAATGCATATACTAGACACCTTGACTCCTATGAGATTTGATTGGGCATTAAAACAATATACATAGACCGTAATCCAACTGCATCTATGACTAATAATCCACCTTCAGATTATCATCTGAAACCCTTCCAGTATTAAGTTGGAAGCAACAAATAACTGCATTAAGCAATGTGTGTAAAGTAAACAATACAATTGCCCCATGGATAAATGATTGTTGTTTTATCCCTAGTAGAAACATCACATTTACAACCTTAGATATTTTTGTCACTTCCCCAGATTACTAGAGGCATGAACCTACTATCGAGCATAAATAATCCCTCTTGGAGTTGCAAGCATCTACTTGGCCAAAGCATTTACGAACAACGGAGAGCATGCAAGATCACAAATAACACAGACATGATAGAATAAATAATCAATCTGACATAGTATCTCAATATCCATCGGATTCCCGCAAACACATCATGTATGATTACAAATAGATGATCTTGATCATGAACGAGATCACAAGATCTAAACATGATAGCACAAAGGAGGAGAAACAACCATCTAGCTACTATATGGACCCATAGTCCAAGGGTGAACTACTCACGCATCACTCCGGAGGCTGGCATGGTGATGAAGAAGGCCTCCGGGATGATCTCTCCCCTTCGACAGGGTGCCAGGAAAAGCATCGGATCCCCCCGATCTAGGGATGATGGTGGCTGCTATAGACTGTTTCGTGGAGATTTGATCTGGTACTTAGGGTTTTTGCATCGGGCTGCTTTTATAGGCGAAAGGGCAAGGTCGGTGGGCTCCCGAGTGGCCCACACCTAAGGCTGGTGCCCCCTAGGCTATCTCGCCCTAGGGTGTGGCCACCTCGTGGCCTCCCTTCGGACTCTGTGTTCCTTCTGGTAAAATATTGACTTTGGCTTTTGTCCCGTCCAATTCCGAGAATATTTCCTTTCTAACTTTTCTAAAACCAAAAACAGCAGAAATCAGGCAACTGTCACTGTGGCATCTTGTCAATAGGTTAGTTCCGGAAAACATATAAAAATACCTCAAAGTGTAGAAAAAACATAAGGAAGTCGATACAAAACAACCATGGAGAATCAAAAATTATAGATACGTTTATGATGTATCAAGCATCCCCAAGCTTAACTCCTGCTCGTCCTCGAGTAGGTAAGTGATAAAAAGAATAATTTTTGAGGTGACATGCACAATCACAATCTTGAGCAAAATATTTGTGAAGAATTGATAGCTGGGATCAAAGTACTGTAAACATGAGCATGAAAGATGTAGTTCTAATAATAAGACAAAGCAACTATGTTCTAACATGAAAAGGTACAAACAAAGATCATGAATAACATTGCATTGAAAGACGTTTGTTTGTTCACATATATAAAATATAGCAAGAGTGGTATTCATCTTGTCCCTCATGGAATAGCAAAACATAAATGCATAGGACACCTTCGAAGTTTATAAGGCTGACTAGATACAAATAATTTAAGAACAAGCAATATCAATATTATGAATCAATCAATAAGTTTTGAGACAATGCACATTTCTAAGAATTACAACTATGCTCTCCCAATTGGTGCATAAAGATAGAAGGTGGAGACTCAACATAAGAGTAAGATAAAGGCCCTTCACAGAGGGAAGCAGGTATTTCAAGTTTCATAAAGAGCTTCCAAAAATTATGGTACTTATTAGCTTTCAGCTCTCATTGCCCCTATCATAAGCATCTTGAAGTGATTAAGGTTAAAGTGAAACAAATATGAAGTATATGCTTGACAGATCATAAGTTGGCAATCTCATGTCCCTTGAGTATGAGGGTCGTTCCTCATGCTACTCAACTTTAGTCACAAGCAAGTTCTTGTCATTGTAAGTATATGTGTATCATAGAGAACCGCCAATGGGGTACCCCTTGCCCCATGACCCAAGAGCTATCGCATATCAAAATGACAAGGCAACAGACAATGAGCATCCCAGTGATCTTTTTATTTGCTATTTGCATAGGTTTTTATTGAGGATGCTTTAGAGATTGCTCACTATGGTTATGATGCAAATTTCCACCATGATTAGGCATGGCTTAGGCTAGCATCCCAGGCGTTTCTCTAACACATATACAATACTGAATGGACTTACAAGCTCCCCTTTTATTTCACACCACCGACATCTGTAAACAAAAGATCATGATATCAACTGGATAATATGTACAGGTGTTGAAAGCGTTCCCCATGACAGCATGGTTCTGCTAATTCCCAACTTATGAGTGCAAGCATATAGACAACATAGATGACACAATGGTTCAAGTTTATTAGGTGCAAGAAGTAAAGTGTGCCATCAAGTTTGTGAGAGCTTTAATCACTAATTATCACATAACAAGTTCAATTTGGAAGGTAGACAAAAACATGAATATACTTGGAATGGTGTAACACACCATGCATAGGAATTTATAGTGGAATCTTTGGAATAACTTGGTTTCTTTGGAGTTGGATGCATGAGTAGAGCTTACTCAGTACAAGTGGAGGCTAGCAAAAGACTAGGAGCGAACTAAGAGAGCAATAATGGCCATAATCATGTAGAGCGACAAAACATTACCAATTAAAGCATAAAGTGGTATCACAAGTCAAAAACTAAATGATCATAGAGGCTAGAGTGACTAGTTCATAGTCATAACATCGTGTAAGCATGTGCCAAGTCAACCCAAACAAAGCATCAAAGGAGAATACCAAAATATTATGCTTTTGTATGCTAAAACAACGCATGATTCATTCAAGGAACATTAAGTAATCTCAATTGTTTGTAAAAAGTCATGCTATAGAAATAATAAGTAGGTATAAGGTCAAAGCAACATCTAGCATGACATGATAAAGTCTAAGCCACAGTCAAAACAAGCTCCCTTTTGTACCACTTAAGCATGAAACTTTCTACTATTTTCCAACACCAATCAACTTATTTGAAACAAAAGTCAAAAAGCGGGATTCGAACTAATTTATTCAGCAGACCAAACAAAAGAAAACTAAAAACAAAAACTAAGATGCTCCAAGAACAACACAAAAGTGCATGAAGCAATAAAAATAAAGTGTCTAGAAAGAGACATGAGATTTTTATTGATGAAGAAGGGGATGCCCCGCTTTAACGCTTGTACCTCTTGAATATTTCTTGGGGTGACACGGGGTGGCATCCCCAAGCTTGAGATTTTGTCCATTCTTCATCTCATTATATCATTCTTCCCCTACACTTGAAAATTTCCTTCATACAAAACATAACACAATCTTCATTAGGAACATTAGTGTACTCAAGATAATAAGCCTTTGGGTTTAGTTTCAACACAAGTAAAACTTCATTAGAACACAAGCTACTATAGCAATTCCTTTTAAAAGCTCAAGTGATCAAGGAGAACTCAAAAACAAACCGATTAAGAGGCAAATGCAAATAATGGCAGAAATCTGTCAAAACAGATCAGCAGGTAAAAACCGATTTTTTGAAGACCTTCTGTTGCTCAAATAGAAAAGTGATGAACTATCAAAAGTTAGATAATAACTTGGGGCATAAGCTCAAAAAATTACAGCTCAATCCGACGTACTGGTATTGTTTCACGAATTTTTATAGTGAAGCACAAAAATCTATTACGGGACAACAACTTCCCCAATCTTACTTCTCTCTCGTTAGAGGTTATTATTGGCACAAAAACCACACAAAAAGGATAAGGAGAGGTTATTACAGAAGTAATAACTTCAAAGACTCAACAAAATAAAAACCTACTTAAATTTGGGTTATCTCCCAATTAGTACTTTTCTTTAACGCATTTAAGTTAGGCACATGAAGCAAGAATCAAGTATTTTCAAATGAAGAAGCATTAACATCAAATTTTTCTTTAATAGGAGTATCAAAAGGTATCTTATCTCTCCTTTTAGGGAAGAGTTCCATCCCTTTCTTGAGTGGGAATTGATATTTAATGGTGCCTTCCTTCATATCAATAATGGCACCAACGGTTCTAAGAGAAGGTCTTCCCAAAGTAATAGGACAAGAAGCATTGCATTCAACATCCAAAACATAGAAATAAATAGGGACAAAGGCATTGTTAACCATAATAAGAACATCATTAATACTCCCCATAAGTTTATTTTTAACATTATCATCAAGTTGGACATCTAAATAACAATCTTTGAAAGGTGGCAAATCAAGCATTTCATAAATCTTCATAGGCATAATAGAGACACTAGAACCAAGGTCACATAAAGCTTTGAGATCAAAATCACTCACTTTCATATTAATGATGGGTTCCCAACCATCTTCTAATTTCCTAGGAATAGAAGCTTTATGTTTCAATTTATCTTCTTTAATTTTAATGAGAGCATCTGTAATGTGTTTTGTAAAAGCCATATTCATAGCACTAGCATTAGGACTTCTAGAAAGCTTTTGTAGGAACATAATTACTTCGGAAATATTGCAATCATCAAGATCAAAATCAAACTTAGCATCCAAGGTAGTAGAACTATTGTTTCCCATATTTCGAAAAACTTCACCATTCTTATTAGGTTTAGGCATTGTTGCAAAAGGATTGGGGACTTCTTGTGGTTTTCTAGCATCAACATTGGTGGTGGTAATAGTACAAATACTATTATTTCTATCAATTTCATCTTCTCTTTCCCACTTAGCATGCAATTTAGCTAACAGTCTAACATTTTCATCAATTCTAACTTGTATGGCAGTAGCAATAAAGGTATTTTCCATGGTTTCAGGTTTAGCAGCCATTTTATTAATCAAAGAGGATTGTGCTTTAGACAAAAATGATTTTTTTTCAGTATTCCAAATTTTGGATTAGCAAAATTCTGAAGTTGATGACTAATATTTTTCAGAATAGCAGATTGTTCCTCCATGGTTTTAGTGAAAAATTTATTCTGCTCATATTGCATTTGCATGAAGTTTTTAGTAGATCTTTCAACTTATAGAATCCTTTATTCACTAGGCATTCCATATTTACCATGATAAGTATTGCTATTATTATGAGGGTATGGCCTATAATTATTATTACCATATAAGCGTTGTTGCCAAAATTATTATTTCTAATGAAGTTCACATCAACTTGCTCTTGTTGAGCAACCAAAGAGGCTAAAGGAACATTATTTGGATCAATATGAGCTTTTCCATTAACAATCATAGACATAATAACATCAATTTTGTCACTCAAGGAGGAGGTTTCTTCAACAAAATTTACCTTGTTACCTTGTGGAGCTCTCTCAGTGTGCCATTCAGAATAGTTAACCATCATATTATGAAGGATCTTTGTTGCAACACCGAAAGTAATGGTCATAAAGGTACCTCCAGCAGCAGAATCCATCAGATTTCTTGAAGAAACATTTAGTCTTGCATAAAAAGTTTGGATAATCATCCAAGCAGCCAGTTCATGAGTGGGACAATTATTTACCAAAGATTTCATTCTTTCCCAAGCTTGAGCAACATGTTCATTATCAAGTTGTTTAAATTTCATTATTTCACTTCTCATAGATATAATCTTAGAAGGAGGATAGTATTTTCCAACAAAAGCATCTTTGCATTTAATCCAAGAATCAATACTATTTCTAGGCAAGGATAGCAACCATTATTTAGCTTTTCCTCTCAAAGAGAAAGGAAACAATTTAAGATTAATAATATCTCCATCTACATCCTTATATTTTTGCATCTCACAAAGTTCAACAAAATTATTAAGGTGATAAGCAGCATCATCAGGACTAGCACCAGAAAATTGCTCTTTCATAACAAGATTCAGCAAAGCAGGTTTAATTTCATAAAAAGTAGCATCAGGAGCAGGTGGAGCAATAGGTGTGCAAAGGAAATCATTGTTGTTTGTGCTAGTGAAGTCATACAACTTGGTTTTTTCAGGAGTATTCATTTTTGCAAGGGTGAAGCAAACCAACAACAGTAGCAACTAAAGTAGGAATTAATTTTTTTGTGTGTTTTTTATAAGAAAAAGCAAGCCAAGCAAAACTATTTTTTTTGTATTTTTGAAAAAAAAGAAACAAGCAAAACAAAGAAAAAGAAACTAAGAAAAACAAAAACAAAGTAAAGAGATTGGTTGTGAGAGACTCCCCTTGCGAGAATCTTCTTTCTCGTTGAAAGGAGACTGACAAGGAGGAAGAGATTGAAGCTGTACTTATCTCCCCAGCAATGGCGCCAGAAAAGTCTTGATATGTGGCTCAGACATGTAGAGCTCGTTGGGAACCCCAAGAGGAAGGAATGATGAACATAGCAGCAAGTTTTCCCTTGGCTATGAAACCAAGGTTATCGAACCAATAGGAGTAAGGAAACAACTCCAAGGTGTTGCTAACAACTTGGAACCTGCAAAACACAAACTCAAAACTTTACCCCAACTTACAGTGAGGTTGTCAACCTCACCGTTTGCTGAAAACAAAGGATTAAACGAATAGTGTTGAAGATAGTAGTTGCTTGTAGAAAGTAAACAATAACAGTAATAGTAGATGGAATATCAATGATAAAGTTTGGACTGGGGTCCACATTTCACTAGAGGTGTTCTCCTTAAGATAGATAGCATGTTGGGTGAACAATATACAGCGGGAAAATTGACAAATTGAGAAAGCATAACAATGCATATACTAGACATCTTGACTCCTATGAGATTTGATTGGGCATTACAAAAATATACATAGACCGTAATCCAACTGCATCTATGACTAATAATCCACTTTCAGGTTATCATTCGAACCCCTTCCAGTATTGAGTTGCAAGTAACAGATAATTGCATTAAGAAATATGTGTAAAGTAAACAATACAATTGCCCCATGGACAAAGGATTGTTGTTTTCTCCCTAGTAGCAACAACACATCTACAACCTTAGAGATTTCTGTCACTTCCCCTGATTACTAGAGGCATGAACCTACTATCGAGCATAAATACTCCCTCTTGGAGTTTTAAGCATCTACTTGGCCAAAGCATCTACGAACAATGGAGAGCATGCAAGATCACAAATAACATAGACATGATAGAATAATAATCAATCTAACATAGTATCTCAATATGCATCGGATCCCCATAAACACAACATGTATGATTATAAATAGATGATCTTGATCATGAACGGAGCTCACAAGATCTAAACATGATAGCACAAAGGAGGAGAAACAACCATCTAGCTACTGTATGGACCCCTACTCCAAGGAGAAGTACACACACATCACTTCGGAGGCTGGCATGGTCATGAAGAAGGCCTTCGGGATGATCTCTCCCCTCCGGCAGGGTGCCAAGAAGAGCTTTGGATTCCCCAATCTAGGGACAATGGTGGCGGTGGATACGGACTGTTTCGTGGAGATTTGATCGGGTACTTAGGGTTTCTGCATCGGGATGCTTTTATAGGAGAAAGGGCAAGGTCGGTGGGTGACCGAGGGGCCCACACCTAGGGCTGGCGCCCCCTAGGCCGCGCCGCCCTAGGTGTGGCCGCCTCGAGGCCCCCCTTCTACTTCCCTTTGGAATTCGTGTTCCTTCTGGTAAAATATTGACTTTGGCTTTTGTCCCGTCCAATTCCGAGAATATTTCCTTACTAGCTTTTCTGAAACCAAAAATAGCAAAAAATAGGGAACTGGCACCGCGACATCTTGTCAATAGGTTAGTTCCTGAAAATGTATAAAAATACCTCAAAGTGTATACAAAACATACAGAAGTCGATACAGAATAAGCATGGATCATCAAAAATTATAGATACGTTTACGACATATCACTCCACCATCTTTCTTTATCATCACCTACAATTTCACCATCCAAACCATATATGAGCAGTTGCATTCTTTTGGTATTTGTCTAGCTCATATATGATAAGATGGATCCACTTCTATTCCACATGCTCCCATACATGTTCTCTTATTATTTTCACAATAATCATATGTGGAGCCACATGGCCACCTTTGCATGCTATGTGAATGGATTATCTTCTATATGGTTTCTATTGAATAAGTGAGCATGTCTTAATATATGTGGCCAAATAATTATGGGACACACACACTAGCATGGCCCATATATATATATTCATTGATGCCTATTTTCATTCATCCCATATAATAGTCAAGTTGTTTATTTGTGTGGGTCCTAATTCAACTATTTAAATGCATGCATGAAGGTAAAGATGCCGTATGAATTATAGCTATTTTCACCATTTTAATTGGGCATTTAATACACACTACAAGAAAAATCTCCATTTACAATGGACGATTTTCGTGCTTAAAGGCCTATTTTTCGTGATTGAAAAGCCTTCCAAGACGGATGTCCTTTGTGGTAAAAGCCTCGTCACAAAAGAATCTACGCTGGTTTTTTCTGACCGTGGCGGATCACACCCTTCAGCCACGAAAACTTGTTCTGTCATAGATCTGTTTGCCAACCACGTTGACTACTAACGTCATACAAACTGCCACGTGGAATACGCCGTTAATGGCCAGTTACCGCTGTTAACTGTCATGAAAACCATGGTAGAAGGCCAGGTTTAGCCAAGGCCTGATAATTCTTATGTGCGCCAGCCCATTATAAGAGCCCAATAGTAAGTTGGCCCATTACTGTTTCTCCCTGCACTGTTTGAAATGGGCCCATAAATGGGTCCCATAAAATTTTAGGCCCGCCTCTATTTCAGCATACATGAGGCCCACTATTAGCAAACACTGTGCGTCCTGCTCCATACCGGCCTAGTACTGTTCCAACCTCCCATTTTTCTGGCCTACTGTGATTCTGGCCCTTTACTGTTTCGGCTTGATATTATTCTAGCATTCTACTGTTCCGACCTGCTGCGTACCTGGCCTTCTAATGTTCCGGCCTTCTCTGAATCTGGCTTTCTACTACTCCGACCTGCTCTAAATCTGGCCTTCTACTTTTATTCCCTGCTTTGAATCCAGCCTTCTACTATGTCGGTCTGCTGTGAATATGGCTGTTAACTATTCCAGACTGCTATAAATCTGGCCTTTTACTGTTCCGGCCTGCTAACAATCTAGCCTTTTACTATTCTGTCCTACTGTGAATCTGACCTTTTACTATGCCGGCCTACTGACTATCTAGCCTATTACTATTCTAGCCTGCTAACTATCTAGCCTTTTACTATTTAGGTCTATTAGTATTCAAGCCAGTTATTGTTCCAGCCCATCAAGATTTTGGCCATGGTACTGTTCAGGCTTGTGACTGTTCTGGCCTTTCACTGTTATGGCCAATTATTGTTATAGCTTTTACTGTTATGACCCTTCGCTATTCTAGCCTTTCACTGTTCTGGCCTTTTACTGTTTGGCCCTTTAATTCTTTGGCCTTTACTGTTCATGTTCGTGTCCATGCATCATTTCATTGATCGTTCTGTTCTAGCCTGTTAATTTTTTGGCCTTTTTTTGGAACCGACGACTTATTCTGTAGAACGGAAAAGAAATGCCAAGATGCTAATTAATAGACATGCAAAAATTTAAACTACTTATCACACATCAATAAAAGTTTATTACAATACATCATTAAACAAGATCTACATTCTATAAATTACAGAGTGTTCGTATCCTCGATAAGTGATTGGTACATGCTAATTCGCTTCAATGTATCATCTGTCTTCCTCTTCAATATTTCAGCTACAGATCTAAGAGCAGCTATACCCTTTCTTTTTACATGCAACACAACCTTCGTGTATATATATATATATATATATATCACATGTAGGAAATTTTCTAGGTGGACTGGTAAGTAAGTTGTTTGCTCAAGAAATGCAATGGAACGATGAATAAGAAGAGGGATCACAACTTCCAGTCCTTCCTTCCGAGGACTCCTTCGTTTTAACTATAGCCTGGTACAATATGGTGAAAGGGGTTTAAATAAAGAACAAGGAAAAAAGTAGTATTATATAAATTAGATATTATTTAAGAGCAAGCACTAGGTGAGCCTTAGACGTGGCTAAGAAATTTACTAGGCTCACGTCTAAGAATACAAAACACGCTCCACCACTTACACCAGATAGGGGACCCACTCATCTGATTAGAAAGAAACAATAAAGGCATGGGTCTTGTACTATACCTAGGGTCCACAAAAACTTTCTAGACTCACCCTTACCAGTGAAAAAGACTCTTAGAAATCCCAATATTTCAATACTGCACATGCTGGGCATCCACTATGTATGAATAAACCACACCATAAGCCAAAAAGTGCAACTTAAGAGCTACCTATATATATAGTGGACCTTGTCCACAAGGCAGAAAGCTTAAGGGCGACCCATAACCTTTAAGTAAGGATGAACTTACAGTAGCTTGTTCAGGCTGACAGTAGCTCCTTCTCAAGCGAGTGCGACTCATGGTCAATCTACCGATAGTATCTGAGTCGAGCAGCTGGAACTCTGGTCCTTGTACTTGATTGTCCTTTCTATGCATTAAGGCATAACATTTAAAACCGAGTTAGCTGGTTTGAAAGGATGAAAGCACTTAAAACACCAAAAAGATAGCTTTAAAAATGACCATATGTATGATTCAAACTAGCTAGGTGGTTTGGAAGGATGAAAGAAGTTGAAAACACCAAAAAGATATCATTAAAATAACTAGAGGGACATTTTCTTAATTAAGCATTAGCAAATAGAAACACAACAAAACATGAATGGAAATATCATGGTAGGTTTTCAGGTAGAATGACTTATTAACTTAATATGCATACATGTAATAAACTTATTAACATGACAAGAAACTGACCTAAGTAATACACAGAAACCTCACACTTTAGCCTTGCTTGGCATTAGATTGTAAGTGTTGGATCCTTTATGAGCTATTCCCATGAACCATTCGAGTGCTCAGAAAGAATAAAATTTATGAGTTAGTGCTGCAGGATTACTCTGATAGTGTCAGAATGTAAGAAAGAAAATAATAGTGACAAGCTTATGTTGTGGATAAGAACTAGAAGATGTGGGTGAAAACGAAATTGCTATAGCATCTAGGATATTGAGCAACATTCTAATGCTTTCGTAGCTTACGGATACCAAAAAAATAGCAAACAGGCAGGAGAAATTACCGCTATGCGACGGGGGTGGGTGGGAGGCACAAGAGGGTGGCGGGGGCGTCGGATGGGCATTTCGAGGTGGATCAGGTGTGTTGGGAGGTGAAGATGTTCCCGAATGGAAGAGAGCACCGACAGGAAAGGAGCTCCAGTTTGTAAGAGAGCACCGGCGATGAAGATGCTCCCGTGTAGAAGAGAGCGCCGGCGGTGAAGGTGCTCTGGTGTGGAAGAGAGTGCTAGCGGTGAAGCAGCTGGAGGAAGGTGGAGGTCAGAGGGGGGTGGGAGGCTAAGAGGCGATGGGGGGTATAGCTGGGATGACGCAAATTTACCAACTATTCCCCTCTATTATTGTAGTGCTCCTATGGTCCTTGTTTCCAGGCCAGGGATAGAAGAGGAATTTTGCATTTGCAAAAAACGGGGATGGATTTTTGAATAGATGCGCGGGATGTTTCCGTTCTATGCGGAAATTTTGAGGTTGAAGCTTTCGACGTATGCTAGTCCGGCACGGCCGCTCCTCATGTGATGGCCCTGTCTAGACCCACACTCCAGCGACAGCATGCTTACCAGCATTTAAATAAGTTTCCACACATTTAGAGAAATTGATAAACATTATATTTCGAAGGCTTTCAAACAAGATGACCAAGGTTACGACCATATATCTACCATAGTTTATGATAACATGTCCATATTTGGTAGATCGATGCATGTTGGCTTTTCAAACAATGTTTACAAAAGGAGATTCCAGATTTGATTGATATATAAGGCCTTTCATAGCGTTGCCAGTGCCCAGCTGCTGAAAAAGGTGAAACATCGGCACCGCTGTCAGATAAATTTTTTGTGGCGCTGTCTCCACAATGGAGGGAACCGGTTGGCATACAAAAGGAAGTGGCCCCATGTAAGGGTCCCAACCTTTAAATAAGGTAGAGTCCCCTGTGTTTACAATGCTAGTCCCTGGATCAATAGCTAGCATCCACAGTTAAGATGTAATATCAAGAAACAAAGGTCGTAATATAACTTTATAACCAGGAATAACATAATTTTATTACATCTTACATAGCTCATTTGGCTATTACATTACATTGCAGCAGAAAAATCTATAAGTAGGGGTCCTTCATCTTCAAAGTGCCACAGGCAGACATGTTGGTTGTAGACTTTGTAATCCTAATCAATCAGTCTTCACTAGAAACAATCTAACCTGCAACATTACAAGTTACAGCCACAAGGGTCAATCCATTTGAATTGTATTGGCAAGTTTCACTACTATGATGAATATAAGTGGATCCTAGCATTACATGCATATTTGGCTAAGTAGGGTTTAAGGCTCATTTGCAGAAAGCAATAGTTTATCCTATCTTTTCAAAATGGTTTTGTTCCTTTTGTCAAATCTTTCTGAACTCCTTGGTAAATCCCCAAGTGTTCAAGTCTTTGTCAAAATCCCTTGAGCTCCTTGGTAAATTCCCAAGTGCTTCAAGTTTTTATCAAAATCTCTTGAGCTCCTTGGTAAATCCCCAAGTACTTCAAGTTTTTATCAAAATCTCTTGAGCTCCTTGGTAACCCCAAGTGCTTCAAGTTTTTATCCAAATCTCTTGAGCTCCTTGGTAAATCCCCAAGTGCTTCAAGTTTTTATCCAAATCTCTTGAGCTCCTTGGTAAATCCCCAAGTGCTTCAAGTTTTTATCCAAATCTCTTGAGCTCCTTGGTACCCCTAAGTGCTGCAAGTCTTTTGTTATCACTTTGAAGTTTTTCTTTTAGAAATTGGAATGTCGAGATTTCCCATAGCTTCAAGCTTTAGTTGCTCAGTATTGTTCATAACCGGGGACACGGCTAAGTACTTAGATTTTATTATCTTCTGCAGAAGTTGTACACTTTACCCACATGAAACACTCTCATCTTGTTGCCACCAGTGGCCGCTGGATTGGTACTCACCAAGATGGAGTACTGGCAGATTGAGAATGTGACGAAGTCTTTCCAGAGGGTCCTCCCATACACCATTGCTAGCTTGTCTTCAGTACCCATGAAGGATTCCGAGTCCCCTCATTTTTAGTAACCTGAAGACAATGCATGGGTCTTCCCAATGTAGTTGACTAAGCCAGAGCCATAAGTAGCATGTGGCTGTACACGAAAGCCACAATTGGAGAAACATGTTCAATCTCTAAGTCCCTGGGTGGTTTTCTTTTGGTGCACAACACAAAGAGATTTCCATAGACATGGTTCCTTTTGTTGCCACCTTGTCAAAAACTCAAAGTATCCTTGTCCACCCAGGTGGTTCATTGAGTCCTTGTTTTATTATATAAAAACATAAGTCCTTTTCTCAACTTCATAAAAATCTCAACATGTATCTCTTCTCAAAATATGTAGCATGGCTAAGCATTTTACAACTACATTGTTTTCACTAAGTAATATATAAGGGTATCCTATTAGGATTTAGCATAGCATAAGTATAGAAATTCTTTTCATGCATGTTTCAAAATCCACTAAGTATAATGAAAATAGTAGGACTTTTGATGATAGTGTCACTTGCCTTTCTTTTGGTAGGAAATGTTGGTTCACTTCTTGATCTTGCTAGTTTCACACTTTTCTAACTTCACTACAAATCAATCAAGCAAACACAATATCAACTAGCATTCCAACCAATAACCAATCAACAAATCACACACATAAAATAATAGGAACTAAGTCATGCATGCAAACATGCAAAATATAGTTTTACTTGCAAAGGTGGTTTCCACTAGGCTCTAAACTTTGTAAGGTTCAAAGTGGTCATTTTCTAAAGTGGCAAAGTCATTTGAAAAAGGGTTTTACCTATAAACCATTTTTAAATCCATTCATTATTTTATGTGGTGGAAATGTTTTTATCAAAGTAACAATTTTATATTGTTCACTAAATAAGTTGTTGATTCTCAAAACATGGTGTTTAGGGTCAGTAGGTTTGATTCAAAACATTTTTCCATAGGTTTTTCTCAAAATTCTTTTCCATATCAAAATCACTATTTTTATTTGACTAGAAATGAGCTAATTCAAGTTTTTATTCCTAAACTCCACAAAATCCATTTTTAACTCCATGGGTTGGTTCCTAGGGTCAGTAGGTTCACAACAAACCAATTTGCAAAGATTTCAACTTCAAAAACATTTTAGAATAATTTTTATAACTTAAACAAGCATACAAATGTTTCTGCAAAAACAAACATTTTACCAGAATCTTTTTACTAAAAAAATTGCATGGTTGGCTAGACCTTGTTCCACTGATTCCAATGATATAAAGTTTGTAATTTTTGGACGTGTGGATCAAAAGTTACAAGGGTTTCAAATTTGCATCTAAATCTGTTTTCAAATTCTGTTTTAAATCGTCTGGTGCCACGCGTCGCGATGTTACTGGTCGATACCGATTCGGGTGGATCGAGTGATACTGGCCGTAGGATTAAACTAACAACGCACGACACAGATTGATCGGTACCCCTTCGGCTAAGAATCTATCGCGTGCGTACGATTAAGATCCAACGGCGCGCAGCACGCTTGCCAACTAGTGGCGGCGCTGGCGGTGGCAGACGGCGGCGCATGCTCAGATGGTGGGCTAGCGGCGGTTCTAGGAAGCAAGGAGGGAAGGGGAGGTGCTCACCGGGTTCAGGAGGTCACGGTGAAACTCGGGGCGGTGTTGGTCTGGCGAGGGGCGCTCTGGTTCTAGCAGGATTGCTCGCCGGAGTGGAGGACGGCGTTGGGTTCGTCCGGTGGTCGTCGTGGGCGGTGCTGTGGTTCACTCCGAGGCAAAACGAGGATGTGGTTAGATGCAGCCGAGTGTGGCGAGTGCAAGAGCATGAACGAGAGGGCGTGGGGCGGTCTGTGCTTACTAGGGAACATCGCCGGAGAAGGAAGCAGATGCGGCGGCGCTCGGAAGTTGTCGAAGTCGACGCTCTGGGGCGCCCGCGGTTGAATGGAAGGCACAGGGAGAAGCGTCAGAGGCTGGGGGTGTGTGTGCTTGGTCAATGAGGCAGGGGGTGGCGAGGTTCGGCCGGAATCGAAGAGGGAGCTCGTCGGAGCAGTGAGGGGTGCGGCTCGAAATTACGACGGCCTGGGGGCAGAGAGAGGGAGGCGCGTGAGGGGAAATGGAGAGAAGACGCAGGTGGTTAAATGGGCGCTGTTACTGCGAGGAATCAAGGCTTCATCAACGCGCAATCAACGCCGGCGTTTCTAGTCTGCAACGGCAGGGCGTGGTCTGCGCGAGGAAGACGATGACCAGAAAGGGTGGGGTCAGTTGGCCAGTGAGAAAGGAAGTGAGGGGAAAGGGTCCACTACCATTGTCTCAGGCTGGTTCAAAATGAGTGCGAATCGTTTTCTTTCGGGAGAGAGGGAGTGGGCTGGTACTGGGCCTTGTTGGGCTGGCTCAGGTTTGTTTTCATTTTTTTCTTTCTGAATGTTTTATCTTTTTCTAATTCTATTTTCTGTGTTGAAATTCAAACAACAAATCAAACATTCAATTCACATCAAACTTTCACCAAACTTTGCAATTGAATTTTTGGTTCTGTTTAACAACATAAACCAAAGTCTCAAAATAAAATAATGTTTTTTTTATTTTTTTATTTTAGGGTCCATTTATAATTAAATAAAATGGACATTAGTTAATAAATCAAATGGGTTTTAATTTAATTAAAAACTCTATTTGAAATCTAAATATTTTCAAAACCAAATCAGTAGGTTTTATTTGAAAATAAAGAATACTTGGAAAACTTGTTTAAAATAAATAAATAAGTTTTGATGTTTAATTAAAATAGTAAAACCTTTATTTTTAATAAACTTGGATATTAAATCCTTATTATTTTATTTAAATAAACCTTTACTATTTTTCTCAAATGGAAATATTTTATTTCAAAGGCTTGGCCAAAGTTTTATTTGGCTTATGAAATAATCCTTATTTAAATTTCTACCTTTTTATTTGAAAGTCAAATCCTTTTATAAAAGATCCAAAATAGTATTTCCAAATATTTTTATTTTCCTTTATTAAATGTTTTATCTTTTTAAATCCCTTTAGGATTTATCTTGATCAAAATAGGTTTGAAGGTTCCCATGAATCAAAAAGTTTCTTCTCACCCTGAAAATCAACAAAGTTTTATTTTATTCATTTATTTTTCACATTACAAGATTTGGACAATCTAGGGATGTGACACCCCACAATGATAAAAAATGATTTTGCTAACCTAACTAGATGAAGGGATGTTGTCTCTGCCTAAATAGTGGATGGCTTGTTGCCACTAGACACAAAAGATCAATATTCTAGTAGGGACTAAGTTTGGGCATCAGAGCAAGTAGATTCTCCAGTTCCCTCAAAAAAATTGTGGCATCGGTTGTGCAGTGTGGGGCACCGGTGCCGGATGGTTGAAATGTTTTTTGGGCACTGATATTTGCATATGCTATGGAGGGCCTAATGCGCTGCTTGGTCAGGGTCATTTAAGGGTTTAGGGGTTTAGCGTTTAAGGAATTTTCAATAATGATCAAACTTTATGCTTATATTCATGGAATAGAATAACATTGCCGCAATTTAATGTAAGTATCTCAAATTTTGATCTATAAGTGCATGATACGTGCTTGGTCTTAGGGTTTATGGGTCAATGGTTTAGGGTTTTAGTATTGAGGGGTTTAGGGTTTTGGTTTTAGGGCTAGTTTAGGGTTTATGGTTTAGGAAATTCTCAATAATGTCCGAGTTGTATGCTTATATTCCTCAAATAGAATGGTGTTACCTAATTTAATGAAAGTATCTCAATTTTTGATCTATAAGTGCATGATAACTCCTTGGTCAGGGTTTACGGGTAGTTGAGGGTTTAGGGGTTTAGGTTTTAGTTTTTAGGAAATTTTCAATAATGTTCATGGCATAAAATGACTTAGCAAAAATTTAATGAAAGTATCTCAAATTTTGATCTATAAGTACATGATACGTGCTTGGTCAGGGTTTAGGGGTTGAGGTTATAGGGTTTTGGGGGTTTAGGGGTATAGGGCTTAGGGTTTAGGTTTTAGGGGGTTAGGATTCTAGAATTTTCAATAATGTTTGAGTTGTATGCCTATATTCATGAAATGGAATGGCGTTAGCGCAATTAATCAAAGTATCTTTTGATCTATAAGTGCATGATACCTGCTTGGTTAGTGTTTAGGGGTTGAGGGTAGGGTTTACGTTTCTAGGGTTTATGGGTTTAGGGTTTAGGTTTTGGGGCTTTTTCAATAATGTTCAAGCTTTAGGCTTATATTCGTGGAATAGAATGGCGTTATTGTAATTTAATGAAAGTATATCTCAAATGTTGATCTACAAGTGGATGATACCCCTGCCTAGTCTGGGTCGTTTAGTGGTTTAGGTTTTAAGGTTTAGGGAATTTTCAATAATGTTCAATCTTAATGGTGTTACCGCAATTTAATGAAAGTATATCAAATTTGGATCTATAAGTGCATGATACCCTGCTTGGTTAGGTTTTAATTACGGGTTGAAGGGTTTAGGGTTTTAGTATTTAGGGATTGTTTATTAGGGTTTAGGGTTTAGGGAATTTTCAATAATGTTCAAGCTTTATGCTTATATTCGTTGAATAGAATGGCGTTGCCCAATTTAATGTTAGTATCTCAAATTTGATCTACAAGTGCATGATAGTTGCTTGGTCAGGGTTTAGGGTTATAGGGTTTCGGGAATTTTCAATAATGTTCAAGATACTTTATGCTTTTAATCATCGAATAGAATAGCGTTACCGTAATTTAATGAAATTATCTCAAATTTGTATCTATAAGTGCATGATACCTACTTGGTTAGGGTTTAATTATGGGTTGAGGGGTTTAGGGTTTAGGGGTTTAGGATTTAGGGAAATTTCAAGAATGTTCAAGCTTTATGCTTATATTCATGGAATACAATTGCATTACCAAAATTTAATGAAAGTATCTCAAATTTTGATCTATAAGTGCATGTTACATGCTTGGTTACGGTGTATGTGGGTTTAAGGTTTAGGGTTTTAGTATTTATGGGTTTAGGGTTTAAGTTTTAGGGGTTATTTAAGGTTGATGGATTAGGGAATTTTCAATAATGTTCAAGCTTTATGCCTATATATATTCGTCGAATAGAATTGTCTTAGCCAAATTAATCAAAGTATCTGAAAATTTGATCTATAAGTGTGCATGACAGATGGTTGGTCGAGGTTTAGGGGTTTAGTTTTTAGGGCTTTAGGGTTATGTGTTTAGTGTTTTGGTTTTAGGGTTTAGGTTTTAGATATTTAGGGGTTTAGGGTTTCGGGAATTTTCAATGAAGTTCGAGCTTTGTGCATATATTAATGGAATAGAATGACTTAGCAACAATTTAATAATGAAAGTATCTGAAATTTTGATCTAGAAGTGCATGATATGTACTTGGTTAGGGTTTAAGGGTCGAGGGTTTAGGGTTTTAGTGTTGAGGGTTTAGGGTTTTGGTTTTTTGGGGGTTGTTTAGGGTTAATAATTTTTCAATAATATGTCCGAGCTTAGGGTTAGGGGTTGAGGGTTTAGGGTTTTTTAGGGGTATAGGGCTTAGGCTTTAGGCTTTAAGGGGTTAGGGTTTAGGGAATTTTCAAAAATGTTCAAGCTGTCATGAATTAGAATGGCGTTAGCGCAATTTATGGAAAGTATTTCTAATTTTGATCTATAAGTGCATGATACCTGCTTGGTCAAAGTTTAGGGTTATAGGGTTCAAGGTTTAGGTTTAGGGCATTTTCAATAATGTTCAAGCTTTATGCTTAGATTCGTGGAATGGAATGGCTTTAGTGTAATTTAATGAAAGTATATCTCAAATGTTGATCTATAAGTGGATGATATACTTTCTTAGTCAGGGTCGTTTAGGGGTCTATGGTTTAGGGGTTTAAGGTTTAGGGAATTTTCAATAATGTTCAAGCTTTATGGTTATATTTGTTGAATAGACTGGCGTTACTGCAATTTAATGAAAGTATCTCAAATTTGGATCTATAAGTGCATGCTACCTACTTGGTTAGGGTTTAATTATGGGTTGAGGGGTTTAGGGTTTTAATATTTAGAGGTTGAGGGTTTAGGTTTTAGGGCTTGTTTAGGGCTTAGGGAATTTTCAATAATTTTCAAGATTTATGCATATATTCGTCAAATAGAATGGCGTTTCCCAATTTAATCTCAAATTTGATCTACAAGTGCATGATACCTGCTTGGTCAGGGTTTAGGGGTTTAGTGTTTCAGGAATTTCCAATAATGTTCAAACTTTATGGTTATATTCATGGAATAGAATGTCGTTACCTATTTTATCACCGTACCAATTTTATGGTTCAAAGACTATATATGGTTCAATGTCTCACCGCACCAATTTTATCACAATGTATGAATTATTTGGCAAATAATGCCCAAGTTTCGTAAATTTTCAAGTTTCCGAGCCAGTTTCACCGAGTTTCGAATTTTGAACTACAAACAATGGGAATCTCTACTTCCAATAATTATGGGTCACTAACATGCGGGTCACTTGCATTGTGGGTCCACAATGTCAGTTTGAGGCTAGAGTGGGCGGGTAGGTAAATAATTATTGAAGAAGGGCAGGGAAACATCGATGGGGTGATGCATGTGGGAGAATGCAAAATTACCACCTGTATCCCTCTATTATTGCAGTGCTCCTCGGGTTCTTATTTCGAGAGCAAGGATAGAAGAGGAATTTTGCATTCTAAAAAAAGGTGAAGTATGTTTGAGGGGCTAGGGCGGGATATTTTGACGCTCTCTCGAAATTTTGAAGTTTATGCTTCTAAGGTACACTACTCCCATTCCCACTTGGGGATGCTATCCCCATTAGATAGACCTAGACGTCTGTATGCTTTTGAGCATTTAATGAGTTGATAGACATCTGCCGTCTTTCAAACAAGATGACCAAGGTCACAACCATAGTTGTTTTTTTTGACTTGCATGGCCATAGTTGCTGATACCGTGTCCATGTTTTGTACTCTGTATATTGGATGCATCTTGGCCAATCAAACTTTGCTTACAAAGGGAGAATCCAAATTTGATTTTTTTATTTTTCCAAGTGACAACATTGTTTTTGGTTGTGAAGCAGCTTCAAATATTATGGCTCAATATGACATTGTGCCAATTCTCACACAAATAACCTGTTTAATGGATAAACCCATTTAATCTTACTGGCTAAATTCTTGCAATAAATTGACAATATGGCATTTACTCAAAACATGTCAATTTTGGTAACATGGTCTAGAGAAATGATGGAGAATACTCTAGAACGATGGAGAAGTGTGTTTTGAGGTTTGTGCATAGCTTTTATTGTGCTAAAGACTATATCAATGTTATCTTCTAGAAAATGCTAATAGAATGGAAAAGAAGATCCGACAGTTGGCAATGTAGGATTCGCCAGTCTTGATCCAACGGTCAATATTCAAAGTTTTGTGTATATTATATAGTGTTAAGAGGTAAGATAAGATAAGATAGGGTATTATGGTTTAGGTTTTAGGGGTTTAGGGTTTAGGGATTTTTCAATAATGTTCAAGCTTTTTGCTTATATTCGTGGAATAGAATAGCGATGCCGCAATTTAATGAAAGTATCTCAAATTTGGATCTATAAGTGCATGATACTGCTTGGGTTAGGGTGTATGTGGGTTGAGGGTTTAAGTTTTAGGGGTTGTTTAGGGTTGAAGGTTTAGAGAATTTTCAATAATGTTCAAGATTTATGATTATGTTTGTCGAATAGAATGGCGCTACCCAAATTAATAAAAGTATCTGAAAATTTGATCTATAAGTGTGCATGATACCTACTTGGTCATGTTTTAGGGGTTTAGTGTTTTGGGTTTCAGGTTTTGGGTTTTGGGGTTTTGTGTTTCGGGTATTAGGTTTTAGGGGTTTAGGGTTTCGGGAATTTTCAATAAAGTTCGAGCTTTATGCTTATATTCGTGGAGTAGAATGACTAGCAACAATTTAATAATGAAAGTATCTCAAAATTTGATCTATAAGTGCATGATACCTGCTTGGTCAGGGTTAGGGGTTGAGGGTTTAGGGGTATAGGGCTTAGGCTTTAGGATTTAGGTTTTAGGTTTTAGGGGGTTAGGGTTTATGAATCTTTACTATTCTTTAAAGGAGAAGAGGACAAGATCGTTGGTACGTCGTACTACGTCCCACAAATCTTCCTGACGGAAAAAAAATCTGTACGCAAAACACCCACGCTGAAAAGAAATGGACGAATAAAAAAATGGAAGTAGACACGTCCTCTCCCGTGCAAAGACTGCCAGGAACATGAGGGGAAAAAACAATCCATCATCTCAGGCCATGAACGCGAGAGAAAATATCCACCCACTCCTAACCCAAGCGTATGCTGAGAGACCTACTGCTCCGCCGCCGGCCCCGTCAATCTTCCCGTGGCCCCGGCTCCGCCTCGTAGCTCCGCTGACAACACCTGACGCCACCGCGCCTTAATCCCTACCGCGACGCCAGCCAAATCCCCCAATCCGCCTCACAACCGCCAGTCAATCCTGTACGTGTCAATCCATGGCAACCACCGGTCAGCTCCGTGCGCGGCATCTGCCGACCGTGGAGGTCATGGTGACTGCTATCTCCAGCAGTACAAAATCCTCAAAGCCTCTCTCCCTACTCTTGTTCTCCTCTCGCCACATGTCACTCTCTCCAATCCAGCGATCGGACCAGCCGCCGCCGCCGCTGGGATACCTTCGAGCGCAGAACCGGTTCGACACCACTGATAGTGGCCAGAGCGCAGAACCTGTCCGACTCGCTGACAGTGGCCACGCCGGCCCACTGTCCATGTTGCTCGTCCCCCACCCGCAAGTCAGGAGACCATGAACATGACTAATCCTTACGCCCCATCTTTGGCCGAACAAGCGTTGGTCTGCTTCACTCCTCGACATCGTCTTCCTGCATTACCCCACGCACTGCTTCTTCTTGCTCTTTTGGTTTGATTTGATTGATATTCATGACGTGCAGGTGGTGGTTCCAGGATGGTGTACCATCACGTGGTGGCGACTGCAAGGTACACAAAGAAGTTGCATCCTTGTGCTGTGACAAAAATTAGGCTAGACCTCACTATATTATAGTCCACAAGAAGTCTATCATGATGTTGCAGAAGGATTTTTTGATTGGTAGTCCTAATTTTCCATATGCTTTAAGCCTGTGTATTTGAGATTCTTATTCTTCTCTTCTAGATGAGGTTATTTCAGTGTATTTGTGATTCTAATATCTCCCCTATTCACTCCTTGGACAATTCATATGCCTTAAGCCAGTTTAGTTTGTTGATCCTGAAAAATGGGTAAAAGGTAGTAGAATACTGAGAGTGCCTTAACCAAGTCAGCCAACAACTTCCCTGGGTAACTAAGTTAACCATGTTTACCTGCCTATGATCACTTCCAAGAACTAATCTGCCTAGATGCATAGAATTTTACTGATTAAACAAGGCATTAATCAGTTCATCCGATCTTGTTAGCGTTATCTAAAACATATTTCACTCTGTCATAGGGGTAAGAAAAAACAGATTAAGTAGCAGCCTGTGAAACCATTATTTTCTTGTTCTTGGATTGTCCATGGAGGAAAAAAGATGAACGGATTATATGCAGCTAAATTGCATTTCTTTTTGTCCCTACATTGTTTGGCACCATAGCTTACTTTGTCGTTATGATGCATTTGCTGCCAAGTTTCTGTTTGGAATATACATGGAACAAAGGCTATCCATAGCAAAGTTGTTGCCATTCTTTCTACATTCCATTTTGTCTGATTTGATTATTTATCCCTTTCCATCTTTTTTCCTCACTTTTTTAGGAGATCTTTGAACCTCGTGGAGGTCATGGTGACTTCTATCTCCAGTAGTACAAAATCCTCAAAGCCTCTCTCCCTACTCTTGTTCTCCTCTCTCCTCCTGTCAGCTCTCTCCAATCCGGCGATTGGACCAGCCACCACCGTCGGGATACCTTCGAACGCAAAACCGGTTCGACGCCACCGACAGTGGCCAGAGCGTAGAACCGGTCCGACTCACCGACAGTGGCCACTTCGGCCCGCTGTCCATGTTGCTCGTCCCCCACCTGCAAGTCAGGAGGCCGTGAACATGACTAATCCTTACGCCCCATCTTTGGCCAAACAAGCGTTGGTCTGCTTCACTCCTCGACACCGTCTTCCTGCATTATCCCACACACTGCTTCTGCTTGCTCTTTTGGTTTGATTTGATTGATATTCATGACGTGCGGGTGGTGGTTCCAGGACGGTGTACCATCGCGTGGTGGTGACTGCAAGGTACACAAAGTAGTTGCATCCATGTGCTGTGACAAAAATTAGGCTAGACCTCACTAGATTATAGTCCACAAAAAGTCTATCATGATGTTGCAGAAGGATTTTTTGATTGGTAGTCCTAATTTTCCATATGCTTTAAGCCTGTGTATTTGTGATTCTTATTCTTCTCTTCCAGATGAGGTTATTTCAGTGTATTTGTGATTCTAATATCTCCTCTATTCACTCCATGGACAATTCGTATGCCTTAAGCCAGTTTAGTTCGTTGATCCTGAAAAATGGGTAAAAGGTAGTAGAATACTGAGAGTGCCTGTACCAAGTCAGTCAGCATCTTCCCTGGGTAACTAAGTTAACCATGTTTACCTGCCTATGATCACTTCCAAGAACTAATCTGCCTAGATGCATAGAATTTTACTGATTAAACAAGGCATTGATCAGTTCATCCGATCTTGTCAGCGTTATCTAAAACATATTTCACTTTGTCATAGGGGTAAGAAAAACAGATTAAGTAGCAGCCCGTGAAACCATTATTTTCTTGTTCTTGGATTGTCCATGGAGGAAAAAATATGGACGGATTGTATGCAGCTAAATTGCATTTCTTTTTGTCCCTACATTGGTTGGCACCATAGCTTACTTTGCCGTTATGATATATTTGCTGCCAAGTTTCTGTTAGGAATATACATGGAACAAAGGCTATCCATAGCAAAGTTGTTGCCATTCTTTCTACATTCCATTTTGTCTGATTTGATTCTTTATCCCTTTCCATCTTTTTTCCTCACTTTTTTTAGGAGATCTTTGAACTTGGATAGTATTTTTTGGATCCTCTCATGGAAACTAAAAAGGGCCAAGATTTTTACTGATATAAAGCTGCAGGTCAAGTCATACCGATTATCTTTCACATATAGTCTCATGGTTCCTATATATGCTTCATTATATGCTTTCTTATTCCTGTATATGATTTCTGCCTACAGTTCTTCTTAATTTTCCTCCCACAAGTTTTTTGAACTACTGCTAAGATGAATGTTTTTGTTTGTGGTACACACCTTAGAAAGAAGAGGACATATATGGACTTCACAGAAACCTGTTTTCATGCTCTATTCTTTTAGTATTTCTCTATAGCACATTTTATTCTTTTAGTATTTCTCTATAGCACATTCCATACCCATCAACATTGACTATAGTTTAGCTTCTCCTATTACAGTTGCTTCTTCGTATATATTTTCTCATAATTACTGAATATAAGCAGGGTTGGATGAGAATACTTTTGATTTATTCATGCATGCTTGCTTCACATGACCTTACAATCTTTCTTCTAGCTTCCAGAAGGAAATTTCATGATAATAAATATATGAATATTTTTATTTGGATTTTTTGTTCTTTCTTTCTATGATAGACATGCTATTTTTAGTATCTAACTACATGCTCTGAATAAATTTTTATTCAAGTAAAAACCATAGTACTAGCTAGGTAACTAGAAACTATATTGTTGGTATCCCTTTAGAGATCTGTTTGATTGGAGTTAATGTGTGCCCTTTGTATAATATGGGGATCCTTAAAACGAATTAGCATGTAGTTAATATGTATATTTCTTAATTTGTTTTTTTGTTTCATGTCTGCAGGCCACACCATTATTCTTGACTCTGGTAGTGATTGAGCTAAGGGATATTGCTTTCACACTATAAGTTCTTTCTCTATATTTCCTTTGTGATGATTTCCTATGCATTTCGTGACCTCGAGCATGGTGATTTAGTGATCGCCATTTTCATACATTATAGCGACAATCTTATAAATTGGTGTTTGACATTTTCTTTTTTTCTTACAGGCTAAAGCTTCCAGATAATCTTTTACTACTTAATTTAGTTACACACATGCTTATGGACAGAGCTAAATTCATAGGCACACATGCATATGGCGAGTTCCTATTTATGCATAAGCGAACTAGGTGAAACCATTTTAGGAATTAAATGACCACCTTAGTGACACCTAGAGGGATAGCAGTAGAACCATGTTGCAGAACCAAAATTTTCTAACTTCTAAATATGAAACTTGGGAGTAAGTGTTATCTTACTATAGAGTGAGTAACCAAAGTATTTAGAACTAAACTAATTAGGTTGTTATATAAGTTACATCGAAATTTTAAAACATTCCACAACATGTCCTACTCAGAGCCAGTGGTATTTTTCAAAGTTGAAATTTTTGTCATGGCATGGTTCCAACTGTTTCTATCGTTTTGTAAGAAATACATAATAGTTGCCTTTTCTTTTATTAACATAACACATAAATGTGTATTTTGTGTGTATATGTGTATATCTTATACATTGCGATAGCATGCCATGTGTTCTCTTTTATAAGTACTTCCTTACTTTTTTATTCGGCTGATAGCTCCTGTATATCCAGATCTTTGAACCAGGAGATCATTGAAGACGGACATTATTTCTGGATCCTCGCCTGAAAAATAAAGAGGGTCAAGCTTATTACTGGTATTGATAGAGAGTTGTAGGTCATCTTATGTTGATTATCTTTTCCATATAGTCATGTGGTTCCTATTTTCTGGTCATTTTAATCTGGTAATCTTGCTCCTGCATGTGCTATCTGTCTACAATTCTTCTTAATTTTTGGTCCACAATTTTTTTAACTGCTTCTTAGATGAATGTCTTTGGTTGTGGTACACACTTGTGGTAATGTGCTAATGTATAATTTTCATGCGATTCTAGGGACGATAAGATTCCCATGGCAGTGCGCAACCATTAAACCTTTAGTATCTTTTTTATGTAGATGACACCCATTAAGATCATAAATAAGCGGACATATGCGGCTTTGACAGAAAATCCGCGGCCACCTAGGTTAGTTTAACTTACCTTCTCATCATGAATAAAATATAGTACTAGCCATATTACACTGATTACTATAGATTTAAGGATTTTGATGACATTGAGTTTGGTGATACCATCTCAAAGCGGAGCATTTGTGTGAGGACAGAAGTGAAGTTTGCGCCTAATAAATATGATGACAACATTCATTTTGTTCTTATGGATAAAACTGTAAGTTTCGAAAACTCTTGATAAATTTCTACTATTCTTAAACGAGAAGACGACATGACGGTGGTACATCGTTTTAAATCTGCCCCTCAACTTGAACTTTTTATGGGTACTGACACTCCAAAGATTCCTTGCTGGCTGCCATCCCGTACAAAACAACAAACTGGTTGCCTGGCCACGATTCTCCCCCACCGCGCCTCAGAACGGCGGTTGATTTCTTTTCCTTCCCTCGCAACTGAACCAGCAAAGCGGCAGCGCAGGTATACCACAGCGGACCTCCCGCTCTCCTCCTCTCCGACTGGCCACGGCGCCTCCACCCTACCACCTCCCTACCTCCCACCTCCATCACCAGGATCTCGTTCCCCGCCGCGGCATATCTGTCTGTACTCTGCATGTACGTGGTGCCCAGAATCTTGCGGAAGAGAGGGTAACAAGATGGCGACCACCCACCCACCGTCCGGCGTAGGCACGCCGCTATTGTCCGCCCTCACCTCTCTTCCTGGGTCGCCACCCTCTCCTCTCTACAGGTACGTCATGCCGGCCTTGTCATGGTGCTCGGCAGGCAGCTAGAGAACTTCCTCGGTGAAGCTGAGGCATAGTGTCCGATTGTTTCTCGGCGAAGACGAGGCACCACGCCTGGCCTGGTCCTAGGTGGAACAAGGGCGCGTTGTTGGGTGAGGTTCAGAGTGGATTCAGGGCGCATCGTCGGGATCTCTAGCACAGCGTCCGTTCAGGTCATGTCATGGCCACTGCTGCCAACGCCGACGCCTCGACAATGGTTTCTTGTTGTTGGGCAGTGGCGAACGCAAGGCCCCTCCAGCTCGGGAAAGTGCCCGGGTTTTTGGCTGGCCGATGCAGTGTATTTTAATAAAAAATTGATTGGAAATAGCAATTTAGCTTTTAAATTTGTAGTTTGCCCAGGCTTTAAATTATTCTTGGGTCCGCTACTGCTGTTGGGAGAGATTGATGCACTGTTGGTCGGTGGTTCTTTATTAGCTGCAGATGTACAATGCTAAGTAGAAAAGCAATCTGGTTCCCTTTTGATTTTATTTTTCACGTTCCCAAGCGCTTGACCGTATATTTGAAAGATCATGACATAGCCAATCGGTTGATATTCAGATTCACTTGCTCAATTGCTTGGTTTAGATGTGAAATGATAAGGCATTAAATCATGACATAGCCCATAGGAAATCGGCTTGGTATTCATCTTCACTTGCTTAATTGCTTGGTTTAGATGTGAAATGATCAGTCATTAAATCATGAAATAGCCTAGCTCTTAGAGTTTTATGACCATAAAGGTCAATTGATGTATGCAAATATTTGTGATGTTTAAGGGTTGGGGCATAGCTAGATGAGTTGGTGAAGTACTGATAGTATAATATTGAGCTGTAGAAGCTCATGGTCACATGAGTTTCTTTGCCTACGAGGATCTATGTTTAATGAGATTTTTTTTGTTTTTATCTAATCAGAGCCATCGTAATTGTATCCAAATGATGGGAAGAGTGGCAATGCAATAACGTTTTGATATTGCTGGACTAAGTTTGAAATTCAAACGCCAGATATTTTCTGACATTTTTTAATATGAATCTTTGATGCAGGTTTCTCCCTCTTCATGCTCTGTTAACATATCAGTTTTCTTCACAGGAAAGCCAGCTAGAGCGCCATCTCATTCATAAAAGAAGGTATTTCTCTAGAACGTCACATGTTTATGTTTTGGTTAGTCAACCATTGCTCAACCAAGTTTTTTTGTTTTTCAAGTTTAGCTTCTAGAATAGTACTTACATATTTATCCATTTAGGCAGCATATGACGTTCAAGACGAATTAAATAACTACTCTTAGAATGATCATAGTATTTATTAACACTTCAGTTCACTCCTATCGTTCTACTTTACAAAGTGCAGCCATTATAGTTTTTTTGGTTCTCTTTGTTTTAGTAGATTTCCTAGATTTACATTTAGAGTAAGAAATGACTGAATGCGGAAATAGTTTATATTTCTTTACACATTATACTTACTGGATTTTAAAGTCTTGTCATCTTAATTTAGTGCTCATGTTAGCTAAGCGTTTATTGTTTCCTAGCAAATTACACATTTAGAAAGGATAGTGTCAACACCCGGATTTTTAATCACAGATGCATGTTATGCCATATATCGCAATCCCAGGATTACCATTTTTGCGAGACATAATATATTTGGATATCACAGTACATCATCCATTACAAACCATACATAAGGTCTTACACAAATAAGGATCTCATGATCCAGTTCTTAATACAACTCAAGCAGCGGAATAACGTAATAGTAAAGATAGCGTAGGCAAAGCTCCATCTTTGGGATCACAGGCAATACTGACGATGGGAGATGATCCTAGTTGTCGTAACCTTCCTGCGGTCCATCATCCTGGTACTCCTCTTCATAGTCTGGCCACGGGAATAGCCAGGGACAAAGCCATGAGTACTCTTTAAGTACTCGCAAACTAATACTAACAAGTGAAGGGGGTTTTTGGTAATGGGTTACTAAGCTCTAGGGTTGTTTTGCAAAAAGCCAGATTTACCTCTACTAAATTCAGAAGCAAAGACAACTATTTGAAGTTTTATAACACCTAAGTGGGAACTTGAATTTCATATCACAACTCTGTTGTGGTCAAGTCAAAGTCTCAATTCATTTCACAAGTCATTTTGAAAACATCTGACGGGGGAACAGTATACTGTGGTCACTCCAACTGTCCATAACTGCGGACGCGGCTATTCGAATAGTTTGACACTCTGCAGAGATTGTACACTTTCACCACAACATTCGATACATCCATCAGGAACAAATCCTGAATTCATCATACGCAGTATGCGGATAATCAATCCTAACCTTTCAATTACACGCCCTAGTATAGACACCTCTCCTGTGAGTTTGGTCTCCCAACCATGACCAACTGTCATCTTGGGTACTGCACAGGTGGACAATCTTCACAAGGTAGCCTCAGCTCAGACCTTGGCCATGAGGGAACCCATACTAAGGTATATAAAGTTCCAGTCAAGCCCTACCCAAATTTTGGGAATTGTGGTTGTACGGTAAAATTAGAATGGTATCGCATCCAGACAACCATTAGTTCTATAAAGGGCTAAGGCTCATGCCTCAACATTTTCATCATCAAAATCATCTGGTGTTCGGAAACACATGTCAAAACATTTCAGTAGAATGATTCATCATTCTAAGGTTTTCATAACCATTTTCACCAAGTATTCCCATCTAAAGTTGATCAAGTTTTATACTTAGCACTAGCATCTACAAGTGGGGTAAGTACTAATGAGGGGTGGTAAACAAGTGGAGATTAATGAAGTTCAATCTCATGCCTTAGGATGACATCAAGATTATCTACTTAGGACAAATTTAATGCTCTTTATGCAACCTTCAATTATCTTTCTAAAATCTACAAGTCACTTAAGTAAACTCTAAAAGAAAGCTTTGATAAAGAAATAAAGTAGAAAGCTTGCAAGTAAAACTAGGATTGGGTATCATCAAATGTGTCCAACCAAGCATGCTTAATGCATTGCCTAGGTTATCTAACTTTCATAATTGCAAGTATTAGCTTGCCTTGTGCAGAGCAGTGGTTGAAGTTCTCCTTGGCTTCTTCCTCGTAGTATCCTCCTTCCTCCTCGTATCCTTGGTGTAGGGTTTCGTAGCATGGAAAACAAAAAATTTCTATCGCATACAAACAAACAAGCCAAGATCTATCTACTAGATTGTAGCAACGAGTCGATGGAATAACTCACCCTCGAAGATTCCAAAGTGTTTAACGAGAGCGGATTCTCGTGGGTGATGTAGTCGTACTCTTACCGATCTCAAGATCGCGTAGACGATCCTTCCAAGGCTCGGCAGCGCTCCATGGTCACACCTCGTTCGGTACTCGACGAAGACCTTCCTCTCCCTTGTTCCCGCAGGCAGCGGAGGTTGTACCACTCTCCTCGTGATTCCGGCAGCACAAAGGCGTGGTACCGGAAGTAGAGGGGAGATCTCGCAGGGCTTCGCCTTAAGCCAGAGCGAGTATGGTGGACTATGAGAGATATCCTCGGCGATCTAGAGTTTAGACGCACCGAGGAGGAGGCTTGGCCGGCGGCTAGGGTTAGCTACGCGGCGGATTGCCCTAGGCGGCGGCGACGGCAGCAGGAGGTGGCGGCGCCGGGCTAGGGTTTTGGGTGGAGGTGTTGGGTACTAGGAGGGGCAGCCCTGTCCCTCCTTATATAGGTGGAGGGGGCGCGCCTGGGGAGGGGAGTCCCTCCCCAACTCGGTTTCCCAAGGGGGCCGGCGGTGGAGGGGAGGAACTCCTCCCCAAGTAGGTTTCCTACTTCCCCTCCACCTTCCAAAATAGCCGTTTGACTTTTCAAATTGGCGTTTGACTTTTCAAACTAGGATTTGATTATACCCTTTATTTTGTTCAGCGATGACACCTAGTACATGATGCAATCATTCCAACTTGATATGACACATTCATGTACCCTTCCCCTCCGGAGTGCCGGACATTCCGGAACCTTCTAGAACATTCCCGATGAAAACACCAGAACCATTCTCCAACCCCGAAACAGGACTTTGTTTATATGAATCTTATTCTCCGGACCATTCCGGATCTCCTCGTTATATCCCGGATCCCATCCGAGACTCCAAACAACATTCGGTCTCTTACTCATCATTCCATAACTACTCAAACAATGTCGAATCCTTAAGTGTGTCTCCCTACGGTTCGTGAATTATGCGGACATGATCGAGACACTTCTCCGAACAATAACCAATAGAGGAATCTGGAAATTCATATGGCTCCCACATATTTCTATGATTACTTTGAGATCGAATGAACCACTTACATACGATACCAATTTCCCTTTGTCTCACGATAGTTTACTTATCCGAGGTTATGATCGTTGGTATCTCTGCATACCTAGTTCAACCTCGTTACTGATAAGTACTATTTTCTCGTTCCCGTGATATGTGATCCCTTGTGAGCCAGTCACATGCTTGCAAGCTAATTGGATGACATTTCATCGAGAGGTCCCAGAGTATATCTAGCCGTCATATGGATGGACAAATCCCACTCTTGATCCATGTGTCTCAACCAATACTTTCCGAACACTCAATGCCACCTTTATAGCCACCCAGTTACGGTGTGGTGTTTGATGTCATCAAAGCATCCTTCCGGTGAAGGTGATATGCATGATCTCATGGTCGAAGGAATTAGGTTACTATGTATCAGAAAGCATATAGCAATTGAACTATTAAAATGACTTGATCTTTATGCTACGCTTATATACAGGAGTATGTCCATCATATCATTCTCCTAACGATATGATCTTGTTGTTAATAACATCTCAATGTTCATGATAGGGAAACCACAATCATTTATTAACCAACAAGCTAGTATTATATAGAGGCTTTACTAGGGACTTCAATTTAAGTCTACAAATCACACAAGTATTAATGTCCTTGTTAATACTATTATAGCATGAATGTAAAAATTTATCATAAACACAAAGATATAATAATAACTACATTTATTATTGCCTCTAGGGCATATCTCCAACAGTCTCCCACTTGCACTAGAGTCATCTAATCTAGATTACATGGTAATATACCGAACACCCATGGCAGTTTGGTGCTGGTCATGTTTTGCCCTCGGGAGAGGTTTAGTCAATGGATCCGCCACATTCAGATCTGTGTGTACTTTGCAAATCTTTATGTCCCCATCTTGGACATGTTCTCGAATAGCGTGAAAACGTAGCTTGATGTGCTTCAGCTTCTTGTGTGACCTTGGTTCTTGCACATTGGCTATGGCGCCCATGTTATCACAGTAGATAGACATTGGGTCCAGCGCACTAGGAACCACACCGAGCTCTGTAATGAACTCTTTCATCCATATCGCTTCTTGTGAAGCCTCCAAAGCAGTCATGTATTCCGATTCAGTTGAAGATCTCGCCACAACGCTTTGCTTTGCACTCCTCCAGCTAACTGCTGCACCATTCAAAGTAAATACATATCCAGATTGTGATTTAGAATCATCCGGATCGGTGTTCCAACTAGCATCGGTGTAACCATTAACAACGAGCTGTTCATCACCTCCATAAGATAGAACCATATCCTTAGTTCTTCTCAAGTACTTAAGGATGTTTTTGACCGCTTTCCAATGATCCACTCCTGGATCACTTTGATATCTGCTAGTTAAACTAACAGCATATGCAATGTTGGGTCTAGTACATAGCATGGCATACATTAGAGATCCTATGGCTGATGCATAGGGAGTCTTACTTATCCTTTCTCTATCTTCTGCCGTTGTCGGACTTTGAGTTTTACTCAAGGTCGTATTGGGCAACATGGGCAAGAACCCTTTCTTGCTATCTTCCATTCCAAACCTCTTTAGAACTTTGTCCAAATATGTACTTTGTGACAATGATATTAGGCGTCTTGATCTATCTCTATAAATCTTTATGCCTAATATGTAAGCTGCTTCGCCAAGATCCTTCATTGAAAAACTATTATTCAAATATTCCTTGACACTATTAAGAAGGTCTACATCATTCCCAATCAACAATATGTCATCTACATATAGTATTAAGAATGCTATAGAGCTCCCACTCACTTTCTTGTAAATACAAGCTTCTCCATAAGTTTGTATAAAACCAAAACTTTTGATTACCTTATCAAAACGTTGATTCCAACTTCGGGATGCTTGCTTCAATCCATAGATGGACCGTTGAAGTTTGCATACCTTGTTAGCATCTTTAGGATCGACAAAACCTTTGGGTTGCATCATATACAACTCTTCATCAATGTCTCCATTGAGGAATGCTGTTTTGACATCCATCTGCCATATCTCATAATCATAATATGCAGCGATTGCTAACATAATCCTCACAGAGTTTAGCTTCGCTACCGGTGAGAAAGTCTCATCGTAGTCAACTCCTTGAATTTGTCGAAACCCTTTTGCGACAAGTCGAGCTTTATAGACAGAAACATTACCATCAGCATCTGTTTTCTTCTTGAAAATCCATTTGTTCTCGACAGCCTTCCGGCCATCCGGTAAGTCCACCAAAGTCCATACTTGGTTTTCGTACATGGATCCAATCTCGGATTTCATGGCTTCTTGCCATTTATTGGAATATGGGCTCATCATCGCTTCCTCATATGTCGCAGGACCATCGGTGTTGTCCACCAACATGACACTCATAACGGGATCATACCAATCAGGAGTGGTACGAGTTCTCGTTGACCTACGAGGCTCTGTAGCAACTACAATCGAAGTTTCATGATCATCATCATTAGCTTCCTCTCTTATTGGTGCAGGCACCACAGGAACTTCTTCCGGTGCTGCGCTACTCGCAATTTCGAGAGAAGGTTCGACAACCTCGTCGAGTTCTACTTTCCTTCCAGTCACTTTTTTCGAGAGAAATTCCTTCTCTAGAAAGGATCCATTCTTGGTAACGAAGATTTTGCCTTCGGATCTATGATAGAAGGTATACCCAATAGTTTCCTTTGGGTATCCTATGAAGACGCATTTTTCCGCTTTGGGTTCAAGCTTGTCTGGCTGTAACTTCTTTACATAGGCTTCACAACCCCAAACTTTAAGGAACGACAATTTAGGTTTCTTCCCAAACCATAATTCATACGGTGTCGTTTCAACGGATTTAGATGGTGCCCTATTTAAAGTGAATGCGGCTGTTTCTAATGCATAACCCCAAAATGATAGCGGTAAATCTGTAAGTGACATCATAGAACGAACCATATCTAAGAGAGTTCGATTACGACGTTCGGACACACCATTACACTGTGGTGTTCCCGGCGGTGTCAATTGTGAAAGTATTCCGCATTTCTTCAAATGCTCGCCAAACTCGTAACTTAGATATTCACCTCCACGATCAGAACATAGAAATTTAATATTCTTGTTACGTTGATTCTCTACCTCACTTCGAAATTCCTTAAACTTCTCAAAAGTTTCGGACTTATGTTTCATGAAATAGATATACCCATATCTACTCAAGTCATCCGTGAAGGTAAGAACATAACGATAACCACCACACGATGCTATACTCATTGGTCCACACACATCGGTATGTATGATTTCCAATAAGTCCGTAGCTCGCTCCATCATACCAGAAAATGGAGTCTTAGTCATTTTACCCATTAGACATGCTTCGCATCTTTCAAGTGATTCGAAATCAAGTGATTCAAGAAGTCCATCGGAATGGAGTTTCTTCATGCGCTTCACTCCAATGTGATCAAGACGACAGTGCCACATATAGGTTGAGTTATCGCTTGATTTCAAACGTTTAGCCTCAATGTTATTAATATGTGTATTTCCACTATCGAGATTCAATAAGAATAGACCATCTATCAAAGGTGCATGTGCATAAAACATATTACTCATATAAATCGAACAACCATTATTCTCGGACTTAAACAAGTAACCGTCTCGCAATAAACAAGATCCCGATATAATGTTCATGCTTAACGCAGGCACCAAATAACAATTATTTAAGTATAAAACTAATCCCGATGGTATATGAAGGGGTAGCGTGCCGACCGCGATCACATCAACCTTTGATCCGTTTCCCACGCGCATCGTCACCTCGTTCTTCGCTAGCTTCCGTTTATTCTGCAGCACCTGTTTCGAGTTACAAATATGAGCAACCGAACCAGTATCAAATACCTAGGCACTACTACGAGTACTAGTGAGATACACATCAATAACATGTATATCAGACATACCTTTCTTCTTGATGTTGCCGTTCTTAAAATCCACCAAGTACTTTGGGCAATTCCGCTTCCAGTGACCTTCTCCCTTGTAGTAAAAGCACTCAGTATCAGGCTTAGGTCCAGCCTTGGTCTTCTTCGTCGGCGCGGTAACTTTCTTACCACCCTTCTTGAAGTGTCCCTTTTGCTTAGACTTGCCTTTATTGAATTTGGTGGTCTTATTGACCATCAACACTTGGTGCTCTTTCTTGATCTCCACTTCTACAGATTTCAACATGGAAAAGAGTTCTGGCAACTGCTTGTTCATGTTTTGCATATTGTAGTTCATCACAAAGTTCTTGTAACTTGGTGGTAGTGATTGGAGGACACGGTAAATCCCCAAAGCATTAGGAATCACTATACCCAAGCTTTGAAGTTTGTTTGCATGCCAGACATCTTAAGAACATGCTCACTGACGGAGCTGCCCTCTTCCATCTTGTAGTTAAAGAACTTTTCAGAAGCCTCATAGCTCTCAATTTCCGCCTGAGTCTCAAAGATCAATTTGAGATCACGGACAATATCATGTGGGTCTGAATTATCAAACCTTTTCTGAAGCTCCGATTCTAAACCATACAAGATAGCACACTGAACTATGGAGTACTGAGTCTTCCGAGCGAGGTAAACATTCTTTACTTCATCGGTAGCAAGAGTGCGGTGGGTCACCCAGTGCATCCAAAGACATAGGTCAAATTACCAGCTGTGAGGACAATCCTCAAATTGCGGAACCAATCCGCGAAGTTGCTTCCATTGTTTTTCAACTTTTCTTTCTCTAGGAACGCATTAAAATTGATGGTACGGGCCGCCATTAATCTACAACATATTTGCAATAGTTTAGACTAAGTTTATGACAAATTGAGTTCTAATTAATAGTTAAATTAATCTAGGTGAACTCCCACTCAAAACAACATCCCTCACATTGTTTTAGTGATCACACGAACCAAATCCACCACATCAACACCGATCATCACGAGAGTTGATGTAGTTTTAATGGCGAACAATCGTCATATTCATCATATCTACTATATGATTCATGCTTTACCTTTCGATGATCCGTGTTCCGAGACCATGTCTGTACATGCTAGGCTCGTCAAGATCAAACCTTAGTTTCCGCATGAGCAAATCTGGCTTGCTCATGTTGTATACACTTGCGAAATCTAACACACCCGATCATCACGTGGTGCTTCGAAACAACAAGCTTTAGCAATGGTGCTTACTAAGGGTGAACACTTTAGAACTTGAAATTCATGTGCATGAGGGATCATCTTATAATGCTACCGTCGTTAACTAAGCAATACAAGATGCATAAAGGATTAACATCACATGCAATTCATAATATGTGATATGATATGGCCTTTCTTCTTTGTGCTTCCGATCTCCATCTTCAAGCACGAACATGATCTACGTCATCACCGACATTGCATCAAGGTCAATGACGCTGCTCCATGGTTGTCGTCCACCGGCTTCAACTATTACAACTACTTTGAATATACACGCGAGTCTTAACAGAATTTAAAGACAACCATATGGCTCCTGCCGGTTGCCAACTTACAATAAGGAACATTGCATACATCAAATATAATCACAATCATGGCCATATCACATCACAGCACACCCCTGCAAAACAAAGTTAGACGCCTCTACTTTCTTTGCATGTTTTTACGTGGTTTGGGGCTTTCAATAAGTGTCGTTCTAACTTACGAACAAGAACCACAACATTGATACTAGCATTGTCAATCACCCGTTGTAAATTGGATCTTAACTATGTTGGAAGAAACACGCACCCGCAAAGCCACTTATGAAATAAAAGTTGCATGTCAAGCGTGGAGCAAGTCTCATGAACGATGTCATGTAAGGTTAGCCCGGGCCGCTTCATCCCACCATCCCGCAAGATGCAAAGTACACAAGAAGCAATCGACAATAAAAGCATCAACGCCCATAATGACCATTGTGTTCTACTCGTGCAACAAATCTACATATAGACACGGCTCTAATACCACTGTAGGGTTTCGTAGCATGGAAAACAAAAAAATTCTATCGTATACAAACAAACAAGCCAACATCTATCTACTAGATTGTAGCTACGAGTCGATGGAATAACTCACCCTCGAAGATTCCAAAGTGTTTAACGAGAGCGGATTCTCGTGGGTGATGTAGTCGTACTCTTATCGATCTCAAGATCGCGTAGACAATCCATCCGGCGTTGCATTCCGGCAGCGCTTCCGCAGTCGGTCACACGTTCGGTACTCGACGAAGACCTTCCTCTCCCTTGTTCCAGCAGGCAGCGGAGGTTGTAGCACTCTCCTCGTGATTTCGGCAGCACAACGGCGTGGTACCGGAAGTAGAGGGGAGATCTCGCAGGGCTTCGCCTTAAGCCAGAGCGAGTATGGTGGACTATGAGAGATATCCTCGGCGATCTAGAGTTTAGACGCACCGAGGAGGAGGCTTGGCCGGCGGCTAGGGTTAGCTACGCGGCGGATTGCCCTAGGCGGCGGCGACGGCAGCAGGAGGTGGCGGCGCCGGGCTAGGGTTTTGGGTGGAGGTGTTGGGTACTAGGAGGGGCAGCCCTGTCCCTCCTTATATAGGTGGAGGGGGCGCGCCTGGGGAGGGGAGTCCCTCCCCAACTCGGTTTCCCAAGGGGGCCGGCGGTGGAGGGGAGGAACTCCTCCCCAAGTAGGTTTCCTACTTCCCCTCCACCTTCCAAAATAGCCGTTTGACTTTTCAAATTGGCGTTTGACTTTTCAAACTAGGATTTGATTATACCCTTTATTTTGTTCAGCGATGACACCTAGTACATGATGCAATCATTCCAACTTGATATGACACATTCATGTACCCTTCCCCTCCGGAGTGCCGGACATTCCGGAACCTTCTAGAACATTCCCGATGAAAACACCAGAACCATTCTCCAACCCCGAAACAGGACTTTGTTTATATGAATCTTATTCTCCGGACCATTCCGGATCTCCTCGTTATATCCCGGATCCCATCCGAGACTCCAAACAACATTCGGTCTCTTACTCATCATTCCATAACTACTCAAACAATGTCGAATCCTTAAGTGTGTCTCCCTACGGTTCGTGAATTATGCGGACATGATCGAGACACTTCTCCGAACAATAACCAATAGAGGAATCTGGAAATTCATATGGCTCCCACATATTTCTACGATTACTTTGTGATCGAATGAACCACTTACATACGATACCAATTTCCCTTTTTCTCACGATAGTTTACTTATCCGAGGTTATGATCGTTGGTATCTCTGCATACCTAGTTCAACCTCGTTACTGATAAGTACTCTTTTCTCGTTCCCGTGATATGTGATCCCTTGTGAGCCAGTCACATGCTTGCAAGCTAACTGGATGACATTTCACCAAGAGGGCCCAGAGTATATCTATCCGTCATATGGATGGACAAATCCCACTCTTGATCCATGTGTCTCAACCAATACTTTTCGAACACTCAATGCCACCTTTACAGCCACCCAGTTACGGTGTGGTGTTTGATGTCATCAAAGCATCCTTCCGGTGAAGGTGATATGCATGATCTCATGGTCGAAGGAATTAGGTTACTATGTATCAGAAAGCATATAGCAATTGAACTATTAAAATGACTTGATCTTTATGCTACGCTTATCTACAGGAGTATGTCCATCATATCATTCTCCTAACGATATGATCTTGTTGTTAATAACATCTCAATGTTTATGATAGGGAAACCACAATCATTTATTAACCAACAAGCTAGTATTATATAGAGGCTTTACTAGGGACTTCAATTTAAGTCTACAAATCACACAAGTATTAATGTTTCCTTGTTAATACTATTATAGCATGAATGTAAACATTTATCATAAACACAAAGATATAATAATAACTATATTTATTATTGCCTCTAGGGCATATCTCCAACACTTGGTCGGTACTAGCGTCTATAAATAAATACGAGGTCCACAATCACCAAACAATACTTAACTATTTTCACTCATCACACAAAGGTGCAATATAGATGATCTAGAATCATCACTTAACATTACAAGATTAAAGCATTTGTCTTGTTTATTTTAATTTTGAGAAAAGTAATTTCTACTCATTGAAAAACTACTTAAGATTTAATATTCTCCAACTCAAACATGGGATCATGTTGACATATGTCATGACCACATATTTCAGTACATGGGAATGTGATTTAAAGTGGTGTCACAATTTAATAAGGTTTAACCTTTTTTATTTTAAATAAATAAAGTGACTTGAAATGCCTATGTGGCATTCTTTTATTACTTGAACATTATTTCTGTAAGTAAACCCATATGTTTTTATATATTCTGAAAGGTATGATCAAATGTGATTTTTGAGAGTTGGAATCAACTCAAAAGCTATTATGGTTGAATATTGAAAAATGTTTGAATGCAGAAAAGCTTCTGACTTGTTATTTTTACCAAGGTTGATCTACACATCCAAATAATTAGAATCCAACGGGCTTGGATTAGCATTTTAGTACCTTTCTAACAAAATTATTTTCATGTATTTTGGTTCACTAAATCGACCTGGTTGATTTTTAAATGCAGGTACAGAACTGTGTTTGAATTAAAATATAAAAATCTAAATTCAAACGGTTGGGATACGCGGGAGAGGTTAATGGGCCAGCCCAGTGTCACTCCATAGCTTGGGCTCAGATGTGGGGGTTCCACCAGATGGGCTCATAACACGTAAAGCGGTACGTGGTTGTGTGGTTCGTTGGATTAGAAGGAAGATCGACGGGGGATCGTAAATCGACGATGAACATGTCACCGTGAGCTCGAACCCTAGCTGCTCGTTGGGGTGCATAGGGGCATACCATGGCTCCAGTGACGGCGGCGGCAAAGCGAGCAGTGGTCGACGGCGAGCTCAGGGACGGTCGAGGCAGCTCCGGGGGTGGTCGAAATCAACGGCCCCCTTCTTCTCCAGAGTCGGCCTGCTCCGGCACAATTCCGGCGAGCTGCTGCTCCTCGTGCTCCGGCTAGAGGGTGGAACGATCAGTGAGGTGAGGGGAGTGGAATGGTGTGCTTCAAACGGCTAGGGTGGCCTCCTTTTATAGGCTTGACGGCGAGACCGAGAGGGATGGGCAGGCGATAGTGGCGACATGGCTACGGGCGGCTAGCGGCATGGCTAAGGTTGGCGATCGACGCGCGGTGTCCTGGCGATGCTCTAGAGTTTAAATGCACGCTTAGGGGCTGTGGCAATCGGTTGGGAACGTGCGGTGCTCTACGCGGCAGAGGCGGCGTCTTTGAGGACGAGCGGTGGCTGTGAGGCACGGGGCGTCGAACGGGGGTGTCTGGCGTGTTCCTGGGATCATGGCGAAGCGGTGCGCACGGGCTGCAGTCGAGGGGCAACGTGTGCGCGCGTGCCGAGTGCGGCGCTCTGGGGCTGGCTCGGCATGTCACAGTGGCACTGGTCGCGCGGCGTTCCTGGTGGTCCACGGCTTGCACTGGCTTAGGGAGGGGACATTGAGCGGCGGTGAGGTGCTGGCTACCTCCTAGACAAGGTTGGCAAGGTTAGGGTGGCTGCTAGCTGGCCGGCGACAATGGGGTGGCATGGTGAGGCTCGGCCTGCTCACCATTGATGGAAAGGCAAGATTACAGTGGTGCTAGAGGTTAGTTAAAGGAGCTAGATGATCTATTAAGGCTAGTTGCAACCAGAGGGGGAACAAGTTAGGCCAAATTTACTGCACACTATAGTGTTTGTGATTTGTTTGATTTGAAACTTCAAGATGTTTGATGAAATGGCCGCAAGAAACTTACTTTTGAATTTTGAAAAGATTTTTGGTGGGTGTGGTAGGCATGTGCTGGGGATTCTGTGGGTGCTTGGGTTTTGAAAATTGATCGTGTTTGAGTGGTTTTTGAAATAGTAGGATCTTCCCATATGAGATAGATTCAATTTTAAACTGTCATTTAAACTTAGTATTTGAATGTTTTTGGATGATAACAAAGTGGGCCTTGGTACCTTATTATGAGTACTAACAAGGGGTGCAAAGATCTATAAATGTTTCTGTTGAGTTTTGAAAACTAGGGATAGCCAAAGTAGGCATGAGAGTTAATTTGGCAAAAATGACCATTCACTTCATTTGTTTATTTTGAGTTGTTTGTCTTTGGAAAAGTTTGGGGATTGTTTAGATGATGTTTATTTCACCTAAGAATCCTTTTAAAAGCAAAGAAACACAGTACTATGGCAATTCAAAAGAATCCAAATTTTGAATACACACATATGAATGCTTTCATATATTTAGTTGGGAAAGTTTTTGTTAACCCTAATTTTGATGATTAGAGTTTGATGATCCAAGTTTAATATTTTTGGGATGTTACAGATAGATTCAAACAACAGACGGATTAATATCTACCATAGATGGTACCACTTGATATTAACCCAGTACTCTATATGCGCATATGTATGATTTGTTGGAGAGCCCCAATTGTCACATGCTTAATCTCTTGTGAGATATCAGTGTGGTGTTCCTTAATTGTAATAAATGTCTCTGATACCTTTATATATTTCAAGATTTTTTTTTGCGATGAGATCATCTTAGTTGCTTATAGAGAATGTCTGCATGTTGATCCCAGGATTATGCTCATGGGGCCAAGATTAGGGAAAGAGTTCATGTGATGGTGTATATTGAGAAGTAAGTAAATTTGGTATATAACCATGCCTAATGTTTCACTTTTGTTGGGAAGAAGCTCTAAAGATTATCTCCTTTTGTAACATGGAACTACAAATAAGTCTTGGTGAGGACTCACTATTCAGGTCCCGGTCAGTGGTTTACTATTGCATATGAAGATACAGTTTCATGGAACACACTGCAAGAAATACATTAAGAAGTGCTAATGATTATGTACCTTTTAGTTCGTGAAACTTTAATGTGAGTTTACACAAACAACATCATATCCATATGAATTATTCTTTATTTTTACAATCTATGTTTGCCTCTGTGCACAAGTGAGTAGTTCATCTTAAGTGATCAAATTTTCTTAATTTTCTATTCGACTGTAAAAATGTGATATGCATCGAGTGCACAGTTTTTCTTTTACATTATTAACTATGTACTAATTAATAATGTATAGTTATACTAAATATGAATGTGACATTGTAATCATATAGCTGTTTAAGTAAGTATGTACATTACACAAGGATCTAGGAAGTAAAAAATGATTTCGTTACTATTCATTTGACCGGTCTTCTTTTCCTCAGGTTATTATTGAACTCTTCTTTGCGTGAGCTACTGAAGACGTATCTGAAGTTTTGAAGAAGAAAATTTTCATACTCCAGCAGTGATTTGTTTTCCTCTGTCCTGTAGAACAAATAAATCTAGAAGCCAATTTGTTCCAGCGTTCCGGTGGAAGAAAGATTCAGGAGCCAAATTGTGCAGCAGGTCATAGATAAACATGCATATATCCTTAGTTGTTGTTCTTTCAAAGCAACGTGAAATCTTTCAGATTCACATTATTCTGTTCACAGACATACAATTCTATGGAAACATGAAAATCTGCTTCTTCAAAAACTCAGAAAGGCCACAAGAAATTTGTGCTCAGGAAATAAACTTGGCAGGTCTATTTTATCTGCATCTATTTGGTAGACGCATTTGCCAATGTTGACCCTAGAAGCTTTGAAATTTCAAAGTGCAAACACCACAACCATGTACTCCTACCACACGTGGATACGTCATATGCACCAATCATTTACTCCAAAATTCTGAATTATTGGAAAGAAGCATATTACACTATTCATACTGAAGTGATTATTGTCACTCTAGCACTTGTGCAGGCCATCTTCATGAGTGCTCAGGCTTTGGTCTGAATTATACAAAGGAAAGCTAAATAATTGCCAGAAAGAGGCCATCAAGTTGCTCTTGTCAGAGTTGAAGCAAGGGACAAAAGAACTCTTGAATAAGTTATATGAACAAGTGTCTTGGACAATCGAAAGATTAAATGGAAGGGGCGGCGGCGCTAATGCAGATGATGGAGAAGGATCTGCTGAGGGCCAGCTCTATAAGAAGGTATGACATGAACTCTATGATGAAAGCAACTCTGTACTAGCATATACCAAATCTATTAAGACCTAAAATGTCACCTTGAAAAGCTACAAAAGAAAAGCACATACTCGAGAGAAAACAACAATTACACATTTTTTATTTGCATGACTATAGAAGCTTAATAGGGATGCATATGGGAAATTTTTATGTTCCTACTATGAGCACTGGTTGCATTTTTTCATGATTAGATAACCAAGATTTATACAAGTGTGTGTTTCCTTGTTGCAGACATTCACTAGATTGAAAGATGCAAAGATTTTTTTTTGTTTAGGATGATAAATTTTTAGACCAGCATTTTTATAGCAGAACTCTAAACCTGACACTATATTTTTTTATTCTCAGTTGAGCTGAAATGTGGCTTTATTATGAAGAAAGCGAAGTACATCACTATAGGGGCCACCCTCGGGAGTTGAAAATAATCATACGGGACCTCTGCAAGCTTCTGAAAAACTAAAAAGCTCAGCAAATGTATGATTAAGAAGGCAAAACAAGAAGCTACGTCCTCCTTCAAACAAAAGTAGCTTGGCGGAAGATAATGTTAGACGAACTAGAAAATTATAATTTGAGAAGATAGGGTGTCGAGACGATCTTAGCTAATAGCAAATAAGCAGTTGGGCACTTTCTTTTGTTGTATCCATAAACATGGGATTACCTCTTACCAAAATACAACTAAAGAAAAATGGAATCTTAAAGCTTTTGGGATACTACATAGCTATAGTTTCATACATGTGTTTCACAATTCACATGTGCGATCAAGAACGAAATTAGAGAAACCGTAGCATCACACATGCACTCAACTAGTTTTCAATAATGTTCAAGCTATATGCCTATATTCGTGAAATAGAAGGGTTAGCGCAATTTAATAAAAGTATCTCAATTTTTGATCTAATTGCATGATACCTGCTTGGTCAGGGTTTAGGGTTAAAGGGTTTAAGGTTTAGGATTTTAAGGTTTAGGTTTTAGGGCATTTTCAATAATGTTCAAAATTTATGCTTAGATTCGTGGAATGGAATGGCTTTAGCATAATGTAATGAAAGTATATCTCAAATGTTGATCTATAAGTGGATGATATATACCTGCTTGGTCAGGGTCGTTTAGGGATTTGGGTTATAGGGTTTAAGGTTTAGGTTTTAGGGCATCTTCAATAATGTTTAAGCTTTATGCTTAGATTCGTGTAATGGAATGGCGTTAGCATAATTTAATGAAAGTATGTATCAAATGTTGATACATAAGTGGATGATATACCTGCTTGGACAGGGTCGTTTAGGGGTTTAGGGTTTTAGAGTTTAGGGAATTTTCAATAATGTTCAAGCTTTATGCTTATATTTGTGGAATAGAATGACGTTACCGCAATTTAATGAAAGTATCTCAAATTTGGATCTATAAGTGCATGATACCTACTTGGTTAGGGTTTAATTATGGGTTGAGGGGATTAGGGTTTTATTATTAAGGTGTTGAGGGTTTCGGTTTTAGGGGTTGTTTAGGGTTTAGGGAATTTTCAATAATGTTCAAGCTTTATGCATATATTCATCGAATAGAATAACATTACCCAATTTAATGAAAGTATCTCAAATGTGATATACAAGTGCATGATACCTGCTTAGTCAGGGTTTAGGGGTTTATTAGTGTTTAGGACTTTAGGGTTTAGGGGTTTAGTGTTTCAGGAATTTCCAGTAATATTCAAACTTTATGGTTATATTTGTGGAATATAATGGCGTTACCAATTTTATCATCGCACCAATTTTATGGTTTAAAGACAATATATGGTTCAAAGTCTCACCGCACCAATTTTATCACAAACTATGAATTGTTTGGTGAATAATGCCCAAGTTTTGTAAAATTTTCAAGTTTCCGAGCCAATTTCGCAGAGTTTAACGAGTTTATATCGGTTTAGCAAAAAATGTTCGAATTTTGAACTGCAAATGATGGGAATCTCTACTTCCCGTAATTCTGGGTCACTGACATGCGGGTCACTTACATTGTGGGTCCATAAAGTCAATGTAAGGACGGAGTGGATGGGCAAGTAAATACTTATTGAAGAAGGGCAGGGAAACATCGATGGGGTGATGCACACGGGAGAATGCAAAATTACCACCTATGTCCCTCTTATTATTATAGTGCTCCTCGGGTTCTTGTTTCCTGGAGCAGGGGATAGAAGAGGAATTTTGCATTCTAAAAAAAGGTGTAGTATGTTTAAATGGATGCATGCGATGTTTGGGCGTCGTACCCAAATGTTCAGGTCAAATCTTCTAACATGTTTTTATTGTGAAGTAACTAAAAAGATGATGGTTCAAAATGCCACCGCCCCCTTTTTACGCCCTTTCAAGCTTCCAGGCTAAATTTATGCAATAAATTGATTTTTAGGGCTAGATGTTTGAACGAATGGGCGGGGTGTTTGAATGGATGGGTGGGATATTTCGGCGCTCTCTCAAAATTTTGAAGATGAAGCTTCTAAGGTACGCTACTCCCACTTGGGGATGCTATCCCCATCAGATAGACCCAGACGTCTGTATGCTTTAGAGTATTTAATGAGTTGATAGACATCTGCCGTCTTTCAAACAAGATGATCAAGGCCACAAACATAGTTGCTGATACCGTGTCCATGTTTTGTACTTCGTACATTGGATGCATCTTGCCCAATCAAGCTTTGCTTACAAAGGGAGAATCCAAATTTGTTTTTTAAATTTTCCCAGTGATAACATTATTTTTGGCTGTGAAGCAACTTCAAATATTATGGCTAAATACGACATCGTGCCAATTATCACACAATGTAACCTGTTTAATAGATAAACCCATTCAATCTTATTGGCTAAATTCTTGCAATAAATTGACAATATGGAAATTTACTAAAAGCATGTCAATTTTTGTAACATGGTCTAGAGAAATGATGGAGAAGTGTGTTTTGAGGATTATGCATAGAGTTTTTTGTACTAAATACTATATCAATAGTATCTTCTAGAAAATGCTAATAGAATGGAAAAGAAGATCCGACGGCTCGCAGTATTAGGATTCATGGGTCTTGATCCAACGGTCAATATTCAAAGTGGTAAGATAAGATATGGCTCAAAATGCCACCTTTCATAATTTCACACAAATTAATACATATATTTAACGTACAATGCACGAGTTTCATGAATTTTCAAGTTTCCATGCTGATTTTGCCACTTTAACTAGTTTATATCGGTTTAGCCAAAATGGGTCAATTTTGATCTATGGTCACTAACAGGGGGCCACGTATATGGTGGTGCCCAAAGTAGGGTAGGTCAGAATTTTCAAAGTTATCTCTCCCCATCCCTTCGCGCTGTGTTAACATCCATCCTCCGTTGTAGACCCTCACTCCCTTTCCCACAAAACAGACATGCTCACCGCCGCTCCTTATCTCACCATCATGTGCTTGAAGAAGATTTCCCTACCCGTCGGTGTTCTTGAGACGCACCAGTGGTCATGTCGATCCCATGGTAGTCCTTCTATCTCTAGCTCGTGCTGGTTGGCAATTTATTTCCATTTCATCTGATATGCCTCTTTAATTACATAGTTTAATTTGCCCCTAGTCTGTATGGTCATAGTTGATTCTAGGCTTGATCTGTGTTCTTAAGTATCTTCGCCTATTTTTGCTGTCAATATGTTTGCTAAAATGCATTAGAATATATAGTTTTTGTACTCCATCTATATGTTTCCTGCTTTTTGTTTACTTATTAAGAACCAATCTTGTATGTCATAATTAAACAAATGGAGAGGTTTGGAATGCAGGTTGCTCCATTAGGCATCCCTAAACATATCTTTGATGTTGTATGATTTACTGAGTTTGTTAGAGCTCATTGTGACAACTCAGAAGTACATTTCCCCTGCGGCTTGTGTATGAATAAGAGGGTGCCGCCTTTTAGTATAGTGGAAGACCATATTTATATGTTTAGGATGCTAAGCACATACGTTAGATGGTTATTTCACGGTCAAGCATATGAACCAGGGGAAAAACATCTTTATCATCAAGATCAAGTAGGGGAAGAAGATGTTAATCATCTAGATCAACTGACAGAGGCAGCTCCTGGGTATCTAGATCAACTTGTAGAAGGGGAAGAGAGAAAAGGCGCAAACTGCATGAAACGGGTTTCATTTCGGGCACTTGTGCTATGCCAGATGACAAGGTACTATATCTATAGAATTGCAATTTTTTAGATTGTGTGTCTTTGATGTTTCTGTTTAAATGTATATGTTAATCTACTAATCGCAGAAGCGCACAACCGAAGAGGACTTTGATGGTAATAACGATGACCTGTTCGTTGATGAGCCTACACCATAAGGCTATGGATCGGGTACACTACTTCTGGGTGGAGTTGATGCAGGGATGCTAATCATAAGGGGTGTACTTTTGGTGCCGTCTCATGACCACTAGCCCAGCTGCAAAACTCTTGTGGTGCACCTAAGATCTCTTTAAATATATGTAGAGTTATCCCATGATTTTTAGGCCTTTGTTAGCAGATCTGTAACTAGAAACTATTATGTATATTAGTACCATATATGTGTGTTTGTGTGTGTTTCTAGTCTAAAATCCCAGCTTATGCTTTTGAGGCTTCCCAAGCGACTTTTGAGGCATTGAGCTTGTGCCCTATGCTGCAACAAACGATGTCTTGTCCTCTGCCAGCCCTTCCCTCCCTCAAATGCTGATCTTCAGAGTATATGTTGTATGAGCTGTAATGTACTTTGTTTCTAATACTAATATATTAGCTCTTCTGTTCAAAAAAATCTCTGTAAGCCGAATCAGTTTGATTTGAAATGGGGCGATTTTCTCGGTCCTAGAGAGGAACACAAGACAATTTTCTCGGTCCTAGGAGAGGAACACGGGACACCAAGGGAAAAAGGAGGGGGTTGGATATGGGTCCCGCATAATTTATTATCCCCTGAAGCTGTACGCCATGATGTGTTAATTTTTTTGCAAAAAACCCGGGAATCTCTTCCTGCTAGCTCCACTCAAAATTGACACTATAGAAAAAGTGTAGTACTATTGCCCCTACTAATACTATTAGTACTACTCCCGCTGCCCGTCCCTTTCTCTTCCGACCAGCAACCACCAATCGCTAGCTCCCATCATCAAGAAAGCAAGCAAGTGTCACCTCGAAATTGGGATCTGTTCACCTAATTAAGGTATTTTCCCTGCTCTACTTTGATCGATTGGGCCATTGGGTGGGGGTGGAGGTGGGGTAGGTGGGGCGTACTGATTTCGTTTGGATTCGGCACTAGGGCATGGTCACTGTTGTTCTTATTGGAGCATTTTAATGGGATTCTTTTCATAGAAAACAAAAAAATTCTTACGGTTTGAAATTGCCTATATCGAATCTAGGAGATACTTTGTAACGATTTCAGGACTCGCCCTTGAAGACTATAAGCGGGATAACGTTCCCGCAAAAAAAGTCGTTGATGTAGATGTACACGATCGTCCTCAAGGACGTGCAGATGATCAACGCCACAAAGGTGAGCCCCTCCATAATCGGTCACACATACAGTGCGGCGATGACTCTCGAACCCTTGCTCCAGCTGGGCAGCGGAAGTAGCGGATCCCCGAGAACTACACTAGCGCTACGCCATGGTAGTGGTGGTGGAGGGGAAGGATTAGAGCAGGGCTTCGCCTAAGCACCTCGCTTGTGGCCAAGGACAAGCTAGCAAGAGGGGGAAGATGCCAACCAAAGGGCATATGAGAGAATGGTGAATGAGAGTGTGTAGAGAGGAGGAGGACACCTCCTTTTATAGTTGCCATGGGTTGACCCCTACCCTCCTCTCATTCAATATCCATTAAAGCACTTTAATTCCCTTAGAGGTCCATTAAAACAATTTAATTCACTTAAAGGACTTTCCATTAAAGCACTTTAATTTCATTAAAGCATTTTAATTCTCTTAAAGGTCTATCCATTAAAGCACTTTAATTCCATTTTAATGCAACTCAATTTAATGAACACATTAAATAGGAAACATTAATACTTGTGTGATTTGTAAACTAAATTAGAGTCCCTAGTAAAGCCTCTTTATAATACTAGCTTGTTGGTTAATAGATGATCATGGTTTCCCGATCATGAGCATTGAGATGTTATTAACAACAAGATCATATCATTAGGAGAATGGTATGATGGACATACTCCTATAGATAAGCGTAGCATTAAGATCAAGTCATTTCAATAGTTCGTTTGCTATAAGCTTTCTGATACATAGTAACCTAATTCCTTCAACCATGAGATCATGCTAATCACCATCACCGGAAGGATGCTTTGATGACATCAAACACCACACCGTAACTGGGTGGCTATAAAGGTGGCATTGAGTGTTCGGAAAGTATGGGTTGAGGCACATGGATCAAGAGTGGGATTTGTCCATCCATATGACAGATAGATATACTCTGGGCCCTCTCGATGGAATGTCATCCAATTAGCTTGCAAGAATGTGACTGGATCACAAGGGATCACATATCACGGGAACAAGAAAAGAGTACTTATCGGTAACGAGGTTGAACTAGGTATGCAGAGATACCGATGATCAAAACCTCGGATAAGTAAACTATCGTGAGACAAATGGAAATTGGTATCGTATGTAAGTGGTTCATTCGATCGCAAAGTAATCGTAGAAATATGTGGGAGCCATATGAATTTCCAGATTCCTCTATTGGTTATTGATCGGAGAAGTGTCTCGGTCATGTCCGCATAATTCACGAACCGTAGGGAGACACACTTAAGGATTTGATGTTGTTTAGTAGATATGGAGTGTTAGTAGGGATACCGAATGTTGTTCGGAGTCTCGGATGGGATCCGGAATATCACGAGGAGATCCGGAATGGTCCGAAGAGTAAGATTCATATAAGGAAAGTCCGATTCCGGAGTTCGGGAAAGATTCTGATGTTTTCATCGAAAAGGTTCTAGAAGGTTCACCGATCCGGAAGGAGAATGGTCCATGAATGTGTCATGGATAAGTGGAATGATTGGATCATATCCTAGGTCACTTGGTGTGGGCATTTGCAAAAGAGAATTAAAGCTCTAAATTGAAAGTCAAACGGGAGTTTGAAAAGTCAAACTGGAACAATGGTTTCCTAGTGGAAGAAGGAACAAGTCCTTTTCTCAATCCAACTTGGGTTTGGGTTTGGATTCAAACCCACCCCTCCGAAGGCTTCCCCCCTCTCATAAATAGAGGGGGAGGGCTGCCCCAAAGCACACAAGCCCTAGCCCCTCTCCACCTGCCGCCATGCCTTATACCCACGCCACCACCTTGCCACGCCCCGCCGCTAGCCGCCGGTCCTTCGCCACCGCTCTAGCCGCCACCGACATATTCTCCTCCTCCCGGTCTTTTAAACCCTAGATCTCCGGGAAACCCTAATCCACCATAACTCGCACCGGCTTAGGCGAAGCTCTGCGGGATCTTCCCTCTACTTCCGACATCACACCGTCGTGCTGCCGGAATCGCAAGGGGAGAACTACAACCTCCGCTGCCTACTGGAACAAGGGAGAGGAAGGTCTTCATCGAGTACCGAATGTGTGACCGACTACGGAATCGCTGCCGGAACGCATCACCGGAAGGATCGTCTACGCGATCTTGAGATCGGCAAGTGTATGACTACATCACCCACGAGAATCTGCTCTCGTTAACCGCTTTGTAATCTTTGAGGGTGAGTGCTTCTATCGACTCGTTGCTACAATCTAGTAGATAGATCTTTGCTTGTTTGTGTGCATGCGGTAGAATTTTTTTGTTTTCCATGCTATGAACCCTACACATAGTACTAGCCCATCGAACCACACCTAGTTGCTTCGCTGCTACCATAGCAGTTTTATACTTAGCCTTTCGTTGTAGTATCCGTCACAATGTTCATAACTTTGGAACTCATCCAAATCCATCATGAAACTTTCTTCCATTACATTGTGCCACCTTAACCTATAGTCTAAATTGAGATAAACTTAATTTGTATCTTGTGACAAAACTAGTACCAATACAATACTTTACAATGAACTGTTTGTATAGTTATAATGTAACACCTTATAATGAATTATCTGTATAGTGTCAATGTAACACCTTACAATGAACTATCTGTCAATGTAACACTTTACAATGAACTATTTGTCACTTCTATATACAAAATATATTCTTAGTTCTTCCAAAGATCATAAGAATATCCTCACTATCATCCAATGATCATCTTATGAGTCACCCTGGTATATGCTCATAAAATTTAGAGCATAGAACACATCTGGATATGTACATGTCACGGAATGATTGATTAAGATATTCATGTGATTTTACTCACCAAGTGTCAAAACACTTGAATATCGTTTATCAAGACATCCATGTGATTTTACTCACCAAGTGTCAAAACACTTGAATCTTGATTCAACCTTTTCCATGTGGCAAGAACCTTTCTTGTCGTTTTCATATTTAACTCATTCAATATTTCATCTATGTACATCTGGCATAACCATATTAGCGTCTCAATCTATCCATATAGACATTGATTTCTAATATTCGGATTTTTTGCCTAACTATTTCATCCAAATCTAATTTCAATGAAATTCTTAACTTGTGTCAAATAAAAGATACATCATTTCCAATCAATATGTATTATACACAATGTATTGGAAATATGTCTCAGTGCTCCCACTTAATTTCTTGCAAATGCAAGGATCTTCATCGTTTCTGATGAAATTAAACATTTTAACAATTTCACCACGGTGAAGATTCCAACTCCGTTATGCTTTTTTCAACTATTGAAGTTCGCATGCCTTTTAGCATTTTTTGTTTAACAAAACCCCTTGGACCCTGTCATTTACACATCCTAGGTAACCATTCTATTAGAATAATGTTGTTCTGTTTGTTTAACTAGCATATACAACAATTGACATATGTAGTGGTTGTTGCATTAATCCGTCCAAATTAAATATCGCTATGAAAGATCGAATCTTGTCCTATTCAACTCTTTGAACATTATAGTAAACTCTTTACCGACATGTCGACTATCATAGATGTGAAACACTCATGTATGTTTCTTTATATATCCAAATACAACCGATAGGCTTTAAGCCTTTCTGGAGGGTCTTCCAAGTTCAATAACTTGGTTTCTCATGTATGAAACTATCACGGATTTTATGGATTCTAGCCATTTAATGGAGTCAGGGCCCATCATTACTTCTTTGCATGTAGTCGGTTCATCATTGTCAAACAATAATGATTTAATCTCAAATCTTAGTATTTGATTGATTACCCAACCTACGCGTTTCAATAGGAACTTATACCTCTGTGACCACAACCTTTGAGGCACGTGAGCCATGAGCATTGTGGCTGCCTCCGGGATGCTTTCTAGCGCTGCGCAACTCAGCACATATAGCTAGGGTTCAATAACCTTATCAAAGTTCTATTATCCTCCCACTTAATTTTTCGTGAAAAATTCCTTCTCACGAAATTTGACGTTTCCAAGTGACAAACACTTTTGTCTTTGGTGCTATGGAGGAATACCCTACGGTTATTCGAAATAACCTACAAATACATGCTCATCCGATTTTGGTTATAAACATTTTGCTGATGCCTAGCATACCAAAATTTAAGAAAAGACAACTTGGATTTTATCCCGAACCATAACTCATATGTGTGTCATTTCAACGTATAATGATGGAGCTCTTTTCATTGTAAAAACGCTAGTCACTAAAGCTTAATCTTTAAAATATAATGACAATTTTATAAATAACACTATTAATCCTACCATGTCAAACACGGTTTGATTGCATCTCTCGAATACTCCATACTTCTATGGTTTATTGGGAAACATAAATAAATGGAACGATTCCTCAAATCTTAGGTGTTTTGCTAAACTAGTACCTCAAATATCTTTCTTTATGATCCAATCATAAATTCTTTATTTTCTTGTTATAATGATTTTCCACTTCATATTGAAATCATCTAAACATTTTCAAATGTTTCATACTTCTCCCTTATTAAGTAAATATATACATGTATTTACTCAAATTTTGGAGAAAGCATGTGATGTTCAAATCCACTGCTCACGACTACACATAATGGACAATATACATCAACATGTCATATGTCCAATAGGTTAGTCGTTCGTTCTTCTTTGGCCTATGAATGACGTTTTAATTATCTCTAGGAAAGTTTCACAAGCATCAATTGATTAAAACCAAAAGACTCCAAAAATCCATTAATATGGAGTTTTCTTCTTGTTTTCTTTCCGATATAATTTAAACGGTGATGTCACTCAAAAGTAATATTTCAATCATTCATCTTACGACACTTTAGCGTCAGTGTTTATGGACATGATTTATCCAACTAGATTTGTAAAAAGTTCATCCATCTTCTATGGAATACGGTAAATATTTGAATAACCATTAGTCTCATAATACCGGAACAAAATAACAATTATTAATACAAATCTTGAAGTCAAGTTGATGTCACGAGAAACAAAATAACACTTTATTTGTTTTTGATGAACATCATCACATATTCTTTTGCTAGTTACTTAGGCCATTGCATTTCGTGAATTGTGTTGTTTTGTATGACACTTCATACCAACAAATTAGATATTCAATACCAGTATCCAATACTCAAGAACTACATTGTTCAACAAGAAAAGAATACACCCATAACGTGTATATCATTTATATACCTAAGCTAGACTTTTTCAGTCTTTTTCTTTTCTGCCAAATATTTACCAGATTGTAGCACCCCGGGAATTAACCAACTAGAAATTGCCTGCTCTTTTATTTTTATTGCATTATCGTGACATCTTCAGGCATCATCATGTTCATCATGCCACATTGTATGGAACCTATAATTAAATTATTGCAATTGTAGTTGGATCTTGATATATGCATTTGATCATTGCCTTTTTCCTTCATCTATTTTTACCTCTCTCGATTCAATCTCTAGTTAGTGCCACTTGTGTTGAAACCATAATGTCTAATTTTATCTTTTGGAGTCTTGGTCTTTCTATTTTGTCTAATTCCCAAACTAAGTTGGGGAAAATCTTTTAATTCTTTCCATCCACTAACATGCCAATAAATCTTATCATTTGATCTTCCTCTATTTTCCCTCACCATACATGCCATATGGGTTCTTATGTTTTATTTGGATTTAATTCCTACCCATGTATATTGTGTGTGTTCCATCTCTTTCAAATCATCATTTCAAATCTAGTGCATTTGTCATTATCTCTATATCATCCATACCATGTGCCTTCCTTCTATTTTAATTCTAGAGCGCATGTGATAATAATTCATTTCTCTAGTAACATGAAATAACCTATCATTTTATGCCTCTTGTTTTTTGTTCTAATTTTCATTGTTTATTCACTTTTATTTGATTGGTCAAAAACCCTTCACTAATCTAATATACATCTCTCTCTTGCTCTTGATCCTGGATCACTTCTACCTAACAAAACCGAAGGCATGCGCCCATGTGTATGTGGTGTACGTGCTTGCTTGTGTGCTACACATGCTCTCTTTTTTTCCTTTGGATCATGTCAACTAATTCCATCTACCCAACCGTGTGCACCATATGTGCAAGTGAATGCATGTGATGCACCACTCCACCTCCCCATCATTCCCTCTTTCGGCTACCACAACAAAAGCCATCCACCTCGCTTGTTCCCCTCTCTCTATCTCGTGCAGATCCGTAAGAAGGCCAGAGGTAGTACCCAACCACCCAGACCTTGCTTCAGATCGAGATCCGATCGAGCAGCATCCCTTCTTCTTTCACAAGCAAAGCCCATGGCCACCACACCTTGCCCATGGCCTCACCTCTTCGTCGACGTCCTGCTGCACCCCATGCTCTACCACTAGTACCGGAAGCTACTCAAGACCCCTCTATGTCGACCAGTACCGGTGGATGCACCAGGAGTTCACTAGTGAAGCCGCACCGCTGCCGTGATGAGGAGGAGCTTCCTCACCACCAACCGTTTTCGAGAACCCCAATGTCTCGGCTATCTAGACTACGTCGACGACGTCCTGGTGAGATACTCTGTCTTCTAGACATAGCAATGTACGCCAACACGTTCTCTCGCCGGAGTTCATTCTGTCAAACACCCTACATGCGCATGCATCCCTCACCATTCCCTGCAGCTTTGCGCTCATCCCGACGACTCCGTGCGTGCTCAGCTACCCCTCTTGCTACGCCTCGACAAGCTGCATCACCTCGTCATTTTCCCATCGAAGAACCGCACCGAAGCCTCGCCATTGTCGTGTCTCGCCGATGCCTGCAATAGCAGCCAGCGCGCAGCTCATTTTTGTATAGCTTAGCACACAGATACAAGTCACCTCCGGCCTTCCGATTCTTTGTTCATCAAATTGAGAGCCACCACTGCTAGAAAACGTGCCATGCGTCCCGGTTGGTAATGGGCATTAGTCCCGGTTGCCCAACCGGGACGGGGCAATCGGGACTAAAGTTCTAACCTCTAGTCCTGGTTGCCCCACCAACCGGGACAAATGGGTGCACACGTGGCAGTGGCAGAGAGCGAGGGGGTGGAGCATTAGTCCCGGTTCGTAACACGAACCGGGACAAATAACCTTCTGCCACGGCAGAGATTTGGCTTATTTCTCTGTCGCGGCAGAGAATTCATTTTGGCACATTTTGTTGTCGTGGCAGCATTTTCGCCACTTTTTGTGCCACGGCAGAGAATTCATTTAGGTTGTTTTATTGTTTATTTAGTGTTTTGCACTTATCAATGAAGGAACCGTTATATTACACAAGATCATCATGACAATATTACATTCAATACACGGATCGAGTTCATGCACTACATACAAAAGTTGCTACTTTTACAATCTCTATTGTCTATACACAACCGAATAGTATTCTCCTTTTGTGTTTAGAACTTCTGCATCCAAGAATCCCGCCAATTCCTCCTGAATTGCTCGTACGCGATCGTTTGGCAGAAGACCATCCCGTAGATGTTCGATCTGATTTAAAAAAGGAGTCAGTCTATACGAATGAAACTAAACACAATTTGATTGTAATTAAAAACTATAGAAATTGTTTACGTACGTGGAGTTGCTCTAAATTTCTGCCCTTCTCATCGCACGTCTTCCGGATAAACTCGCAAACATAGTATCCACATAGATTGTTACCTGGTCCCTGCGTCAGGCACTTTACGAGAACAGACTTCAATCAAAATAATAATCAAGCATGATAATAACTGTATCAAAACTAGAATCAAAGAGATGCGCGGATATAGCTAGTGGTGCTTACATCTAGTGGTTGAAATGTAAGCTCCTCTTTCCAAACACCCCTAGCCTTGTTGGTGAACCGTTTCCAAGCGCTGCCCGGCGAAGAAAACGAATAAAAGAAGTTATTAATTACTTGATATCATAAAATTCACGAACGTTGCCGATATAGTGTCGTAATGATTAGAATTACCGCTGGAGAAGCATCTGCGTGTCCTTCCACGTCTCAAGGGGTTTATGTTTCGAGTCCATGACTAGTACATGCCCTTTGTCAAGTTGAATGATTAACAGAATATAGTGGAAGCTGCGAATGCATAACTAATCAATTATATACTTAACATCGAGTAAGCGAAATAGAAAGTGTATAGAAGACAATAACACTCACTCGAAGTTGTAAGGAAAAAGTATTTCCCTTCTGATTTTTTTAAACCTTAACGCGTACTATATTATCCTCCGTATCCTAGGGGCTTGTTTTGAGATTAGCTTCATGAACCCAATATGGGTCAATGAAGCCAATGTCATAGATTTGTCCTCTGCTGCATTCGGGAATCTTCATTCTGCATATTACAGTATGATTATATACATGCAATAAACAAGGTGAGATAGCTGGAGACTAAATTAATTACAGAATTAGTACTTACAGACAATAAGCACTGATGATCGATATGTCCAAGGCGTCTTGATTGAATAATTGAAATAGTTCATCAAATTCAATGGATATCATGTCATCCTTTTCTTTCCCATGATGCTTTTTTGTAACCCTCAGCACTATCCAGTTAGCCCCGGCCTTTGTGGCATGCATGTATGATTATGCAATCTTCGCATTTTGTTGGAAGATTGTTTACCTCCTCAGTTTGACGAGAGGTTTGCCGTCTTGGTATTTTTATGATACTTCACTCACGGGAAGAACTCTAAGCGGGATAAGTCTTGGGCAATACTCATACCTTGAGCAGCGACGGCTTCTCCGACAGTGCAACTACCTGGATCATCTTGCTCTTACCCCATATTTGCTCGACCCACATTGGTTTGGGAAATCACCTTGAGAGGCGCCAAGACTGTTTTGCTTGTTCTCGAGCTGGGCAACAGATTTCTCGCTTGCATCAAGATCGCTCTTGAGGCTTTTTGCCGCATGTGACTTGAGAATAGAACGCTCATAGTCGATGGCAGCTTTGGCTCGGGTTGATGAAGAGTCTTTAGCATTTTCAACACTTTGGCTTTTTCTTCTTTGGTCTGGGAACTCGGCTCTTCGGCCGCCTCGGCTTAGCTTAAAACCTTATCGTTTCTGCATCAACAATCGCCATGATCTCCTCTTCAAGACAGTCATAAGCTCTCTTGGGAGGAACCTTTGGTACTTTTGGAAGAGGCTCTTGTTTACGTTTGGCGATCGCTTACCACGGCCTTGATGGCAGACGCTTACGCTTTTTATCTGGCGCCGGCGATGGCTCCATGGCGATGGCTGCACGGAGATTGGTGAGGCGACGGAGCGGGTGAGGCGACGAAGACGGCTGCCATGCGGCGGCGACCTAATTTACGGAGACGGGTGAGGCGGCGAAGATGGCCTTGCGTGTGATTTGAAGAACGATACATTCCTCGGCCATAGAATGGTGACGTTTTTGCGTCTCCCGGACTGATCACATCCCCTTCACTGCAGGGTAGTCAAGATCCAAAACTTCAAAGGTGGGCATGATTTCATCCACCCGACAACAACATAGCCCTCTGGAACGGACGACAAATGGTAAGTTGGTGTGGGTCCAATCGGTAAGGCATAGCCACCTTCATTGATATGTTCACAACTTTGACATGTAGCTCGTAGTGTGTCATCTCGTGATATCATCCACTGGGTAGCCATGAGCCATCGTTGATGCACCATCGTCGCCATTGTCATTACGGGGACCTCGGTGGAAGCCACCGCTTTTTCGATTATTCGATAGGCCAAGTAGCATCGAATGCGATGTCGCTGAGATGGGCCGGTAGTACTTTGCTCTTTAAGTGCGTTAATTTCATCTTGTTGTTGCTTTATTCGTTCTTCAATTATACGCATTCGCTCTTTCTGACTATCTTCTTCAACTCCCGCCCTGTCCTTTCTCCTCTGATGGCTTCTATCAGGATATTTCTTCCTCTCTTCGGGAAACCCAGTCCTCCATGATTGGGAGCCTCTTGTGCCTCGTGTTCGTCCATCATGTTCCTTATTTCCAAGGGCGAGTGTGAGCTCATCATTCTCTCTATCAGGAATGAACTCCCCATCTTTAACAGCCTTTAATGCTTTTCTCATCCTCTCGATTGGCAAGGGGTCTTCTTTATGTCGTATGTTATATATACACATCCCTTCCGAGTCCAACGTGCCCCCATGCCCGTAAAACCAATTCCTTGCACGTTCTACCCAATCGTCTGTCTCTAGGGTGATCTTTTTAGCACGCAGTTCATTCTCAAGTTTCTCCCACATAGGAATGCCAGCCCTGTAGCCACCTTGCCCCATAGTATGGTGATACTTCTTGTTAGCAGCATTCAGCTTATTCGTTGCAGACATTTTCTTAGTTTTTTCTGATGTCTTGTATTCCACAAACTCAGCCCAGAATGGTTTTATCTTCTCAAACTGAATATTCTTGAAATCGGAAGTCTTCTCTTTCACGACATAGTCAAGGTGCAATCTTTTCTTCCAGTTGGTGAAACACTGGGCCATCTTCTTCAAAGCCCACTCCCTGACGTTAGCCTCCATGGCTCTCCATGTTCTAAGGCGTCCTCAACTGGATCCTCCGCATTTGGATCCAGCTCTATCCTCGGTAGTTTGAAATTAACCATGAGCCTCTTCCACAGTAAATCTTTGGCGTGGTTAGGGACAAATAAACATGTTCCCTCTTCATCCGCATTAGCAGGCCTATTCCAATTTCTAATGGTGATCGGGATTAAGTCCCTAAAGATTACTCCGCATTGTGCCACAAATTTGTTTGCGACAACTTCGGTAGCCGTCGGTTTGCCGTCTTCAGCGACATCTTCGATCCTGAACCTCTCATGGTCTTGCAACTTTTTGGTTGGGCCTCGTCTGCTCTTTTCAGTAGATTTGTTCGATCCGGAGGGCTAAAAGAAGAAAGATCGTTGTTACTATTTCTATATAGATAGCAGATGATTAATTAATGAATTAATTATATTACATGCACCTCGCCGGAGCGGTCGTCTTCTCGATTACACAAGGCATTGCCTTCTCCCTCACGGAAGGCAACACCTTCAACCTCAAACAAGTCGTCTATTCCGGTAAAAAGAGGATCACCCTCGCCGGAGTTGTTCAGAAACATTGATACGTCTAAATTTTCTTCCTCGCGGATCACACCTTGGATCAACTCTTCCTTTTCTTCGTCTCTGACGTGTGGGTCCATATTTTCTGCATAGGTGGAAAAACGAATAAGTCAAAGCGGCTAAGGGAGAAAGTTAGGTACGGTGTTGAGAGATATAAACCCTAATTAAGAGAAACCCTAATATATACATACACAATAATAAAAATGAAGAGAAACCCTAAACCCTAAACCTAGCTACAAAAAGGAAACTGTGTAGTAGATAGGTAACTCTAGCTAAAATCAACTAAAATCAATATTCCGGAGTTCCGAGGGGTGTAAAACCTAGTTCGGAGAAACCTCGGATGCATATGAGAGGGGAACATGGGTATAAGGCTACAAAAGGGAAACTATCCAGCAGATAGGTAACATTATATACTAACAAAATACCATATTGGAATCGATTTAAGAGGGTTCGGAATTCCCTGGCGAAGGCACAACGTCGAACCCACATGCACCTAATGGGTATTAATGATTCCTTATCTAAGATAGGGCTTTTAAGTTGGTTGACAATGTGAATCGGGTCTGGGGCTACCCACAGTGACTGACCAGTGGGGCCGAAGACCATTAATACCAAACTAATGAATAAACCTAATAATACCTAACTAATAATAAACCTAATAATCAAAACACCGAAAAGAAAGGGAAACAATCAACACATGGCATCGATACAATGCTCAAGCAAGTATGATGATATGACAAGTTAATTTGCATTGGAATGTAACCCTAAAACATGCTCGACGATTTAATCCGGGTTTAGAGGGGTGAAAACCCTAACTCGGGGAAACTCCGGAACATATGAGAGGGGTGCATTTGTTCTTCTAATTATACTTGTCATTAAGTTGTTTAACAATGCATGATTATAGGTTTAATAGATAGGTTTCATTTTTCTGAAAAATTTGATATATTATTTATATTTTTCTGACTTATAAATAAAAAGATATTGAATTTACAAGTTTATATCAATTTCTGGAATTATTAAATCATTTAAAATTGAATTACTGTGTCAATATGACATTAGCAAAGGGTTGGTTTTTTTACCCAGACAGAACCTAGCCACTGTGACTGACTGCTGGGCCCTAGGCCACATCAGCAAGCCACCGTGGTGGTCAAAGGTCAGCGGGCCCGTGGGCCACGTCAGCGTGACGCCGGGGTGACATCATCTCGGCGGCCACCGTCGGGTGGTCACCGGGGACGGCGCTGTGAGGCGTGCGGGGCGACGGGGCTAGGCTTGATCGAAGCAGCGCGTCGAGGTAAGCAATAAAGTGGCGGCGCCGCTCGAAGAAGGTCACCGGAGCTGGGCGCACGGCGGGCAGCGGCGGCGGTGCTTGCAGGGACACGACGCGTGGTGGCTACAACAAGCAAGCAGGCAAGCGGAGGGCACTGGGAGGTGCAGAGGCTCACTACGTGTTAGAGAGAGGCGGCGCCGCTCCTTCTTGGTCACCGGAGCGTCGCCTCCATCGAGCTCGAGCGGCGCGAAATGGGGGAAGTAGTCAGCGCCGCAGACGGAGGCGGCGGTGGTGGCGGACGGAACGCGTGGGCTCGGGCAGCCTGCCGACGTTGGGGGCGGCGAGCTCGGGCAGCCTGCCGGTGTCGGGGCGGTTCCTGTGCGCGCGTCGGTGAGAAGCAGAGAAGTGAGATGGGGAAGAAGAAGAGGATGCGCGTCAGTTATAACCAAAGGACCTTTAGTCCCGGTTGGTGGCTCCAACCGGGACATATACTAAAGGGTTATACGTCCCGGTTGGAGGCACCAACCGGGACGTATACTCCAATTTTTTCAACAGACCAAGGGTTGGCGCGCCGCAGTGGTCTTTAGTCCTGGTTGGTGGCTCCAACCGGGACATATGACCCTGTTTTCAAATTTTTTCAGGAATTTTCTCTCTGTTCCCGCCTTATTTTTTATTTTGGGGTTTAAATTTGTAATGTTTTTAAAATGATAATTACTTTGGAATTTAGAAAAACTTTAAACATAAAAAGTGTTTGAATTTGAATAACTAATTCGAAACCATTTTCTGTTTTTAAAAATAATTAATGTAACCATTTAAACTATGAACCATTTAAAATTAAAAATGAATTAACTTATATTTTTTGAATATTAATTTGGAATTTAGAAAAACTTTAAACATAAAAAGTTTTTGGATTTGAATAACTAATTCAAAACCATTTTCTATTTTTAAAAAATAATCAATGTAACCATTTAAAATACGAACCATTTAAAATTAAAAATTAATTAACTTATATTTTTTGAATATTAATTTGGAATTTAGAAAAGCTTTAAACATAAAAAGTGTTTGAATTTGAATAATAATTCAAAACCATTTTCTGTTTTTAAAAATAATTAATGTAACCATTTCAACTATGAACCATTTAAAATTAAAAATGAATTAACTTATATTTTTTGAGTATTAATTTGGAATTTAGAAAAACTTTAAACATAAAAAGTGTTTGGATTTGAATAAGTAATTCAAAACCATTTTCTGTTTTAAAAAATAATTAATGTAACCATTTAAAATATGAACCATTTACAATTAAAAATGAATTAACTTATATTTTTTAATATTAATTTGGAATTTAGGAAAACTTTAAACATAAAAAGTGTTTGGATTTGAATAAGTAATTCAAAACGATTTTCTGTTTTTAATTTGGATTTGAATTAACTTATATTTTTTATATATTAATGGGCGGAAAAAAAAGACGGAAAATAATGGGCGGAAAGAAAATTTGATTAGGATAGAACTGGAATTAAAGTACATAACACAACGAACACAAAGTTACATAGAAGAACTGAAAATTAAGATACATGGCCAGATTAAGCCACAATCGGCCGAACTTGTTTTGCAATGTTGGAATGATTCAGTCATGCTCCTGCCTACACCTGTAATACTCGCCACTGTAGTCGTCGTACTCACCGCGGCCGTCGTCGCTGTCATCGTCGGGGTCGCCGTAGTTGAACCTTGAAGGCTGAGTACGAGTGGCCTGGACTTGAGGGTAGCGCAGGCGGGGGCTAGAGTCGGCGCTCGTGTCGTAGGCCGTGACGCTCTGGAGAGTCCGGCCACGCCACCACAGCCGACGGACAGCCTCGTTGAAGTTAGGAGGAGGTGGGCCGTCCTCCTCATGCCTGGCGAGCGCCCTCTCATGCTGATCCACGAAGAAGGCTTTCCAAGTCGGGAAATAGTCGGGATGCCATCTGGGATTCCTCCGCTGCTCCGGCGTGAGCTCGAAGTAGTAGTGGTTCGTGATGGCCATCCGACGCGCCACACCTAGAGGGACAGGAGGAACCGGCACGCCTCCGGCGCTCAGCATCCAGCCGACGGGGACACAGTAGCCCGGCGGGCAGGGGTAGTTCGAGGCGCCAAGCGCCTCCGCCTCCCTGGGAGTTAGTGCTACGGTGGAAGTCAAGGGAAAGAGTGATGAGGTTGTAGATATGAGTCTAGAGATGTGCAATGACAATGGAGGCCAACCCTACATATATATATATATAGTGAGAAATGGCAGGAAGATAACTGGAGAGAAGAACTGGCAAGAAGAACCGGCGGGAAAAACTGGCGGGAAGAAATGGCGGGAAGAACTGGCGGGAAAAATGGCGGGAAAAACCGGACCCACTTCCTGCTGATTCGGCAGACATTTGTCCTTTTTACCCAGGATGGACGAAAAGGTTTGAGATGTCCCGGTTGGGAGATAGTTCATGTAAGGTGGTCTAGTATTTTAGGAAAATGGGACGGTAGCATTCTGAAACGGCATTTTGGTGGTTACTTCACAAAACGACCCGTTTTTTGCGCTCGGAAAATGGAAAAGGGCTTTTCCGTGCGACAAAAAGGAAAACTTCCTCCTGCAACATTGTTATGCATACCAATGTCCACACACATGCATAATATTGGCACAACATCACAAACTATGTCATGATTTAGCACATAACATCGGTCATTAGGACCGAAAGCCATGAAACCTCGAACATGATAGGTCATTTTGTGAAGGTTTTTTCGAAACATGATCAATATACTAAGTCTGGTATTTTCATTGTCGACACCACACGGAGGGATTTCGGTAGGCTGGGCCAGGCAGCACTAATGATAGGGGTGAGTGTCGATATTATGTCGTGCGACGCGTACCTTGTCCCGGATGATGTCACCAACCGGGACTAAAGATGAACATGTAGTCCCGGTTGGAGACACCAACCGGGACAAAACACGAGTCAGCACTAATAATAGGGGTGAGTGTCGACATTATTTCGTAAGTGTCGACACTATGCCGAGCTGCTTGTACTATAAATGGGCATCCTTGCGAGTCCAGTCCTCCAGCCAATTTAAGGCATCTCCAAGATGGTTTTCGAGAGAAGGGACACCACTACAACCAGTTTCAGGGAGATGCCGATGGAGCCCAGTCCTCCGGCATCTCCGAGAAACTGGTCATAGAGGCACTCCCTAATATGTGAAATTAGTTAGCTCCGAGGTGTATTGATCTAGTTAGAGAAGTTACAAACTGCAAGATGGTTTTCGAGAGCAGGGACACCACTACGGCCAGTTTCAGGGAGATGCCGACAGAGCCCAGTCCTCCGGCATCTCTGAGAAACTGGTCATAGAGGCACTCCCTAATATGTGAAATTAGTTAGCTCCCAGGTGTATTGATCTAGTTAGAGAAGTTACAAGCTGCAAGATGGTTTTCGAGAGCAGGGACACCACTACGACCAGTTTCAGGGAGATGCCACGATCCCATCCTCGGATCTCCAAGAAACTGGTCATAGAGGTACTCCCTAATATGTGACCGCGCGCGTTTGGACATCAGATCTTAATGGTAAGTACGAACCGGGACAACTTCTTCATAGTCCCGGTCCAGCCACAAAACGGGACTAACACTCAAGACATTTATTAATATTAAAAACTGAGATTACAAAACCGGGACTAAAGGCCCCCCTATATATAGTCCCGGTCAAGCCACAAACCGCGAAAGATATCCTTCGGTGAAGCCACAAACCGCGAAAGACATGAACTAGAGTTACACAATATAAGCATGAACTTCTTGGCATATGTCCTTCCTTATGATCGCTTCAGACGTAACCATGGAGCATCTTCTTTACTTAACGGAATGCTTGGGTCGGTTTTCACTGTGAAGGGCGGAATTTCATCAAACTTATTATAATCTTCTGACATGTATGTCTTGTCCTTGATTCCCACGATGTTTCTTTTCCCTGAAAGAACTATGTGATGCTTTGGCTCATCATATGATGTATTCGTTTGCATATTTTTTCTTTTTTCGGTCTGGAGGACATGTCCTTCACATAGAAAACCTGAGACACATCATTGGCTAGGACGAATGGTTCATCTCTATAACCAAGATTGTTGAGATCCACTGTTGTCATTTCATACAACTGGTCTATCTTTACCCCTTCCCCATTCAGGTTAACCCATTTGCAGCGAAACAAAGGGACCTTAAAAGAGACTCCATAGTCTAGTTCCCATATCTCCTCTATGTAACCATAATATGTGTCCTTTTGTCCATTCTCGTCTATTGCATCAAAGCGGACACCACTATTTTGGTTGGTGCTCTTTTTATCTTGGGCGATCGTGTAGAATGTATTCCCATTTATTTCAGACTTTGGAAATTCAATACAATAGAAGATGGTGACGCGGCCAACAAGTATAGCTGATCTCCAACAGTGGTGTCATTCAAGAGATGTGTCCGCATCCAACCACCGAAAGACTTCATGTGTTCATCTGTAATCCATGATTCAGGCTTCCCGGGTCTTTGGAGCGTACAATATTCTTGTGTTCCTCGATATACGGAGCTGCCAAGGTGGAATTATGTCGAACTGTGTAGTGTGCTTTAGTGAAAGAATCCCCGTCCCTACATATCATTGCTTTCTTTCCCAGCATGCCTTTTCCACTTAGTCTTCCCTCATGCCGCGATTCAGAAACACCAATCGGCTTAAGGTCAGGAATAAAGTCAACACAAAACTCAATGACCTCCTCTGTTCCATATCCCTTGGAGATGCTTCCTTATGGTCTAGCACGGTTATGAACATATTTCTTTAAGACTCCCATGAACCTCTCAAAGGGGAACATATTGTGCAGAAATACCGGACCGAGAATGGCAATCTCTTCCACTAGGTGAACCAGGAGATGCGTCATAATATTGAAGAAGGATGGTGGGAACACCAATTCAAAACTAACAAGACATTGTACCACATACTTCTGTAACCTTGGCAGAATATCTGGATTGATTACCTTATGAGATATTGCATTGAGGAATGCACACAGCTTCACAATGGGTACTCGAACATTTTCCGGTAGAAGCCCCCTCAATGCAATCGGAAGCAACTGCGTCATAATCACGTGACAGTCTTGAGACTTCAGGTTTTGGAACTTTTTCTCTGCCATATTTATTATCCCCTTTATATTAGATGAGAAGCCCGACGGCACCTTGATACTGTAAAGGACTTCAAAAAAGATTTCCTTCTCTTCTTTGGTAAGAGCATAGCTAGCACGACTTAAGTGACGCCCTTTATCCGTCTTGTTATGTGTATGCATGTTCTTTGGGTCTTTCATAATTTGTTGGTCCTCCCGTGCTTCTGGTGTATCTTTTGTCTTCCCATACACGCCTAGGAATCCTAGCAGGTTCACGCAAAGATTCTTCGTCACGTGCATCACGTCGATTGAAGAGCGGACACGCAGGACTTTCCAATATGGCAGCTCCCAAAATATAGATTTCTTCTTCCACATGGGTGCGTGTCCTATAGCGACGTCGTTCGGAACTGATTGACCGCCGGGACCCTTTCCAAAGATTACTTCTATGTCTTTGACCATACCAAATACATCATCACCAGTAGGGAGTTCAGGCTTCTTCCGGTGATCTGCCTCACCTTTGAAACGCTTGCCTTTCTTTCTTACGGGATGATTGGTCGGAAGAAATCGTCGATTCGCCAGGTACACAACCTTCTTGCATTTATGCAAATATGTACCTTCAGTCTTATATAAACAGTGTGTGCATGCCTTATATCCCTTGTTTGTCTGTCCTGAAAGGTTACTAAGAGCAGGCCAATCATTGATGGTTACAAATAACAACCCTCGTAGATCAAATGGCTCCTATTTGTTCTCATCCCACGCACGTACACCTGGTTTGCCCCACAACTGTAAGAGTTCTTCAACTAATGGCCTAAGGTACACATCAATGTCGTTGCCCGGTTGCTTCGGGCCTTGGATGAGCACTGGCATCATAATGAACTTACGCTTCATGCACAACCAAGGAGGCAGGTTGTAGATACATAGAGTCACGGGCCAGGTGCTGTGACTACAGCTCTGCTCCCCAAAAGGATTCATGCCATCCGTACTTAGACCAAACCATAAGTTCCTTGTGTCACCTGCAAACTTTGGGAAGTCTCTCTCGATTTTTCTCCACTGTGACCCATCAGCAGGGTGTCTCAACTTCCCGTCTTTCTTACGGTCTTCTTTGTGCCATCGCAACAACCTGGCATGCTCTTTGTTTCTGAACATGCGTTTCAACCTTGGTATTATAGGAGCATACCACATAACCTTAGCAGGAATCCTCTTCCGGAGGGGCTCTCCCTCAACATCACCAGGGTCATCTCGTCTGATCTTATACCGCAACACATTGCATACCGGGCATTTATCTAAATTCTCATACTCCTTACCGCGGTAGAGGATGCAGTCATTAATGCATGCATGTATCTTTTGCACATCTAATCCCAGAGGACAGAGAGTCTTCTTTGCTTCGTAGGTACTCTCGGGAAGTTCGTTATGTTTTGGAAACTTCGGCTTCATTATTTTCAGCATATTTTCAAATGAGGAGTCAGTTAGACCACACTCTGCCTTCCATCGCAACAATTCCAGTGTGGTATCGAGCTTTGTGTTGCCATCTTCACAATTTGGGTACAACAATTTCTTGTGATCTTCTAACATGCCCTCTAACTTCAACTTCTCATTTTCTGTTTCACAGTCTCGCTTTGCATCAGAAATGACCCTACCAAGTTCATCAGCCGGCTCATCTGATGCCCGTTCTTCACCTCTTTCCTCTCCATTGTCTTCCATTGCAGTATCACTGTATTCAGGAAACATATGATGATAGTTGTTATCATCATCTTCTTCACCATCTTCCATCATAACCCCTCTTTCCCCGTGCTTGGTCCAGCAATTATAGTTGGGCATGAAATCTTTCATAATCAGGTGGCCACGAATGATTTTTGAGGAAGAGTACTCCTTGTTGTTCCGACATTGAACACATGGACAACGTATAAAACCATTCTCTTTGTTTGTTGTAGCCACATCGATAAATTTATCCACGCCTTTCATATACCCGGCTACGCGCCGGTCACCGTACATCCATTCCCGACCGTTCATCTGCATCATATATGTAAGTTTATCAAAAAACAGGACATCATAAATAGTGAAATTACCAATTCACATCGACACATGCATTGTATCAATGACAGAGAAAAGATAAGATTGCTAACCTCGATCGTGGGAAATAAAGAGGAGAAAGCTCAAGTGCGTCTCAGACAGCTTCTATATTTTTGTTCTATGAGAAATTGAACGGGATTATTCACTCAAACACTTCATCAAACACCTTGAATGCATGCATATGAGAGAAAAAACTAGCACACCCCTCACACCTTCCACCAAGAGAAAAAACAGAGTGGAGGCAGAGGGGGGAAGCGTGCATTTATAGAGGCGAGATCGTCCGGTTGGAGCCACCAACCGGGACTAAAGGTGTGTGCCACGCCACGTGGTGGCCAAACCTTTAGTCCCGGTTCTGGCTCCAAACGGACGTATGCCCTGCTACTAACCGGGACGCATGCCTCCGGTCCCGTGCCTTTCCGGCCGAATCGATGCCCAGCATTAGTCCCGGTTGGTGGCGCAACCGAGACTAATGCTCTGAGGGGCGCGAACGGATGGCCTGTTTTCTACTAGTGCACCCTAGTGGTTCCAAGTCCAACACTGCATCGTTGGGTCTCAAGTTCAATCTCACATCTGAGCGTATTTTCTTCTTCAAAACATTTTGTTGTTTCTCAACTAAAACTTTCTACAAAAATATTCAGAAGAACACATTCAGTTTGTCAGAAACGGCAAAACCAATTCCTTAACCCAAGTTCAAATCTCCATTTGTTTTATCTTTTTTTTCAATATGCCACATTCATATCTTTTAATCCATAGCTCATTTGATAAAAAGTTATATATGAATTTTGATTGGAAGAGCATACTGAACATGTTTATGCCATCCATATGCATTGTTGCCACATTTATCTTGCGGGTTTGGTTAATTTCACCTAACAAATAAATATGAAATCTAAGGGCTATTAAATAAATGATGTCCCTATTACATTTAATGTTATATAGATCACCATGCCATGTGTTTGCCATGCCAATTAACATTTAATATTGATGGTTAGAAAAATAATTTGAACCTTCTAATCAATTATCGGGATTTCGGTTCTGCTTAATATTTCTAAGTTAAGTCGCATCAAATTTTGCCATGTCATGCATACATATTGTGTTCATGACGGTTCTTTTGCATTAGTTGTAATTGTTGCATCCCTTATTTATTTTAGTGCTTTGCTTCTTCGTGGATTAGATCGTTGAGTTGATGCAAGTGTCGATCCGATCTTCGGATGAACTTTCGGCAATGTTTCTTAGGCGAGCATTCTCCTCCTTTCTACCTATTTTACATTTATAGTATTTACTTCCTCATGTTGATCTAATGTTATTCGTGTTGTGATGCTTTAGATTCCATACCCTTTATATATACCTGTAGCCTTTATATTGCCTTGGACACCTCCTATTGCTAGTTTTCTGGGTAGACAGTTGGCCTTGCGAGTCGTAGTCGCTTGCTCAGGTGCTGCTTCGCGTCATCGATATTCCACTGATGATGGGGGTTGGCATATTCGTAAAGGTGGAGATGATCATGGTTTTAAGGTTACCAATATGGCATTTGATCTAACCTTAACAATATTAATATGGCATTCTTATGATACCTATATGAGAGTTAGCTAAGTAGTTGTCCATACTATATCTCTTTAGGAGATCATCGTTATCGTGTTAGCATATCGATCTTATCAACTTATGTGGTATGATAATATAGGTTGCTTGCTTGGTTTTATTGAGATATTTTGTGTGATGCTTTATTTAAGATCAGTTAGTTTTGAACTCTAACGTTTCTAAAATTTTGATGAGGTTTTTAAATTAGTTTAATAGTGTGAATTGATTGAAATTCGTGATTTTACTGCTGCAGTTTTCTGCATGACCTGTTGTACCGCGCGATTTTTCATATTTTATTGGTACCTCAGAAAAATCTCAAAAAATAGGATCTGGAGCGTAATTACCTGTAGTACATGCAAAAAATTTGGCCAAAATGCTGTTGTACCATTTTGACAGATTTTGTTTGTTGTTTATTTGTTGCTCTATTCTACTCTAGTATTGTACCAAACCTCAAACCATTTTGTGGTTATATACTACTAGTTTTAAACCACTGTAACGTTGTATTGCAAGTGTTTGCTTGTGTGTTGATTGGTTATGATTGTTTGCTTGTTTGTGATATTGATTGCTTCATATAGTTATAGGTAGAAATACTTCTCTTAGTCCTCTTCTATCTATACTCATCTATACTATCCCAAACAGATGCCGCCTTGTCGTCAACCCACTGGGATGGAGAGGTTGATAGCAGCACATACACAACTATCACAAGTGGTGACTCAATTCATAGCAAACAACAACAACCCAACCCAAGTGGATGCACTCACTAGGTTCCTAAAACCGAGGACTGCAGAATTCTCAAGCGCACCTGAGCCTATGATAGCACTTGGTTGGATTTGCTCAGTGAATAAGGACTTAGTAACAGTTGGATGCACTGATGAAGAGAAAGTGAGATTTGCTGCTCACTTATTTGAAGGACAAGCAGCTACATGATGGGATATTTTCCAGATTACCCACCCCATTGATACAGTCACATGGGAGATGTTTGAGGAAGGATTCAAGACAAACCATGTCTCGTCTGGAGTTATGAGACTGAAGAGAAAGGAATTCCGTGACCTGCGCCAGCACAATCACACAGTGTCGGAGTACATAGAGGAATTCACCAATTTGTCTTGCTATGTCCCGGAGGATGTTGATACTGATGAAAAAAGGAAAGAGAGATTTCTGGATGGACTGAGTGATGAGCTTTCAGTTCAGCTGTCAGTAGTTTACACTCCCACCTTCCAGGATCTGATGGACAAAGCAAGAATTCTTGAAGAGAAACAAAGTCAAGTTGAGAAGCGCAAGAGAAAGCACCAGAACAACAAGGACAACTCAAGACCGCATCGGAAGTTTTGTGCTCTCCATGATGGGAATGTAGGTTCTGAACATCACATGCATGAAGGCAATGGATACGACGACCATGATGGTAATGGACATCAGCACCGCGAAGGAAATGGATGCCACCATAATGTCCACATGAGTCACAACCACAATTCTGAAGGAGGGAATGATCACAACCATGAAGACAACAATGTTGTGGCGCACAACACCAATCTCTTTAGGAAGGATATAAGCAAGGTTGGATGTTTCAAATGCAAGCAAAAGGGACACTATTCAAGAGAATGCCCTGAGAAGAAGAAGAATAAGATTGATGGCTACAAGCCAAACCCATTTCAGAAGGGACATATTAATCATATTAGTATGGATGAAGTTCAAGGAGACCCTGATGCCGTGATTGGTACGTTCCGGCTCAATACCTCTCTAGCACGCGTTCTATTTGATAATGGAGCATCACATTCGTTCATATCAAGGGAATTTGTGGATAGAAACAGAATTCCAACTGAAACCATTAACAAGCCCATCAAAATAAGCTCTCCTAGTGGAGAAGAGGTAGCAACTTTTGGATGTCATCAACTGAACCTAAGGATTGGAGTACACAACTTTCCCACAAGCTTGAATGTGTTGCAATCACAAGGCTTGGACGTCACTCTAGGCAAGGATTGGATGTCTAAGTATGAAGGCCACATAGATCATGCACAACGAGCAATTTCACTCACAACCCCAGAGGGAAGAAGAATTAGATATAGCACAATAACTGAAGTTGGAGAGACCAGCTTGAATTCTCTTAAGGAGGTTAGCTCAGAAGGCTTATCCATGGTGAAGAAGAGCTACACCGGACAAGGGGATATCCTACGTCTATTTGCTAGCCATTCCGAATCTCGGGGACGAGATTCATCTTAAGGGGGTTAGTCTGTCACATCCCAACATGTTTATGCCATCCATATGCATTGTTGCCACGTTTATCTTGCAGGTTTAGTTAATTTCACCTACCAAATAAATATGAAAGGTGAGGGGTATTAAATAAATGATGTCCCTATTCCATATAATGTTATATAGATCACCATGCCATGTGTTTGCCATGCTAATTAACATTTAATATTGATGGTTATAAAAATAATTTGAACCTTCTAATCAATTATCGGGATTTCGGTTCCGCTTAATATTGCTAAGTTAAGTCGCATCAAATTTTGCCTTTAATGCATACATATTGTGTTCATGCGGGTTCTTTTGCATTAGTTGTAGTTGTTGCATCCCTTATTTATTTTAGTGCTTTGCTTCTTCGTGGATTAGACCGTTGAGTTGATGCAAGTGTCGATCCGATCTTCGGATGAACCTTTGGCAATGTTTCCCAGGCGAGCATTCTCCCCCTCTCTACCTATTTTATATTTATAGTCTTTACTTCCTCCTATTAATCTATTGTTATCTGTTTTGTGATGCTTTAGATTCCGTACCCTTTATATATCCCTGCAGCGTTTATATTGCCTTGGACACCTCCTAGTGCCAGTTTTTTCGGTAGACAGTTGGCCTTGCGAGTCGTAGTCACTTGCTCAGGTACTACTTCACATCGTCGATGTTCCACTGATGATGGGGGTTGGCATATTAGTAAAGCTAGATAATTAAATATTAAAATGGATATAATTAATGAAGAGGCGCCGATGGGTAATAGTTGAGATTTGGTTGTTAACCGCCCACTTGTGTCCACCTAGGACCCGAGTTCTTGACAGCTGTTCTGAGACTGAGCGGGCTAACCACATGTGGGGTGTATAAACACTCCTATCGGCTTAGTACCTGATTTCAAAGTACCATTCTGGAGGCCACAAACTAGTTCGTGCTTTATGCGTTACTACTGTACTTATGCCATGTATGCCATGTATGAGATATTTATTACATGTTGCTCGATAAGCATTTATTACTATTGTGTAGGTGCGGCACTCTGTCACAGGAATACTTTGTCTATGACCTCTGCTCCCATGCAAGTCCACGTAACCTCATGGTCCACACGAGGAGGATTAGCTATACCTCATATGGGTAGCTCTTTCGGGTGGCCCCATGTACTTGCTTTGGGTCTAGTAAAGCATCGTGTCCTAGGCCCCGCCGACATACCGATGGAAGTATGTTAATTGATCTAGCAACAAGGGTCAAAGTGCGTGTTGAAACTTTGGTGCACCCCTACAGGGTTAAATCTTTTTGAAAAGTCGTGTCCGCGGTTATGGATGACTTGGAGCATAGTATCTCGATCATAGACAACTATAACTAAAGTTTACTGTTATAATTTGACTTGTATCTGATATAATTAGTAAGTTGGATAACCACCATGGAAAGAATGAATAAAATTGTCAACCGTGTGAGTTTCCTCGACATGCACTTCCTTGTTTGGTCTCGAGGGGGAAATACCATGATGGTATGTTTGGTGGTAGTATGAGGTTGGATCTGAATAGGTCTTTCTCATCTCTCTCTAATAGCTGACAGTTGTATTGAGTCTCTATAGGTTGTTTAGTGCATATTGCGCCGCCGCTTCAGTCCACCATACCTATGTAGGCGAGGAGCGCCGAATTCTAAGACTCGCCATGTACTGTCCTCAGTACTGACCACTCTCTTTTTCCTTTTTCCTTTGTCCTTTGTCGGCACCCTTTTTGCTTTAGCAGGTTCTGAGATCGACGTCGTTAGCAGGGTTACCCTTCCGGCTTGGCCTGGGCAGGGTTATGGACGCCATTGGTTATTCTTCAGGGCTCTTAGCTCAATTTGCATCTTGTTCGTAGTCGGATGTTGTATTGTTTTCAAGGTGAATTTGGATCTTTATACTGTATATCTGTATTCTTGACTCATGGAGTCATTGTTGTATATATATATATATGTTCTATGGGTTCCATCGTGTACTAATGTGTAATGGTATTACTTCGTTTTCTACCTGCACTAAAGTGTCTGGTGGGCACCTTTGAATCGTCTCTATGCGGGATTGGCGGGAATCGCTAAAACTTGAATAGGGCCGATCCAAGGGTGTTACACAAATTCTCTTTCATCATTACCTTTCCTTTAAAAAAGAATATATCAATATCAATAGTGGAACCATACATATGACACATAGTCCAAAGCGTGTATAGTCAAATACTAATACCTTTGGAGTTGCACTTTGATGTTGATCACCATCATTAAATGTTTGGCATTCTTTCAAATTTCATTCTTCAGTAATCCTTTTAATGTAGTAAACATTTTACCTACATATTCTATTCATCCTTATCATGACAACTTTTATGATCAAGCTACTATAGTTCATAAGGATGAATCACAAATGTAATGTTAGTTTACAAATCCTTTTGGGAGATCAGGACGCCTGGCATCTCCAACATTTGCAAATTCTCATACAATATGAGAACATGTATCTTACTAAAATTATATTCTATCATATTGCAACCAAACATTGTTTCAGATATCACAATATGTTTCACGCATGATGGTTTCTGAAACAATTCTTTCAGCTCCTAGATAACCTTGATACTGAAAAAACTTTCGAATATCAAAGATCATGGAGGCAAGCATGATACTTGGATACTAACGTTGGAACTGTTACTCTTGATTCAATACTACTTATTGAATTTCACGTAGTAAGTGTGGTTTTTGCTAAAAGTTTGCAATAGTACTTGACACTTTAGATTGACCCTCATAAAACAATACGATACCAGTTTGTAAAGAACAAAATTTCTAGAATCCAATGATTATATTATTTCAATCATAGTTAAACACAAAGTAGTAAATGAATTCCAGTAACTACAACGAACTATGCAAATTCACTTTGATTCAGTTTATGATAAATTGAGATCAACTTTAATCATATTACTATGTGAACTCCCACTCAAAACCAACATCCCTCGAGTCGTTTTGGTGATTACACGAACCAAATTCACTATGCCATGACCGATCATCACGAGATGTGTGGTGTAGTGCCAATGTCGAGCATCGTATGTGCATCATATTATACATATGACTCATCATTTACCTTTCGGTTCATGTTCCAAGGCCATGTCTGTACATGCTAGGCTTGCCAGGTAAGAACCTTAGTACTCGCCTGTGTAAAACTGTCTTACACCCTTTGGTATGCGAACATAGAGTCTATCACACCCGATCATCACATGGTGCTTCGAATTGACGAACTTTCTTAATGGTGCATACCAAGGAAGAACATATTATTATCTTGATATTTAGTAGGAGGGATCATCTTATAATGCTACCACCAAGTTCTAAGCTAGACATAAGAATAAATAAGATACAAACAAACATTATATGTAAGAGTGACATGATATGGTTCTTACACTTGATCACTATATTGTGCATCATGGTATGATCTTTATCATTCCATTTTTTTCACGCCAAGGTCTATGCCACTTAATGATGAGTGCATATTTGCATCATGTTTTACATTATTATTTTACATTGTAGATGTAGGATTTTGATATTTTACGGCGTTCGCATGCACTTTCTATGTTTATTTTCACCAGGATCAGAACAAATGATGGATCCAAAGGACACAATTCTTGGAGCAGTTGTACTAGAGAGAAAAGGAGCCAAAAACTATGTAAATCGCTTATTTGGGAAATACTAATAATACCAGAAGAAAACCCGAAGCGAGAAGCGTAGACAGAAGAGTTGACGACCAACTATACGATAGGCCGCTGTATAGTTCCTGCCGTATAGTTGGCGCCGCCTCCGCCTCCTCAAATAGTTTCACCCCGTGCAACTGGTTCAGGGAGACGACATACAGAACATCCAGAAATCACCAAAACCTAACCCCCGGAAGGCATCTGGAGGGGGAACTTTCCCTAGGGATCCATCTTCGCCCTACGCAGATCTGGGAGGCAAAGGCATCGATCTCCATCTTCATCAATCGCTGCATCTTCATCACCACCATCATCTCCATCCATCCCATCTAGATCTTGTTGTAATTCTTGCACTAGTTGTGGATTTATACAAGTACTATTCCTCAATGATCGATGCCATTACTATTGCTATGATGCTGTCTGCCTCCATGTCTGAGTAGATCATTAGTTATTGGGGAGATGGATTAACCCTAGTATGAGATCGGAATAAGATAAAGTTTATTATGATATTCATCGCTGTGACCATGTGTTAGATTGTCTACATCTTAATGTTGGGATAAGTCGACCTCTCCAATATTTGCCTCTTGTGGGGATTTGATATAGGGAAATACTTGTTGGTAGACGGAGGGATGTTAGCACTTATAGTGACTATAAAGCTGTTGGAACCCCTTACGTATCAACTTGGGAATCGAGGAAACTCACAAAACACGATCCATTCCATGTGATACGTCATGTGGGATTACGTCCCTTAATAGCGTAGTAATTAAATTGATGTTGATTACTGTCTGCTGTGGTTATGAGGATGATTTGAGCAGTGGCTGCTGCCTCTTTGTCCAAATATGGAGTTTCTCCCACACATACATAGTTGAGAATGTTCATGATGATAATCTTTACCTTAGCCCTTTATAATGCTAGTGATGTATCCGCTAATCCCTGAGAACGCTTTCTTCCACTGAAGTTTCAAATCTCTTTACACACGCGATACTTACTTTCTGTATTAAGTTTTATTTACTTTATGCATTGTTCTCTTATACCAAAAAACCTAAAACACCTTTTTACACATCACTTGCATTTTATCTTGTCACTTAGAACTTTATCTAGCAATTCTATTTTCAGTATTTACTTCAAGAATTCTTAGACTTGAGACTCTTGCTCCCTGTGGGATCGACATCTTTATTTCGAAACTAGCTACATCCGATATGTGCCCTTACAGTCATCAAGCTATTTTCTGGCGCTGTTGATGGGGAGCTAAGCGATGTAGGTCTTTTAGTTTTTGCTTATTTACTTTAGTTTTGTTAAGCTTTGTTTTGAGTTACAGGTTTCCACCAACATGATGGAGTTTGAGAATATGACTAGTGCTAACCCACTCAACCATTTTGGGAAGCCCTATGATATTTATAAAAAAGACAACTCCAACGAGAAGACAAGGGGGTTTGAAATAATTCCTCTATTACTTGGTATTCTACACAAGAAGCAATTTACTAGAGATGAACAAGATCCTGATCCATATGCATATTGCATGTTTCAAAGATATATGTGGCACGTTTCAATTAACGGGGTATACCGCCAATGAGGTAAGGGTTAAACTTTTTAGTCAAACTTTGAAAAGTACAGATCTCTCATGGTATAGATCTCTACCCTCAGAAGCCATTACTACTTGGGATGATTTAGCTTGCGAATTTTTATCTAAATATTACCTATTATCAAAATCTTTTGGAATTAGGCGTCTTATATTGACTTGGAAGAACTGTCCCAATGAAGGACTAGTAAGAGCTTATATAAGATTTAAAGATTTGCTTAGACAATGTCCACATCATGATTTACCCGAATGGTATTTATTGCATATATTTTATGGTGGTTTGATTGAACCTAATAAAATTGAACTACACTCTTGCGCGAGAGGAGATTTTATGGATTTACCTATAACTAAAGCTTTGGCTTTACTTAATAGAATTCGCGATCATAGAGTTTCATGGAATTTTGGTCTAGGAAGTGAAGAAGGCACGGAAATAGATTATGAATGTATTCACGAATATAATAAAAAAGGCCATGTTAATGAATTATCTAAAGAGCTTTATTTAGATTCAGATCCTGTATTGCAAGTTGTTAAATCATTTATAGAACACATCGAAGCTCCAAAGGTGGGCCCGGTCAAGTTTGATCCACCACCTGGACCTGAAAAGAAAAGAGAGGTTAAAGCAACAATAGCCTCCCTAGAACCAATGTATGAGATACCTTTTCCTAACACTGCACAAAAGCATATTTTGGAGTATGAACATGTCAAAGCAGTACAAGAGGAGAAAGAAGAGGAAAGTGTGCCAATAATTGAAAAACATCTAGATGAAACCAAAGATTAAGAGGTAACCAAGGAAGCAATCATGGGTATGTATGCACATTGTAACATAGTTGAACTTGATGAATAGACTTCCATAATTGTTGAAGGTAACATTAAGGTAAAAGATGTGGGTAAGCCTATTCTTCCCTGTATATTTAAAGAAACCTCACATTACGGTTTATGTGATCTTGGCATTGAAGTTAATGTTATATCTTATAATTTTAATCTAGAAATAAAAGAAGAGATAACACCGGCTACAATCGAAAATACTAATATGACGATCATGTTAGCCAATAAAAACCTTAGAATTCCAATGGGAGTAGTTGAAGATGCAGTTATCACTATTAAGAATAAAAAAATTCTTATTGATTCCATAGTTGTTGATATACCAATTGACACTCTTTGTCCAATTATATTTGGAAGAAACTTTTTGAGTGATATAGGTGCCATAGTTGACTTCAGAAAGGAGGTTGTATCCCATAAGCTTGGGGAAGCGGAAAAAGAATTCCATTTTTTCCAAATTTAAAGACAAACCTCTAATCATAAAAGAAGAAGAGAAGGAGAAAACTATTGAAGAAATGGAAGAACTTTTCTTAAATAATCAAGATGAAGAAATAAATGAAGATCCAAATTGTGGAGAAATAATTATGGAGGATAAAACTCTAGAACAATTAGAAAATGAATTTGATTCATTTCCCAATGATGAATCTCCAACTGATGAAGCTTTTGAAGAGCAAGAAAACAGAGGGGATGAGGAATTACCACCCCCAGAATTAAAAACTCTACCAGATAATATTAAGTATAAATTCTTAGATGATACTATTAAATTCCATGTTATTATTAGTGCTAAACTTTCAGGGGAAGAAGAAGAACTTATGAAGGTACTAAAGGATCATCGCAAGGCCTTTGGGTACTCAATGGGTGACTTGAAGGGGATTAGTCCCATGATAGCCTCCCATCGGATATTTATGGAAGAAGGTGCTAAACCAGTTGTGGAATTTAACAGAAGACTGGAGCCTGAAATGAAGGAAGTGGTAAGAAAAGAAATAGTATGCCTACTTGATGCAGGTATGATCTATCCTGTAAAAGAAAGTGAATGTGTAAGTCTTATTCATTGTGTTCCTAAGAAAGGCGGCTTTACTGTTGTTCCTAATGAAAACAATGAATTGATACCTACTAGAACTGTTGTTGGACATAGGATGTGCATAGATTTCAGGAAAATTGAATAAGGAGACTAGGAAAGATCACTATCCTTTACCATTCATAGATCAAACTTTAGAGAGGTTAGCAAACGACACTCATTTTTGTTACTTGGATGGATATTCTGTTTTCCCAATTAGATGTTCATCCTGAAGACCAACTTAAAACAACTTTCATTAGTCCTTATGGCTTACATGCTTACCGACACATGCCTTTTGGGTTATGTAATTCTCCAGCTACTTCTCAAAGATGCCTGAGTGCTATATTTGCAGATTTTATAGAATGGATAATGGAAGTATTTATGTATGATTTTTCTGTCTATGGAACATCGTTTACTAGTTGCTTGGATAATCTCAATAGAATCTTGCAGCGTTGCGAAGCAACTAATCTTGTCTTGAACTGGGAGAAGTGTCATTTTATGGTCAAAGAAGGCATAGTCCTTGGGCATAAAGTATCAGGTAAGGGTATTGAAGTAGATAGGGCTAAAGTTGAAGCAATAGAAAGAATGCCACAACCAAGGGACGTAAAAGGTATAAGAAGTTTTCTTGGTCATGTAGGTTTTTATAGAAGGTTTATTAGGAATTTTTCTGGAATTTCTAAACCTTTGACTAATCTTTTGCAAAAAGGACTAAGATTCAATTTTGATGACAAATGCCTTATTGCCTTTGATAAGATTAAATATGCTTTGTCTCGTGCTCCTGTCATTAAACCACCTATATGGGATATGACTTTTGATTTAATATGTGAGGCTAGTGATGATGCTGTAGGAGTAACTCTGGGACAACATATAGGTCGCATATTTAATATTATACATCATGCTAGTAGAACTCTCAATAGTGCTCAAAAGAATTATCCTAAGGAAGAAAATGAACTCTTTGCTGTATTTTTCTCTTGTGATAACTTATATTGTTGATGCAAAAGTAAGAGTTCATACAGATCGTGATGGTTTAAAAGAACTCCTCGAGAGGAAGTTTCATAAGACAAGACTAATCCGTTGGATTCTTTTACTTAAAGAATTTGAGTTGCAGATTATGTAGAGACAAGAAGCAAAGGTAGCAGATGCATCAACTATATTTACCCAACAAGACATCGATCTTATTTAGAGGAGCTTTAGCCTTGATGATTTTTGTCTTCAAGAATAATTATATGAACTAAGGTCAAATCCTCCCAAGAAGAGAAATTCCTTGTTGTTGGAGGAGCTTGACACTCCCGACTAAATAGACGGTAAGTGGAAGGTAAGTTTTCTAACTCTAAATAGTGCTTTGTTTTCACAGTTCCTACTATTAAAATTTTACCTTTGAATTTCTTTTGTTTTTCTGAAGTTTTTGAGGGGTTTCTGCAACTATACGGCCGGAGAAAATTCTCCCATTGTATAGTTGGCTGTCAAACGTTCTGTATCCCTCTGACGAAATAAAATTCAGATGTTGTAACTATACAGGCACAACTATATGGACGGAGAAAACTCTCCCACCGTATAGTTGGTCATTAAAAATTATGTATCCTTTTACAAAAGAATTTTCGAGGTGCGGTATCTATACGTCCGCAACTATACAGCCGGAGAAAACTCTCCCGCCATATAGTTGGTCGTCAAAGCTTCTGTATCCCTCGACCAGTTTTCGTTCTTATTCAATCGTTTTCTATAAAAAAACGTTTTTCTCAGTTCTTAGTCGATAATCTAACCATCCTGGGCTAGAAAATTTTGTAAGTTTCTGCCCGAAACCAACTATACGGCCGAAACTATACGGGCCGCAACCGTATAGTCAGTCGTTACGGTGCAGGACACATCCAAATTTGCCATTTCTTTTTCTAGTCGGTTTGGATTGTTTTCTTGGACGATAATTTGGTGTTTATCGCGAGTTTTACTGACCTCTGACCGCTCTTATATACTGCCCTATTGTGCCACTATCTAATCACAAATCACCAGGAAGAAATCCAGCTATACGCTATCCTGTCCGAGGCTGTGGAAAACCTATGGGGCTTATTGCTCCTAGGGACCTTTATAGCAGCCCGTCGATGGAGGATGGCGATGAGGAGGTGGAGAGTTTTAGCCCGGGGTACAAAGAGTATGTCGAGCCAAGCTTCTACAATAGCGATCCCGATGAAGGGGTGAGCGATGTTTACATCTGCCGCGATGTTTATGTCCCCCCGGAGATCGACTGGGTGGCGATGAAAAGGATCCAAGAAGAGAGAGGGCCGCAAGCCACACGGAAAAGGACGTGTAGAGACAGTCAAGTACATCACTACAAATCCAAGGTCGCATAAGCGTAAGGAAATATCTAACATTGATGTAGGTGCTAGCAAGGAACCGTTGTTGCCCCGCTCAAGGCCTACCACCGACACTCGGATAAGAGTGAAGCCTAAGGAGAAGTGGAGGAGCAGATTCTACTTCCCCGATCTAGCAATAATGGATGAGGAAGAGGAAGTTGTCCCAGAACAAAGGATCGCGCATGGGCACTAGAAGTATACCAGAAGCAGGAGCTACTCCATCGCGCGGATGTCCGTCACCGCCTCAAGGAGATAGAGGAGAAGGGTGATCTTCTACCAATGATGACCAAGCTCGTTGATAGGATGGATACACTACAATCTGATTTGCGCAGGTGCTACAGCCGCATCACCACTTCGGAGGACACCAATAAGAAGCTATGCACCACGATTCTACATGCTATGGCACCACAGTGAAATTCAAAGCACGGTATCAAATAATCGCAAGGGATTATTTGATACGCCTGGCTTGATTCCAAGCTTGGGGAGATCTTTAATACCTTGTAATCTACCTTACAAGTTTTTAATTTCTATTCTAGTTTTGCATTAGTTCGAGATCATAAATAAAGTCTGCATCATTAGATCCCCTTCAAGAATAGTCGAACCCTATTATGAAGTTCCGAGTTTACTATAATATATGGAGTATTATTGAGTTTGAGTTTGTCCTATTGGATATATGAATGACTTGAGTATGATTTTACTTGCACTTGATGATAGCAATAGGAGTCTTCCACACCATTGGTATTAATGGAATATATGAAGATAATTTGATCAATATGTTGTAGGTGGTTTGATTTACAAAAAGGAGAAACTGCCTAATTAATTAAGATAAAAAAGAAAAACCTTGAACAAAGGAGAAAATATAAGTGCTATCAAAAAGAGTGAGAACAAGTTTGAGTTAGAATACTCAAGTTATAAAGATGCTTCACATATATATTTGGAATTTGATAATTGAGATTGTTAAACTTTGAATTCCTACATGAAGTGGATTATATGGCTAGCTTCTTTGCACAACACTTAAACAAAAGTGTGATCACAAATATATATATATATATAAAGAAGAAAAAGAAAGATGAAGAAAAAGAGCGAATGTGCAAAGAACAAGTAGGCATTTACCACCATATTGTAGTAAGACAAAAAAAGTTTGAGATTTTGAATCTCAAGTGAATATGTTAATCCTAAAAACACTTGTGACTACCTCACTAACTCATTCGGTTGAACCGGATACTTTTACATCATGTTGAGGATAATCTTTTGTGAACTATTAATTGCTAAGGTGTGGAAGCATGCTAATATTATTCGGATGGTTCGAATAAGGTACTATTCATGAACTTATTTATATGTATCCTTTATGATAAACACATGCTGCAACTGCCTCATTTATTTTATCGACTCAGGTTCATGAATATGAGGATCACATCCATTAAGCTAAAATTGCTCGAAACGAGTAAGGGTCTAAGCTTGGGGAAGTTGATGAGTGCATATTTGCATCATGTTTATATTATTATTTTGCATTGTAGATGTAGGAATTTGGTATTTTACGGCGTTCACACGCACTTTTTATGTTTATTCTCACCAGGATTAGATCAGATGATGGATCCAAAGGACACAATTCTTGGAGCATTTGTACTGGAGAGAAAAGGATCCAAAATCTACGTAAATTGCTTATTTGGGAAATACTAATAATACCAGAAGAAAACCCAAAGCGAGAAGCAGAGACAGAAGAGTTGACGACCACGCCTCCGCCTCCTCAAATAGTTTCACCCCGTGCAACTGGTTCAGGGAGACGACATACAGAACATCCAAAAATCGCCGAAACCTAACCTCCGAAATGCATCTGGAGGGGGAACTTTCCCTAGGGATCCATCTTCGCCCTACACAGATCTGGGAGGCCAAGGCATCGATCTCCATCTTCATCAACCACTGCATCTTCATCACCACCATCATCTCCATCCATCCCATCTAGAACTTGTTGTAATTCTTGCACTAGGTGTGGATTTGTACAAGTACTATTCATCAATGATCGCTTCCATTATCATTGCGATGATGCTATCTGCCTCCATGTCTGAGTAGATCATTAGTTCTTGGGGAGATAGAGAAACCCTAATATGATATTGGAATAAGATAAAGTTTATTATGATATTCATCGCTGTGACCATGTGTTAGATTGTCTACATCTTGATGTTGGGAGAAGTTAACCTCTCTAATATTTGCCTCTTGTAGGGACTTGATATAGAGAACTACTTGTTGGTAGACAGAGGGATGTTAGCACTTACAGTGAATATAAAGTTGTTGACACCCCTTATGTATCAACTTGGGAATCGAGGAAACACACAAAATACTATCCATGCCATGGGATACATCCTGCGGGATTATGTCCCTTAATAGCGAAGTAATTCAATTGATGTTGATTGCTATCTGCTGTGGTTATGAGGATGATTTGAGTAGTGGTGGTTTCCTCTTTGTCCAAATACGGAGTTCCTCCCACACATACATAGTTGAGAATGTTCATGATGATAATCTTTATCTTATCCCTTTATAATGCTAGTGGTGTATCCGCTAATCCCTGAGAACGCTTTCTCGCACTGAAGTTTCAAATCTCTTTACACACGCGATACTTACTTTTTGTATTCAGTTTTATTTCCTTTACGCATTGTTATCTTATACCAAAACCCCAAAACACCATTTTACACATCACTTGCATTTTATCTTGTCACATAGAACTTTATTTAGCAATTATATTTTCAGTATTTACTTCAAGTATTCTTAGACTTCAGACACCTGCTCCTTGTGGGATCGATATATTTATTTCGAAACTAGCTACATCCAATCTATGCACTTGCAGTCATCACTTACACTTTGGCATTTTATAATTTCCAATAGTATCAATCCATACTACAAATTATAACCTTACCATATCATGATACAAGCCCAACAAAAATAAATATAGACGCCTCTAATTTATCTTTTGCATATTTTACGTGGTTGTGGGCTTTCTAGGAAAGAACCATTCTACCTACAAAATTTAGCCACAACGGTGATCACCAAGTTATAAGCAGACTATTGTAAATTAGATATCAACTACAGTGGGAGAGACAGACACCCGCAAGCCACTTATGCAAAATGAGTTGCATGTAAAGCGTGGAATAAGTCTCATGTGCAAGGACATGTAAAGTTTGTCCGGGTCGCTTCATCCCACTATGCCGCCAATATCCAAAGTACACGAAGATTTGTAATAACAAGACTATCAACACCCACACATCCATGTGTTCTAACCTTCCAAAGCATCTATGCATAGACCTATCTCTGATACCAGTAATAGGATTCGTTGCATAGAAAACAAAAAATTTCTTACGGTTTGCAACTGCCAAGATCGAATCTAGGCGATACTTTATAACAGTTTTATGACTCACCCTTGAAGATCGTAAGCGGGATAACATTCCCGGAAACAAAGGTGGTTGATGTATATGTACATGACTGTCCTCAAGGACGTGCAGACGACCAGCACCACAATAGGCAGCGCCTCCGTAATCGGTCACACATACGATGCGTCGCCGACTCCCGAACCCTAGCTCCAGCTGGGCAGCAGAAGTAGCGGATCCCCGGGAACTACACGAGAGCTACGCCATGGTAGTGGTGGTGGAGGGGAAGGATTAGAGCAGGGCTTCGCCTAAGAACCTCGCTCATGGCAATGGACAAGCTAGCAAGAGGGGTAAGATGCCAACCAAAGGGCATATGTGAGAATGGTGAATGAGAGTGTGTAGATAGGAGGAGGAGGAGGACACCTCCTTTTATAGGCGCCATGGGGCTGCCCCCTCCCTTCCTCTCATTCAATATCCATTAAAGCACTTTAATTCCCTTAAAGTTATATTAAAACAATTTAATTCCCTTAAAGGTCTATCTATTAAAGCACTTTAATTCCATTTTAATGCAACTCAATTTTGATGAACACTTCATTTAATGAGTACTTCATTTAATGAACACATTAACATTTTGATTACCTTGCTTTGTTTCGATACCCTGAAACTATTTCGGCAGATTCGGCAGAACAATTTTTTGCAATAGAACAATTTTCTGCGATGTCCACTGATTTCCCCTGTGTTTCCTATCCGCTCAAATGCGTCGGTTTACCTTAAGTGTATCTCCCTACGGGTTTGGGAATTATGTAGACATGATCTAGACTTTCTCTGATCAATAATCATTAGCGGGACATGGAGATCCATAATGACTCCCACTAGTTCCTCGAAGATCTCATGATTGTTCAAACCTCTTTCGCTATAATCAAATTCCTTTTGTCTTGCGATATTTTACTTGTCCGATATTCGATCACTCGGTATCATATATACCTTGTTTAATGTCGTTCCTAACAAGTACTCTTTTTCTCGTTCCTATGATATGACATACTACTGATCAAATTACTTGCTTGCAAGGCTATGTCAATGTGACATCACCGAGAGGGCCCTAAGTATATCTCTCCGTCATCCGGATGGAAAAATCCCAATCTTGATCCACAAGCCTCAACTGACACTTTCCAAATACGTGACGACACCTTTATAATCACCCAGTTACAGTGTGACGTTTGATGCAATCAAAGTACTCTCCCAGTGAAAGTGATTGACGTGATCTCATGGTCTAAGGACATTGAGTTACTACGAATGTGATAGCAATTTAAACTTCATGACATGATCGTATTTCGACATCTACTTCAGGTGAATATTCATCATATCATTCTTCAATGATATGACTCTGTTATTAACAACATCCAATGTTATGATCAGGAAACCTTTGATCATCTGTTAATAAACAGGCTAGTATAAAGAGAGGCTTTACTAGGAACCTTATATTTTTATAATTCACATCCTTATGAATACAATTATAGCATGAAAAATAAACATTTATCATAAACATGGAATAGCATAATAACCAATTTATTATTGCCTCTCGGGCATATTCCTTTCACATTTGGTCGGATTCCAAGACGGTGTTCTTCACTTTGTAACCTTTAATTTCTACTAATTGCAATGGATTTGCGTTAGATTCTATATGGAGAACTATGGGTCAGTGGCATGCACGACCACTACGGACAGGGATGGTCCTGTCAGTTCCCTTAAAAGTTGCTTTAAAAAGGTACTGTAGTAGCATATTTGTTGTGTTCTTCCATTCTTTCTGATGCTAAAAGTGGTTGTCTGTAACCTAGATGTATCTATGTGCTAAAAGTTGTCTCTGTCTGCATCCTGTTTTTGTGGAAGCCTCTGTGATACCATCTTGTTCTTTATTTACCATAGCACGGTGGTACATACCTCCGAACTTGTGGTGCTCCAGGTGCGGCAAACAACATGATACCCCCACATGCCAAAGATCTGGCCAGTACCACTACTCATCAAACAAGCGCAAGGCCATTGCTCCGCTGGGAGGGCCTAGCTTAAAGAGAAGAGTATTTTTTTTCTTAATCCACTTACCATGGTGCAGTTTGATTTAATTATTATCCGCTTGGTGTCATGCATGCTTATCAAATGTTCAACAACATGTGTGATTTTATTAAGTCCAGAACTATGTTTATGTGAATCCAGATATGGATATGTTCGATTGTCTCATACACAGTCATATATGACTATTATGTATTGTATTGAACTGTTGAGATCTGTTGCTATTTATGCAGATTGAAGATGCTACTGCAGAGACTGAGACTGTTGTAGAGTCTAGAAGATTGCTGATGCCTCCACCAAAAGCGGACATTGTCTACACGACGAGGAAGAACAAACACAATACCCAGGTGGGATGTGACCTCTCTAATAAGTGGGTATAATTTGGAAATCAACAATTTCACATGTTATGATTTTCTGTGTTATTGTTATCATCTATATATCTTTACGCTCATCAGAAGTTCACAAACATCAAATCTGTTTGCTTTACAAGCAATGATTTTGTTTCATATTATTAGATTTACATGATCATTACATAATTTAACCTTTCCACTTAATTTCATTCAGTACCACGCACCATATTCTCAGCCCTTTCTTCTACCGCCCTCTTGTCAAGCTTGTGGATTGAAAGGGGGCCTTGTATGCCCTTCTAAATGCAGATGGATGAAAATGGTTCATGGCCACCCTTCATGAAGGTACCCAAGGTATCAGGTATGGATTCTAAGAGGTTTAGAAAGACTTGATGTAATAACTTGTATCTCACTTTTCTTGATGTCGTCTTGTCTATCAATTTTCTCATGAAGGTTGTCCCTTGTGTCGCTCGCCTCATTATAAACAAGCTGTTCAGAAATGACAAGTTTCTAACTCTGTATACCGAGGATCCAAAAGGCATGCAACAACTATATTATGTGGATTTCTCCTAGACAATGGCCAACCACCTATTTGGGTGGACCAGGTTGGTCCAAGTATGTCCGTGAGAATGGTATGAAGCAGGGGGACGAGGTAGCACTGGATTTTAGCAAGCCTATGCACATACTTGCAAGCCATCGTACACCTGTTGACCAAAGGACCAAGAACAGAGGTATTACTAATTAATTTGCTTCTGTACTCATCACAACCTCTGATGACTTTCTTGCAACTAACTGTTCTACACCATTGTCTTCACTCATCGTATGACTCTTACAACTTCTGCAGTCCGCTTCCAGAAGGGTTCCAGCATCAAGCTACTGGCACTAGCACCGGCCCTAGTTCTTGCAATGACACTTGTTGACCTAAGTAAGATAAATAATAGAGGTAGTAACTTAATTTTCTTGTATACTCTGATCACTATCTAGGAGTGTAAGAAACCATTTTTCTTGTAAACATCTCATATGCCTCTCTAACCACTCCTATAGTCCCCTTATCTCCCCAGAAGGTAGCCAACATCAAGCTGCTAGTACTGACACTGACACCTGAACCGTCACTAGACATAGGTCCTGCTCCGACACCTGTTGACCAAAGGAGAAAGATTGGAGGTACTAACTTAATTTGCTTGTATAATCATCATATCCTCTGATCATTATCTTGTGACTAACTGTTGGAGTATATGAGCCATTTTGCTTGAATACATCTCATAGGCCTCTACCATCCCTGTAGTTAGCTTACCTACCCGTTAGAAGAAATCTAGCATCAAGATGCTGGCGCCGACACTGATTTTGGCTCTTGCACCAGCCCCTCTTCAATTAACTGCATCGGCACCATCTCTTGCACCAGCACTAGCCCCAGCATAGGCAGCAACACCATCTCCTACACCAGTCCCTGTTCCTACACCAGCACCAACTATTGCACCAACCCTAGCATAGGTACCGACACAACCTCCTTGTCAGATCGTATCCTACACATGTGTCATCTCAAGGTCGCACCGGATTATGTTTGTGAGTGGTGGTAGATAAACTGCTCTAAATGTATTCTCAATTTCACATAATTCAGTGCATTGCTCTTATTAATTATGTGTCTATCTCTTGCTTTGACTCCGAAATTTCCTAAGAGTGCCACAAAGCAACTCGAGGCCAGCCGAAAGGGCATAGTAGTCTTCATGATGCAGAGCGGAGGAATGAAAGTCGAGGGACACTATGCCATTAAATGGACTGATGGGTGCTTGGCAGATATTTTTAGGCGTACCAAGTTCTGGAAAGCAGCCAAACTTACCATTGGAAGAATTGTCAAGGTCGATGTGTATCGTGATACGTCAGAAACATATCTATAATTTTTGATGCTCCATGTTTTGTATCTACTTTGCTTTGCTTTGTCTACACTTTGAAGTGTTTTATATCTTTTCTGGAACTAACCTATTAACAAGTTGCCACAGTGCCAGTTGCCTGTTTTCTTCTGTTTTTGGTTCCAGAAAGGCAGAAAATCAATATTCTAGGCATTGGACGGGACAAAATCCAAAGTTATTATTTTTCTCGGAGCAACACGGAACCACGAAGCAGAGCCAGAGGGGGGCCACAGGGTGGCCAAACCCCCTAGGTGCGAGAAAGCCCTAGAGGCGCCTGGAGGGGGTGTGGGCCCCCTGGACCCCCACCGACCTTGATTCCTGCGCCTATAAGAAGCCTCCGACCAAAAAACCCTAGGGAATCCATCAGAAATCCAACGAAACCTCTGTAGCACCACCGCCACCAAAGGGGAGATTAGGGGGACAGAAAGTCTCTGTTCCGACACCCTGCCGGGATGGGGAAGTGCCCTCGGAGCCATCTCCATCGCCATCTTCATCACCATTGCTGATTCCCATGGTGAGGACGGAGTAGTTCTTCCTCAGGGCTAAGGGCTCTACCGGTAGCTATGTGTTCATCTCTCTCTCTCTATGCATGATCATGTTGTGGTCATGAGATTTGTAATCAAGTAGATCTACCTTGATACTCAAGTGCTTCAATAGATCTCTACTCTCCCCATGTGTGTGAAAGTGACAGCGTGCATGCCATGGTGGCACTTAGGTTTGAGTCTACATAAATACTCGTTGTGATTTAATAGATCTATGCTTTTCCCCACGTGTGTGAAAGTGACAGTGTGCTTACCGTGTGTGGCACTTTGGCTAGATCGAATATTTGTTATGAGTTATATTTGGAGTTGGATGTCTCTATGAAATTGTGGTGTTTGTTGGAACCATCTAGCGCTCAAGGTGACAGTATGGGGTTATCTAGATTGGGGAAGGCCCTACCGTGGATTAGAGTGTCCAACCGGAGAGTACTTAAGAGTAGTATCATGAACAGAGGATATTTATATGAGAGAGTGTTCACTAGTGAAAGTATGATCCCTAGGCCTTGTTTCTAAGCATTGAAACACCGTTTGCTACTAGATCTGTTGCATGTTTGCTTGCTTCCATCTTTGTTCCGTTTGCTGGTGAGGTTTTGGGCTTTTACCTTTCCTCCACGCCATCAGCTCTTTTCTGGCACAGTTACCCCACGTCAAAAACAAGTCAGAAGCTATTTTCTGGCACCGTTACCACTTGTATTTCACTATCTCTTCGCCGAACTAGTGCACCTATACACCTGACAAGTGTATTGGGTGTGTTGGGGACACAAGAGACTTCTTGTATCTTGATTGCAGGGTTGTATGAGAGGGAATACCTTTGACCACTTCCTCCCTAAGTTTGATAAACCTTGGGTGATCCACTTAAGGGAAACTTGCTGCTGTTCTACAAACCTCTGCACTTGGAGGCCCAACAACTGTCTACAAGAATAGAAGTGCGTAGACATCATATCGCTGCCCTGAATGCAGTAGCTTGGTCATGAAGTTCCTAAATGTCTAGCTCTTTGGTCGCATGCTATCATAATTAATTATGTGGTTGTCTTTATCTCCACTGATCATATATGGGTGGTAAAACTATGATAACCTTCTGCTAAATTGGAGCTATGACTAGTATGTATTGGTATGGTATATTTGTATCTATACGATGGTTTCCTATATGACCAAGACCAACTATTATGACAATGATTGTGTTCCATCTTAATATGTGAGGAGGAGGTTGCACACAAAAAAGACTTAATATGTGAGGAGGAGGCTCTAATGATTTGAGTGTGTTTGGATAAGAGGGAAAACTGATTGTGGGCATGGTTTTTTAGAGCCAAAGAAAGGACTGGTTCCCTCTATACTGCTATTGAATTTCAGTATCTGTATTGCCGAATCAGTCATTTTCAAATGCTGCTAAATTGGTCAAGTGCTGCAGAATATGAACTAGGAATCTATCGATATTTTCTCTGTTTTTCTGTACTACTGAATCATTTAAATGCTATTGAATTTATGAAAAGTTCTGTCACTGCTACTTGGCTACTTTCACTAGAGCTTTTGCCTGTGTTTCATTGGAACCATTGGTTGTGTTTTGGACAGTGATGAGAGGGTAAAGATACAGCGTGATTTCACCAAGTGAAGTCATTAGATACCAGTCCAGTTTTGGCGCATGCGGTGTGTGTCTCTGGTTATTTCGTTATTTTTACAAGAATAATGGCTTTTCCCCCTCCGTCAGTGAGGTCTAGTTCCCTCTGTACTGCTATTGTATTTTAGTGTTTGTATTTCTAAATCAGTCATTTTGAAATGCTGCTGATTTGGTCAAGTGCTGCTAAATATGAACTAGGAATCAGTCAATATTTTCTCTGTCTTATTTTGTACTGCTGAATCATTCAAATGCTACTAAATTTGTGAAAAGTTCTATCGTCGTTGCTGGGATGCTTGCACTAGAGCCTTTTCCTCTGTTTCATCGAAACCGTTGGTTGTGTTTTGGAAAGTGATTAGAGTGTGATTTCACCAAGTGAAGTCATTGGATACCAATCTAGTTTTGGCGCACATAGTGTGTGCCTCTGGTTCTTTATATATACTTTTACATGAATATATCTGTGAAAAGAAATATAGCTTTTTCCCCTCCGTCAGTGAGGTCTTTGTTCTGAATCCGGCGGAGCCACAACCGAGAGCAAAGTATACTAATGAGGAGATGAAACCTAATATCATTTGATTTCTTTGTCGTCGTGGCAACGCACACGGTTATATGTGTGAAGTCTTGAGTTCAAATCCTCTGTGCTTGACATATATTTTTTGGGATTATATTATTTTCTTCTAGCAATATTGCTTCTGTGCTTGAAATTTTTTTAATTTTATATTATTTTCTTGTATCAATATTTTTTTACAGAGAGGCTGACATGGCGGACCCACCAGCCTGCAGGATCCCTCTTAATTTTAGCAATATTTCTTTACGGAGAGGCTAACATGGCAGACCCAGCAGCCTGCATCGTCCCTCTTAATTTTCTTCTAGCTATATTTCTTTACGGAGAGGCTGACATGGCAGACCAACCAGCCTACAACGTCCCTCTTAATGCACATGTTTGAAAAAAGAAGTTAAGTACTTGTACAGGGAAGCTGGCATCAGGAACCCACAAGCCAGGACATACCAGAGAGGCTGACATGTAGGCCCCAATAGCAAGACCATACACAGCTGCCACATCGAGCTACGTTGCCAAGGTCAAAACATCAAACCCAGCTAAAAAAATTCCATCATACACACGTTTCATTTACAGAGTTATTGACATGTGGGACCCATCAGCGAGTGCTTATACACGTGTTTCCAAATCGAGCAAAGTTGCCGAGTTCCAAAGAGGGAGGCACGAGCAAGAAAAAAGTCTAGCATGCACACATTTATTCTAATGAAATGCCGACATGGGGGACCCACTAGCAAGACCTTATACACGTGCTACCACATCGAGCAATGTTGCCAAGTTCCAAAGCGGGAGGCGCGAGCGAGAAAAAGTCCAACATGCACACGTTCCTTCTAATGAGAGGGCGACATGGGGGACCCAATGATACGTCAAAAACGTATCTATAATTTTTGATGTTCCATGCTTGTTTAGTATCTACTTTGCTTTGCTTTGTCTACACTTTGAGGTGTTTTTATATGTTTTTCTAAACTAACCTATTAACAAAATTCCACAGTGCTAGTTGCCTGTTTTTTTCTGTTTTTGGTTCCAAAAAAGGCAGAAAATCAATATTCTCGGAATTGGACGGCACAAAAGCCAAAGTCAATATTTTACCGTGGGGAACACGAAGCCAGAACACGAGACAGAGGGGAGCCACCAGAGGGCCACACCCCCTGGCCACGCGGATAACCCTATCCCATGCCTGGGGGGTGTGGCTGCCCTTGCCTCGCCTCTTCGCCTATAAAGAGCCCCCGATACCAGAACCCTAAGGACCTGATCAATATTCCACGAAACCGTCTATAGCTGCCGCCACAATCATCCCTAGATCAGGGGGATCTGAAGCTCTTCCCGGCACCCTGCCAGAGGGAAGATCATCCTGGAGGCCTTCTTCTTCATCATGCCAGCCTCCGGTATGAAGTGTGAGTAGTTCCACCTTGGACTATGAGTCCATCTAGTAGATAGATGGTTGTATCTCCTCCTTTGTGCTACCATGTTTAGATCTTGTGAGCTCCGTTCATGATCAAGATCATCTATTTGTAATCATGCATGTTGTGTTTGCGGGGATCTGATGGATATTTGAGATTACTATGTCAAATTGATTAATGATTTTGTCTTATTGATTCTATCATGTCAGTGTTGTTTGTGATCTTCCATGTTCTCTGTTTCTAGTGCTATCTTGGCCAAGTAGATGCTAGTGAATCCAAGAGGGGGTACTTATGCTCGATAGTGGGTTCATGCCTCTATTTAATCTAAGGGGAGTGACATAAATATCTAAGGTTGTAGATGTGTTGTTGCTACTAGGGAGAAAACAACGGTCTCTTGTTCATGGAACAAGTGGATTGTTTACCTTATACACTTTGCTTAAAGCAGTTATCCGTTGCTTGCAACTTAATACTGGAGGGGGTTCGGATGATAACCTGAAGGTGGATTACTAGTCATATATGCAGTTGGATGGCGGTCTATGTATCTTGTTGTATTGCCCAATCGAATCTCATAGGATCATGAATGTCTAGAATTGCATTGTTATGCCTTGCTCAGTCCTGTCAATTTCCCTACTGTAATTTGTTTACCCAGCATGCCATGTTTGTTTATCTTAAGGAGAACACCTCTAGTGAACTATGGACCCCGGTCCAATCTTTACCATTGATACATGTTCCAATGTTACTATTTACTTTCTGCAAACCACTATTACCTTCCACACCATACAGTTAACCCTTTGTTTTCAGCAAACCGGTAGATTGACAACCTCACTGTTCGTTGGGGCAAAGTCTTGAGTTTGTGTTGTGCAGGTTTCCAAGTTGCTAGCAACACCTTTGAGTCGTTTCCTTCCTCCTACTGGTTTGATAACCTTGGTTTCTTATTAAGGAAAAACTTAATGTTGTGCTCATCACACCTTCCTCTTGGGGTCTCCCAACGAAGCTCTGTAACTGAGCCAACACCAAAGACTTTTCTGGCACCATTGCCGGGGAGGCTAAGGTCATCTACACAAGGGGAGTCCTTCACAAACTTTCTATTTACTTTGTTTTTGTTTTGCTTAGTTTCTTTTGCTTGGTTTTGTTTGCCTCTTTTTATCAAAAACTCCAAAAAAATAGTTTAGTTTGGTTTGCCTCTTTTTATCAAAAACACACAAATTTTTTAGTTCCTGCCCTAGTTCCTACCATGTCTGGTTTTGGTCCAATCCCTGTATCACCTATGTAAATGATCTTTACTTTCAAGCAAGAAAGTGAAGAGAGTTTCAAAGAAGCTTGGTCTAGAATCTCTGATTTACAAAGTAAAACTGAGCCTAAGATGATTCTTAGCTTGGTTATTAATAGTTTCTACCATGGTCTTGCTCTTTGTTATAGATATGCTTTGGATGTTGTAGCTGAGAAAGATATTTTTCGATGTACTGAGGATGAAGCTTTGGATGCCATAAAGAAGTTGATTATAATTTATAATATGCCTTGCAAGTCTGATTCTTCCTTTATAAACATCTATGCTAGGTTGAACACTCTTGAAACCCGTATAGTTGCTTTGAAAGATTGCTATAACATGCTTAGAGAGCATCATGATTATGTGTAAGATCCCTCCCCTTATAAAGGTAAGGATCCCTATGATTGCAATGCTAGTCCCTGGATCAATGCTAGCATCCACAGTTTAAGATGAAGTACACAGAAACAAAGGTCATTGTTACAAGTCATTCCAGAGACAAACATAGTCTTTTACAAACTCCATGGCCACAGGCCTAGTACAAGAGTTCAAATACGTAATAAGATAAATAAGTCTTCACATGTGCCACAGGCAAGCATGTTGAGTGTAGACTCATAACCCCTAATCACCATCAGAATAACCTACAACATTCCAAGTTACAGCCATAGTGGGTCAATACATTGGAATAGTATTGGCAAGTGATACCTTAGTAGAATATTGGTAAACTAGATACTATATGCATTTTGGCTAAGTGTAGCTTAGGCTGGCTTTGCTCAAAATAGGTTTTACCTATTAGTTGAAAACACTAAGTTTTTCTTTGTCAAAATCTTTCCCAAGGAACCACCAATAGACATTGGGGGAACCTTCACCCTTGTTCAACCACAAGTTTTTACTTAGAAATTGGGATGAGGAGATTCTTGATAGCTTCCATGTCTTGATGCTCAAGTTGTCCAATACCAGGGACATGGCTAAGTACTTAGATTCTTCCATCTGCAAAGGTTGTGCACTTTCCCCACAAGACTTGATTTTCACCAAGACATGACCTTTTAGAAGCCTTCCCTTAGACCAAATGGACGCGCTCCAACCTATCATCCCACTACCACCAACTTTCCAAATGGCTAAGTTATTGCAACCTATGTGATCCAGGCAGAGCCCATATTGCCATGTGGCTGCACTAGATGCTTCTTAACATATGGCATCTCAAATCCCTTTGTTCCTGGGTGGCTTTCCGCAAGTGATATACACAAGGTAAACCATAGAAATGGGACTTGTGTAACCACTCAACACGAACCATTCTTTCCATTCCACCCAGGTGTTTCATTCACTTAGTTGTTTTATTAAACGAAACACAAGTCCAAAGACTTAGAAATATTTTCTCATAGCATGAATATATAACCACCCTTGGTTGCTACTAGCTAGGCTAAGCATGGCATTGATAAGAATCTTAACTTAGAAATTTTCTAGCAATTCTACAACTACTAGGATTTCCCAAGCATAGCATAAATAGATCAAAATATCCATGCAAGACTTAGCAAAATATTTCTAATGCATAGTTGAAAAGCATAGGGATAAAATCATGAAACACCACTTGCCTTGGTAGTTTGGAGAGTAGCAACAATCCTCACAATCACAATCACTATTTGCACCAAAATCTACACATAAAATAATAGCACCAAAATCACATACAAAATATATATACAAGCAAAAATATATGGATGTATGTAAAATGCCAAGTGATGATTTTCTACACCAAACAAGCCAAGTGCATAGTACTGAATCCTAAACAAGTACAAAACAAACCAAATAAACTTTATTTGAATAACAAATCATTTTCCAATTAATTACTATACTCAAATTATGCCTACAAATGTTTTTGCAAAAACAACCATTTTAACAGAGGCAAAACATTAAACACATTGCATAAACAGAAAGGTTTTTCTCTCCTGATTCCAATGATATAAAATTTGTCAAATTTGGACGTGGGAATCAAAAGTTATGAATTAAACAAGTTCAAACATCTAACAGATATAAAATCTGATTTTAAATCAAAGAACTAGCCACGCGGCAGCATCTGATTGGACGATACCGCTTCGCGCTGGATCACGCTCACGCACCGTCAGATCTACTTAAAACCAGTGGCTCAGATCTGCCCGTGCCGCTTCAAATAAAATCTAACTGTGGCCTTTGGATCTGGATCCAATGGATCAGATCTATCTAACCAGAAGCCAGCGGCGCAAATGGTGCCCGCGGCAGCAACGGTTCTGGCGGCAACACGCCGGCGATGGCAAAGGGCAAGGGGGTCGGGCTAGTGCTTACCGAGATCGCGAGAACGTGGAGATGCTCAACTTGTAGACGGACAGGGTCGGGGCGCTCGGACACGGCAGCAGGAGCTCGTCGGAGTTCGTCTGAGCATAGAGTGCTCGCTGTCGAAGTCGAAGACGACGTCCTGGGGCACAAGGGTTCAAACGGAGAACGTTAACAGACGCGCGAGGCACTGACGAACATGATTGCGTGAACCAGAGGCAGAGGGGAACACAGGGCTCACCGGAATGGCTCGTCGGAGTTGAGTCAAGCTTCGTTCATTTCCAGATGTCGACGAGGGCGACGACCTAGGGCGATTCAGGATGAAATGAAAGCATGAGAAGATGCGCGAGATGATTGCGAAGCAACTCGCGTAGACCAGAAGGCAAGGGGTGCTCGATACTCACCATGATGGCTCGCCGGAGTCTCTCGGTACAGCGGCGGTGCAACTCGAATTGCCGGCAGCCTGGTGGCGTGGTGTCTGTGCCGAGTGAGGGGAAATGAGCAGCGAGGGGAGGGGGTCTTATAGCCGGAGCAGGGGCAAGAATCTCGCGAGGAAACGCCGGCAATCAATCCCGCATCAATCGCGGCAGTAATGAGGTAACGGCGGCGTCGACGGGGTCGTGGGGGCGCGTGGCTAGGGATGATGCTTGCGTGGCACTCGGGTCCACTAGTCAGCGAGCGTGGAGTAGCTCTGTCCCGCATGAGAGAGAGAGGGGAAATCCCCGGGTGGGCTTGCTGGGCTGCGTCTGTTGCTGGGCTAGATTGGTGGCGCCAGGCCCAATTGGTTTTCTTAATTCCTTTTCTTTTTCTATAATTAATTTCAGGAATCAAATTCAATCAAATTCAAAAGCAATTGAATTCAAATCTTTTTTGGATTTTTGTAAAGTGAAACTTGTATAATTTTGAGTATAGATTCATACTGTCTTGCTGGACTAGCATGGTCCTTTGAGGATTTAAAAAAAATAGTGCCTTAGCACATGGTTGGATATAGATTTGAAAATGGTTTTAAAACCATATTTGTTTAGTAAATTTTGCCCAACTCTAACATTCCTAAACAACAAGGAACAAACAAATCTTGGTTTAAAACATTTGCACCCTCAATTGAGAGTGGCATTTGATTAATAGTTGCTCACATAAAATTATAGCACTAAGTGCCTCTGTTTTCTTGAAATGAGTTGGAAAAATGGTCCCTAAATTATATGCATGCATGAATGATATGAAATCTTTGCAAACATGATTTTAGGGATGTTACAAATCTAACCCCCTTAAGGTGAATCTCGCCCTCGAGATTCGGGTTGGCTAGCAAATAGGTGAGGGTGGTCTTTCCGAAGATCATCTTCTCTTTCCCATGTTGCTTCTTCTTCGGAATGATGGTTCCATTGAACTTTGCAGAATTTGAGAGTCTTAGTCCGAGTAACCCTTTCTGCAGTCTCAAGAATCTTGATAGGTTTCTCCTCATAAGTGAGGTCACTCTCCAATTGAACCTCTTCCAAAGGTATAGTATCCTTCAAAGAAGTCTCCTCCATTTCTGGATGGCATTTCTTAAGCTGACTCACATGAAACACATTGTGGATGGCAGCCAATGATTTTGGCAATTCAATCTCATAAGCTACTTCTCCTTTACGACTCAGAATCTTGAATGGTCCAACATATCTTGGGGCCAATTTTCCTTTGACTCCAAACATCTTCACTCCATGAAGTGGTGACACTCTAAGATAATCTCTATCACCCACTTCATAGGTGACTTCTCTACGCTTAGGATCTGCGTAGCTCTTCTGTCGGGACTGTGCTATCTTCAACCTGTCCTTAACTAGCTTGACTTTCTCTTCAGCCTCTTTGATTAGTTCTGGTCCGAACAAACTTCTTTCTCCCACACCATTCCATAGCAATGGGGTGGTACACTTTCTCCCATAGAGAAACTCAAAGGGTGCCATCTCAATACTAGCTTGATAGCTGTTATTGTAAGAGAATTCTGCGTAAGGCAGACTTTCATCCCAACTGGCTCCATAGTCTAGAGCACATGCTCTTAACATATCTTCAAGAATCTGATTAGTCCTTTCTGTTTGTCCATCAGTTTGAGGGTGAAAAGCAGTGCTGAATTCCAATCTCGTTCCCAATGACTCATGTAGTTGCCTCCAAAAATGAGAAGTGAATTGAGTTCCCCTATCAGACACAATACTCTTGGGTACTCCATGTAGACATACAATTCTACTCATATAGATCTTGGCTAACTTAGCACTTGTATAGGTTGTCTTCACGGGTATGAAATGAGCCACTTTAGTTAAGCTATCCACTACTACCCAAATAGAATCATATCCTGACCGGGTCCTTTGCAATCCGGTGATGAAATCCATGCCAATCTTGTCCCACTTCCAATCAGGAATAGGTAGTGGTTGTAACAATCCTGCTGGTTTCTGATGTTCCGCTTTCACTCTACTACATACATCACACAAAGCAATATGTTCGGCGATGTCCTTCTTGAGATTATTCCACCAAAATCTTTCCTTCATATCCATGGACATTTTGGTGTTACCCGGATGAATGGAATATGGTGAGTTGTGGGCTTCTTGTAAAATCAGTTTCCGAAGCTCCGGATCTTGTGGAACACAGATACGTTTTCCATACCATAAAGTACCATGTTCGTCTTCATGGAATCCTTTGGCTTTTCCTTTTCCAATCTTTTGCTTAATCTCTTCAATTTCCTTATCTGTCTTTTGGGCTTCTTTGATTTTGTCCAACAAAGTGGGTTGAACATCCAATGACATGAGATGTCCTTCAGGCACAATCTCCAATCTGAGATCTCTAAATTGAGCACATAGATCATCTGGCAATTCTCCTTTAGCAAGGCCATTTACAAAAACCTTACGGCTTAGAGCATCCGCTACAACATTTGCTTTACCGGGGTGGTATTGCAAACTCAAGTCATAGTCCTTGATGAGTTCTAGCCATCTTCTTTGTCTCATGTTGATTTCTTTCTGGGTGAAGATATACTTCAAACTTTTGTGATCTATGAACACTTCACATCGCTTTCCCAAAAGATAGTGTCTCCATGTTTTGAGTGCATGGACAACAGAGGCTAACTCTAAATCATGAGTTGGGTAGTTTACCTCATGAGTTTTGAGTTGTCTCGAGGAATAAGCCAAAACTTTCCCTTCTTGCATAAGTACTGCACCTAATCCATGATGAGATGCATCACAATACACTTGGAAATCCTTCTCCAAATCTGGCAGACATATGACTGGTGCTGTCACTAGTCTCTTCTTCAATTCTTGAAAACTGAGTTCACATCCTTCAGACCAAGAAAATTTCTTGTCTTTCTTTAGCAATTATGTCATTGGCATAGAAATCTTGGAGAAATTATCAATGAACCTTCTGTAGTATCCTGCCAAGCCAAGGAAACTACAAATCTCTTTCATTGACTCAGGAGATTCCCATTCAGTTACAGCTGAAACTTTAGTAGGATCAACTGCTACACCATCTCCTGACACGACGTGTCCAAGAAATCCAACTTCATTCAACCAAAACTCACACTTGCTGAATTTGGCATACAGCTTATGCTCTCTAAGCTTCTCAAGTATCAAACGCAAATGTCCTTCATGCTCTTCTTTGCTCTTGGAATAGATCAAAATGTCATCAATGAAAATGAAAACAAATTTGTCAAGGAATTCCATGAACACCTTGTTCATCATATTCATGAAATAAGATGGTGCATTGGTCAAACCAAATGGCATCACGGTGTACTCATACAATCCATACCTAGTGGTGAAAGCTGTCTTAGGTATGTCTTGTTCCCTTATCTTAAGCTAAAAGTATCCTGATCAGAGATCAATCTTTGAGAACACACAGGCTCCTTCTAGCTGATCAAACAAGTCATTGATTCTAGGCAAAGGGTATTTGTTCTTGATAGTCACCTCATTAAGTGAACGGTAATCTATGCATAACCTTTGACTTCTATCTTTCTTTTCCACAAACAAAACTGGTGCTCCCCAAGATGAAGAACTTGGTTGAATAAATCCTTTCTGCAACTGTTCTCCAAGTTGTTTCTTGAGTTCTTTCAACTCATCAACTGACATCTTGTACGGTCTTTTTGCTATTGGTCTAGATCCTGGTAGCAAATCAATAAGAAACTCCACATCTCTATCTGGTGGCATTCCCGGCAATTCTTCCGGAAACACATACGGATATTCACTCACAATTGGCACGCTGTCTATGCTAACCCCCTTAAGAGAATTAAGCTTACTCCCCTTCGATTCAAAATTGGACTTGAATCTTATCCGTTTCTTTTCTGGGGTTGTGAGTGCGACAGTACGATTGGCACAATCTAGTACTCCTTCATATTTGGTCATCCAATCCATTCCCAAAATTACATCCAGTCCTTGGGAATCTAAGATTATCAGACTCACTGGAAACTTATGCTTTCCAAACTCTATCACTAGATCCCGGCATCCAAGACTTACTATCATATCTCCACCTGGAGAACTTACTTTTATTGGACACCCAATGTTTCAGTTGAAAACCCATTTCTATCAACAAATGCTTTTGATATGAATGAATGCGATGCACCAGTATCAAAAAGAACAAGTGCTGGAATAGAATTGAGTTTGAACTTACCAGCCACAGCATCAGGTCCCTCATAGATTTCCTCCACATTGATGTGGTTCACTTGTCCCTTTTGGAAAGGGTTGGGCTTGTTGGGTCCTTCAACTTTATTTTCTGGGCATTCATTTGCATAATGCCCCATCTTATTGCACTTGAAACATTCAACCTGACTAAGATCCTTCTTGACAGGCTAGCTTCCACTACCACTTCCACTTCCATTATGGTGGCTCTTATATCCACTCATGTGATTCTTGTACTTATCATTGTCATGACTACGGTGGTGCTTGTTGTCATGATAACGGTTGTGGTTGTGGTGCTTGCTGTACTTCCCATGCTTGTGGGATCCAGAACTCCCACTATCATTATAATGGGAACGCTTGTGAGACGATCCCGAGCTGTGCTTGTCAGAGTGCTTCCTCTTCCTGCTTTCAACTTGTTTCATTTTGCTCTCCAAAATAGTAGCCTTGTCACAAAGAGACTGGTATGTGGGAACATAGGCCACAGCTAACTGCAGGTTCAATTCATCATTCAATCCTTCAAGGAACTTCTCCTTCCTCTTAGCATCAGTGTCAACTTCATCCGGTGCATATCGCGCCAGATTGTTGAACTCCTCAATATATTCAGCCACGCTACGGTGGCGCTGCTTCAAGTTATGGAACTCTTTCTTCTTCAAACTCATCACTCCGGATGAGATGTGAGCGGTACGGGAACCATCTTCAAAGATAGCCCATGTCACATCCGCAATGGGAGTGGTGATCTGGAAGTTATCCCACCAAGTGGTTGCTGGTCCTTCCAACAAGTGTGCCGCAAATCTGACCTTCTCTTCATCAGTACAGCCAACGGTTACCAAGTCCTTGTTCATAGAGCGTAGCCAATCATTGGCCACCATAGGATCAGTAGTTCCTGAGAACTTTGCTGGCCTCAGTCTTAAGAACCTGGTAAGCATGTCAAAACCCGGTGGGTTGTTCTGATTATTGTTGTTGTTATTATTGTTGTTGTTGTTGTTGTTCTGATTCTGGATGAACGTGGTCATCATTTGCATCAACTGCGTCTGAGCTGTCATCATCTGCTGCATCTCAGGGGTGATGTTGTTGTTGGGGTTGGGATTGGCACGTCGGGGAGGCATCTGTGGTTTTCAATAGAGATAAGAATGAGATACCCATAGATGCTAACATGCACAATACATCACATAAACAATCTCCAAACATGCATCATAGTAGTAAAAAGTTCAACAATAAAGACAGCAATTTTTGAAAAGTAAACACACCAATAGCAAGCCATCCACATGTTGGATGGTCATTGCGACTCAATAATCAAAAGTATGATAAATAACGGTAAATGAGTAGTCATCACTACTCCTCTGCATCAACCTCCTCATCAACAAGTGTAAGACCTGCATTCTCCATAGCGGTCTTGTACTCCTCGACATTGGTGGTCAAGGTCTCTACCTTGGCTTTGAGAGCCCTCTTCTGTGCACGAAACCTCTCAATCACACCTTGCTGATGCTCGAGCTCGAAGTCCTTGGCCTCTAGTTCTGCAGTCATGTCTCGAATCCTCTTGTTCCTATCTTGGACTCTCTTCTCTTGACTCTTGAACTTTCTATCCTGACTCTCAAACTTGGCCTCCATTTCTTTGACTATCTCATCTTGCTCTGCGAAGAGCTTGTCCTTCTCACGAAGCTGCACCTGGAGTTCGTCATTGCTGAGCATGACGTTGGTCCTACCAATATCTAGGTGCCTAAGAAGAACCTCTAAGTCCTAGAGGTATAGACGAATTGGCTCTGCCATCTCTCTCGAAGCATCCTCGAAGTCAATGGTCTCACCATCCTCATCACGTCTACCGAAGGCGTGGAAGTGAGTACCTCTAATCTCTCGAGAGTGTCTCGCTAGTAAACGTCCAAGCAAATCCTGCATGACTACCTCTAGGCCTCTCTCCTTGTAATCATGCATGAGCTTGAAGATGATTGCCTCCATGGTAGGCTCAGTCTGGCGTCCTGGCTAATTAACCTTGAAGCCCCAAAGGTCTTTACTCTCAAACTTGGTGAGGGGAAGCATCATGATGGTAGGAAGTGGGAGATTGAGCAAACTAGTGAGCTCAATAATACGAGTGCCAAAACGAGTTCCCTTGAACTCTTCAGCCGTGCTGATAGTAACATTAGGCATCTATTTTATAAGATAGAAAAGTTAGAATCAACAAACATAGAGATGAATCACAAGACAAGGCATCACATGCATATCTTTGACAATCAAAACACACAAGTCATGGCATACATGAATCCATTACAAACAACCAAGGTTCAACTTATTTTAAACAACATTTGGGAAATAAAATGATAAGTGTGGTGGTCCAACTAACGAAGTACGTTACAACCCATCTCACTTGCCAAGTTGGCTAACAGGGCATCCTTAGAGGCAATCTGTCGATCTTGATCACATGGCTCAATGGCTAAGTCTATGATGTCCTCTCTTAAACGTTGGTTGGTAGCCTCTAACTCTTGGGTATGCTTCTTTTCTTCCCTAAGGTCATTCTGGGTGTTTAGCATTCTGCACTTGATTCTATCACCAAGCTCTTTGATGGCCTTCCAAGCTGCATCCCTTGCTGAATCAAAGAATGTGGTGTGCATCATTGAGTTGGTGACCATGCAGAATCCTGAGTCCTTGTGGTTGTCTTCCTTGTTTTTATACAAGTGAAGTTGCACCCACCAGTACTCAACTCCTTCATCCATCAGAGGAAAACCTTTGTACACAGCTGCACTATGTATTCCCATGGCAACCATGAGGTCCTTGAGAGCCTTGGGGAATTCTGTCTCACATTCCAAAGTCATAGTCATGAGTGGTCCCTTCCTCACGGCTTCGTTGATGGATTTCATCTACAAATAGAGATGAGAAAGAAGATTAGAAAAGTTTACGAGAAGAAAAGACAAGTGTGGAAGTTGTTGAAATTTTTTCCTTAGTGGTTCCCAATCCTAGGGTCATAATCCTATAGGCAACACAGTGCTCTGATACCATCTATAAGATCCCTCCCCTTATAAAGGTAAGGATCCCTGTGATTGCAATGCTAGTCCCTGGATCAATGCTAGCATCCACAGTTTAAGATGAAGTACACATAAACAAAGGTCATTATTACAAGTCATTCCAGAGACAAACATAGTCTTTTACAAACACCATGGCCACATGCCTAGTACAAGAGTTAAAATACGTAATAAGATAAATAAGTCTTCATCTTCATGTGCCACAGGCAAGCATGTTGAGTGTAGATTCAAAACCCCTAATCACCATCAGAATAACCCGCAACATCACAAGTTACAGCCACAGTGGGTCAATACATTGGAATAGTATTGGCAAGTGATACCTTAGTAGAATATTGGTAAACTAGATACTATATGGATTTTGGCTAAGTGTAGCTTAGGCTTGCTTTGCTCAAAATAGTTTTTACCTATTAGTTGAAAACACTAAGTTTTTCTTTGTCAAAATCTTTCCCAAGGAACCACCAATAGACATTGGGGGAACCTTCACCCTTGTTCAACCACAAGTTTTTACTTAGAAATTGGGATAAGGAGATTCTTGATAGCTTCCATGTCTTGATGCTCAAGTTGTCCAATACCAGGGACATGGCTAAGTACTTAGATTCTTCCATCTGCAGAGGTTGTGCACTTTCCCCACAAGACTTGATTTTCACCAAGACAGGACCTTTCAGAAGCCTTCCCTTAGACCAAATGGACGCGCTCCAACCTATCATCCCACTACCACCAACTGTCCAAATGGCTAAGCTATTGCAACCTATGTGATCCAAGCAGAGCCCATATTGCCATGTGGCTGCACTAGAAGCTTCTTAACATATGGCATCTCAAATCCCTTTGTTCCTGGGTGGCTTTCCACAAGTGAGATACACAAGGTAAACCATAGAAATGGGCCTTGTGTAACCACTCAACACAAACCATTCTTTCCATTCCACCCAGGTGTTTCATTCACTTAGTCCAAAGACTTAGAAATATTTTCTCATAGCATGAATATATAACCACCCTTGGTTGCTACTAGCTAGGCTAAGCATGGCATTGATAAGAATCTTAACTTAGAAATTTTCTAGCAATTCTACAACTACTAGGATTTCCCAAGCATAGCATAAATAGATCAAAATATCCATGCAAGACTTAGCAAAATATTTCTAATGCATAGTTGAAAAGCATAGGGATAAAATCATGAAACACCACTTGCCTTGGTAGTTTGGAGAGTAGCAACAATCCTCACAATCACAATCACTATTTGCACCAAAATCTACACATAAAATAATAGCACCAAAATCACATACAAAATATATATACAAGCAAAAATATATGGATGTATGCAAAATGCCAAGTGATTATTTTCTACACCAAACAAGCCAAGTGCATAGTACTGAATCCTAAACAAGTACAAAACAAACCAAATAAACTTTATTTGAATAAAAAATCATTTTCCAATTAATTACTATACTCAAATTATGCCTACAAATGTTTTTGCAAAAACAACCATTTTAACAGAGGCAAAACATTAAACACATTGCATAAACAGAAAGGTTTTTCTCTCCTGATTCCAATGATATAATTTTTTTCAAATTTGGACGTGGGAATCAAAAGTTATGAATTAAACAAGTTCAAACATCTAATAGATATAAAATCTGATTTTAAATCAAAGAACTGGCCACGCGGCAGCATCTGATTGGACGATACCACTTTGCGCTGGATCACGCTCGCGCACCGTCAGATCTACTTAAAACCAGTGGCTCAGATCAGCCCGTACTGCTTCAAATAAAATCTAACTGTGGCCTTTGGATCTAGATCCAATGGATCAGATCTATCTGACCAGAAGCCAGCGGCGCAAATGGTGCCCATTGTGGCGATGGTTCTGGCAGCGACACGCCGGCGAGGGCAGAGGGGCAGGGGGGTCAGGCTAGTGCTTACCGAGATTGCGAGAACGTGGAGATGCTCAACTTACAGACGGACAGGGTCGGGGCGCTCGGACACGGCAGCAGGAGCTCGTCAGAGTTCGTCTGAGCGTAGAGTGCTCGCTGTCAAAGTCGAAGACGACGTCCTAGGGCACAAGGGTTCAAACGGAGAACGTTAACGGACGTGCGAGGCACTGGCGAACATGATTGCATGAACCAGAGGCAGAGGGGAACACAGGGCTCACCGGAATGGCTCGTCGGAGTTGAGTCAAGCTTCGGCCGTTTCCAGATGTCGACGAGGGCGACAACCTAGGGCGATTCAGGATGAAATGAAATCATGAGAAGATGCGCGAGATGATTGCGAAGCAACTCGCATAGACCAGAAGGCAAGGGGCGCTTGATACTCACCGTGATGGCTCGCCGGAGTCTCTCGGTACAGCGGCGGTGCAACTCGAATTGCCCGCAGCCTGGTGGTGTGGTGTCTGTGCTGAGTGAGGGGAAATGAGCAGCGAGGGGAGGGGGTCTTATAGCCGGAGCAGGGCGAGAATCTCGCGAGGAAACGCCGGCAATCAAGCCCGCATCAATCGTGGCAGTGATGAGGTAACGGCGGCGTCGACGGGGCGCGTGGGGGGCGCGTGGCTGGGGACGATGCTTGCGTGGCACTCGGGTCCACTAGTCAGCGAGCGTGGAGTAGCTCTGTCCCGCGTGAGAGAGAGAGGGGAAATCCCCGGGTGGGCTTGCTGGGCTGCGTCTGTTGCTGGGCTAGATTGGTGGCGCCAGGCCCAATTGGTTTTCTTAATTCCTTTTCTTTTTCTATAATGAATTTTAGGAATCAAATTCAATCAAATTCAAAAGCAATTGAATTCAAATCTTTTATGGATTTTTGTAAAGTGAAACTTGTATAATTTTGAGTATAGATTCTGTCACATCCCAAGATTTTCCAAATCTTGTAATGTGAAAAATAAATGAATAAAATAAAACTTTGTTGATTTTCAGGGTGAGAAGAAACTTTTTGATTCCAATTGGGAACCTTCAAACCTATTTGATCAAACAAATCCTAAAAGGATTTAAAAAGATAAAACATTTAATAAAGGGAAATAAAAATATTTGGAAATACTATTTTGGATCTTTTATAAAAAGGATTTGACTTTCAAATAAAAAGGTAGAAATTTAAATAAGGATTATTTTATAAGCCAAATAAAACTTTGGCCAAGCCTTTGAAATAAAATATTTCCATTTGAGAAAAATAGTAAAGGTTTATTTAAATAAAATAATAAGGATTTAATATCCAAGTTTATTAAAAATAAAGGTTTTACTATTTTAATTAAACATCAAAACTTATTTATTTATTTTAAACAAGTTTTCCAAGTATTCTTTATTTTCAAATAAAACCTACTGATTTGGTTTTGAAAATATTTATATTTCAAATAGAGTTTTTAATTAAATTAAAACCCATTTGATTTATTAACTAATGTCCATTTTATTTAATTATAAATGGACCCTAAAATAAAAAAAATTATTTTATTTTGAGACTTTGGTTTATGTTGTTAAACAGAACAAAAATTCAATTACAAATGTTTGGTGAAAGTTTGATTTGTTATGAATGTTTGATTGTTGTTTGAAATTCAAAACAGAAAATAGAAATAGAAAAAGATAAAACATTCAGAAAGAAAAAAAATAGAATCAACAGCAGCCCAGCCGGCCAGCCCAATAAGCCCAACAACCAGCCCACTCTCTCCCTCCCGAAGAAAACGATTCACACTCAGTTGTTAACCCGCGCAGACACTGACTGGTGGACCCCTTTCCCTGTCTCTCTCCCTCGCTGACGCCCAGACCCCACGCGCCAGCTCACTCTCTTCTTCCTCGCGCAGACGACGCCCTGCCGTTTCCTGCCCTTTACGCCGGCGATCAATACGCGTTAACCACGGCTTTAACTCACCCTGCGACGACGCCTACTAAAGCACCAGCACCTCCTCTCCATTTCCCCTCACGCGCCTCCCTCTCTCTGCCCCCAGGCCGTCGTAATTTCGAGCACCTTTGCTCCGACGAGCTCCTCCTTGATTCCCGAACCTCGCCACCCTTGCCCTCGAGCACACGATCATCCCCACTCAGGCGCACTGTCAGGTTCTCCGCTCAATCATGGGCGCCCAGAGCGTCGACTTTGACAACTTCCGAGCGCCGCCGTGTCTGCTTCCCACTCCGGCGAACTCCACAGGTAAACTCCGTTCGCCCCAGCACTCCTCGATGATACTCCCACACTCGCCACACTCTCCTGCATATGACCATGCTCATGTCTTGCCTTAGGACGACCTACAACGTCGACCCCGACCACGAACAGAACCGCCCGACGCTGTCCTCCACTCCGGCGAGCAATCCTGCTAGAACCAGAGCGCCCCTCGACAGACCAACACCGCCTCGAGCTTCACCGTGACCTCCTGAACCCGGTAAGCACCTCCCCTTCCCTCCTTGCTTCCTAGAACCGCTGCTAGCCCACCGTCTGAGCGTGCGCCGCCGTCTGCCACCGCCAGCGCTGCCACTAGTTGGCAAGCGTGTTGCGCGCCGTTGGATCTTAATCGTACGCACGCGATAGATTCTTAGCCAAAGGGGTACCGATCAATCTGTTCCGTGTGTTGTTAGTTTAATCCTACGGCCAGTATCACTCGATCCATCCGAATCGGTATCGACCAGTAACATCATGACGCTGCGTGGCACCGCATTTATTTAAAACAGAATTTGAAAACAGATTTAGATGCAAATTTGAAACCCTTGTAACCTTTGATCCACACGTCCAAAAATTACAAACTTTATATCATTGGAATCAGTGGAACAAGCCCTAGCCAACCATGCAATTTGTTTAGTAAAAAGCCTCTGGTAAAATGTTTGTTTTTGCAGAAACATTTGTATGCTTGTTTAGGTTATAAAAATTATTCCAAAATGATTTTAAGGATGAAATCTTTGCAAATTGGTTTTTTGTGAACCTACTGACCCTAGGAACCAACCCATGGAGTTAAAAATGGATTTTGTGGACTTTAGGAATAAAAACTTGAATTAGCTCATTTCTAGTCAAATAAAAATAGTGATTTTGATATGGAAAAGAATTTTGAGAAAAACCTATGGAAAAATGTTTTGAATCAAACCTACTGACCCTAAACACCAAGTTTTGAGAATCAACAACTTATTTAGTGAACAATATAAAATTGTTACTTTGATAAAAACATTTCCACCACATAAACTAATGAATGGATTTAAAAAATGGTTTATAGGTAAAACCCTTTTCAAATGACTTTGCCACTTTAGAAAATGACCACTTTGAACCTTACAAAGTTTAGAGCCTAGTGGAAACCACCTTTGAAAATAAAACTATCTTTTGCATGTTTGCATGCATGACTTAGTTCCTATTATTTTATGTGTGTGATTTGTTGATTGGTTATTGGTTGGAATGCTAGTTGATATTGTGTTTTCTTGATTGATTTGTAGTGAAGTTAGAAAAGTGTGAAACTAGCAAGATCAAGAAGTGAACCAACATTCCCTACCAAAAGAAAGGCAAGTGACACTATCATCAAAAGTCCTACTATTTTCATTATACTTAGTGGATTTTGAAACATGCATGAAAAGAATTTCTATACTTATGCTATGCTAAATCCTAATAGGATACCCTTATATATTCCTTAGTGAAAACAATGTAGTTGTAAAATGCTTATCCATGCTACATATTTTGAGAAGAGATACATGTTGAGATTTTTATGAAGTTGAGAAAAGGACTTATGTTTTTATATAATAAAACAAGGACTCAATGAACCATTTGGGTGGACAAGGATACTTTGAGTTTTTGACAAGGTGGCAACAAAAGGAACCATGTCTATGGCAATCTCTTTGTGTTTTGCACCAAAAGAAAACCACCCAGGGACTTAGAGATTGAACATGTTTCTCCAATTGTGGCTTTCGTGTACAGCCACATGCTACTTATGGCTCTGGCTTAGTCAACTACATTGGGAAGACCCATGCATTGTCTTCAGGTTACTGAAAATGAGGGAACTCGGAATCCTTCATGGGTACTGAAGACAAGCTAGCAATGGTGTATGGGAGGACCCTCTGGAAAGACTTTGTCACATTCTCAATCTGCCAGTACTCCATCTTGGTGAGTACCAATCCAGCGGCCACTGGTGGCAACAAGATGAGAGTGTGTCATGTGGGTATAGTGTACAACTTCTGCAGAAGATAATAAAATCTAAGTACTTAGCCGTGTCCCCGGTTATGGACAATACTGAGCAACTAAAGCTTGAAGCTATGGGAAATCTCGACATTCCAATTTCAAAAAGAAAACTTTAAAGTAACAACAAAAGACTTGCAGCACTTGGGGGTACCAAGGAGCTCAAGAGATTTGATTAAAAACTTGAAGCACTTGGGGTTACCAAGGAGCTTAAGAGAATTTGATAAAAACTTGACGCACTTGGGGATTTACCAAGGATCTCAAGAGATTTTGACTAAGACTTGAACACTTGGGGATTTACCAAGGAGTTCAGAAAGATTTGACAAAAGATCAAAACTATTTTGAAAAGATAGGATAAATTATTGCTTTCTGCAAATGAGCCTAAAACCCTACTTAGCCAAATATGCATGTAATGATAGGATCCACTTATATTCTACATAGTAGTGAAACTTGCCAATACAATTCAATTGTATTGACCCTTGTGGCTGTAACTTGTAATGTTGCAGGTTTGATTGTTTTTAGTGAAGACTGATTGATTAGGATTACAAAGTCTATAACCAACATGTCTGCCTGTGGCACTTTGAAGATGAAGGACCCCATGCTTAGAGATATTCTACTGCGATGTAATGTAATATCCAAATGAGCTATGTAAGATGTAATAAAATTATGTTATTCCTGGTTATAAAGTTGTATTATGACCTTTGTTTCTTGATATTACATCTTAACTGTGGATGCTAGCTATTGATCCAGGGACTAGCATTGTAAACACAGGGATCTCTACCTTATTAAAGGTTGGGACCCTTACAGATGGTATCAGAGCATTGTGTTGCCTATAGGATTTGTAAACCTAGGATTGGACGAAACCCCTTAGAAAAATAGGAGTTGTATTTGTTCCAAAACTTATTTACAAACAATCTTGTAAACTCTTTCCTCAACCATTTTGGTTTTGACTCTACATCTCTTCTATTTCAACTTGATGGAAAAACCTACCCCATGGCCAAAGACGTCACCATGAGAAAGAACATCTTCAACTCTAATGACTTCAACATCTTCAACTCTAATGACTTCAACATCTTCAACTCTAATGACTTCAACATCTTCAGCATATTCACCAAGGACTTCCAACTTGGATACCACTAAGGACTACAAGTGAGACAAAGAAATCTTGCTCAGGATATGGAGACTAAGGAAATGCAAAATTAGAAGGAGTTCACTTCACTTGAAGTTTGTAACCAAGAGTTTTTCCCAAGGAAACCATGATCTCATGCAAGATGAAACAACCAAAAAGGAAGATGGAAGGATCACAAGTGAACCATATAGATGGACCACCATATTTTAGTTAAGTCAAACCCACCAACTTATGTGGTGTAACAAAAATATTTTGTTGCCTAAGTATGTGCTTGAACTTTGTTGTTTGAGTGAAAAGATGTTTGTGATTAATTGCACCTTGTTTGTGTAAATTGTGATGTGTGTGATTAGAATTATTTCCTTAGAAAATGTCTTGCCTATTCTAATCTCCATATGACCCAAACAGATGACTACTCCAAGAAACTCCAACATCAAGGTTGATGACACCAACACCAACCAAGAGGACCACATGAAAGAGCTCATATCAACCCAAAACCAGTTGAACCAAATGACAGCTCAGTTCATAGCTAATACCGGTGGGGAAGATCCAACCCTGCAAGGATTTTTGGAGAACCAAGCTCAAATGTTGCTAAAAGTGACAGACCAAATGCTCAACATGGAAAGCAATTTTCCAAGGATGACAAGGATGTTATTCTAAAAGGACCCAAAGCTTGCAACATTTGTGGAGACAAGGATCACACTTCTAAGGAGCATGGAGATCAATGCCCCAATTGTGAAGAGAAACATCCAGTTGGCCAATGTCCCACATCTCAAACAACTTGCTACTTATGTGAAGGAACAATCATGTTCCTATCCAATGCCCCATCTATTCCATTGTTGAACAAAGGAAACAAGGTGGAGTGCAACAAATGATTGCAAACTATCAAGAGGGATCCCAGACTATCAAGAAGAATGATGACAAAGGAAAAGCTCTACTTATACCTCCATGCAATACAACCCAATTCAAAGGACCAAAGAAGAGGCATATGAATTTTCCAAAGAGCAATAGAAGGTCCAAGAAGCATGTAGACATTCCTACCTACCATATAACATATGAGCAACATGAACTAGATGCACTCCTAGCTTTGGAGAAGCCCAAAAAGAAAAAGAAGGACAAAAGCCATGTGCAATGTCATCATTGTAAAGAAATGGGACACTATTCTAGTGAATGCCCAGAGAAACAGAAGTATAAAGAGATTGGCCAAGTATGGTGCAACAAATGCAAAGGACTAGGCCATTATGCAGCAACTTGTCCACAAGAGACACGTGAAGAACTCAAAGCTATCATGTGTTTCAATTGCAAAGGACCAGGACATTATGCAAGCAATTGTCCAGAAAAGATGAAGAACAAGTTAAACAAGCCTATGAAGGATCTCAACCTTGGCCCATGAGTCAAGTGTGGAAACAAAGGACACTAAGCAGATGTTTGCCCAGAGAAGTTCCCCAAGATCCCAAGCAAACCAACATGTAAATTTAGTTTGAAATTTTTTAAGGGTGGTAGTACCTTAGATGTTTTTGAGCCAACTTGTAACCCTAGCCTTCCGAAATCTCGGGACGAGATTTATTTTAAGGGTGGTACCCTGTCACATCCCAAGATTTTCCAAATCTTGTAATGTGAAAAATAAATGAATAAAATAAAACTTTGTTGATTTTCAGGGTGAGAAGAAACTTTTTGATTCCAATTGGGAACCTTCAAACCTATTTGATCAAACAAATCCTAAAAGGATTTAAAAAGATAAAACATTTAATAAAGGAAAATAAAAATATTTGGAAATACTATTTTGGATCTTTTATAAAAGGATTTGACTTTCAAATAAAAAGGTAGAAATTTAAATAAGGATTATTTTATAAGCCAAATAAAACTTTGGCCAAGCCTTTGAAATAAAATATTTCCATTTGAGAAAAATAGTAAAGGTTTATTTAAATAAAATAATAAGGATTTAATATCCAAGTTTATTAAAAATAAAGGTTTTACTTTTTTTAATTAAACATCAAAACTTATTTATTTATTTTAAACAAGTTTTCCAAGTATTCTTTATTTTCAAATAAAACCTACTGATTTGGTTTTGAAAATATTTAGATTTCAAATAGAGTTTTTAATTAAATTAAAACCCATTTGATTTATTAACTAATGTCCATTTTATTTAATTATAAATGGACCCTAAAATAAAAAAACATTATTTTATTTTGAGACTTTGGTTTATGTTGTTAAACAGAACCAAAAATTCAATTACAAATGTTTGGTGAAAGTTTGATTTGTTATGAATGTTTGATTGTTGTTTGAAATTCAAAACAGAAAATAGAAATAGAAAAAGATAAAACATTCAGAAAGAAAAAAAATAGAATCAACAGCAGCCCAGCCGGCCAGCCCAATAAGCCCAACAACCAGCCCACTCTCTCCCTCTCGAAGAAAACGATTCACACTCAGTTGTTAACCCGCGCAGACACTGACTGGTGGACCCCTTTCCCTGTCTCTCTCCCTTGCTGACGCCTAGACCCCACGCGCCAGCTCACTCTCTTCTTCCTCGCACAGACGACGCCCTGCCGTTTACTTCCCTTTACGCCGGCGATCAATACGCGTTAACCATGGCTTTAACTCCCCCTGCAACGACGCCTACTAAAGCGCCAGCACCTCCTCTCCATTTCCCCTCACGCGCCTCCCTCTCTCTTCCCCCAGGCCGTCGTAATTTCGAGCCGCACCCCCACTGCTCCGACGAGCTCCCTCCTCGATTCCGGCCGAACCTCGCCACCCCTTGCCTCCCTGAGCACACGACCATGATCCCCACTCCCAGGCGCACCTGTCTGTGCCCTCCGTTCAACCGCGGGCGCCCAGAGCATTGACTTTGACAACTTCCGAGCGCCGCCGCGTCTGCTTCCCACTCCGGCGAACTCCATAGGTAAACTCCGTTCGCCCCAGCACTCCTCGATGTTACTCCCACACTCGCCACACTCTCCTGCATCTGACCATGCTCCTGTCTTGCCTTAGGACGACCTACAACGTCGACCCCGACCACGAACAGAACCGCCAGACGCCGTCCTCCATTCCGGCAAGCAATCCTGCTAGAACCAGAGCGCCCCTCGCCAGACCAACACTGCCTCGAGCTTCACCGTGACCTCCTGAACCCGGTAAGCACCTCCCCTTCCCTCCTTGCTTCCTAGAACCGCCGCGAGCCCATCGTCTGAGCGTGCGCCGCCGTCTGCCACCGCCAGCGCCGCCACTAGTTGGCAAGCGTGCTGCGTGCCGTTGGATCTTAATCTTACGCACGCGATAGATTCTTAGTCGAAGGGGTACCGATCAATCTGTGCCGTGCGTTGTTAGTTTAATCCTACGGCCAGTATCACTCGATCCACCCGAATCGGTATCGACCAGTAACATCGCGACGCGTGGCACGAGACGATTTAAAACAGAATTTGAAAACAGATTTAGATGCAAATTTGAAACCCTTGTAACCTTTAATACACACGTCCAAAAATTACAAACTTTATATCATTGGAATCAGTGGAACAATACCTAGCCAACCATGCAATTTTTTTAGTAAAAAGCCTCTAGTAAAATGTTTGTTTTTGTAGAAACATCTGTATGCTTGTTTAGGTTATAAAAATTATTACAAAATGATTTTAAGGATGAAATCTTTGCAAATTGGTTTTTTGTGAACCTACTGACCCTAGGAACCAACCCATGGAGTTAAAAATGGATTTTGTGGAGTTTAGGAATAAAAACTTGAATTAGCTCATTTCTAGTCAAATAAAAATAGTGATTTTGATATGGAAAAGAATTTTGAGAAAAACCTATGGAAAAATGTTTTGAATCAAACCTACTGACCCTAAACACCAAGTTTTGAGAATCAACAACTTATTTAGTGAACAATATAAAATTGTTACTTTGATAAAAACATTTCCACCACATAAAATAATGAATGGATTTAAAAAATGGTTTATAGGTAAAACCCTTTTTCAAATGACTTTGCCACTTTAGAAAATGACCACTTTGAACCTTACAAAGTTTAGAGCCTAGTGGAAACCACCTTTGCAAATAAAACTATCTTTTGCATGTTTGCATGCATGACTTAGTTCCTATTATTTTATGTGTGTGATTTGTTGATTGGTTATTGGTTGGAATGCTAGTTGATATTGTGTTTGCTTGATTGATTTGTAGTGAAGTTAGAAAACTGTGAAACTAGCAAGATCAAGAAGTGAACCAACGTTCCCTACCAAAAGAAAGGCAAGTGACACTATCATCAAAAGTCCTACTATTTTCATTATACTTAGTGGATTTTGAAACATGCATGAAAAGAATTTCTATACTTATGCTATGCTAAATCCTAATAGGATACCCTTATATATTCCTTAGTGAAAACAATGTAGTTGTAAAATGCTTATCCATGCTACATATTTTGAGAAGAGATACATGTTGAGATTTTTATGAAGTTGAGAAAAGGACTTATGTTTTTATATAATAAAACAAGGACTCAATGAACCACCTGGGTGGACAAGGATACTTTGAGTTTTTGACAAGGTGGCAACAAAAGGAACCATGTCTATGGCAATCTCTTTGTGTTGTGCACCAAAAGAAAACCACCCAGGGACTTAGAAATTGAACATGTTTCTCCAATTGTGGCTTTCGTGTACAGCCACATGCTACTTATGGCTCTGGCTTAGTCAACTACATTGGGAAGACCCATGCATTGTCTTCAGGTTACTGAAAATGAGGGAACTCGGAATCCTTCATGGGTACTGAAGACAAGCTAGCAATGGTGTATGGGAGGACCCTCTAGAAAGACTTTGTCACATTCTCAATCTGCCAGTACTCCATCTTGGTGAGTACCAATCCAGCGGCCACTGGTGGCAACAAGATGAGAGTGTGTCATGTGGGTAAAGTGTACAACTTCTGCAGAAGATAATAAAATCTAAGTGCTTAGCCGTGTCCTCGGTTATGGACAATACTGAGCAACTAAAGCTTGAAGCTATGGGAAATCTCGACATTCCAATTTCAAAAAGAAAACTTTAAAGTAACAACAAAAGTATTGCAGCACTTGGGGGTACCAAGGAGCTCAAGAGATTTGATTAAAAACTTGAAGCACTTGGGGTTACCAAGGAGCTCAAGAGAATTTGATAAAAACTTGAAGCACTTGGGGATTTACCAAGGATCTCAAGAGATTTTGACTAAGACTTGAACACTTAGGGATTTACCAAGGAGTTCAGAAAGATTTGACAAAAGATCAAAACTATTTTGAAAAGATAGGATAAATTATTGCTTTCTGCAAATGAGCCTAAAACCCTACTTAGCCAAATATGCATGTAATGATAGGATCCACTTATATTCTACATAGTAGTGAAACTTGCCAATACAATTCAATTGTATTGACCCTTGTGGCTGTAACTTGTAATGTTGCAGGTTTGATTGTTTTTAGTGAAGATTGATTGATTAGGATTACAAAGTCTACAACCAACATGTCTGCCTGTGGCACTTTGAAGATGAAGGACCCCATGCTTAGAGATATTCTGCTGCGATGTAATGTAATAGCCAAATGAGCTATGTAAGATGTAATAAAATTATGTTATTCCTGGTTATAAAGTTGTATTATGACCTTTGTTTCTTGATATTACATCTTAACTGTGGATGCTAGCTATTGATCTAGGGACTAGCATTGTAAACACAGGGATCTCTACCTTATTAAAGGTTGGGCCCCTTACAGATTCATACTGTCTTGCTGGACTAGCATGGTCCTTTGAGGATTTTTAAAAAACAGTGCCTTAGCACATGGTTGGATATAGATTTGAAAATGGTTTTAAAACCATATTTGTTTAGTAAATTTTGCCCAACTCTAACATTCACCCTAAACAACAAGGAAAAACAAAGCTTGGTTTAAAACATTTACACCCTCAATTGAGAGTGGCATTTGATTAATAGTTTCTCACATAAAATAATAGCACTAAGTGCCTCTGTTTTTTTGAAATGAGTTGGAAAAATGGTCCCTAAATTATATGCATGCATGAATGATATGAAATCTTTGCAAACATGATTTTAGGGATGTTACATTATGTTCCAATAAATTCTAAGCCTTCAAAATGGTTTCCTACAATAAAAGTTGCTATAAATAGTGAACTTTTGATGCTCGTTGTGATATCATGTCTGAATTTTTCCTGATGCCTAAAGATATCTATGAGTATTTGAATCTTTGGGGACCATCTAAAGGAGGAGAACAAATATGTCTTACCAATAATACAACTTTATTACCCATTAGAATAGCTGAAGGTGTGTTTACAAAAATCTCAGGGAAAGTGGTGTCTACTGATTAACTTGTTATTGAATGTGTAGGAAATGGACAAATTACACTTGGAAGATCCCTCCTGAAACACCTTGGAGCAATAATAAACGTGAGAAAAGGCATTATGCATTTTTCCTCTCCAGTAATCAATCATATATTACCTAAAGATAAGAAGAGAGGTAAGAAAGGCAGGAGAAAGAAAGTTGATGTTAATGCTTCTTCATTTGAAAATACTTGATTCTTGCTTCTTGTGCCTAACTTAAAGGCATTAAAGAAAAGTACTTATTAGAAGATAACCCAAAAGTTTTCTTGAGTCTTGGAAGTTATTACCTCTGTAATGACCTCTCCTTATCCTTTTTATTTGCTTTTTGTGCCAAGAATAACCTCTAATGAGAGGGAAGTAAGATTTGGGGAGTTGCTGTCCCGAAACAGATTTTTATGCTCCACCGTAACAATTTGTGTAAAATCTCTGCAAGTAGGATTGAGCTGATATTTTATGACTAAATCCACCAGTATGTAAGATAACTTTCTTTAGTTCAATACTTTTTTATTTGGGCAACATAAGGTCTTCGAAAAAATCGGTTTCTACCTGCTGGTCTGTTTTGATAGATTTTTGCCATTATTTGCATTTGCTTTTTATTGATTCCTTTTTGGGTTCTTTTTGTGAAATTGAGCTTTTTGAGGGAATTGCTATAGTAGCTTGTGTTTTTAAAGAATTTTTTTCTGTTCTAAAGCTAAACCCAGGGGTCTATTATCTTTTGAATACACTAATGTTGCTAATGAAGATTGTGTGAAGTTTTGTATGAAGGAAAATTTTCAGGTGTAGAGAAAGAATAGTGTAAAGAGATGAAGAATGGACAAAAGATCAAGATTGGGGATGCCACCCTGTGTCACCCCAAGAAATATTCAAGAGGTACAAGCGTCAAAGCTTGGTGATGCCCAAGGCATCCCCTTCTTCATCAATAAAAATCTCAAGTCTTTCTAGAAACTTCGTTTTTATTGTTTCATGCACTGTTGTGTTTTCGTTTTAGTTTGCTTAGTTTTCTTGAATAAAGTAGTTTGGACCCCTGTTCTCGCTATGTTGTTTCAAATAAGTTGATTGGTGTTGGAGAGGACTAGGAAGTTCTTACTTGACTAGTACAAGAGGAGCTTGCTTTGACTGTGACTTAGACTTTAGCATGTCATGCTAGATGTTGTTTTGACCTTATGCTCAGTGATTATTGCTGTAGCATGACTTATTACAAACAATTAGGATTTCTTAATGTGCCATGCATTGTTTTAGCATACAAAAGCATATTATTGTGGTATTCTCCTTTGATGATATGTTTGGGTTGACTTGGCACATGCTCACACCATGTTATGACTATGAACAAGTCACCATAGCCTCTATGATCATTTAGTACTTGACTTGTAGTACCACTATGCTTGGATTAGTAATGTTTTGTTGCTCTTCATGATTATGGCCATTATTGCACTCTTAGTTGGCCGCTCCCAGTCTTTTGCTAGCCTCCACTTGTATTGAGTAAGCTCTACTCATGCATCCAACTCTCAAGAAACCAAGTTATTCCAAATTGTCCACTATAAATTCCTATGCATGGTGTGTTACACCATTCCAAGTATATTCTTGTTTTCATCTATCTTCCAATTAAAAAGTCCTTTTGTTATGTGAAAACTTAGTGATTGAAGCTCTCACAAACTTGATGGCACACTTTATTTTTCTTGCCCCTAATAAACTTGAACCATTGTGTCATCTATGTTGTATATGCTTCTACTTATACGTTGGAATTAGCAGAACCGTGCTGTCACGGGGAACGCTTTCAACATTGCACTTGTACTTTGTACATAGTTGATATCATGCTCTTTTGTTTATGGATGTCGTTGGTGTGAAATAAAAGGGGAGTTTGTAAGTCCATGGAATTATGTATGTGTGTTAGAGAAACGCCTGGGCCGCTAGCCTAAACCATTCCTAATCATGGTGGAAACTTGCAGCATCACCATAGTGAGCAATCTATGAAGCTTTCTTCTTATAAAAAAAGAGAGACATATTAAAAAAGAGGAAAGAGATAAAAAAGCACCATTTTCCCATGGTAAATAAGAAGATTGCTGAGATGCTCATTGTCTGCTTGCCTTGTCATTTTGATTATGGGATAGCTCCTGTATCATGTGCAACGGGTACCCCATTGGCAGTTCTTTATGATACACATGTACTTACTATGACAAGAACTTACAGGTGACTAAAGTTGAGTAGCATGAGCAGCGGCCCTCGTATTCAAGGGACATGAGATTGCCAACTTATAATTTGTCAAGCATATACTCCATAGTTTGTTCACTTTAACTTTAATCACTTGAAGATGCTTATGATAGGGGCAATGAGGGCTGAAAACTAACAAGTACCATAATTTTTGGAAGCTCTTTTTGAGACTTGAAATCCCTGCTTCCCTTTTATGAAGGGACTTTCTTCCACTATTATATTGAGTGTCCACCTTCTATCCTTAGGCACCAATTAAGAGAGCATAGTTGCCATTCTTAGTTCTATGTGCATTGTCCCAAAACTTATTGACTCATGCATATTGTTGATATTGCTTGTTCTTGTGCTATTTGTATCTAGTCACTCTTATGAACTTTGAAGGTGTCCTATGCATCTATTTGCTACTCCACGAGGGACAACCTGAATGCCACTATGCTATGTTTTATATATGTGAAACAAACAAACGTTTTTCAATGCATGTTATTCATGATCTTTGTTTGTAACTTTTCATGTTGCATGCATAGTTACTTTATCTTACTGTTAGAACTCCATCTTTCATGTTCATGTTTAGAGTTCTTTGATCCCAGCTTTCAATGCTTGCAAATGGTTTGACCTTGATTTTTATGGTGCATGTCACCAAAAAAATATTCTTTTTATCACTTACCTACTCGAGGATGAGCAAGAGTTAAGCATGGGGATGCTTGATACGTCGGAAACGTATCTATAATTTTTGATGTTCCATGCTTGTTTAGTATCTACTTTGCTTTGCTTTCTCTACACTTTGAGGTGTTTTTATATGTTTTTCTAGACTAAACTATTAACAAGATGCCATAGTGCCAGTTGCTTGTTTTCTTCTGTTTTTTGGTTCCAGAAAAGGCAGAAAATCAATATTCTCGGAATTGGACGGGACAAAAGCCAAAGTCAATATTTTACCGTGGGGAACACGAAGCGAATCTGAGGCGGAGGAGCCACCAGGGGCCACACCCCGGCGGCTAACCCTAGCTCGCACAAAAGTGCGCCTTCCTCGCCTCTTCTCCTATAAAGAGCCCCCGATACCAAAACCCTAAGGACCTAATCAATATTCCACAAAACCATCTGTATCCTCTGCCACCATCGTCCCTAGATCGGGGGGATCTAAAGCTCTTCCCGGCACCCTACCGGAGGGGAGATCATCCCGGAGGCCTTCTTCTTCATCATGCCAGCCTACGGTATGAAGTGTGAGTAGTTCGACCTTGGACTATGGGTCCATGTAGTAGCTAGATGGTTGTATCTCCTCCTTTGTGCTACCATGTTTAGATCTTGTGAGCTCCGTTCATGATCAAGATCATCTATTTGTAATCATGCATGTTGTGTTTGCGAGGATCCGATGGATATTGAGATTACTATGTCAGATTGATTAATGGTTTTGTCTTATTGATTCTATCATGTATGTGTTGTTTGTGATCTTGCGTGCTCTCCATTTCTAGTAGCTATCTTGGACAAGTAGATGCTAGTGACTCCAAGAGGGGGTACTTATCCTTGATAGCGGGTTCATGTCTCTATTTAATCTAAGGGAAGTGACAGAAATCTCTAAGGTTGTAGATGTGTTGTTGCTACTAGGGAGAAAACAATGGTCTCTTGTTCATGGAACAAGTGGATTGTTTACCTTACACACTTTGCTTAAAGCAGTTATCCGTTGCTTGCAACTTAATACTGGAGGGGGTTCGAATGATAACCTGAAGGTGGATTACTAGTCATAGATGTAGTTGGATGGAGGTCTATGTATCTTGTTGTATTTCCCAATCGAATCTCATAGGATCATGAATGTCTAGTATTGCATTGTTATGCCTTACTCACTCCTGTCAATTGCCCTGCTGTAATTTGTTTACCCAGCAAGCCAGGTTTTTTTTTATCTTAAGGAGAACACCTCTAGTGAACTATGGACCCCGGTCCAATCTTTACCATTGATACATGTTCCAATGTTACTGTTTACTTTCTGCAAACCACTATTACCTTCCACACCATACAGTTAACCCTTTGTTTTTAGCAAACCGGTGAGATTGACAATCTCACTATTCGTTGGGGAAAAGTCTTGAGTGTGTGTTGTGCAGGTTTCCAAGTTGCTAACAACACCTTTGAGTCGTTTCCTTCCTCCTACTGTTTCATTAACCTTGGTTTCTTACTGAGGGAAACTTGCTGCCGTGCTCATCACACCTTCCTCTTGGGGTCTCCCAACGAAGCTCTGTAATTGAGCCAACATCACCCACCAGCCTATATAAATGGCTGCCACATCGAGCAGCGTTGCCAAGTTCAAAACCGGGAGACGTGAGCGAGAAAAAAGTCCAACATGCACACGTTTCTTCTAATGAGAGTCTGATACGGGGGACCCACCATCCTATATAAATGGATGATGCATCGAGTAAAGTTTCTGAGTTCAAAATAGGAAGGAGCGAGCAAGAAAAAAGTCTAGCATGCACACATTTCTTCTAATGAGAGGCTAACATGGGGGACCCACCAGCCTGTATTAACGTCTAATGCATCATGCAATGTTGCCAAGTTTGAACCATGGACGCGCGAGCGAAGAAAAAATTCCAGCATGCACACTTTTCTTCTAATAAGAGGTTGACATATGGGACCAAGCAGCGTGACCAAATGACAGATTTGTCAAGAAACGCTATGTAGTTCGGAACATGGTAGGGCTAGAAAATAAAAAAATAATACACACGATTCTTCTAATGTGAGGCTGACATAAGGGACCCACCTGCTTGAATAAACCGCTGATAGAGCGAGCAATGCTGTGTTGTTTGGAACATGGTAGCGCTAGAAAAAAAATCCATCATACACATGTTTATTCTAATGTGAGGATGACATGTGGGGACCAGCTGTGTGATTAAATGGTAGATGCATCTAGCAGCGCTATCAAGTTCAGAACAGGGTAGCGCGAGCGAAGGAAAAAATTCCATCATACACACGATTCTTCTAATAAGAGGCTGACATGGGAGACCCAGTAGCGTGACTAAACGACAGATATATCGAGCAACATTATCGAGTTCAAATCAGGGTGGCACAAGCTAAGGAAAAAATCCATCATGCACACATTTCTTCTAATGTGAGGATGACACGTGGGTCCCAACAGCCTGATTAAATAGCAGTTGCATCGAGCAACGCTATCAAGTTTGGAAAAAGGAAGGAAAAAATTCCATCATACATTCGATTCTTCTAATGAGAGGCAGACATGTGGGACCCAGCAGCCAGGCTAAACAGAAGAGGAATCGAACGACGTTATCGAGTTCAAATCAGGAAGGCGTTGACGAAAAGTATGATCCGCTAGAGTCACTGATGTCTGAGACCCACATGCCTAATAATACTCCGGCGAGTTAACATCTCGTGAGGAACCGGAAATCTTGCTTCTGCCATGCGCCGACCGAGCTTCGTCCATGTTTTTAGCGGTTTCGTCGTAGTAGAGGGGCGCAAAACCGATTTTTTTCCCATCAGCCACGGTCGAGCCGAGAATTTCATCGCGGAATATGCGCCTTCTATGATGACCATCGGGCCAATTCGTTGCGGAAGGAAACATTTCTTGTAGTGACATATGCATGTCCCATGCAAGTTTCTATCTTCCATCCCTCTTTTGAATTCCTTTGAGTTTGAGGAGAGATTTCTTTGTTTTGAATTCAAACATATGAACCATTCAAACAAGCTAAATCAAATTTGAATAAATCCAAGGTTATCCCTAATATTTTCCTCTTGTGTTTACCACTCATCTTGTAAACAATGCATGCATGATCCATGCAAGCATGCAACCTTCTTCCTCCTTCTAGTCTTTCTGTTGATTTGTTGCAAGGATCTTGTTTGGAAGATTTTTATAGTTTGGAAATCAAACAAAATCTTGGAAAATAAAAAGAATATCCTACACATCTATATACCCATCTACCTAACCTAAACCCATCTCTTCCATGCCCTAAAACCTAACCTAGCCGATCCCCTCTTCTCCTTGGTCTAGTGGAACCAGACCACCACCTCGCCCTTGTAAGGTTCCCAACCTTTAATAAGGTAGAGATCCCTGTGTTTACAATGCTAGTCCCTAGATCAATAGCTAGCATCCACAGTTAAGATGTAATATCAAGAAACAAAGGTCATAATATAACTTTATAACCAGGAATAAAATAACTTATTACATCTTACATAGCTCATTTGGCTATCTCATTACAATGCAGCAGAATATAACAATAGCATGGGTTCCTTCATCTTAAAAGTGCCACAAGCAGACATGTTGGTTGTAGACTTGTAATCCTAACCATTAAACTTCACTAATATCAAACGAACCTGCAACATAATAAGTTATAGCCACAAGGGTCAATACATTTGAATTGTATTGGCAAGTGATACTATGGTAGTATAGAGGAGTCTATCATCTATATGCATTTGTCTAAGTGGAGCTTAGGCTTGCTTTGCTCAAAATAGATTTTCCTTATCATTTGAAAACACTATGTTTTTGCTTGACAAAAACACCCAAGGCATCTCCCAATAGAAATTGGTGATCCTTCAACCCTTGTTCAACCACAAGATTTTAACTTAGAAATTGGGATGAGGAGATTCTTGATAGCTTCCATGTCTTGATGCTCAAATTGTCCTTTGCCAGGGACGTGGATAAGTACTTAGATTTTTCACTCTGCAGAGGTGGTGCACTTTCCCCACAAGACTTGGTTTCACCAAGACAAGATCTTTCAGAAGCCTTCCCTTAGACCAGAATGTACGTGCTCCAACCTATCAATCCCCTACCACCAACTATCCATTTGGCTAAGTTATTGCAACCTATATGATCCAGGCAGAGCCCATAATGCCAAGTGGCTGCACTTGAAGCTTCTCAACATTTGACATCTCAAATCTCTTTGTTCCTGGGTGGCCATCCACAAGTGAGATACACTAGGGTAGTCCATAGATATGGGCCCTGTGTAACCACTCAACATAAACCATTCCTTCCATTCCACCCAGGTGATTCATTCACTTAGTTGTTTTATTAAACAAAACATAAGTCCTTGACTTAGAAATATTCCATAGTATGAATATATATATTCCACCCTTGTTTTCTACTAGCTAAGCTAAGCATGATAGTAGTAGGAATCTTAACTTAGGAAATTTCTACTAAGGTTTAATCTACTAGGATTTCCCATGGCATAGTTCATACTTAGCAAAAAATCCATGCAAGTCCTACTTAGAAATATCACTAATGCATAGTGAAAATAATGGGACAAAAGTATGAAGCATCACTTGCCTTTTTTGGTAGAGAATATAAGTTCACTCCTTGTCTTTGCAATGATCACACTCTCCAATTCACTACAATTCAATCAAGCAAGGCACAGTTTCAATCTACCATTCAAGCAAACAACACATAAAATGATAGAAACAAAACAATGCATGCAAGCATGTCAAAGATTGTTTTATTTAGAACAGTGGTTTCTAATAGGTTATAAACATTTGAAAACACCTATTGGTCATTTTATAAAGTGGCAAAACTATTTGCAAAAGATTTTACCTATAAACCATTTTCAAACCAAGTCATTATTTTATGTGGTTGAAAATGTCTTTAGCAAAGTAATAGTTTTTATAGGGTTCTCCAAATACATTTTAAAATAATAAAACTTGGTGTTTGGGGTCATAGAGTTTAAATCAAATCATTTCCCAAAAGGTTTTCTCCAAAAGCATTTTTAATAAATTAACAATATTTTTATTTGACTAGAAAGGGTTTAAATCAAAGGTTTATTCTTTTGTTTCACTAAATATATTTTTGGAACCACAAATTGATTTCTATGGTCAGTAGGTTCAAAACAATCCATTTGCCAAAGGTTTTACCTCAAAAATCGTTTTAGAACATTTTTTATATTCTAAACATGCATACACAAGTTTCTGCAAAAACAATCAATTTAACAGAAGCATTTTACTAAACAAAGCGCATGGTCATAAAGTAATTGTCTTGCTGATTCCATTGATATAAAATTTGCAAAATTTGGACGTGTGGTTTGAAAGTTATGAATTTTTCAAATTGGAACATCTAATAGACATTTCTGTTTTTATTTCAAACGGACAGGGCCACGTGTCTAGTTCCTATTCGCCTGTAACGCTTCGTGCGGATCGTGCAACGAGAGGCGTTGGATCTAAAGGTGATCGTGCGGCACAGATCGATCAAAAACGGTTCGCTAAGTTAATCTATCACAACCACAGGATTTGCATCTAACGGCTCTCAATGCTCTGACCATGTTCTGGCGGCGCTGCGACGGTGGGCGGCGGCGGCGCGGTCTGTCAGCGGCGGAGCCGGCGATACGAGAAGCGAGAGGGGACGTGGTGTGGCTCACCGTGATCGCCGTGGCACGGGGATGCTCAACTTGCTCGCCTTGGTCGAAGGGGCGCACGGGTTCAGTCGGAATTCCTCGCCGGAGTTCTGCTTGGCGTCGGGCTCGTACTGTCGTCGACGGGGGCGAGTTCCTGTGGAGTAAAAAGGTAGGGAAAGTAGTCAGGAAGGTGAGCACGCTTGCAGGGGTTGTGATGGTACCTACCAGTGAGCAAGGGGTGCGCTGGTTCGTCGCCTACTGCTCGCCGGAGTTGAGGCAGACGCCGCTGACGCTCAGTTGTTGACGAAGGCGAGGCTATGGGGCGTGCTCGAGCGAGATGGGGATACTAGAGGATGCGCAAGGTTTTGGCGAGCACTCTCGTGGAGTCCAGGGGGCAAGGGGAGGTGAGGGCTCGCTGGAATCCACCGGGAAACTCGTCAGAGGCAGTGGGGTTCACGCGAGGAATCAAGGCAGCCTGGTGGCTCCGGGGAAACGAGGACTGAGGGGAAAGATAGAGTGGGAGATGGCATTTAATATGGCATGGACGTTGGCGAGGATTGATCAGCATTTAATCGGTAATTTACGCGGAGGATTCAGCGGCAGAAATGGCCGGGGAAGGGCGTGGTCATCGCGCGCGGGTGAAGACGATGCTGACGGGGCTATGGGGTCGAGACGTCAGAGAGAGAGAGAGAAAGAGAGAGAGAGAGAGAGAGAGAGAGAGAGAGAGAGAGAAGGAGTGGGGCCTGGTCGTCATACACTCAGCGGGTCGATTCGTGAGTGAAAACGATTCGCTGCGGGTGGGGTGGGGAATGGGCTTGCTGGGCCTTGTTGGGCTAGCTGGGCTGGCTGGGTTCGTTTCCTTTTTTTGTTTTTGTACTGCTTTGTTTTTCTTTTTCTGTTTCTAATATTCTGTTTTGATTTTGTTTAAACAATTTAAACATTCATTTGAATTCAAATCTTTGTCAAATTTTGTGAAGACTCAAATACTGATTAATAATATATTCTGAAGTCAATTTTGGGTATAAAACTTTATTCTTTTTGGAGTCTTTTAATTATTCATTTAGGCCTTTGTTTTAATTCAAGATAAGATTTAATAATATCTTCAAAACACCATTTGAATTCTTAAACCTTCCAAATCTTTTCAGTAGGTTTTTATTTGTTTAATAGGGTGTCAAATAATTCATCTTGAATTATTTGGAGATGTTTTTAATATGATTTATTAATCATTTAAAAATTAGATTTGTCTTTATTCAAATGGAACTTGGTCTAAGCCATTTTATTTTATTTTGGAAATTCTTTATCCAATATTTCATTTGGATTTGGATTATAATCATTCCACTTGTTTATGGATTAGGCCAAGATTTAATTTGGTCTTTAAATATTCCTTAATTAATATTTCTTTCTTCATCTTATAAAATCCATATCTTTTTATTTATAGATCCAAACTTGGTGATTCCAATTTGTAAAATCTTATTTGATATTTGTTTATCCTTTTAAATCCCTTTAGGATTATTTGCTCACCATTTTGTATGGATTTTAGATAAGTGCTTTATTAGCTTTGGAAATTACATTTCCTTATCTTATTAAATTCATAAGATTTTATTTATGGCTCCAAATTAAGTGAAACCAATTTATATGGTCTTATAACATTTCTATTTGTCTTTGTTGATCATTTGTGAATGTTTGTTGACAAATTTTTATATGGATCAAATCCATAGGCTTGGGGATAACTTGGAAATGATTTTATTCCATTAGGGTTTTAGAGTTTTGGTTTATTCTTCAAGTGTTTAAATTTCTAGATGCATTTATGAAGAATGCACTTCACTTGATTTGAATTTAGTTGGATTCAAATGTTAACCAAAGTTTGTTCAAGATGGAATCTTAAGTTTCCATTTAAAAAAAAGTTTCTTTTCACCCTAATTTTCAACAATTATTTATTTTGTTTATTTACCTTTCACATAACAAGATTTGGAAAATCTTGGGATGTGATAGGCTACCACCCTTAAAATAAATCTCGTCTCGAGATTTGGGGAGGCTAGGGGTTACAAGTTGGCTCAAAGCAACTAGGGTACTACCACCCTTAAAAATTTTCCAACTAAATTACATCTTGGCTTTCTTGGGATCTTGTTGAAACCTCTCTGGGCAAACATCTGCGTAGTGTCCTTTGTTTCCACACTTGAAACATGTGACAAGGCTGAGATCCTTCATAGGCTTTATCTTGTGCTTCATCTTTTCTGGACAATTGCTTGCATAATGTCCTTGGTTACCACAATTGTAACATGTGATAAGATTGAGTTCTTCACGTATCTTCTATGGACAAGTTGCTACATAATGGCCTAGCTCTTTGCAGTTGTTGCACCACACTTGGTTAATCTCCTTGTACTTCTTCTTCTTGGGTTTCTCCAAAGCTAGGAGTGCTTCTAGTTCATGCTCTTCATATCTTATTTCAAAGGTAGGAAAGTTTCCTGGTCTCCTTGACCTTTTCCTTGGATAATACATATGTCTCCTCTTTGGTCCTTTAAATTGAGTCATATTGCATGGAGGTGCAAGCTGAGATTTTCCTTTGTCTTCATCCTTCTTGGTAGACTTTGCTCTCTCATGGTAGTCTGCAATCAGTTGTTGCACTCCACCTTGTTTCCTTTGTTGAACTATGGAATAGATGGGGCATTGAATTGGGACATGATTATTTCCTTCACATAGGAAACAAGTAGCTTGAGATGTGGGGCACTGGCCAATTGAATGTTTCTCTTCACAATTGGGACATTGATCTTCATGCCCTTTGGAAGTGTGATCCTTCCCTCCACAAATATTGCAAGCTTGGGTTCCTTCTAGAATATTATCCTTGACATCCTTGTTGTCACAAAATCCTTGAGAAGAGTTGTCTCCCATGTTGATCATTTGATATGTCACCTTATGCAACAATTGGGTTTGGGTTTCCAAAAACCTTTGCATGGTTGGATCTAACTCACTGGTGTTGGCTAAAAATTGAGCTCTCACTTGGTTCAACTGGGTTTGGGTTACTATGAGTTATCTCATGTTGGTCTCTTGGTTGTTGTTGTTGCCATCCTTGATGTTGGAGTTTCTTGGAGTAGTCATCTATTTGGGTTGGATTGGGATTAGAATAGGCAAAATATTTCTAAGGAATCAATTCTAATCACACACATCACAATTCACTCAAGTAATGTGCAAGCAATCACAAACAAACATTCCACTCAAACAACAAGTTTCAAGCATATTTTTAGGCAACTAAATATTTTTGCTACACCACATAAGTTGGTGGGTTTGACTTAAACTAAATATGGTGGTCCATCTATATGGTTCACTTGAGATCTTTCCATCCTTCTTGGTTGATTCTTCTTGAACAAGATCTTTGTATCCTTGGGAAAATTCTTGGTCACAAAATCTTCAAGGTGATGATGGTTCCTTCTAAGTTGTGTTTCCTTAGTCTTCAAGTCTTGAGTAACATTTCTTGTATCACTTGTAGTCCTTAGTGATATCCAAGGTTGAAGTCCTTGTTGAGAATAAGGTTGAAATCACTTGAAGATGTTGAAGTCATTAGAGTTGATGAAGTCCTTAGCTCATGGTGAAGTCTTTGGCCATGGAGTAGGTTTTGTCCATCAAGTTTGAAATAGAAGAGATGTAGAGTCAAAACCAAAAAGGTTGAGGAAAGAGTTTACAAGATTCTTTGTAAATAAGTTTTGGAACAAATACAACTCCTATTTTTCTAAGGGGTTTTGTCCAATCCTAGGGTTACAATCCTACAGGCAACACAGTGCTCTGATACCATCTGCAAGGTTCCCAACCTTTAATAAGGTAGAGATCCCTGTGTTTACAATGCTAGTCCCTGGATCAATAGCTAGCATCCACAGTTAAGATGTAATATCAAGAAACAAAGGTCATAATATAACTTTATAACCAGGAATAAAATAACTTATTACATCTTACATAGATCATTTGGCTATCTCATTACAATGCAGCAGAATATAACAATAGCATGGGGTCCTTCATCTTCAAAGTGCCACAGGAAGACATGTTGGTTGTAGACTTGTAATCCTAACCATTAAACTTCACTAACATCAAACAAACCTGCAACATAATAAGTTACAGCCACAAGGGTCAATACATTTGAATTGTATTGGCAAGTGATACTATGGTAGTATAGAGGAGTCTATCATCTATATGCATTTGGCTAAGTGGAGCTTAGGCTTGCTTTGCTCAAAATAGATTTTCCTTATCATTTGAAAACTTAATCATCCGAAAAAATTTGTGTCCTACGGACTTACAACTGAACAACGTCTGAATTAAAGTCTCCGCTCGAGTCTACGACTCGAACAGACACTCGGGGGCTACTCCCATAGGGAGCGCTGGTCGCGCACCCTATGAATTCTTCGACTGTGATCCTTCGGATCAGCATGCAAAAACTTTTTGGCAGCTCTGCCCCAACTAAAAGTTAAGTGAGCAACGTTCTCCTTGACCACCCGAAACATCTCTGCGGTGATAAACATTCGGATGCTGTGTCTGCGACACAAAGATAAGACCTACAGATATCATCTAATGGCCTGGCAACACACACGACTGCGCTCTGCTAGTAAAAACCCGTGCTAACAGGTGCGATGAAAAATCCCGACGGACGCGTTGGGTACATCAATTAAATTCACTGGAATTCCACTCCTGTAAGTCCTCCGCGGCCTGAGTCGAATTATGCCAGCATATGTTCTGGGTTCGAGTTGAGGGACTCGAACCTGAAGAAGATCGTGTTGTTTCGTCCTAAGATAGTTAACTAACCCTGATCCGTCGGGTGAGTCAGGCACACGCATCAACAATCCCTGCACATGAACTATTGAAATACATAGTTGCGCCCGAAAGATTGCAGAGTCCTCAGCCAAATCTACGATTCGACTGAACACTCGGGGGCTACTGACATGGTTATACCCCACAGGTACATGATCTCAACATACCTGGTCCAGCCCAAGGAAGGCCCACGACAATTATACGCCGGCCCATGAAGATTTTCGGGTGGCCAAGGCCCATGACGCTTTCGGATCCTTGGAGAGCAAGACTAGAGTAGATAGGAAATTCAAAGGGGTAAAACCCTAGACCCTGTAACTAACTATGTCTATGACCGGGACCTGCCTGAGTCTATATAAAGGCTAGGAGGGCACGACCTAGATCTCCTCCTCATACTTTCGCATACACACCTCCACGCCAGATTGCATCATTCTCAGAACCTTCGGTTCCGCCGTAATCAAGAGCAGACAAGTAGGAGTAGGGTTTTCCCTCCGGGGGCCTGAACCTGGGTAAACCTTGTGTCCCCGTGTTGCTTGTTTGCTAACCGTTCCGCGATCTCCAGCATCCCCAACTTCTCCAAAACCCAAGTCCATAACAATGGGCATTGATGAGATCAAACCTCGTCACTAACCTATTAACAAGATGCCACAGTGCCAGTTGCCTGTTTTCTTCTGTTTCTGGTTCCAGAAAAGGCAGAAAATCAATATTCTCGGAATTGGACAGGACAAAAGGCAAAGTTAATATTTTACCGTGGGGAACACGAAGCTAGAGTACGAGACGGAGAAGAGCCACCAGGGGGCCACAGCCCTGGCCACGCGGCCTAGGTGGGCCCACGCCTGGGGGGTGCAGCCACCCTGGGTGCCCCCCTGCCTCGCCTCTTCTCCTATAAAGAACCCCCAATACCAAAACCCTAAGTACCCGATCAATCTTCCACGAAATAGTCCGTAGCCGCCGCCACCATCGTCCCTAGATCGGGGGGATCTGAAGTTCTTCCCGGCACCCTGTCGGAGGGGAGATCATCCCGGAGGCCTTCTTCTTCATCATGCTAGCCTCCCGTATGAAGCGTGGGTAGTTCCACCTTGGACTACGGGTCCATGTAGTAGCTAGATGGTTGTACCTCCTCCTTTGTGCTACCATGTTTAGATCTTGTGAGCTCCGTTCATGATCAAGATCATCTATTTGTAATCATGCATGTTGTGTTTGCGGGGATCCGATGGACATTGAGATTACTATGTCAGATTGATTAATGGTTTTGTCTTATTGATTCTATCATGTCTGTTTTGTTTGTGATCTTGCTTGCTATCCGTTACTAGTAGCTATCTTGTCCAAGTAGATGCTAGTGACTCCAAGATGGGGTATTTATGCTCGATAGTAGGTCATGCCTCTATTTAATCTAAGGGAAATGACATGAATCTCTAAGGTTGTAGATGTGCTGCTTCTACTAGGGAGAAAACAACGGTATCTTGTTCATGGAACAAGTGGATTGTTTACCTTACACACTTTTCTTAAAGCAGTTATCCGTTTCTTGCAACTTAATACTGTATGGGGTTCGGATGATAACCTGAAGGTGGATTACTAGTCATAGATGTAGTTGGATGGCGGTATATGTATCTTGTTGTATTTCCCAATCGAATCTCATAGGATCATGAATGTCTAGTATTGCATTGTTATGCCTTGCTTAGTCCTGTCAATTGCCCTACTGTAATTTGTTTACCCAGCATACCATGTTTGTTTATCTTAAGGAGATCACCTCTAGTGAACTATCGACCCCGGTCCAATCTTTACCATTGATACATCTTCCACTGTTCATGTTTACCTTTCTGAAAACCACCATTACCTTCCACACCATACGGTTAACCCTTTGTTTTCAGCAAACCGGTGAGATTGACAACCTCACTGTTCGTTGGGGCAAAGTCTTGAGTTTGTGTTGTGCAGGTTTCCAAGTTGCTAGCAACACCTTTGAGTCATTTCCTTCCTCCTACTGGTTCGATAACCTTGGTTTATTACTGAGGGAATACTTGCTACTGTGCTCATCACACCTTCCTCTTGGGGACTCCCAACGAAGCTCTACAGTGATCTGAGCTGCCATCAAGATTTTCTGGCGTTGTTGCCATGGAGGCTAAGGACGTCTTCACAAGGGGAGTCCTTCACAACCTTTCTCTTTACTTTTTTTGTTTTGCTTAGTTTCTTTTGATTGGTTTTGTTTGCCTCTTTTTATCAAAAACTCCAAAAAAAATTAGTTTAGTTTGGTTTGCTTTCTCTTATGAAAAACACAAAAAAGTTAGTTCCTGCTCTAGTTGTTACCATGTCTGGTTTTTGTCCAATCCCTGTGTCACCTATGGAAAGGATCTTTACTTTCAGGCAAGAAAGTGAAGAGAGTTTCAAAGAAGCTTGGTCTAAAATCTCTGATTTACAAAGGAAAACTGAGCCTAAGATGAGTCTTAGCTTGGTTATTAATAGTTTCTACCATGGTCTTGCTCTTTGTTATAGATATGCTTTGGATGTTGTAGCTGAGAAAGATATTTTCCGATGTACTGAGGATGAATCTTTGGATGCCATAAAGAAGTTTATATAATTTATAATATTCCTAGCAAGTCTAATTCTTCTTTTATAAACATCTATGCTAGGTTGAACACTCTTGAGACCCATACAATTTCTTTGAAAGATTGCTATAACATGCTTAGAGAGCACCATGATTATGTTCCAATAAATTATGAGCCTTCAAAATGATTTCCTACAATAAAAGTTGCTATAAATAGTGAAACTTTTGATGCTCGTTGTGATATCATGTATGAGATTTGTCTTATGCCTAAAGATATCTATGAGTCTTTGAATCTTTGGGGACTTTATAAAGGAGGAGAAGAAATATCTCTTACCAATAATACAACTTTATTATCCATTGGAATAGCTGAAGGTGTGTTTACAAAAATCTTAGGGAAAGTGGTGTCTACTGATTATCTTGTTATTGAATGTGTAGAAAAAGGACATATTACACTTGGAAGATCCCTGCTGAAACACCTTGGACCAATAATAGATGTGGGAAAAGGCATTACGCATTTTGCTTCTCCAATAAGAAATCATATATTCCCTAAAGAAAATAAGAGAGGTAATAAAGGTAGGAGCAAGAAAGTTGGTGTTAATGCTTCTTCATTTGAAAATAATTGATTCCCGCTTCTTGTGCCTAACTTAAAGGCGTTAAAGAAAAATACTTATTGGGAGATAACCCAAAAGTTTTCTTAAGTCTTGGAAGTTATTATCTCTGTAATGACCTCTCCTTATCCTTTTTATTTTCTTTTTGTGCCAAGAATAACCTCTAATGAGAGGGAAGTAAGATTTGGGGAGTTGTTGTCTAGAAACAGATTTTTGTGCTCCACCGTACAAATTCGTGTAAAATATTTGTAAGTCGGATTGAGATGATATTTTCTTAATAAATCCACAAGTATGTAAGCTAACTTTCATTAGTTCAACAGTTTTTTATTTGACCAACACAAGGTCTTCTAAAAAATCGGTTTCTACCTGCTGGTCTGTTTTGACAGATTTCTGCCATTATTTGCATTTGCTTCTTATTGATTCCTTTTTGGGTTCTTTTTGGGAAATTGAGATTTTTGAGGGAATTTCTACAGTATCTTGTGTTTTTAGTGAGAGTTTTTTGTTCTAAAACTATAACCCAAGGGTTTATTATCTTTTGAATACACTAATGTTGCTAATGAAGATTGTGTGAAGTTTTGTATGAAGGAAAATTTTCAGGTCTACAGAAAGAATGATGTAATGAGATGAAGAATGGACAAAAGCTCAAGTTTGGGGATGCCACCCCATGTCACCCTAAGAAATATTCAAGAGGTACAAGCGTCAAATCTTGGGGATGCCCAAGGCATCCCCTTCTTCGTCAATAAAAAGCTCAGGTCTTTCTAGACACTTCGTTTTTATTGTTCCATGCACAGTTGTGTTGTTCTTGGAGCGTCTTAGTTTGCTTGAATAAAGTAGTTTTGACCCTTTTTCTCGCTGTGTTGTTGCAAATAAGTTGATTGATGTTGAAGAGGAGTAGAAAGTTCTTTCTTGAGTAGTGCAAGAGGAGCTTGCTTTGACTGTGACTTAGACTTTAGCATGTCATGCTAGTTGTTGTTTTGACTTTATGCTGAGTGATTATAGCTGTAGCATGACTTTTTGCAAACAATTGGGATTTCTTAATGTGCCTTGAAGGAATCATGCATTGTTTTAGCATACAAAAACATAGTATTGTGGTATTCTCCTTTGATGCTTTGTTTGGGTTGACTTGACACATGGTCACACCATGTTATGACTATGAACAAGTCACAATAGACTCTATGATCATTTAGTCCTTGATTTGTAGTACCACTTTATGCTTTGATTAGTAATGTTTTGTCGCTCTGCATGATTATGGCCATTATTGCTCTCTTAGTTGGTCGCTCCCAGTCTTTTGCTAGCCTCCACTTGTATGAGTAAGCTCTACTCATGCATCCAACTCCCAAGAAACCAACTTATTTCAAAGTGTCCACTATAAATTCCTATGCATGGTGTGTTACACCACTCCAAGTATATTCTTGTTTTCATCTACCTTCCAATTAAAAAGTCTTTTTGTTATGTGAAAACTTAGTGATTAAAGCTCTCACGAACTTGATAGCACACTTTATTTTTTTGCCCCTAATAAACATGAACCATTGTGTCATCTATGTTGTATATGCTTGCACTTAATCGTTGGAATTAGCAGAACCTTGCAGTCACGGGGAACGCTTTCAACATTGTACTTGTACATTGTACATAGTTGATATCATGCTCTTTTGTCTATGGATGTCGTCGGTGTGAAATAAAAGGGGAGCTTGTAAGTCCATGGAGTTATGTATGTGTGTTAGAGAAACGCCTGGGCCGCTAGCCTAAGCCATGCCTAATCATGGTGGAAACTTGCAGCATCACCATAGTGAAAAGTCTATGGTGATGCTCATTGTCTGCTTGCCTTGCCCATTATAAAAAGAGACATATTAAAAAGAGGAAAGAGAGAAAAAAGCACCATTTGCCCATGGTAAATAAGAAGATTGCTGAGATGCTCATTGTCTACTTGCCTTGCCATTTTGATATGGGATAGCTCCTATATCATGTGCAAGGGGTACCCCGTTGGCGGTTCTCTATGATACACATGTACTTACTATGACAAGAACTTACAGGTGACTAAAGTTGAGTAGCATGAGAAGCGTCCCTCGTATTCAAGGGACATGAGATTGCCAACTTATACTTTGTCAAGAATATACTCCATAGTTTGTTCACTTTAACCTTAATCACTTCAAGATGCTTATGATAGGGGCAATGAGGGATGAAAGCTAACAAGTACCATAATTTTTGGAAGCTCTTTTTGAGGGTTGAAATCCCTGCTTCCCTTTTGAGAAGTGCCTTTCTTCCACCATTATATTGAGTCTCCACCTTCTATCCTTAGGCACCAATTAAAAGAGCATAGTTGCCATTCTTAGTGCTATGTGCATTGTCCCAAAACTTATTTATTGATGCATATTGTTGATATTGCTTGTTCTTGTGCTATTTGTATCTAGTCACTCTTATGAAATTTGAAGGTGTCCTATGCATTTATTTGCTACTCCATGAGAGACAAGATGAATGCCACTATGCTATGTTTTCTATATGTGAAACAAACAAACGTCTTTCAATGCATTGTTATTCATGATCTTTGTTTGTAACCTTTCATGTTGCATGCATAGTTACTTTGTCTTATTGTTAGAACTCCATCTTTCATGCTCATGTTTAGAGTTCTTTGATCCCATCTTTCAATGCTTGCAAATGGTTTGATCTTGATTGTGATGGTGCATGTCACCTCAAAAATCATTCTTTTTATCACTTACCTACTCGAGGACGAGCAGGAGTTAAGATTGGGTATGATGGATACGTCGGAAACGTATCTATAATTTTTGATGTTCCATGCTTGTTTAGTATCTACTTTGCTTTGTCTACACTTGAGGTGTTTTTATATGTTTTCTCGTACTAACCTATTAACAAGATGCCAGAGTGCCAATTGCCTGTTTTCTTCTGTTTTTGGTTCCAGAAAAGGTAGAAAATCAATATTCTCGGAATTGGACGGGACAAAAGCCAAAGTCAATATTTTACTATGGGGAACACGAAGCCAGAGTACGATACAGAGAAGAGTCACCAGGGGCCACACCCCCTGGCCACGCGGCCTAGGTGGGCCCACGCCTGGGGTGGGTGCAGCCACCCTGGGTGCCCCCTGCCTCGCCTCTTCGCGTATAAAGACCCCCTGATACGAAAACCCTAAGTATCCGATCAATCTTCCACGAAATAGTCTGTAGCCGCTGCCACCATCGTCCCTAGATCGGGGGGATCTGAAGTTCTTCCCGGCACCCTACCAGAGGGGAGATCATCCCGGAGGCCTTCTTCTTCATCATGCTAGCCTTCGGTATGAAGCATGAGTAGTTCCACCTTGGACTACGGGTCCATGTAGTAGCTAGATGGTTGTATCTCCTCCTTTGTGCTACCATGTTTAGATCTTGTGAGCTACGTTCATGATCAAGGTCATCTATTTGTAATCATGCATGTTGTGTTTGCGGGGATCTGATGGATATTGAGATTACTATGTCAGATTGATTAATGGTATTGTATTATTGATTCTATCATGTATGTCTTGTTTGTGATCTTGCTTGCTCTTTGTTTCTAGTAGCTATCTTGGCCAAGTAGATGCTAGTGACTCCAAGAGGGGGTATTTATGCTCGATAGTGGGTTCATGCCTTTATTTAATCTAAGGGAAGTGACAGAAATCTCTAAGGTTGTAGATGTGTTGTTGCTACTAGGGAAAAAACAACGGTCTCTTGTTCATTGAACAAGTGTATTGTTTACCTTACACACTTTGCTTAAAGCAGTTATCCGTTGCTTGAAACTTAATACTGTAGGGGGTTCGGATGATAACCTGAAGGTGGATTACTAGTCATAGATGTAGTTGGATGGTGGTCTATGTATCTTGTTGTATTTCCCAATCGAATTTCATAGGATCATGGAATGTCTAGGCCTTTCTCAGTCATGTCAATTGCCCTGCTGTAATTTGTTTACCTAGCATGCCATGTTTGTTTATCTTAAGGATAACACCTCTAGTGAACGATGGACCCCGATCCAATCTTTACCATTGATACATCTTCCACTGTTCCTATTTACCTTTCTACAAACCACCATTACCTTCCACACCATACGGTTAACACTTTGTTTTCACCAAACTGATGAGATTGACAACCTCATTGTTCGTTGGGGCAAAGTCTTGAGTTTGTGTTGTGCAGGTTTCCAAGTTGCTAGAAACACCTTTGAGTCGTTTCCTTCCTCCTACTGGTTTGATAACCTTGGTTTATTACTGAGGGAAGACTTGCTGCTGTGCTCATCACACCTTCCTCTTGGGGACTCCCAACAAAGCACTACAGTGATCTGAGCTGCCATCAGTACCATTTTGAGTTATGTATTTGGTGATTGCTTTACAAAACACCCTGTTTTTGACTCTTGGAAAATAGAAAATAAAATATTAGAGAAGAGTCGTTTGATAAAAAATGAATGGATGGAACAGATTGTGATACAACTCTGTTGGCACGGATCGATGACATGGTCTCACCCCACCAATCCTGTGCGGACCCACTCCCTCGTCTCACACCACACGCACCCAGGACCCGCCCCAACCATATCTACAACCGCACAACTACCACACCTTATGAACCCAAGATCGAACAACCTACTCCCCTGTTGTCTCCCTTGCGCCGCCCCCATCGCTCCTGCAGTCGGTCTTCGCTTCCCTCCTCTCCATCGTAGTTCCCGCTCGCTGTCGGTCATGGTAAGCCCCGCATCGCCCTTCCCTAAGCTCGGTCGCTGTGCTCACCCTCCTCCTCCTTCTCCACCGCTGCTAGACCCGACGACGAGATCCTCCACGCCGGCCTGCACAACCTCATCTAATCCTTCCTGGCAGAGTGTTGCATCCAACAGGGACCCTCGCGTCTCTAAACCCTGTTGATCATCGACGAGCTGGGCATCCTCGCTCGCACCTCACCTTGGGTTAACGGTGGCTCCTCCTCTTCCGCAAGTAGATGGAGGCCAATAACGTGACGCTGATGGAGGCGAAACCTACGTCGACCCCTCCTTCAACCACCAAGGTACATATTCCTACTAATGCTTGCTAGGATTCGAGTTACACGCGACTGATAGTGTGGGAAAACAAAAGGAGAGAAATATTAGGTTATGTAACCACGATCCCTAATGACACTCAATCTAGATATGTTGTTGGTTTAATCCTCCTAGGGATTCTATGTTGGTTCCTTCCTACTCATTAATCAAATACTATAAAACAATAACCATCTCATATTGGATACAAACTATTTCATTGGGTACTTTTATATTGATTTAGTTCCATCTCATGCTGAACATTTTATACTGATTCAATTCCATGTGAATGATTTCCTATTGTATCAAATACAATGTTAATTACAAGTTATTAGTCAAGATAACTCCAACAATATGTATTGGAAACTAGGCCTTTACTCATACTAGAATTTTTTGTGGATAATGACTGGTAATAATCATATTCTTATGCCAAATCTGAATAAAGTCACACAACTACTACTGTTTGATGATGGAAGAAACATAGTTAGTTAACATGGTAAATGTGAATGGCACCTATAGTAGTTATGTCACATGGCCTCAATGTTGTGGCTTTCGCTTAACAGTTATGTTAGTGCTGCTTGTTAAGTAATAATTTTTATTCCTTGCTGCTAGTAGGATGATTAATACATGCTTGTTATGTAACTTGAGATTTTTTTTGGTATAGTTTGCTTGGTTCTTCATTCGTGACAAGTTAACCATTGGTCACCTGCAGTATGCAGGTTGGTGACAAGGTTGAGACACCATTGGATTTGGTAATTTGGTATATGCCATACCATTTGTCTCTCAGTATATTTTGGAATTAACCACCTATAGTTTATGTTCGTTATTTATCTCCCATGAGCAATTCATGTCATGAACTAGTACAAGTTTCTATTCCAGCAGTACTTAATAAGCTCTACGTTGTTGATGCGACATGATATGCCTTATTTGATGGTATTTTATATGTTGTATAATCCATCTTGTCTTACTGTTGCTTCCTGTGATATTATTACAGTAGGACCGCGCAGCCAATGTAACACTTACTACTGGTAGAACAACGATTTTTTTAAAGAAACCTGTTTGGAAACTAGCAGGGTTACTGGACTTCTATGTGTGTAAATTATAGCAGGTTCTTTAACTTTCCTGTTTAGCCTGTTACTAGACTACTACGTGTGTAACTTATACTTTGTTTGCAAAATCACGGACAGAGAGCTAATGCACTGCCAAAAAGCAGGTTCATCTATTGATATGCACTGGCAATATTGAATATTGTTACTCTTGTCCATCTGCAAATTAGCTTGTGCATCTGAATATTGTTACTCATGTCCACCTACTCCAGTAAAACATTGTAAGCAACTAACAGATACACATGTTACAATACTGAATTCTTGTTAATCTGCAAATTAGTTTGTGCATCATGTGCAAGTCTTATAATGGTCATAAGCAAGTTTCATGCAGTAGATTTTTTTATCCAGGAGTATCTGATGTTGATCCGGAGAGGGACGAAGAACGTGAGGTGGAGGAGGAAGAAGGCGCAGCGACACATGACGCATCCACCAAATGCACAGAGGCGCGGAGAAAGAGCTGGCTGGAGGCACAGAGGAGAGTGAGTTCCTAGAGGGTCTAGAGGTCTTGCTGGCAGGAGGAGGAGCTGGCACGAATTATTAGATGGCAGGAGGACGAGCTGAAGTGAAGGAGGAGATGGCAGGAGTAGGAGCTGGAGCGAAGGAGGAGTTGGCAGGAGTAGGAGCTGGCAAGAGGATGTGTTCCTGCAGCATGGTGATCTGGGGCTAAGCAAGCGACCTGAAGGTGGAGGTTGAGGCTAGCGAACCTGGCGATCTGGATCTGGAGTGGCTTTCGTTCATTGTTTAGATGTGTGATTCTAACTAGTGTAAATGTATGATTTGAACCAGTGTACATGTGAACCTTAAAAATGTTGTAATTGACTTGTTATGGCTATTATCAAAAGAATTTCATATATTCCTATTTATGTTTAAATTAGTTGATTAATTAATATATTTTTTGTGGATAATCGAACCTCACATGTGGGACCAGCAGTAAAACAAAACTGACAACTAGGACCCATTTCACATGGTCAAAAATAAATAGAAACTAGGTGAACATGCGTGCTTTGCCGCGTCGCCTACAGTCTATTTGGCAGAGTGGTGGTAGATGTATTATACTCACTGCTGGTAATATATTTTGTTTTATTTTTATTACAATAAATTAAATATATAAGAATGTGTGGGTTAAGTGTGTTAATCATAGACAAATGTGTTATTTACGTATTAAACATACATAAATCTGAGAGATCTAAACTTAGACTCAAGAGGCGTCATTATTTTATATTGAATCTCATAACCAACATAGAAGTATTAGTGTTTCTTCAAGTAAACAAAAAGATACATCGAGTAAATTTCAAACAAAAATACATTAAGCAATAGATCAAGTTTAATACCAAAAAACTAAAAACTAATGATGTTAAAACAACCTAACTTACGAAGATCACATGGTAACCTTGTTCGACTATCTAAAAATCGATGCTTGCAACTATTTGTATTGCAGATCTCCAAGAAAAGACACAACTTTGTATTCAACACTTATAAGTGGCTGCATTATTAAATGATTAGTTTAGTTAATATAGACAACCAGATTACATGTATACTAATTATATGCATGAGTTATAATTGATATATTCCAAATTATTCACTGGTTTAATAAAATTTAAAAGAGAAAGTATGGCTAGAAATTACCACGAAATCTTTGCATAACAGCAAGATCTAATATGTAATCAAGTTTCATAATTTTTGTACATCAAAATGAAAAATAGAAGTTATGACTTTTTTTGGACCCACTTAGTCGATGGAACCCACTTGTTCATTAATCATAGAGCATGCTCCAAGTCAAAGGCACTGAAATTTTTGTTAACTCGTGTAGAAATTATAGAACAATCATAGAACATGTATCAATTTACGCGAACATCTTATCTATTTTCAAGATATGCTAATATAGTCAAAAGCAAATTCAGTTGCAAAGCCTAAAAGGAGCCAAAATCATCTTATTCTGCTTTGTCTCACGGATACATACATGTTAATTGTTGAAGTGACATGGCATGCGACCGTTTCTTGCAAGACACGACCATTTATAGATTTCGGGTTCTGGTCAATCGCTCTGAGCCACGTCATCGCATGCCTCGCGAGTCTTCTCCTTTTCAATTCCTTTTTCTGCCACCCGTTCCTGATTTTCTTGTCAAAGCGGTGAGGATGATGCGACATCTCCGGGTAGTCCCGCATAGGAGCGTCTCTACCCGTGTCGTCCCTCTCTCTCACCCCCATCATCCCACACTCACTTCCTCCTTATCCTCCTCACCACCGGCAAAGCATGGCGGTGGAAGGTTGCGCAAGGTCGGGGGAGATGTTGAATCGGTACTGGGCAGGTTCGAGGCGAGGAAGCAGAGGCAGCCGACGCTGGATGCGGGACTGAATGGGAGGCAGTGGCCTTGTGAGGGAGGGTCAGAGGGATCGGAGATTAGAGGGGGAGCTCGGGAGCGGAGGGGCCTTCTCCTTTTCAATTCCTTTTTTCCGCCATCCGTCCGTAATTTTTCCAGTCAAAGCGGTGAGGATGATGTGTCATACTCACGTAGTCCCGCATAGGAGCGTCTATACCCACGCCGCCCCCTCTTTATCTCACCCCCCACCGTCCCACATGCTCACCTCCTCCTTTTATCTTCCTCACCACCGGCAAAGCGTGGCGCTAGACGGTTGCGCGAGGTCGGGGGCGATGTTGAATCGGTACTGGGCAGGTTCAAGGCAAGGAAGAAGAGGCGGCTGACGCTGGATGTGGGAGCTGGACACGAGGCGATGGCCTCGTGAGTGGAGGGGCGGAGGAAGCGGAGGTGAGAGGGAGAGCTCAGGAGCGGAGGGGACGACTTACGTTGCTGGGGGAGACGGAGGAGCTGGGATGGGCCGGAGCTTGGAACTTGGGTGCTCGGGTGGAGGGAAATGGGATAGAGATGAGGGTGGGGCGAATATGGGAGGGACCACTTTGTAAGATTTCGGTCAACATCAACATCTAAAACTACGCGGTTGAGATGACTCAGAGTGAAGATCGGACGATCAGAAACACGTGCGCGGGCAGATGGCCTCAAATGGCTCACTTTTTCTCAAGCTTAAGCTATAGTATAATTGTGTGAAAAAGTGCTAAGGCCTAGAAAATATATATGGGCTGAATTTTTGGGCTAGCCCTACTAAATAACTGCACCATGAATACTAAATTTATAAAATAAAAGGCTAAAATTTTTGGGCTTGGCCCATGAAGAGCATCTCGTTGGATTGGGCTGAATTCATCTACACACATTGTCACGTAGGATTGGCTTACATGGAGGCTTACATGGACATGCTAGATAGCCGATGACCAAATTATCTATATTGGTCATAATAATCTATGACCAATTCACAAGAAAGGTCTTCATAGTCCGTCAGTGACTCTCAGCTTTTGACCATGTGTTTTTTGTCACAAGAAGGTCATAAAATGGAGAATAATGATCATTCAGTGACCAATATGGAGGGTCAAAAATTAGTACATTTCTTGTAGTGTCATGGCTCCACGCGTGAGGAGAAGAAGCTCCAGAGTCAGTATTGGTTCACCAGCTATATGCATTTGGGGCAAGCCATCCTTGTGGGCTAGTATGATATCGTCCTGAGCCTAGATCCTCTTCGGACAAGGTTGGATCATGGACTTCTTATCCATCTTCTTGTGCTTCTTCTTCGCAGCAGGCTCCTCCACTAGGGATGCTAACTACTCATCGGCAACCTTTTGGAGTGTGCTAGGGATAAAAACGAATCCAGGTTTGTCATGTGGATCAACGGCCAGAGGCGTCTCTTCATAAAAACCACGAAAGACCGGGCGTTTCATGCATGTACTTGGATGACCATGTTGATTGTCGCGAGCAATGAAGGGTTTTTCACCACACAAGGCATGTACAATTCTTTGTCGGGGCCAGCATTGATGAAGTCATCGACATTGAAAAATTCATCATCATCTTCGTTGTTGCCATCATGTGGTGGTGGCGGGGCCATGTCGGTTGCGGTGCAATGGCTTCACCTTGGGGCGGTACACATGCTACCAACAATTGTTGGTGGTGATTGGTGGTGGTGACGATGATGGTTGGCTTCTGAGGTGGCTAGATGATCGAGGTGGCGCCAGTGCGACCTCCCCCAAAAGACGAATCTAGGTCTTCATCCATGTCAAGGGCGAGTTGTCGTATTCTCCAAGAGTCCTGTGTTCGTTGGCTCCTGGAGGTTGAAAGGGGGGTCCATGTCGTCGTAGCGTGGCAACACCCGAGCCAACCTGACTCCCATCATGGCATCGTCCATTGGATTGTTATGCATCATCCGGCTCGCTAGTTGTATAAGAGTGCCCTTGGCAAAATCCTTCAACTCGCCGCGGGCAACTTTAAGGAGTATGCAAGCAGTGTCCTGAGTCAAAACATCTTCAGCATCATGATATGGCAGTCATCAAAGGCATAAACGATATGACACAGACTAACTAATAGTTAACTTAGTGATGGTGTTGAGCTCGGCTAATGTCGAGACACGGCTGGTGCCGGCGGTCGACCTATCATCAGAATTCTCCCGCTCGGGTGCATTATGAAGCACAATCGTCGCCGGGTGTGCCTTGGTATTTTTGGCGGGAGAGGGCATCGTTGCGACCAAATTGAGCGGCTATGCCGCGACGTTGTCGTCCGGTGGGGTTACCAGGTCCAGTGAGACATTGATGATCGATTTGTTGCCGCTGAAGCTGGGCAGCTGTATCGCCCCCTGTCGACCTACAGCATTCCAAGCAGCTAGCCCCTCCAACAACCTAGGGGGTATGATTGCGCGCATCTTCTCTTCCACTAACTTGTCCACTACTATCTTGTCCACTTTTTTCTCAAGTGTCTGCACCTTCATCTTCATCTCTTCAACCTCGGCTTTATCCTTAGCCGTCGATTGGTTCTTACTCTCCCTTCTTTTCTTGGCATCCTCTTTGTAGTACTCGGCAAACTTCATGCTCGTACCAAAGCCGGACACACGGCCAGCTGAGGACTGCAGCAACCACTTGTCCCTCTTCTTGTAAGCATTTGTCGCCCTATTATAAACTGTGTCACACGGCTCCATCGACCCCTGGGACAATGAATCACTAGTAGCGTTCAAATCCTTCTCCTATAGAGACAAGGAAAGGTGAAACCATTTAGATTTTTGGCTTGATTATTTTAATTAGAATGCAATAGACTTGAGATCTATGGTAAATTACTTACCAGCTCATCCTCGAAGTCCTTCACCTCTAGATCGTCGGTGACAAACTCCTTGCTAACCGGGTCCTGGTAGTAGCAGGCCCAGACAAAGTTCCTCAGCTGCAAGTCTATGATTTTATGCCACAGGTTGTCTTTTTTCAGGCGTTCAAGCTCGGCATCCTCCTTGTCCAAAATGGTATGTTTCCCTCTGTAATCGCCGCTTCCAAGCCAGACGTTATCTATGTTCTGCTCACACGTACTCCTCCCCCACTCAGTCCATGTTTTAGCGTCATCGGTAGCTATCTCTGCCTTGTGTATCTTTAACTCTTCTTCATCGAGCATCGGATTTTCCTTACTTATCTTCTACTAGCTTTTACCTTTGTCAATGTTAGTCTTTACCCGGGTTCTCCAGCTGCTCAAGGCATTCCTCATCTTCATGATGACTAGTTTGATCGTCTTGTTCGATTTTCAAGGGTATTGAATGGCTCTGGGAATTTGTATTGTTTGTGAAGCTTCTTAATGAGGTTCTCAACCAAAGACTCATTGGCGCCACTTCTAAGGTGCTTCGTGTTCATTGAAATGCTTTCCCGGACGATGCACCCGAGTTACATGTCGTACACTTTGGTAATCGTCTCAGGCGCCACAGGTAGGCCACTTTCTATGACTTCAATGAACTCATCGCAGACATTGGCGAGCACATGCGGATTCTGATGCCTCCTTTCCTTCTTATTCTTATTCATAGCGGCTCGATTGTCGCTACCTCCATCCGTGCGCTCGCGGCCATCATTGGTGGTGTCATCCTACTTGCCGCCTTCACTAGTTCCATCATAGTCATCGTCGTCCCTCGCTTTCTCATCATCGCCCTTGTTTCCCTCAGCAAGTCTGGTGGCGGTCGCCACCATCGGTGGTGGTGTCATCCTCGTCTCCTCCTCCACCTCCTCCTTCTCTTGGGACGCCCGCCAAAACGACTTGTTGGCCTCTCTAGCTTGTGCTTCGACGCTCATATGCTTAGAAGGACCAGCCTTGTCGTTGACTGACATGTTTGCACTTTATAGAAAAGAGGCAAAAAGTTAGCACAAAAATCAACCAAAAAATTCGGCATGACCTTTTCTAACTTTTTGACCTAGGAGTGCCCATTTCTCAACCGAAACGGAAGTGAATCGACACTTAGGGAGAAATGGGCAACTCAATTTAAATCCCTGCAATAAAAAACAGCCCCATCCCCATTGATAGCCCATCCATCATCCATCATCCATGTAGTATATATAACAAATACATGTATAATAGAACCATCATCCATCATCCATGCAGCCCCATTTAGCATTGACACAATAGTATAACAGATACATGTATAAGGAGAACTTAAAAAACTTAAAAAGGTACAACGAATATATAAGCAATATGACAGATACAGCAGCTATGCAAATATATAAGTAATATAACAGATACATACTATAACAGATACATGATCTATGCAAATATATAAGCAGTATAAAATAAAACATATATGCAAAGTTATTATTTGTTTAACTAAGTAGAGGATGCTCTATAGACAGTAGTGCATAGTTCGTGACAATCTGAATCAAAATCATCCATCTACTACTAGCACTAGTATTACCCAATGACATCTGTCCCTCTTCTTCTTGCACAGAAACACACACACATGCATAAGCATAAATTGCTCCTTTTGCACAGTTTAGAACCAAAAACTGGTCTATTTTTTTCTGTACTAATACAATACTGGTCTAATGTTTGCTTGGTCAGCAAAACTGATGCTTGGTTGGTCAACAAAACTGATGCTTGCTTGGTCAACAGAACTAATTAGTGCATACAATACTACACTAATGCTTGCTTGGTCAGCAAGACTGGTTTGTTTTTTCCTTTATATCCTACTTCCACTTTGCTACACAAGTAGAATGAAATGATATCACATTAGCACACACTAGACCTCTCTGGATACACACATGTAACTATAATATAATAAATTACTGGTATGCAATTAGGTTATATGGGGATATAGATGGCTGCTAGGCAAACAACAGGAGTCCCAGCTGCACAAGTTGGGGCGGTTAGAGTTTCAACTACACAAACAACATGGCATTCTACTTTCAAGGATTGCCAGCAAATTAGGCACTCACGGCCTTCTTACCTACTTGTAGGCTCAAGGATCAAATAGCCTACATCTTCTTTTTAATGTTGGCTGAGGAATAGCAGGCACACATCTCTACATTAAGCACCAGTACACAGAAGCCAAAATGTAATAAGAGCAGACAACTGTTTTACCACACATTAAAGCACAGTATCAAAAATTGCAAGGGTACATCAATTAAAGAAAAATTTGGAGGTTTTACTCTGAATTTGAATTGGAGAAAATGTTGTAGTGTAACAACCATGAACATTTGTGGGTAAATATTTCTCTAAGTAAAAATATTATCTGGCTATTTTTCATAGTTCATGCTGTTTTTTAGTGCTATCCAACCGTGTAAGCTTACATATTACATTTCAGTCTAGTTCAGATAATTAGTAATCTAGTATACCTACTTTTTTATTTCATTTTATGGCATATTAGAAAACTCTCAATATCCATATTTAATTAGCACAACTATCACTTTGATCACAAACACATACCTCATTAATATCCTACGATATAATTAAACTAGGAATCACACTAGATCATCCAGGAAGTACCACCAAATTCGTAGAAAGGGGAGGAGGAGCATCACCAAATTTAGAGAAGTATCACCAGGGGAAGGACAAGGGAAGGTAGCGGCCATGAGTACCAGGGGGAAGGCCAGGGGAAGGAAGCGGCAATTACCTAGGCTTGCTTGTGGACGATGGACTCCGGAGATGAAGGAGACGAGGACGGCGAGGTGGATTCTAGTTTCATGACGGTAGTTTCGTCATTGTCCTAGTCCCATCTAACAAGGAACATCGGTACCATCTCTCCATAGTAGTCGAGCTCCCATACTCCTCGATCCTTCCATAAAATCTTTCCATGATAGTAGTCTCGTCATCGATGAAGGTCAGCATAGTCACTCTTGAGTTTTGATATTCACTATTCTTGTCCTTTTGCTCAGTGTATAATCTGTAACCGTTGATGTCGTATGAAAGATAGGTTCTTAGGTTGTGCGTGGGGCCCTATGATAAGGAGAATATGAGTTTTTTATTTTCTATAGAAGGCGTACATGGGGGATTGTCTAGTAGACTTTTCTTTAACCAACTCATGAATCTAGAGTTATGCTCTCTAGTTACGTCCTCGTTCTTTCTCGGCCATCCCAGGTCGACATACTCCTGCTCGATTAAGATTTTGTGCTCTTCCAACCAAGGGCCGACAATTTCAATGTGTTATAGAGCGACTCAGTGTGCCCTGTCAAAATAGGTGTGTCGACCATCAATTCTAACATGCAGTGAGCGGTATCCCTCATGATGACCATATCCAGCGAGCCTGCTAAGGTGCTTCCTGGTGGGCATACCAACATCCTTGTTCTTGGTGCTTAGATAATTCTAACAGAAGGAGATGCACTCGTAGATCAGAAGACCCTAGGCCATGCTTCCATCTGGATGGGACCTATTGCAAATGAATCCTTTGATGACACATTTCAGCCTTTCAAATGGCATCATGTTGTGTAGGAACGTCGGCCCGAGATGGATGATGTCATCCATGACATGGACAAGCAGATGCACCATGATGTCAAAGAATGCATGGGGGATGTAAATCTCGAGCTTGCATAGTATCACCATGATCTCTTCTTGTATCATGTCGAGCTGCTTCACGTCGATCGACTTCCTAGAGAAGACGTCAAAAAAGTTACAGATGCCAAACAGCGTCTCACGGGCATGCTCGTCTATTATCCGTTGGATCGCAACTAGAAGTATCTGTGTCATCAGCATGTGACAGTCGTGAGACTTTATACCATTGAACCTCTTCTTCTCTACGTCCAGAATCTTCTTATCTTCCCCGAGTAACCGTGAGGAACTTTGACTCCTAGGAGGCACCTGGAAAACTTCTTGAGCTCCTCCTAACTCAGAGTGAAGCAGGCAGCACAAAGCACCACCAAATTCTTCTTAACCCTTTTGCAGCGACCTTGAGTCCCTTTTGTCTGATCGTTTTCATCATCATCATCAATATCAGGGTACTTTAGATGTTTGTTGATGCCAAGCAATTTCAGGTTGTTTCTTTCTTTTGGCCCATCCTTGGTCCTCTCTAGCATGTTGAGTAGAGTGGCAAGACTCTCAGAAAGATTCTTCGTGATGTGCATTAAATCGAGGCTATGGGGCGTGTGGAGGACCTTCCAGTATGGCAGGTCCTATAAAATAGACCTTGCTTTCCATACAACCATCAACGGCTTTGTCCTCGGTCGCTTCATTCCTTCATTTCTTCGTCGCTCCTCGGACACGGGGATCTTTCGAGCTCGTCTTTACCATTTAACAGGTCACCGTGTTTTATCCATGGGTGATCCATGTGAAGCCACTTTTGAGTGTCTAGGAACATAGTTTTCGAAGACCCGGAATCCTTTGGTAGCTAGAGATGCGGGGTCTTATACATGCACTTAACACATGCACGGTGTGCGTGGTTCACCTGGGATGATTCATATGGGTAACCAGGATAGTCCTGCACCATCATGAGCAACACGACTCTCATAGGGAAATATTCTCTAGTGTAGGTGTCCCACGTACGATCTGGATCTCCCACAACGTGGCTAACTCCTCTTTCAACGAGCAACCTGGTTGTTTCGGCCCCTGAATAAAAATAATCATGTGTATGTACCTTTGCTTCGTGCACAGCTAGGGGGAGGTTGTACGGCCATACAAACACGAGACATGTGCTATGCGTGCTACTCTGGTTGCCAAAAGGATTTAGTCCATCGGTGCTCATACCCAGTCTAATGTTCCTTGCATCGCCCCCAAACTCTTCGAAATCAATGTCCAATGCATTCCACTGGCCAGCGTCTGAAGGGCTTTTCAGGATATTTCCCTTCTCCGGGTGGCGGAGACTCTGGTGTCGGGGAAGAACAAAAGACAACTCGTGTTCTTAAGCAAAAATTTGGCCCTTCAACCATCAAATCTAGAAAATTTCCACCTAATTGGGCTTGGAAATGCAGGAACAAGTTAGACCAACTCCAAAGACAAGTTTCTATTGGAACAAAACCACAATCAACTCACCAAAACGAGAGATCGATCCAAAAGCAATTTGGGGCAATATTTTTGGTATTTTCAAATTTAAGGTGGAAATCGATGAATAAAGTCAAATCGGTGGAAACCAAAAGCTGTTGATACCAGATGATATGGGTTCCCTTGTGGGATTGACCCTAGGGTGGCCCGATCATGGATTGGAGGCGGAGAGTGCGGGGAACCATGATCAACATGATGAACTCGACACAAATGCAAGATAATGATACAACCACATGCAAAACACATACGCTTCGGTTGTCCTAGTTGGCCCGAATCATGAACCCGATATAATCCTCGTGGAAGAGACCGATAGGTAAAGATCCACAGAAGAAAGATCAATCCGGAGCTACTATAATCTACTCGTGAAGAGATTGCAATCAATAGAGATCCAAAGGGAGAGACTGAAGCAATAGAAATCACGAGGTAGAAAGAGCGCTCATACGGCGAGGGCCTTGTACAACCTAGGTCTTGGTATAGATCCTAGAGAGGATCCCTAATGGACCCTAGATTTACGGTCTGATAATCCCCATTATGCCTACAATTCACGTTCCCATGATCAGTGAGCCGTGAGCATAACCGACGAGTATCATTACAACATCCGGAAAGTAACGAGTACAGAACTTACATTGTTTCCATTATGGCGATTACAATTATCAATAGCGAAAGTCTTCAAGCGCAGACCCCATGCCATGCCTTAACCTACTGGCGACTGACTAGGAAGATGGCCTAGCTCGCATAGACATCAGTAATCTCCATCGTTCCTCTTGCTTCTGAAAGTCTGCCCAAGTAAATAGCTAGGGACAATGCCGGTGAGTACTTTGAATGTACTCGCAAACCACCTTAAGAGAACAATAATAAAAGATATGCAATATGGCTGTGGTAGGATGGCTCCATAAAAGGTTCTTTTATAAATTAGTTTCTCTTGTAGATATAGCATGTCTATATCTTTGTTGAAAACTTTTGTGAAACATTTTGGAAACCCTTTTGTACAACTTTGGGAAAACACTAGGATTGGGTCACCCCTTTGTTTCTTTCTCCCGATCATCCCATGAACAAACTTCCTTTCTTCCTTTCCGACCATCCCATGGTCAAAACGTATATCCTTTCCGACCATCCCATGGTCAAAACCTTTTCAAAGCCATTGATTTTCTAAAAATCCTTTTGAAATCAAAACCAGTACCGCTCTACAGCAACCTTCCCAACTGTCCATGACCGTGGACACTGCTATTCGAATATATTTACACTCTCCAGAGGTAGTACACTTTACCCACACCATCCAATTACCCTTCCCTAAACTACACCGATCATGGGTCGAGTAACCGGTCAAGTCCTTTGGAATGCCCACTCCAGTATAAGCGCCTACCCTATGAGTCATATCCCCTCAACATCGGGTTGCCCTATATAGTTCACAAGCCAGCCGGCGCACATTTTACACTGCACAAAGTGGGTGCTTTCAATGAGGGGCTCATAGTAACACCTGGCAGCCTGCAGACCATTCGTTTCTTCTCCAAGCTGATGTCCCACATGGGCCTTTACAGGAGAAGACCCAGCCTCCAGAGATCAACATCCCATGTAGTAGTTGTGAGGCAACTCATACCAGAGTAAACAATCTTTGAGCCCAGCCCCTTCCCAATTAGCAGTAATGTGGTTGCACGGGTTAATTGTTCTGGTAAAACTTCAAAGAACCGGGTGTGTTTTCATAATCGTTTTTCCTCCATTTTCTTTTTAGCATATTTTGTGAAACAAAACCTTTTTTCCTTTCTCAAACTTCTCTTGGTAGGTCGAATCTCACCAAGGTTTATTCTTAAAACTTTTTTCTAAAACTTTTCTGGGTCTTCCCATCCCATAGTTTTGCATTTGTGGTATTAATAATAAGAATTTAGAGGCCCTATTACATATTCAAGGGTTTTTAAGGCAAGGCCAAGTTCTGTATGATATCATTGTATAAAAATAATACCATCAGATAGGGATTGACAAAATGAAGCCAAGAAAAGTGGTTTTACTATTTTATCAATTTCCCTTGATTTATAAAGTATTTTCTAGTGATTAAAACTCTAGTCAGAGGAAATAATTCACCAGAAAAGTTCTGGAGATCCAAAAAGTATTTCCTTGGGTGATTAGGTAGGATTTGATGGACTGGTTCAAGAGGAGTTGGAAACAACTTAAAATAATTACCAGAATGCTCTCAGGAAATTCCCAAAGCAGTATTGTATGATATTTTTCTTTTTATCACATTTATTCTACAGTAGATGTTGATGTGATTCCAAAGACACATGTTAGGTATTTGCAATACTTTTTTGTATAAATTGGAATCACCCTTTTTGGATTTGTATAACTTCTGTAGTGATTTTATTGATGAATAAACATGCACAAAATAGTTTAATTTACCATAATTCAAAGAGACCTCAATAAATGTTGGGCTCATGGGGTTTGATACCTATTGGTATATATGTCTACTGGGAGTTGTAATTAGGTCAATACCTCATTTGGTTTGACCTCAAGAATTTCCTAAAGTAAAAAGGAGGTTGGTTTTGTTATTTTCACCAAGGAAGTTTAGGAAGTAATTTATAATGGGGTCCATGTGGCAAGCAAGGTATCTGTAATACCTTTCAGTAACAATTGGTTTCATGTCATTTGGAGTTGACAAACTTACAGAAACAATTTATTTGTGAAAAGAGTACCTTTAGGTATTAGATTTATTGAAATTAATCTGAGAAATATTTGGGTCAACTCTTGGTGCTGCATGTTAGGGAAAATCCTAAGGAACATGTTGGAATTTAGATCTTGGAATTTCCTAGAATTTTCCATTTTTGTCTTGAATTAAAGCTACATGTTATGAAACAGATCTGGGAAATCTGGATTTTTAAAAAGAAAAAAGAAGGGAGGGCAGCGGGCTGGTTCTGGAGGGAGATGGGCTGCACAACGCCGCCGTCGGCCCACCTGGACAGATACTGTCTGGGGGATATTTCAAAACCGGTCGGGTGGGGCCCACCTGTCATCAATCCTAGGGCGAGAAGGGGGACAGGGCACCATGGACCGTTAGATCTATGCGAGATCGACGGCCCATGACTCGTCTTCCTCCTTGACTCGTGACAGAGCTGCCAGGAAACCCTAGCACGGGGAACATCTTGGGGTTGCTTACCAGGGGAGGGAGAGGAGCTGGGAGGCGACGGAGGCGATGCGGTGCACGAGGACAACCTCGGCGAGGGGCAGGAAGGCCACTTCTGTCCCCGGGAGCTTGACTTGCACATCTCGAGAGGTTTATGGCGGCATTGACTGGGGCATTCTCTTAAGGCAAAGAGACTAGGGTTAGATAGATCTCATCCAGAGAGGGACATGCAAGCAGAGAACAAGGGAGGGGGAGGTCGGGGTGACCTACAAGCTAGTAAATAAGCTCCAGGACGAGGGGGATTCTCCTCCTCTTCCTGAGTTGTAGAGAGAAAGAGGGTTCCTGAGCTTAGGGGAGCTGAGATAGGTGAGGCAGGGGAGCGGAATGGGAGTGAAACATGATTCTGGGATGGGGTGAGGCCTTATAAACCGGGTTGGTATGGTATATGGTGAACCATGTCTATGCGGGACTTGGGGAGGAGAGCTGGGGCGCTGGTTGGGTGAGCTTGACGGTGCTGGGAGGTGGTGTGGGCCTAGTGCCCGACCAGAGAGGATAGGAGGAAGGGTGGTGGTTGCTGTTGCCGTCAAGGCAAGATTTAATAAAGAGGGCTCTTTCTCCCTTCATCCAAATGACCTAGGGTAGGGTGAAGGGGCTGATAAAGTGCCATTTTGACCAGAGTGTGTGTTGGGTGTTGTGGTGGAGTATTGGACCAGATTGGATGGGGTTTGGAGTTGGTTTGACCCAAATTTGATTGGTTTGCAAAACTTGATGAAAATAGACTTGTGAATAAAGTTGAAACATTTGCATTGGGAAAGGTGGGGATAGAGTACTGGTATATGGATATGGTCAATACACTCCCATATGATTTATTTGGGATTTTTCAGATGATTTTTAGTACACTTAAATTCATTTATTCAAAAAGTGCAGAAGTAGTTTATAGAAGCTAATGTGATATTTTTACATTAGGCAAGGTTAGTTTTTTATGTGATATGGTCCTAAATACCATATCACACATTGGGGAATTTTCTTGGAATTTATTGAGATGGAAAATTATTTTTAAGAAATTATTTCTTGTTTCTGCCATTTAGGAAAAAGGGCAAAAAGAAACAATAAGGAATCTCAAAAATATTTATTTTTGAGTTTGGAAGATAGGGTATGTTAGATATAACTCAAATGTTCATTGAGTTGGCAAAGTGATATGGAGAAAAACAAACTTGCCTTTGTTGGGAAGTTTTTGAGGATTTAGCAAATAAAGGAATTTAAATAGTTTTAGGCTCCAAATAATTATGGAAATTATTTGGAAAATGTTTATATCTAATGTGGATGATGTCCACTAGGATTATCTATCATAAACAACCTTGGGTATTGCAAAACAAAATGGGTTTTGGGAAAGAACAAGGATTAGAGGATCTAGGGCATTAACATTTTTATGCCCTCTAAGCATAGTTAGATTAGGGAGCTCAGGGATCACCTAGGTACAAGGGATATATTGATAGATAGACCAAGTTATATATATGATAATGGTAGAAAGATTTGGTCTTGGATGTATTTTAGGTGGTCTAGAGGAGATGGCAAACTTTGTTGAAAATAAGGCTGCCATAATAGATGAGTCATGATGCCTCAAAAACCATCAGGGTTTAGGAAACACAAAGCTCCAGTGGAGACAAGTGAAGGGTGGGTTAATATACCATTAGTAGATCATAATCATGCACAGAGTTGGTCAAGGGGTGGTAGTATAAGGATGTGAGCTTCTGTCAAAGTAGGCAAGATGATAAGATTTGCAGAAAAGCTTATTATCTTGTCTACAAAACCATCATGGATGAGTGGGAGCCAGAATGGTTTAACCAAGGGTAAGAGTGGTATTTGGTAGTACTAATGATGTACTACAAATGGTTCAATTAAATTTTCAGGAATGCACATAGGTTGGAGTAGGTGGAGTTCCAAAGATCGAATCTAGTTAAAGATTCCAGACTTAGCCAAATTTGGCAGACTTGTGGATTTGGACTATTATACAAGTGTAGATGTTTTTGAGAGGGAGCTGGGTTCAAAACTCATGATCAAAGAGATGTTGTTTAAGTGTTAGTTAAGTATATAGGATCCATGCTTGTATTTGGTCTCTGATGGGTTGGATGCTAATACAAAGGATTATCTCAGGATTGATCTGGTTAAGTAGATTTGGGACTAACTCGAGTGACTCACGATAGATTGAGTTTGGGATTGCTTAGTTTGAGATTGATGATATCAATTCTTGGGTTGATCTCTAAGGATGAGCTACTAGAGTAGCTCACTCTAATTCCTAAGCAAACAAGCCAATCAGTAGATCAAGATAATTCATCAGACAGCAGATCAAGGCAACTCATCTTATCAAACTTGCCAAGCTACTAATAAAGTCACCCTTAAGCCTATCTTGAGGTAAGCATGGGTGTTTTGAAGAGGTTGTGCTTTGATGTAAGGTAAGTACCTCTTGGTATTTCTACCAAGGTTGGAGTGAAAAGGTTTTTGGAAAGGTTTTGGAAAAACCTAGAGGTAAGACTTAAGAGTAGTTGAAGTTCTATCTTGGAAACATAAGGAGATTTTATCTAGGTCTCCATAGTTTCGTTAATAGAACAAATAACATAATTTGTTGTATAAAAATCATCTTGACTCAAGTTTGAAGTGTCAGAACATTTGAGAATATAAAGATGAGCCAAGACATCTCTTTTGTAAAATAGCTGTTGTCAAATAGTGTTGATATAAGAAGTATATCACCAAATACACAATCATTTGCATGAACACAAGCAAACAAGAAAGCAAACATTGGAACACTTAATAATAAAAAGTTTTTGTTCCCCCTGTTTTTTGCCTTTTTGACAAAAGATCAGGGTTGCTGAAATTGGGATGTTACAATCCCCATATGGAAAGTTGGAAGCTAAGCCACATCTACTCAATATTCATGCTCAGGTTTCAAGGAGAGGGTGGGAGCTTATTTATAGACCAACCACGAGGTAGGGGTAGTTTAGGCATAAACAGGAAGTTTTGGGTGTTACATGGGCAAGGCCCAACTTCAAGGCTCACAGGCCTATTCTGTAATCCCTCGGACTCTACGCTCTAAACACAAGTCAGTATAACCCAAAAGTGGAAAGGACGTACTACTGTGGGGACGTGCAGCCACACATAATAGGCTAGGGTATTGGTAGGGGACGGTACCGCCAACCATCTCACCCACTTTCATGGTTAGAACTTCATGTTCAAGAAATGTAGCCGGCAGGTTTGTGAGTCTAACATACACAAATGAGTATGTATGCCAGTGACATAAAAGAATATATCAGAGCCACGCCATCTAAAATAAATATAAATATTGCAACACCATACGGCAAGATCCAAATATCCTAGATAGATATAATATTTTAGGAGAACTCCTCATACATCAATCATCAAAGTATCAAGCGGAAGCGTAAGACAAAGATTCAAGTGCGAATTAAGAATCAAATTCGCATTAGATGCCCATCAATAAGCACATTCCCACCCATAGATCTTAGTGATCTCCATCCCCGGAATATATATATGCAAGAGGGTCGTTGCCACCATCATTGACATAGTAACCTCCATGTGGATATACCTAGCAATCTGAACAATATTTATCGTGTGATACCCTAAGGGACCCATGTAACACCCTCAGATCGGCCCTATGCAAGTTTTAGCGATTCCCACCAAACCCACATAGAAACGATTCAAAGGTGCCCACCAGGCACTTTCGTGCATGTGGAAAACAAAGTAATACCATTACACGTTAGTCCACGATGGAACTCACAGAACTAATATATACAACAATGACTCACTAAGTTAAGAATACAAATATACAGTACAAAGATCCAAATCACCTTGAAAATGATACAATATCCAAGTATGGAAAAGATGCAAATGGGGCTAAGAGCCCTAAAGAATAACAAATGGCGTCCATAACCCTGCCCAGGCCAAGCCGGAAGGGTAACCCCGCTAACGACGTTGATCTCAAACCTGCTAAACAAAAGGGGCGCCAACAAAGGGCAAAGGAAAAAAAGAGCAGCCAGTACACGGCGAGACTTAGAATTCGGTGGTCCTCGCCTACTTAGGTATGGTGGATTGAAACAGTGGCACAACATGCACTAAACAACCTATAGATACTTGAAACAACTATCGACTATCAGAAATAGGTAAGAAAGACATATGCAAAACCAACCTGATACTACCACCAATCATACCCATTGATACATCGGAAACGTATCTATAATTTTTGATGCTCCATGCTTGTTTAGTATCTACTTTGCTTTGCTTTCTCTACACTTTGAGGTGCTTTTTACATGTTTTCTGGTACTAACCTATTAACAAGTTGCCACAATGCTAGTTGTCTGTTTTCTGTTGTTTTTGGTTCCAGAAAAGTTAGTAAAGAAATATTCACGGAATTGGATAGGACAAACATCAAAGTCAATTACTTTATGTGGGGAACAAGAAGTCCAGAGGGGAGACGGAGAAGCGGGACAGGGCATCCAGACCCCCCTAGGCGCGGCCAGGGGCGGGCCTGCGCCTAGGAGGGGTGTGGCCCCTCTGGCCGCCTCCTCGGCCTCCCCCTTCACCTATAAGAAGCCCCCAATGTAGAAACCCTAAGCACCTGATCAAATCTCCACGAAAGCAAATGCATGCACCATCGTCCCTAGATCGGGGATCAAGTTCTTCCGGCACCCTGCGGAGGAGATCATCCCGGAGGCCTTCTCTCCGGTATGATGCGCGAGTAGTTCCACCTTGGACTATGGGTCCATGTAGTACCTAGATGGTTGTATCTCCTCCTTTGTGCTTTCATGTATAGATCTCCGTTCATGTTCAAGATCTAATATATTTGTAATCATGCATGTTGTGTTTGCGGGGATCCGATGGATATTGAGATTATAATCTTGGTTTGATTAATGGTTTTGTATCTATGATTCTATCATGTCTGTGTTGTTTGTGATCGTGTATGCTCTCCGTTGTTAGTAGCTATCTTGGCCAAGTAGTTGCTAGTGACTCCAAGAGGGAGTATTTATGCTCGATAGTGGCTTCATGCCTCTAGTTTCCAAGGGAAGTGACAATAATCTCTTCCGTTGTAGATGTGTTGTTGCTACTAGGGAGAAAATAATGGTCTCTTGTTCATGGAACATGTGGACTGTTTACCTTACACCCTTTGCTTAAAGAGTTGTCTGTTGCTTGTAACTTAATACTGGAAGGGGTTCGGATGATAACCTGAAGGTGGAATTCTAGTCATAGATGCAGTTGAATGGCGGTCTATGTATCATGTTGTATTGCCCAATCGAATCTCATAGGATCTTTCTGACTAGTAATTACATTGTTATGTCTTGCTTACTTCCTATCAATTGCCCTGTTGTAATTTGTTTACCCTTCATGCCATGTTGTTTATCTAAGGAGAGCACCTCTAGTGAACTATGGACCCCGGTCCAATCTTTACCATTGATACATCTTCCACTATTACTTGTTTACTTGCTGCAAACCATTACCTTCCACACCATATGTTTAATCCTTTGTTACAGCAAACCGGTGAGCTTGACAACCTCACTGATTCGTTGGGGCAAAATATTGAGTTTGTGTGGTGCAGGTCTCCGTGTTGCTTGCGACACTTGTGTGACATTTCGTTCCTCCTACTGGTTCGATAACCTCGGTTTCTTATTGAGGGAAACTTGCTGCTGTGCTGCTTCATACCTTTCTCTTGGGGTTTCCAACGAAGCGTCCCACAACAAGTGTTGGGCGCCATCAAGCTATTTTCTGCGCCGTTGACGTGGAGGCTAAGGACGTCTTCACTAGGGGAGTCCTTCACTTCCTTTCTCTTTACTTTGTTTTTAGTTTGCTTTGTTTTTTTGCCTCTTTCCAAAAAAACCAAAAAAATTAGTCTAGTTTGGTTTGCTTTCTTTATTCAAAAACACAAAAAAATTAGTTCCTACTCTAGTTGCCACCTTGATCTAGCTCACCATGTTGCTCCCCAAGTTCTCCCTGAAATATCTTGCGATAGGTAGTGGCTCCATAATTGGGAAAGATAATATTGAAGAATTCTTTAATCATGTTAGAAAGCATGAGGATATTGAGGATAAATCTATAGCAGAGCTTGCTCCTAATTATGAGATTGCTGCAGCTTCTTTAGTTCATATGTTGGAAGCTAGGTTTGTTAGCCTTAACCCCTTCATACAATTCTTGTTCCTAAAGCTAAAAGAAGAAAAGAATGCTAAAAAGAGAGAATTCATCCTTGAAACTTTATTAAAAGAATTCCATGATGTTGCTAGGGAAGCCAAAAAGGTCTTTGAGCGTTTCAATATGCTAGGCTCAAGTGTAGATGTTGTGGGTACTTCTGATAAGACTAAGCCCAGAGAGGAATTTAAAATACCCATACCCTTTAAGCTTGTTGGAATGCATGAAGCCTTTGAAAAGAATTTTGATTGGATTGCTCCTGAAAATCTTTTTGATGAAAGTATTAGACCAAAGAGAGATGAGAAGGGATCCTCCAAAACCTATTTGGATGAGATACCTTTCATAGTTGAAGAATTTGCAAGTATTGATGTTAATGCTTCCTCATTTGAAAATACTTGATTCTTCTTGCTTCTTGTGCCTAACTTAAAGTTGTTAAAGAAAAGTACTTGCCGGGAGATAACCCAAGAGTTTCCTTGAGTCTTGGAAGTTATTAATTCAGTAATGACCTCTTCTTATCCTTTTTGTTTGATTTTTGTGCCAAGAATGACCTCTAATGAGAGGGAAGTAAGATTTGGGGAGTTGCTGTCCCGAAACAGATTTCTATCCTCCACCAAAACAATTCGTGAGGAGTCTATGTAACTCGGATCGAGCTCAAAATTTATGAATAAATCCCCCAGTATGTTAGATAACTTACGTTCGTTCAACACTTTTTTATTTGAGCAACAGAAGATGTTCGAAAAAATCGGTTTCTACCTGCTGGTCAGTTTTGACAGATTTCTGCCATTATTTGCATTTGCTTCTTATTGATTCCTTTTTGGGTTCTTTTTGGGAAATTGAGATTTTTGAAGGAGTTACTACAGTAGCTTGTGTTTTTAGTGAAAAGCCTTGCTGTTTCAAAGCTTTGCCAGAGGTCTGATATCTTTTGAGTAAACTAATGTTGCTAATGAAGATTGTGTGAAGGAAAAAATTTCAGGTGTAGAGAGAGAATGATGCAATGAGATGAAGAATGGACAGAAGCTCAAGTTTGGGGATGCCACCATGGTTTCACCCCAAGAAATATCCAAGAGGTACAAGCGTCAAAGCTTGGGGATGCCCAAGGCATCCCCTTCTTCATCAATAAAAAGCTCAGGTCTGTTTAGACACTTCGTTTTTATTGTTTCATGCACAGTTATGTTGTTCTTGGAGCTTATTTTTTGTTTGCTTTGCTTAGTTTGTTTAAGTTTGCTTGAGTAGTTTTGACCCCTGTTCTCGCTGTGTTGTTTTGCAAATAAGTTGCTTGGTGTTGGAAAGGAGTAGTAAGTTCTTGCTTGAAGTGCAAGAGGAGCTTGCATTGACTGTGACTTAGACTTTAGCATGACATGCTAGGTGTTGTTTTGAGCTTATGTTTAGTGATTATTTCTGTAGCATATCTTGTTCCAAACAATTGGGATTGCTTAGTGTGCCTTGAAGAAATTATGCGTTGTTTTAGCATGCAAAAGCATAGTATTGTGGTATTCACCTTTGATGCTTTGTTTGGGTTGACTTGGCACATGCTCACACCATGTTATGACTATGACAAGTCACCATTAGCCTCTATGATCATTTAGTCCTTGACTTGTAGTACCACTCTTTGCTTTGATTAGTAATGCTTTGTAGCTCTGCATGATTATGGCCATTATTGCTCTCTTAGTTGGTTGCTCCCAGTCTTTTGCTAGCCTCCACTTGTATGAGTAAGTTCTACTCATGCTTCCAACTCCCAAAAACCAAGTTATTCCAAAGTGTCCACTATAAACTCCTATGCATGGTGTGTTACACCATTCCAAGTATATTCTTGTTTTCATCTATCTTCCAATTAAAAACTATTTTTTATGTGAAAACTTAGTGATTAAAGCTCTCACAAACTTGATGGCACACTTTATATTCTTTGACCCTGATAAACTTGAACCATTGTGTCTTCTATGTTGTATATGCTTGCACTTATACGTTGGAATTAGCAAAACCGTGCTGTCACGGGGAATGTTTTCAACATTGCACTTGTACTTTGTACTCAGTTGATATCATGCTCTTTTGTCTATGGATGTCACCGGTGTGAAATAAAGAGGGAACTTGTAAGTCCATGGAGTTTGTATCCTATGTTAGAGAAACGACTGGGCCGCTAGCCTAAGCCATGCCTAATCATGGTGGAAACTTGCAGCATCACTATAGTGACATCTATGAAGCATTCTTCTTATAAAAAAAGAGACACATTGAGAAAAGAGGAAAGAGAGAAAAACACCATATTCCCATGGTAAATAAGAAGATTGGTGAGATGCTCATTGTCTGCTTGCCTTGTCATTTTTGTTATGGGATAGCTCTTGTACCATGTGCAAGGGGTACCCCGTTGGCGGTTCTCAATGATATGCAAATACTTACAATGACAAGAACTTACAGGTGACTAAAGTTGAGTAGCATGAGGTGTGGCCCTCGTATTCAAGGGACTTGAGATTGCCAACTTATACTTCATCAAGCATAAACTCCATCTTTGTTCACTTTAACCTTAACCACTTCAAGATTCTTATGATAGGGGCAATGAGGGCTGAAAGATAACAAGTACCATAATTTTTGGAAGCTCTTTTTGAAACTTGAAATCCCTACTTCCTTTATTAAAGGCCTTTCTTCCACCATTTATTGAGTCTCCACCTTCTACCTTTAGGCACCATTAAGAGAGCATAGTTGTCATTCTGTGTGTAGTGTTCCAAAGCTTATTGATTGATGCATATTGTGATATTACTTGTTCTTGTGCTATTTGTTTCTAGTCACCCTTGTGAACTTTGAAGGTGTCCTATGCATCTATTTGCTACTCTATGAGCGACAAGCTGATTGCCACTATGCTATGTTTTCTGTATGTGAAACAAACAAATGTTTTTCAATGCATGTTATTCATGATCTTTGTTTGTAGATTGTCATGTTGCATGCATAGTTGCTATGTCCTATTGTTATAACTCCATCTTTCATGGACATGTTTAGAGTTCTTTGATCCCAGCTTTCAATGCTTGCAAATGGTTGGATCTTTATTGTGAGGGTGCATGTCACCTCAAAAATTATTATTTTTATCACTTACTTACTCGAGGACGAGCAGGAGTTAAGCTTGGGGATGCTTGATACGTCGGAAACATATCTATAATTTTTGATGATCCATGCTTGTTTAGTATCTACTTTGTTTTGCTTTGTCTACACTTTGAGGTGCTTTTTACATGTTTTGTGGTACTAACCTATTAACAAGTTACCACATTGCCAGTTGCCTATTTTCTACTGTTTTTGGTTCCAGAAAAGTTAGTAAAGAAATATTCTCGGAATTGGATGGGACAAACGTCAAAGTCAATTACTTTCCGTGGGGAACAAGAAGTCCAGAGGGGAGACGGAGAAGCAGGTCAGGGCAGCCACACCCCCTAGGCGCGGCCAAGGGTGGGCCCACGCCTGGGAGGGGTGTGGCCTCTCTGGCCGCCTCCTCGGCCTCCCCCTTCATCTATGAGAAGCCCCCGATGCAAAAACCCTAAGAACCTGATCAAATCTCCACGAAACTGCTTGTAGCCGCTGTGACACCCTCGGCATCAGGGCTAAACACATCCCAGACCTCTGTCTGACATAAGCTAAACCTTGAGGTCGAGGATATCCAGTGAAGAATAGATAAAACAGCAGTGACCCTATGACACAAAAATTATTGCAGCAAGCTCATAACTGAGCGAAGAGCCAAATTATTACAAGCAGAGGTCTCTGACCACAAACATCAAACAACGGAAGGCAAATTATGCTATTAAGTATAGCAAACTTAACAAATGGCCTAAGAGGCATGAAGCATAATGATGATGTCCTAGCCCATAGATTCTAGGCTATCGGCGGGAACCCGAAGCTACTCGTCAATGTTGATGTAGTACAGAACTTGTCTTCAGGGGAGCACTTACTCTGCCAAAAGTATCAACAAAGCAAGGGTGAGTACAAGGTGTACTTCGCAAGACTTATTGCTGGTGGAGTTGTTTTGCATAAAGCCATCTTTGTTTATAAATCAAGGGAGACAAGAAGCTCGTCTAGTCAGAGTATTTTAAAAGGGGATAAGAGAGCGACATCTCCGAAATATTGATCATCATATTTTGATATCCACCGAATCATCATCATCACCTGAACTAGGATCACCCCTCGTACCCATGAGGAAGCATCCTTAAGCACATGTTGATCTGCCAAGTTTTACGATTAGGTTATAGTTTTATATGATCTTGAGTCCGGTCGCCAAGTCGTTCATAACTGGGAACACGGCTTTTCAAAAAGATTATTACCCCGCAGGGGTGTACAACTTTACCCACATGTACCAACCGACTCTTAATGCCACTTGACACACTTCCTTGGTGTGCTGGCAGAGGGTGTGGTTGGACACGACCTTTACCTTGCTTTCGCCGAGACCATGAGTCACGCAATAAGTATGGTTCCGCCATAATGGGTCAAATCCTGAAGCCGGTACTTAAAGATGTGAGGCGAGGTTGGTTCACCAGGTGCTCCATCGACCCCAAGCAACCCCGGCCATGCTTACCTACCTATTATGAATGCACCTCCTTCACCGCCTTCGAGAAGATCCAGGATGCATGTCGAATGGAATGCCCGAACTATGTGACTCATGGAATCTACTAGGCAAGTTAGTTAGTCATGAGGTTGTCCAGGCCCCGTGTGGTTATACGCTCGTCTTGGTTCCAAAGGCAAGAACTCAGGTCCTAGTGGTGGCGAGCATGGGAAGAGAAAAACCACATCCCACCGTGGCGTCCTATACAAGCCTTAGCATGTTTAATCTCATAACACTAATATCATCTCATCACGATCTCCTGTCATACTAGATTCTCTGCATCTGATACATCATCTGGATGAACCAGCACTAGAAGCTATGCATGGCTAAGTAGGACACAGATATAAGCTTTAGCAGTGCACACAAGCTAAACCTAGTTATGCTAGGAGCAGTGGATCAGGTAATATAAGCTCAAAGGGAATATGCAATAGATAGGATACTTTATCTACCGATAAAAGACCATAGTAGAATAGTATGCATCATGGCAGGAATTGAAATGCTTTCGAAATCATAGGATTATATCATGGTGGGGCTATGCTTGCCTTTGCCTGTTGATAGCAGATAAACAGATCTTCGGAGGCCTTGTACTTAACTTGGTTACAGTTGGTCAAGTATCGGTCTTCGAGCTTCGACGGTGTTGATCTCGGTCTTCGATCTTGATATCGACATTGTATTCTACCGGGAAGAATCAAACACCGGAAAGAGAGGGAAACAATCAACACATGGCATCGATTCAATTCTCAAACAAGGATGATGATATGAAAAGTTAAATTGTATCGAAATGTAACCCTAAAACATGCTCGACAATTTAAACGGGGTTCCGAGGGGTGAAAACCCTAACTCGGGAAACTCCGGATGTATATGAGAGGGGTTGGTTTTGTTCTCTAATTAAACTTGTTATGAAAGTTGTTGAACAATGCATGATTATATCTCTAATAGATAGTGCTCATTTTTCTGAACATCTTGATATATTATTTGTATTTTTTGACTTAAAATGATTTAGTTATTGAATTTACAAGATTTAATCAAATTCTAGAATTATTTAAATCATTTAAAAAAAGTTTACTGCATTAGCACAGAGCATGCTGATGTCACCAGAGGGGTCGGGCGTTTCTCACTGGGGCTTAGGCTAACCACACTGACTGACTGGTGGGCCTATGACACCTCAGCTGCCACATACGTAAGGTGGGGCCCGAGGCTGGTTTGACCGGGTCTGACCCACGCAGTGACGCTCAGGTGACGCCACGATGACATCACCGACGACGGTGAGCTGCAGACGGTGAGGGAACATCGGAGGGGAAGGATCTGGGGCATGTGCGGGTGCGCGTTAGAGAGGGGAGACCGAGGCGAGCCAAAAGATGGAGGCACCGCCTCGTTTGGGTCACCGGAGCGGCCTAGACGACGAGAAACCACGGCGGCCGACGGCGGCGCTCGATGGAACTACGCCACAGAGCGGGATGGGGCAAGGTGAAGGGTCCAGGAGGGCCGTTGGCTTACCCTCGACGCGATGGAAGCCTCGGTAGGGCCGGAGGAGCTTGGTAGCTTCGGAAATGGTGATGGTGGTCGGCGTTAGTGATGGGGAAGGCGGGCTCGATTCTAGCGGTAGAGGGCACCCCAGCAAGCAAGCTTCGATGAAGAGGTTCTTGGCGAGGAGACGGAGCTCGTGGCATGCTCGGATGAGCACGGGGGTGGCCAGAACTTCGGCGAGCCTGAGCTAGGGTTTTTGGGGCTCTGCGTGAATGAGTTCCAGAGAACGAGAGGGAGAGGGAAAAGAGGATAAGGCGAGGGAGGGCATCGCCGGGGGTCTTATCGTCAGCTCCAGGGGCGGAGGGGCGAGGATCTTGGTGTGGCGACGATCGACGGCCGGCGGGCGGACAGGCAGCTGCTTGCCGCCGCTGAGGAAGACGACACGAGAGAGGGTGAAGGGGTATGGGCCAGATGGGCCGGTTGCTGGCTGGTGCTGGGCTGCTGGGTGCCGCGCGCTGGGCAACAAAGAGAAGAGGGAAAAGTTGGGCTCAGCCCAGCTAGCGTTAGTAGCAAGTTTTTTTATTTTGCAAAACCTTTTCTTTTTCTGTTTTTTATTTCTCTCTTTTGTAAAATGATTTGAAATATGTTTTAGGATATTTCAGAAATACCAGAGGTTTATAAAATATCTAAAATACTCAAGATTCCTTATATTCAATTTGGGCTCCAATATTTTTGGTAGTTTTCAAATACAAAACCATTTTGAATTGATTTCAAATATAGGGAGAGGGTAGGGTTTGGAGTTTTTCAATATGTTATTTAATGCACAATTTAAAACATGATGCTCATGATGCACAAACAAACCCTAAATAATGTTTATCTAAAACTAGGGTGTTACAGCCGCCACCACCATCGTCCCTAGATCGGGGGGATCTGAAGTTCTTCCCGGCACCCTGTCGGAGGGGAGATCATCCCGGAGGCCTTCTCTCCAGTATGATGCATGAGTAGTTCCACCTTAGACTATGGGTCCATGTAGTAGCTAGATGGTTGTATCTCCTCTTTTGTGCTTTCATGTATAGATCTTGTGAGCTCCTTTCATGATCAAGATCTAATCTATTTGTAATCATGCATGTTATGTTTGCGGGGATCCGATTGATATTGAGATTATTATGTTGGTTTGATTAATGGTTTTGTCTCTATGATTCTATCATGTATGTGTTGTTTGTGATCTTGCATGCTCTCCGTTGTTAGTAGCTATCTTGGCCAAGTAGTTGCTAGTGATTTCAAGAGGGAGTATTTATGCTCGATAGTGGGTTCATGTCTCTAGTTTCCAAGGGAAGTGACAATAATCTCTTCGGTTGTAGACGTGATGTTGCTACTAGGGAGAAACAACGGTCTCTTGTTCTTGGAACATGTGGACTTTACCTTACACACTTTGCTTAAAGCAGTTGTCTCTTGCTTGCAACTTAATACTGTAAGGGGTTCAGATGATAACCTGAAGGTGGACTTCTAGTCATAGATGCAGTTGGATGGAGGTCTATGTATCTTGTTGTATTGTCCAATAGAATCTCATAGGATCTTTCTGACTAGTAATTTCATTGTTATGCCTTGCTCAGTTCCTGTCAATTGCCCTGCTGTAATTTGTTTACCCTTCATGCCATGTTGTTTATCTAAGGAGAGAACCTCTAGTGAATTATGGACCCCGGTCCAATCTTTACCATTCATACATCTTCCACTATTACTTGTTTACTTGCTGCAAACCATTACCTTCCACACCATACGTTTAATCCTTTGTTACAGAACACCGGTGAGCTTGACAACCTTACTGATTCGTTGGGTCAAAGTCTTGAGTTTGTGTTGTGCAGGTCTCCGTGTTGCTTGCAACACTTGTGTGACGTTTCCTTCCTCCTACTGGTTCGATAACCTCAATTTATTGTTGAGGGAAACTTGCTGATGTGCTGCTTCATACCTTGCTCTTGGGGTTTCCAACGAAGCGTCCCATGACAAGTGCTGGGCGTCATCACCCATCCTGGTATTTCCCCCTCGAGACCACATGAGGAAGTCATGCCGAGGAAGCTCACATGGTTGGAAGTTTTATTCATTCTTTCCATGGTGGTTATCCAACTTACATATCAGATACAAGTCAAATTATATCAGTAAACTTTAGTTATGGTTGTCTATGATCGAGAAATTATGCTCAAAGTCATCCATAGCCACGGACGTGGCTATCGGAGCCCTGGCAACTGTGTTGCCACGTCCCCGCGCCAAGAGGATCCCCACTCTCAAGAGGCAAGGTGCCTCTAGAGGAGACTCGCGAGTAGATAAAGCCTCCAGGGCAAGTCTACCTCGATTTTGCACATCGTATTTGGCCCTCGGATACCATGGAGCACCACAGGGGTAGGACGGTAACTTCGCCTGATGGAGTTAAAACTATGGTCCTGGCAGCAAATGTCACGTCCCTGCGACGCTAGCTGCCTTGGTAAAGAAGACTCGGTCCACCACCCTTTTTGCAGGGAAAGGACGATTGACCTCGTGGCGGGATACACCTTTGTTGCCATTCTGGTGATAGAAGGTGTAAAGCAGAGAGTGTCGAATAAAGACAAGTCGCGCCTGGGAAGGACGCTTTACAGGATGACAGACCGGAGCAGGGCGAGCTAGACCAAGTCCATGTAATGTACCCTCCTAGACTGGATCCACCTGGGCGGCTTTGTGGATGCCCATCCCACCCAAAGGCTAGGTAAGAGGCCCGACGCCGCCCTATATAAAGGCTCCTCCCCTCCCTTAGAAGGGATCGGTCCTTAGCGATCTAAACCCTAGAGATCTCATCTCCATTGTACCCTCGCAAAGCTAAGCGAGCAACACAACCAAGCAGGAGTAGGGGGTTTACCTCCTCACGAGGGTCCCGAAACTGGGTAAAAAACACTGTTTCACCTCTCTATCATGATTCTAGCTTCGTCGTCACCACCGTCGCCAAGGCTCCTTGAGAACGTGTGTTCATCCCCCTCCCGAACCCAGGGATTGTTGGACCCTAGTTCCTTCACAAGACAAATCTCTGACATTTGGCTCGCCATGTAGGGGGCTAAGGCACGCTTTCAAGATATCCACCAACCTCGGACACATGTTGGCTCGCACCGAGACCCGTGCCGAGCGCGCGCTCCGCCGCACGGCGACCAGGGACCAGACCGAGCTGACCCCGTGACGCGCCCCCTCCGAGAAGGACCGGTGGACCGAAGATAACGGAGGTTCCACCTACCTCCCTTCGCGCAACTCCTCATCCTCCTCGCGCGGAGCCACCTCCCTCTCCTGCACCATGTCCACCCGCGGCAACCACGAGTGCCTCAAGGTGGAAGCGGCCAGACGCATGGTGCAGGAGCTCCTAGACCACTCGCGGGACAACCCGGGTGAGGAGAAGCGATGGGACGGGATCGCTGAGCTCCTCCACATCTCCACGCTCTCCCCGCAGGAGCAGAGGGCCTAGGGAGAAGACCCGGCGTTGGGGGCTAGGGGCTCGCTGCAGGCCCAGCGCCATGATGATGCCCTCGAGTCCGGCTAGGCGCCTCCGCCAGCGACCAACAACTTCGAGATCGTCTCGCCCCCCATGGTCGTGCTCCACCGTGTGGGCACGAAGACCGAATCACTGAGGAAATCACTGCGGCAGGCCAGCAGAACCGCGCGGCTTTTGCCAACGGAAAGGCAGTGCAGGCCAACGGCTGCCTCGCCATCACAATGGTGCTCCATCGTGTGGTCTGGCCACACAAGTTCCGCCCAGAGACGCCAGCGCGTTATGACAGAACAACCAACCCGTGCGAGTTCCTGCAGCTCTACACTACGGGCATCGAGGCTACAGGGGGTGATGATCGGATCATGGCGAACTGGCTTCCCCTATGCCCGAAGGACATAGCCAGCACTTGGCTGATGAACCTGCCAGAGGATTCCATTGACTCGTGGGCCGAGCTCAGCTCCCTCTTCATCGCCAAGTTCAAGGGAATCTATGAGCGCCCGCTCACATACTTCGACCTCCACCAGGTGCGCGAAGAACCTGGAGAGACCCTCTTCAAGTTCCTGCAGAGGTTTAGCTGAGTCCGCAACAAGATCCCAAAGATCTCGGATTCCAGCATCATCACCTCTTTATCCGAGGGCATCAAGGACATCAAGATTAGGGAGAATATAGGCATCCATGGAGAGAGCCTCACCTCGGCTGTTGAGCTCTTTGTCATGGCTGAGAAGTGTGCAAAGGCTGAGGCTAGGCGGATGTTCAGCCTCGCCGAGGTGGAAACCACCCCAAAGTCCTCGGGCTCGTCTAAGAGCAAAGACAAGGACTACAAGTGCAAAACCACCGTCATCCTCGCCGCCGAACCGGACCGAAAGAGTCCTCGCGAGGAGCACGGTGGAACTGAAAGGGAAAACAACGCGTACTACCGCTTCCACAAGAGGAACGGACACCCCACTCACGACTGGTACGAACTCCAAAAGATCCGCGACATGCACAATAGTCAGAGGAAGGGAAAACCTAGTGGAGAGCGCGGTGGGGACAAGGGCGGCCACCACAGAGGCGCGCATTGGAATAGAAACTCCGGAGGCCGCGATGCCATGCAAATGGGCCAGCAAGCCAATGGCGTGCAGCACCCTCCGCAGGCAGAGAAGGGTTGTGCCGAGGACCCTAGGGTCTATCAAGTGCCACAAGGAGCTATCGCTTGCATCCTTGGTGGCTCCCAGGCCCTAGTCTCCGGCCGGCACTTCAAGCTGCTCGCTCATGAGGTCATCGTCGCTAGGCCAGGAGTCCTATTCCAGAAGCTCAAGTGATCTTAGTGCCCGATTACTTTCGACGACCGTGGCCACCTCGTCTCCACCAGGCCATGGGAACACTTCCCATGATGCGCACCCCCACCATAAACAACATTGCGATCGCGAAAACTCTCATTGACAGGGGTTCCGGACTAAGCGTGATCTCCACTGAGACGTTCGCCTAGCTGTAGGTTCCCTACAAGAGGCTGGCGCCGACCATGCCATTCTCTAGGGTGACGGACGGAACCACTACCCCCATCGGGTAGGTGCGTTTCCTCATCACGTTCAGGACGCTCGACAATTACCACACCGAGCTTGTTGACTTTGATGTGGCCGACATCAAGCTCCCGTACAATTGCATCCTCGGTTACCCTGCGCTAGCCAAGTTCATGGCGGCCACACATCACGCTTACAACATCCTCAAGATGCCCGGAGGAAACGGCGGAATCATTATGGTCCGTTGTGACAAAGTGGAGGCCCTGTGCTCCATCGAGCATGCCTATAAAGCACCAGCCGCCGCCTACCCTGAGGACGTGTACGCGCTGGATTACATCGGGGATCCTCGAGGAGGAGGCAGATGGCTACCCAGGAGAGCGCCATGGCCAAGAGGGCAGCCGCAATGCTGTTTCCACCTCATGAGGGTCGGATCCTGGTCGGTACTCGAGCCTTACGGAGCGTCCAGGCCTCACCACCACCTGCCCTTGTGAGCACCATAGGGGCCCCAGAAGACTGCCTCGACCCGGCGGCTCCCAACTTCCCGATGGATTGCACCCAGCATGCGGACAACATCGGTAGCCCTCTAGAGGGAAGCTAGGCTACCGGCCGAGCATAAGGTCAAGGCAGCGGGAAGTCATACAAGCCTCTCCAAGCAATGCGCCTAACTCCGTGATGAAGGTGACCCTCGAAAAACTATCATTCCCCTTTGTAGCCTTGCTTTCAGTAAGATCCCGTGCAAGACACGGTGATGCTGTAATAAGCTTGAACTCTCAGCAGTTTTTGGATCTTGTTCTCTACGCATGTTTCGCCATTTGTTTTTTTCCTCGGGAAGCGCTTCTTTGAAAACCATACCTAACTGGGTTCCCTCACATGCATCCCACGAGCGGGGACTAGGCACAGTGCCTGACACCAGTCACTCCCCGGCATCATCAGAGCCTAAAGTGTCGAGCTCTGAACTTACGGTCCGTTCCTCGGCCAAAAGTTACCTCACCCACGGCCTCTGGTGCTTGTGTCCATCACGTGACGCATGTATCGAGCTCCACCGGTACGAGTGTTTTGCCATATGGCCCTCTACGTGAATGGTCTACGAGGCGGTGTGTGATGAATCATTCCCCTCCGTTCGCCGTCTAGGATCTAAAGTGTGAGCTCTGAACTTATGGACTGGGTCCGGCTATGATTTACCTCACCCATGCTCGTAGACCCAAAAAAAAGAAAAACCTTCTTTCTAAAAATGGCTCGCAAGTCCTATCCCTCTGCCAGCTTGTTCATGCCCTAAAGCGTGAGATCTAAACTTACGTACTAGGTCCGGCAACGAGTTATCTCACCTACGGGTCTTGATATCTGAAAAAACGGCTTGCAAGGCCCATTCCTCCGCCAGCTTGTCCAGGACCTGAAGCGTGAGCTCTGAACTTACGAATTGGGTCCGACTACGAGTTACCTCACCCACGGTTCCTGATACTTAAAACCCCCTTTAAGTAACGGCTCACAAGGCCCTGTTTCTCCGAGCTCTCCCAGAACCTAAGAGTCGAGCTCTGAACTCACGGCCGATCCCCTGGCCGCAAGTTACCTCACCTATAGTTCCTGGCTCTTCCGAGACAAAAATAAACTTTTGTGCGGGTCAATGGACCCCTCTCAAGAGGCCAGCTGGTCCCAACGCTCGCCCTGCGATTTTATCCTCAAGAAACTTACGAGACGACCCTGGAGGTACACTCACCAGCGGGTCGCATCACAGGCCCTAGTGTGAGCTCTGAACTTGCAGGCCTAGACGGTAGTAAGTTGCCTCACCTATAGGACCTAGTTCAAAATGCTTCACAGGAGCACCTTCTTAGGTCCCCTGCATCAGGAGTCCTCATGCAGCGGCTATCCCCTCGGGAGGCCCTCTTTGGCGAGGCACGTGAGGCAAAGTACCTCTACTTCATAGCCACTCCCCCGACCGCGTTAGGCACCGGCCCTGCAGCAATCCTCTAGAAGACCAGCGAGCGGCTCAGTCCCGTTAGTGGGACCATGCCTGTATGGACATGTCTAGGCTCGCTCCCTTTCTCTTAGAAAGTGTGCATCACCTTTCCCTGCATAGTTGGTACACAAGGGCGCACCTAAACCTCACGAGGGTGTGTCATCGCCCGAGAACGCAGGCTACACCGAATCCATCCACAAGAGTATGCGCGGAAGTCCCTCTTCTAATGAACTGCTCAGTTCCGCTATGATGGACAGACTATGCTAGAGCCGCCTGGGCCGCCTAAGGTCCAAAGGCCTAAGTCGTCCCCTGCAAGATCCGGGAGCAACCCTCCCGAGGTACTAAAAGACTCACGCAAGCCTGCTCTAGCGGATTCCCTGGCGCAACCCCTTGGTCCTTCGACCGAGAGGCGCCCTGCCAGCAGTGCCTTATGAGCGTCACCCAAAGGAGCCACCTCCTGAAGCTTCAGGCCCATGACCTCACCTCGCGAGGGAGTAGGCCCGGGTCACTCGGCTCCCGGTAGAGGCGTTTGATGACTCTGGAGAGCCGACCCTGCAAATAGAAAGCATGAGCCACCACTATCGGCTTCGCCAAGCGCGCGCCGCGCCATAAACACGCAAACAAGAGCTTCAGGCATCACACAAGAACATACAACATAAGAAACAAAACAAGCACCCGTACGGGAAGATTCATCTTGAAAGTCCTGGTTACAAGGCAAAAGGGGATCGACGGCCGTTCTAGCACCCCCCCCCCCCCCCGCTCTAAGGGCCGAGCTCGACGCCTCGGGCGACACCATGGCAACTATACCTACCGAGCTGCCTAGAGATGAGGCGATAGTCAACACGGAACAACTATGTATCAAACACCGAGATGGAGAATTTCCCCTCGCCGGAGTACATAAATCGCATGGTAAAGCCATGCTGGAGGCGGTGCTCGGAGAGGAAGCGATGCTAGTCGTCGGTGATGAACTTTTTGCCTCCCAATAAGGTGTCAACACGCACCTCCCACTTCTCGCGCACCCCGGAGTGTTTCAGCTGTAGCTCATCTAGAAGGTCGTGCGCGGTCCCGAGCACAAAGCGTTCGGGGAGCTTCACCCTCGTGAACCAGTCTAGGTCGTTTAGTACAACGATGAAATTGATGACCCTTTCAGGCTTGGGCCGTCCTCGATCTTGATAACCTTGGTAGCGGGGGCCTTGGCAGCGGCCGGAGTGGATGGCCCGGATTTAGCCCTAGACCTACCACCACGCCTCCTATGGTGACTCCGACCGCTCCCGCGGGGACAGCCGCGAGTGCGCCTAACGGGAGCCTCTCTAGCGGCCACTCCCGCCTCAGCAGTTGCAACCACGACAAGGGTCGCGTCGTGGCCACCTCGTCTCCCACGAATGCTTCCATGTGGCCGCCCACGGCTATGCTTCACCAGTGGGGCCTCCTCCGCCTCGACCATCGCAAACTTACCTTTCTCCTCAGCCGAGAAGCGCTTAGGTGCCTTGGAAGGGGACGGAAGAGTTGACTCGGGGTTACCAGTAGGAGGGGAAGGGGATGGCGGCGTGGAAGTAATGAGGTTCTTTCACCCCCCCCCCTTGATTTAACCAGGCTGGCTGAAAAGACGTGTCGCTGCACCGCCAACACGTGTTAACTGCTAGTACCCATGCGCCGTCGCATTGTGGGAACAACTCCCGAGGCGGGAGCGAAGCACTTCGAATACATGGACAGGGATACACAGCCATTTGGACTTCGCGGCTGAGATTTGGCCGCACCTGGTTTTCGTTGACCAGACAGACGCAGGGCCCCGCCCACCTTCAAGGCCGCTTACCCTTTTGAGCCCATAGGCGTACCCGTGCAGGACAAGCACCCGGGGGCTACTATCGAAGCCCTAGAAATCGGGGTGCCACGTCCCCGCGCTGAGCAAGCCGCACGCCAAGGGGATCCCCACTCTTAAGAGGAAAGGCGCCTCTAGAGGAGACTTGTCCAAGTGGATTCGCCTCGCGAGTAGATAAAGCCTCCAGGGCAAGTCTACCACAATATTGCATATCGTCTTTGGCGCTCGGATGTCGTGGAGCATCGAAGGGGCATGAAAGTAACTTTGCCTGACGGAGTGCAAACTATGGTCCCGGCAGGAAATGTCGCGTCCCTGCGATGCTAGCTGCCTCGGTAAAGAAGACTCGGTCCACCACCCATTTTGTAGGGAAAGGACGACCGACCTCGTGACGAGATACACCTTTGTTGCCATTCTGGTGATATAAGGTGTAAAGCAGAGAGCGTCGTATAAAGACAAGCCACGCCTGGGAAGGACGCTTTACAAAAGGACGGATCGGAGCAGGGCGAGCTAGACCAAGTCCACGTAAAGTAGCCTCCTAGACCGGATCCACCTGGGGCGGCACTATTGATAGGGCAAAGGTGTCCGATCTTTCGATGAGATGGTGATAGTCGATTTGGTGGAGTTCGGGCTTGACGATCCGACTACACGTGCGAGCACGAGCGCCAATGCAATCGCTAGGCCAATCTCCTGGAGGTTACCGATCCTGCGGGAACACGATCAGCCTGACCAGCGAGGGTCTTAATTCCTACCTGAAATCAAGAACAAGAAAGAACTAATATTGCAATCAAGATATTGCGGATTAAGAGGAAAACTATATTGAAAAGGTGGGATCTTGTATAGGTGCGAAGTACAAGAGGCCTCTGCGACGCTCGAGCCTTGGCGAAGTTGCTATGATGGCTAACTTAATGTCTAATCAAAATCCAAGTCTACGGTGACGGCTATGGGGAGTATTTAAGGAGGAAAAGGTGGGGTTTCGGCCAGCCATAGAAGTGGTGGCCGAATCCAACCCTAAGAGTCCTTTTCTCCTCAAATACGGACTCTAAAAACGGGCTAATTAAAATCCTGCAAAAATTACATGGGCCTGGCCCAAAATAAAGGTGTCGCAGCACCATATTAAGCTATGGACGAATTTGTGAAGTATTAATCTTGAATATTTCGTCCAAGCCTTCTTTCTTCATTATGGTGGCCTCAAAGTTCTGAAATCTTCATCCGTGACCTTCTCTTGAATCATCTCATGCTTGCTGCCATCTCCATGCATGGCCATGCTCCAATGCTTGTCCCTCTCATCCATGCTTGGTCCATCATTCCTAATAGTAATAAATACATCTGATTTAGGCAGCATCATATTCTCATGTATGTCAGGAATAGCTCCAAGAAACGAAAGTACCTGATAGTTAAGTTGTTTGCCACGAGATCTTGTGATAGGTCCTTGTATGTGTGTAGCCGTAGGTACAACGGTTGTATCAATAGATGGGATGTCCACATCATGCTCCCCTTCTTGAATTGAAGTCTTCCTCGACGCAATCTCATCTTCCTCACCAAAGTAAGGCTTCAAATATGCAATGTTAAACGTAGGACTAACCGTACCAAAGTCTGCAGGCAACTCAAGTTTATATGCATTATCGTTTATTTTCTCTAACACCTTAAAGGGACCAGCAGCACGTGGAATTAACTTAGACTTGCGTAAATAAGGAAAACAATCTTTACGCAAATGTAACCAAACAAGATCTCCAACATCAAACACAACATGCTTTCTCCCTTTATCCCCAACAAGTTTATACTTAGCATCCATGTGTTCTATGTTATCTTTAGTAGTCTTATGCAAGTTTAATATCATTTCAGCGCGTTGTGTAGCATCCAACTTATTTTACACCGAAGTAGGTAAAGGCAATAAATCAATAGGTGCACGAGGAACAAAACCATACATGATCTCAAACGGGCACATCTTTGTGGTAGAATGCAGCGAACGATTATAAGCAAATTCTATAAGAGGTAAACACTCTTCCCACAATTTTAAGTTTCTTTAAAATAGCACGCAACATAGTAGACAAAGTTCTATTTACTACTTCAATTTTTCCATCAGTTTGGGGATGACATGTAGTACTAAACAGCAATTTAGTCCCCAACTTAGCCCATAAACATCTCCAAAAGTGGCTAAGAAATTTAGTACCACGATCAGAAACAATAGTATTTGGCACACCATGTAAACGAACAATTTCACGAAAGAACAAATCAGCAATATCATGACATCATCCGTTTATGACAAGGAATAAAGTGTGCCATCTTAGAAAACCGATCCACAACAACAAAATACTATCCCTCCCTTCGTATGCGTGGCAATCCCAAAACAAAGTCCATAGAAATATCCTCCCAAGGAACACTAGGAACAGGAAGAGGCATATATAAACCATGTGGATTAAGGCGAGACTTAGCTTTTTGAAAAGTAGTGCAGCGTGCGACAAATCTCTCAACATCTCGACGCATACGTGTCCAAAAGAAGTGTGCAGCAAGAACATCCTCCGTTTTCTTGACACCAAAGTGTCCCATCAATCGTCCTCCATGCACCTCCTGTAACAACAAAAGACGAACAGAACTATCTGGAATGCATAGTTTGTTAGCACGGAACACAAATCCATCGTTGAAGATGAACTTGTTCCATGTTCTACCATCTCTACAATTCTGCAACATATCTTTAAATTCAGCATCATGCACATATTGTTCCTTAATAGTTTCCAATCCAAATATTTTGAAGTCAAGTTGAGATAACAAAGTATAACGGCGCGACAAAGCATCAGCAATAATATTATCTTTACCCTTTTTGTGTTTGATAACATAAGGAAAAGACTCAATAAATTCAACCCACTTTGCATGACGACGATTCAACTTAGCTTGACTACGAATATGCTTCAAAGATTCATGATCAGAATGTATAACAAATTCTTTAGGCCATAAATAATGTTGCCAAGTTTCTAATGTCCGAACCAACACATATAATTCTTTATCATAAGTAGAATAGTTCAGACTATCCCCACTCAATTTCTCACTAAAATATGCAACAGGTTTTCCCTCTTGTAATAACACACCTCCCAAGCCAATTCCACTAGCATCACATTCAAGCTCAATAGTCTTATTAAAATCAGGAAGTTGGAGTAAAGGAGCATGTGTTAGCTTATCTTTCAATATGGCAAAGGCTTGTTGTTGTGCATCGCCCCAAACAAAGGGCACATCCTTCTTGGTAAGTTCATTCAGCGGCACGGCAATTGATCCAAAGTCTTTGACAAAGCGCCTATAAAAACCAGCGAGGCCAAGAAAACTCCTCACTTGTGTGACCGTCTTGGGCTGCGGCCAATTCTCAATAGCTTCAATCTTGGCTGGATCCACTTGAATACCATGTGATGTAACAACATACCCAAGAAACGCAACTCGATTGGTGCAAAAGGTGCACTTCTCAAGATTACCAAACAAACGTGCACCACGTAAAGCATTGAAAATAGCACGTAAATGATCCATATGATCCTCTAAAGATTTGCTATAAATCAGAATATCATCAAAGTAGACTACCACAAAACGTCCAATGAAAGCACGTAAAACCTCGTTCATTAATCTCATGAAAGTTTTGGGTGCATTAGTTAAACCAAACGGCATGACTAACCACTCATACAAACCGAACTTAGTTTTAAATGTTGTTTTCCATTCATCTCCCAATTTCATACGAATCTGGTGGTAACCACTACGCAAATCAACTTTAGAAAACATGGTAGAGCCACTCAATTCATCAAGAATGTCATCCAAACATGGAATAGGATGACGATATTGAATAGTAATATTATTGATAGCTCTACAATCAGTACACATGCGCGAAGAACCATCTTTCTTAGGTACCAAAATAATAGGAACAACACAGGGGCTAAGGGACTCACGAATATGATCTATGTCGAGTAGTTCCTGAATTTGGCGTTGTAACTCCTTTGTCTCCTCTGGATTGGTTCTATATGGCGCGTGGTTGGGCCACGTAGCACCAGGAATTAGATCAATTTGGTGCTCAATTCCTCTAATAGGAGGTAGTCCTGGTGGCAGCTCAGCGGGGAAGACGTCCTCATATTCCTGCAAAAGGTTAGCAATAGCGGGTGGCAAAGAAGGAGGCATATCCTCAAATGAAAACAAAACCTTTTTGCAGACAATTGCATAACATTGAGTATTGTTTACATCTAGTTCAGCAATGTCAATTTTATTTGCAAGCATACATGGACTCTTCAAACGAATTTCAGTAGCATTTTTAGAATCAGATTTAGTGTTCTTTGGTGGTACAAAATCTGCAGCAACAATCTGATTCTCACTTTTATTTTTCTCCTCAGTTTTAGCTCTACTAGCTCTAGCAAGATAATCTTTTAAAATTTGTTCGAGAGTCATAGGTTTTAGACCAATTTTCTTTCCATCATGCATAAGAGAATAGTGATTAGTTTTGCCATTATGAACAGATTCTCTATCAAATTGCCATGGTCTACCAAGTAACAAAGAACAAGCTTGCATAGGTACGATATCACAATCAACAAAATCAGAATATGTACCAATAGTAAAATGGACACATACCGTTCTTGTTACCTTGATCTTGTGAGAACTCTCAAACCATTGGATGTAATATGAATGTGTGCGTTGTCTTGTTGGAAGTGCAAGCTTCTCTACCATATCAACACTAGCCAGATTATTACAACTCCCTCCATCAATGATGATCCTTATAGCTATTTCCTTGACGACACCACGTGTTTGGAACAGGTTGTGGCGTTGATCTTGCTCAGATTTGCTCAATTGCACACTCAACACACGTTGTGTAATTAAGCTTTTATATTGATCAGCAGCTTCAGCTCCCATTACCTCTGTCTCTTCATCAGAATCACAATTGTCTCCATCTCGAGCAGAAATAAGGGCTAATGTATCTTCATCAAAGTCACTCGTTGAATCATATTGACCATCATCACGCACCATCATAACACGTTGTGTTGTGCACTATCTCTCAATATGACCAAAACCCCAGCACTTGCGGCATTGTATGTCCTTTGTTTTACCCGTGGAAGCCATAGAAGATGCACTACGAGCAGGAGCATTGGATGACGGTGGAGGAGCAGCTGGAAATCTTGTGGTGGCCTTGGATGTGGTAGTAGCTGGTGGAGAATCACGAGAAGGAGGCGTTGATTGTCGGGATGTCCAAGTGGATGTGCGACCTGCAGAATTATTAGTCCTCCTCCATGGTCTTTGGCGATCCTGCACTTCACGTTCAACTTTGCAAGCAAGATGAAACAAACAAGTGATAGAATTATATTCCTTATAGTCTAATATGTGTTGAATGTCCTTGTTTAATCCACCAAAGAAACATGCAAGAATTTGTTCAGTAGATTCAACAAGACCACAGCGAACCATCCCCGTTTGCAATTCCTGATAATACTCTTCTACAGAATTTTTACCTTATTCCAAACATGTCAGATTCTTTAGTAAATCACGTTGATAAGTGGGAGGCACAAAACGAACACGCATAGTAGTTTTTAAAGCAGTCCAAGTACTAGGAATAGTAGTAGGATTTAGACGACAATACTCAAACCACCAAAGGGAAGCAAATTTAGTGAATTCACATGTAGCAGCACTAACACGCATATTCTTAGGATATTTTAAGCATGCAAAACGTTGTTCTACTTCCATCTCCCATGTAAGATATGCATCAGGATTATATTTACCCTCAAAAGATGGAATATTTAATTTAAGCTTTGCAACATGATCATCATCATGTACCGGTGGTCGAGCGTTGCGGTGGTAATGTCGGGGACGTCCAGCAAGGTGTGGAGGTTGTTCAACCTCCTCGTCAAACAGATCGTCGTCGTCAGGGTCGTAGTAGTACCCGTCGTCTGTCCCCAATGTCGCAGGCATAGCGGAAGTCTGAGTGCCTCAGGTGCCGGTAGCCACCGGAGAATGCGGCGGCCGAACTAGCAACGACCATCGAGAATCGAATCGCCGGCGCCATGCCGAGGTGCCAATGGGGCAGGTGCGGGTGCCGGCAATCTATCCAAAACCTCCTTGAACCGAGCGTCAAGCTTGTCGTTGAAGGATTTCTCAAGTCCATCGATCTTGTCCATGGCGTTGGTGAGCTTGGTGTTAAACTCCCCTAGTCATGCATCCACATCTTCAGCGCGACCGACCAAGAGCTCGGAGAAGTGGGCATGTAGTTCTTGGTTTGTGGCAGGGTTCCGCGAAGTATCTGTCATGGTTAGTCCTTTAAAAAGCACAGGTATATATGCCTATAACTACGGAAATATGGTGGAAGGCACGCGTAATCCGTCAAGCAATATACGAAGCTCTTACAAGTTCTTACCAAACAGCAGGAAAAGGCGATGTGCAACCACGAGGAGCAGTGCGTCCAGAGATTGAACCTAGCGATTAGCACGAGTCGAGACACCGCACATGGAGAAAATCTGTGGAGCTCTAGGAAGTCTTAGCAAAGGGGTTAGCAATTACCAAAACAGCAATGCAAATGTTGAAAGAATGCTCAACGACGGTACTATGCTGGTCCTAGGCTAGACCGTACTAGAGACGTGAGCCTAGATCACCAACGATGTCACGACGCGACACAACAAGCAATTTATGATGATATGGCACCCTAAAAAGCGAACCGAGATGTCGAAAATCACTATGATGGCGAGTGTTTAGAACTGATCGACGGGGTCTAAAAACAGGTTAGCCCAAAAAAATTGAAATTTTTTGTATTATGCTCCGGAAAGCGCGTAGGCGCCAAAAAAATAATGCTATAACGGCCGATGGAGAAAAGTGATCCCCGGGACCGAAAATCAGTATAGCCAGAAAAAAAATTCGGAGGCGGTTCCAGACTTTTTTTTTGCTCTCCTTCTAAACTTACGACTGAACTTCTAACTCGACACGGACTTTATCTCAATACGGAAACAACAAGAAATGAGAGTAAAAATAATTAACTAAGAAACAATAACTCAACTCGGACTCGTGCCGCGGCAGGAAAGGTGATCGGATCCGTGTCGCGGTAGGAAAGCGGTGGCGGAGTTTTAGGGTTTATGATGGTTGGGTGTATGGCGGCGGAATATGGTGGCGGTGATCTGCGAGGGTGGCAGTGACTACTATGATCAGAACTCGAAACTCTACAGGACGAGACACTAAAACCATCAACTCGACGCGACGATGCAGACACAAATTCAACAATGCAAAACTGAAAAGATAATGCGAGGCGTAGATTGGTGATGGGATGGATCTAAACTCTAACTGTGTTTTTGGATTTTTTGTGGGTTATAGGTAAAATAGATCTAATCTACGAAAACAGTAAAATCTCACCGAACAACCTGAAATCTGATACCACTTGATAGGGCAAAGGTGTCCGATCTTTTGATGAGATGGGGATAGTTGATTTGGTGGAGTTCGGGCTTGACGATCGGACTACACGTGCGAACACGAGCGCTAATGCAATCGCTAGGCCAATCTCCTGGAGGTTACCGATCCTGCGGGAACACGATCAGCCTGACCAGCGAGGGTCTTAATTCCTACCTGAAATCGGGAACAAGTAAGAACTAATATTGCAATCAAGATATTGCGGATTAAGAGGAAAGCTTTATTGAAAAGGTGGGATCCTGTATAGGTGCGAAGTACAAGAGGCCTCTGCGACGCTCGAGCCTTGGCAAAGTTGCTATGATGGCTAACTTAATGTCTAAACAAAATCCAAGTCTATGGTGATGGCTATGGGGAGTATTTAAGGAGGAAAAGGTGGGGTTTCGGCCAGCCATAGAAGTGGTGGCCGAATCCAACCCTAAAAGTCCTTTTCTTCTCAAATACGAACTCTAAAAATGGGCTAATTAAAATCCTGCGAAAATTACATGGGCCTGGCCCAAAATAAAGGTGTCGCAGCACCATATTAAGCTATGGACGAATTTGTGAAGTATTAATCTTGAATATTTCGTCCAAGCCTTCTTTCTTCATTATGGTGGCCTCAAAGTTCTGAAATCTTCATCCGTGGCCTTCTCTTGAATCATCTCATGCTTGCTGCCATCTCCATGCATGGCCATGCTCCAATGCTTGTCCCTCTCATCCATGCTTGGTCCATCATTCCTAATAGTAATAAATACATCTGATTTAGGCAGCATCATATTCTCATGTATGTGAGGAATAGCTCCAAGAAACGAAAGTGCCTGATAGTTAAGTTGTTTGGCACGAGATCTTGTGATAGGTCCTTGTATGTGTGTAGCCGTAGGTACAACGGTTGTATCAATAGATAGGATGTCCACATCAACTATGGACGCCCTTCCCGCCCAAAGGCTAGGGAAGAGTCCCAACACCGCCCTATATAAAGGATCCTCCGCTACCTTAGAAGGGATCAATCCTTAGCGATCTAAACCCTAGAGATCTCATCTCCATTATACCCTCGCGAAGCCAAGCGAGCAATATAACCAAGCAGGAGTAGGGGCTTTACCTCCTCACAAGGGTCCTGAACCTGAGTAAAAAACACCGTGTCACCTCTCTGCCGTGATTCTGGCGTCACTATCGCCACCGTCGCCAAGGCTCCTTGAAAATGCATGCTCAGCCCCCTCTCTAACCTAGGGATCGTTGGACCCTAGTTCCTTCATGGTACAAATCTCTGAGAACGGGTTTTTGAAAAGATTTAACCCTGCAGGGGTGCACCAAAGTTTCCACACACACTTCGACCCTTTTTGCAAGATCAGTTAATATACACCCATCAGTTTGTCAGCGGCGCCTCGGACATGACGCTTTCCTAGACCCAAAGAAAGTACATTGGGGACACCCGAAGGAGCTACCCATATGAGGTATAGCTAATCCTCCTCGTACGGACCCTGAGGTTGCATGCACTTGTCATGTGAGCAGCAGCCATAGACAATATATTCTCGTGATAGAGTGTCGCACCTATGCAATAGTAATAAAGGCTAATCGAGCAACAAGTAATAAACATCTCATACATGGCATAAGTATAGTAGGTAACGTGTAAAGCTCGAACTAGTTTGTGGCCCACAGAACAATACTTCGAAATCAGGTACTAAGCTGATAGGGGTGACCATACATCCCACATGTGGTTAGCGCGCTCAATCTCAGAACAAGTGTCAAGAACTCAAGTCCTAGGTGGACACAGGGGGTGGGATAATAACCAAATCTCAAGAATTACCCCTATGTTCCTCTACAAAATTTATAACTATTCCCGACATTTAATTAGCTAGTTGTAATTAAATCCATGATCATCTCCACCATTAAGCATGTGCCAACCCATAACATCAGTGGAACAACGACGACGCGAAGCAATATATGACCAAGAAACTACGACACACAAGGCCAGCTATTTACCAAACATTAGCTAATAGGAGGTGTCCAAGGCAATATAGGGAATGCAAGTGGTATGACGGGCACGGAAAGACTAAAGCATCGCGACACAAGTAACAACGGATCAACAGAAGAAAATAAAGACTATAAAAGTAAAATAGGTAGAAATGGGGAGATTGCTCGCCTAGAAAACACTACCAACGATATATCCAAAGAGCAGGTTGACACTCGCATCAACTCATCGGCCTAATCCGTGAAGAAGCAAAGCAATAGAAGAATACCGGATGCACTAATTAATACTACGGCAGAAGATCAGTCATGATGCATGTATGATGTATGACATGTCAATGGTGCAATGCAATTAGGCAATATTAAGCAGAACCGGGGTCCTGATATTAAATATATGGTTCTAGTTGTTTAGATACCCCACAATTTAAGTGTTGTCTTAATAAGGCAAAATATGTCATCGGTTCGTTACACAAATTTAAATGGAGCCAAGATAAGACTAGAAAATCCTGCATATGGTCTCCACATTTAATTATTAGGTGAGTCGACAAAATACCCCGAAATGACAAGATATGTATGCAAGCATGTCCCAATGATACAACAAGGTATGTAGATGGATGTTATAAAAATAGGGGCTCGGATCAGGGTCACACATGAGGGGTTCGATGATCTTGGTTCGATGTGGTTCGGGTTCAGTCTCGCTGGGATCAGTCTTCGGGGTTCGAACTTCGGGTCTGGCTTCGAGGCATTGGATCTGAGGGTCCTGGCATCCATGAGGGGGTACTTTTCATATCGGCATCATCGCCTCTGGGTTCCAAGATGGAGAACTTGGGGTTTTCGGCCTCGGTTGTCAATGGTGGACTTGGTTTCGGTGTCGGTGTGCTTCAGGGCCTCGGTCATCATGGAAGTAGAACTTCACAGTGAAGTGTGCACAGCATTGGGCGACCTTGTTGGCATCAGAGACAAAGATAGCTGATGTGGCATCCAAAACACAACCTTAACATGGCCATACACACGGATTTGTTGTCAGGTAGCAATACATCACGGGGTAGCAGCAGCACTTCACGGAAATAAAACACAATAGAAACAGGCAGCAAGTCTGGTGCCGACAAAGAGATCGGTAGCAAAGGAAATGGCGACGACGGGCGCTGCTGCTTGCAGCAGCTCAACGCTGTGGAGGAGGCGTCGGCGGTCGAGGCCACATATGCATGCGTGGAGGCAGAACGGATAGTGGCAGAGGACGACCGGAAGGGGCGAGGGTAGTGCCTCGGGCGCTCGCAGCCAAAGCTTGGAGCAAGGGCCGCCACGACGAGCCAAGCTAGGCGGTGGCCATGCATGCAGGACGAAGGGGACTGGAGGTGGGACGGTGATGGGAGTCCGGAGAGGAGGTGAGGCGATGGGAGTCAAGTGTGGCATACCTGCAGAGAGGGGCCAGGCGAAGCACAGGTCGGTGGTGAGGTTCGCAGGGCGGCGACGGCTGCAGACGGTAGGGGCGTCGGTCGCACGCAGATGGTGGCGGGGAAGAGTCCGGGAGCAGGGTCTGGCGGCTGAGGAGCATCTAGTCGCGGAGGCACAGGGCGAGGAAGGCGAGAAGGAGACAAAACATGGTGGGGTCGGCCAAGAAGGGGAGCGATGGGGGTTGGGGATCGCGATGGAAAGGGTGGGGCAACGCAGTCTCCGATCGGGGTGGTGAGGCTGCTAGCAATGGGAGCGACGCGATTAGGTTGCATGGGTTCACGCGAGCGAGGGGGTGAGCGGGGCATGTCGAGTGCGAGCGAGCGTGCGCGTCATGTGTTGGCAGGTGGGATCGGCCGGGTGTGGCGTGCGTGCGTTGAGTGCAGTGGGCAGTGCAACGGCGGGGGTTGGAGAGTGGGGTGGACTAGGTTGTGGCTAGCAGCTGAGAGGAGGGAGTAGCTAGGGTTAGGTTTAATGTTTGGGGTAGGGTAGATGGGCTAGGGTTTCAGCCGGCTGGGCCTTTTGGGCCTGGCCGGTTTAGGTCTAGATGTTTTATTTATTTTTATAAAATATTTATTATCTTTTCTTCTATTTTATTTTAAATCCTTTTAGCAAATAATTTTAGGGAAAATGATTTGAACTTAACGACAGAGGAAGTGTAGAAAACAAAAATAGGGTTTTAGCTAAAACATTCTTGGAGACAAGACATGCATGATGACGTGATGACGATGCATAAAATAAAACAATAGGCAATATTATAATTAGGTTTTCTCAGGGTGCTACAACCTAGCAAGTCTTTATGCATCTAAACGGATGACCTGAAGGTGACGCAATTGCAGCAAAAAATGAACATCTAAACAGCTTTATAGATACACGATACAACACCATGGACGGATGTTCATTAAATAATCAATAGTTAAGTATCCAACAGTTATATAATCAACATAAGTAAACATCACCCATCCTCCTTCTCGCTTACCGAACAAGAAGGCGGAAGAACATCCTATCCGTTGATAGTTTTATTAACCATTCCTTAAATATTGCACTAATTACTAGTCATGTTTAGTCAAGTTAAACATGATACTTTAGTTATAGTTATCTATGATCGATAAACTATGCTCTAAGTAGTCCATAAATGCGAACACGACTTTCAGAAAGATTTACCCTGTAGGGGTGCACAAATAGTAACACAAGCACGATCAACCCCGAGAAGAACCAAATAAAAAGCAACAAGGCATCACGACAAAGCATTCCCAAGATTTTATTTCGGGGGGGCCACCCCACTAAGCTACCCGCTACGAAGTTGTCCAGCTCCACTACAAACCGGGGGTGTGTGGCGACGACTTTAAACGACTGGGAACTCGAAAGTGTGACTTGGCTTATCGATATAGCAGAAACATGGCACGAGGTTCCTAAATAGTACAATAGTAAACGCTCACCACGAGCAACAATATTAAATAAAGCAGTAGAATGGCATAGGTACAAGACAGTAGTAAATGCCCAAACTAATTGTGTCCCCAAGAAAAAACATGTGAATCAAGCTCGAGCTAAGGGAATCATGGTCCCACATACGGATAGTGCGATAGTCAAGGAACAAGAATCGATTACTCAGGTCCTACAGGACACAAGTGAGCGGGTAAAAACCAAATAACAGCTATTTCCCACCGGTGCCTCTTTCTTTAGTTATCCCATTAGTACACAATTCAGTTGTTTGGGTACCTCATTATTCAAAGACTAGCAAAAACCCTACACATGCAGTTCTATGACTTGCATGGCTCAAACAACTCCTGTAGTAAAGGCTCATAGGATTGAGGGTACAAACATCGGTGGGGTTTAAAAGTAAAGGCTATGTAGTACTTGGGACGAGACTTATGATGCACTAATAAGATAGATGTACTATATGTAATGCAAGCATGTGGAATTGCTTGCATGGTATCTTAGTAGAAGGGTAACCGGGATCCGGATAGTACTCTTGAGCCTCCTAATAACTCCCTTGCTCGGCGTCAAAATAAAAACCAAACACACAAGGACCATAATAAATAAAGTACGCAATCATATGAAGCTTATGGAACAAACAAAACAAGGCATGCCATGATGGAATGATGCACAATTGCATAGTATAACATAGCATGGCAAGGGTGAGGTGTATGATATAAGAATAAAACATTTTATTAATTATTTAGTCATGATTTGCTTGCATAAACCTTGATGGTCCCTTATATTTATATGATGCATGCTTTAATGGATATCATAGAATGCATAGTTAGAAAGGGCTCATCGCGCTGATTAATTAAGACATATCATTTGTTGAATTCGGAATTACGGTTGCAAAGATATTAATTATTTCGTTTTTAATGGAATAGTTAAAAAGTTTAATGGTTTAGATTCAGAAACACTCCAAAACTCGAGAGAAAAAAAGGGAGGGTTTTGTGTGGCCGTGGGGACTTGATCTTATGATCCTCATCGTCATTGCAAAGAGGTGAGATTGCTAACCACTATGCCATGTTGCAGTGTTTATATAATACCTAGCGCGACTCCTTAAACTGAGTAAGAGCAACTCTAACGATGCCTGTAAATGGCCCGAAATTATAACTCTAGCGAGTATACAGGTCCATGCGATTGTAGCCGCTCTAGCGAGGCCCGTATATGCGGCCCAACCTGCAATTTTTTTACCACGGCCCGTTTAGCAGCCGCTTCGGCCCGTACATCCCACCCTAGCGCCGCCGCCAACCTACCTCTCTGACGAGAAATTCCGGACGATGTCGAGCCATAGCAACAGCTTCTGGCTTGGGGGCACATCTCCAGAAGCGGGGGAGCTCACCGCTTTGTTGACGACGTGGCTCGTGACACGTATGTCCGCTCAGAGGCCGCGAAGAAGTGGGTGGCTCACCATTGGACCAATCGCCAGGAGTCGCTCCCGCCGAAGCTCCGCGCGTACGCGCCCCCAGGCTTCGTCTCCGCACAAGCTCGTGCGGCCGGTGAGGGATCGTCCCGTGGTGGGAGATCCTCGCACGGACACTAGTGTAGACCTCCCCCTTTAACTCCGGTTGGGAGGGCCCTCTAACAGCGGTTCTTCAACCGTTGTTGAGGGTTCGATGTTAGAGGGGGGCCCTTTAACACCGGTTCTTATACGAACCGGTGTTAAAATGGCGCCGTGACGCTGATCAGCCCCCCCTCTTTAACACCGGTTCGGGGCTGGAACCGGTGTTAAAGGTCTTCTGGCAGAATTTGAGTCGTTTTCTGCGCAGAGTTCTGCAGGAAAATGGCCTAAATCTCTGCCACGGCAGACTTACGCCTCGCCTGTTACGGGCTTATTTCATGCGGGGAGGAGGAATCGATCGAGCGGTATACACATACATCGTCATCGGTACATACGAGTACATGAATAATTAAGCAACTATTATTATACACAAACATCGTCATCGGCACATACATCGTCATCGGCACATACATCATCATCGGCACATACATCGTCATCGTTCATTTTGGTGGATATCTAAAGAGTTCTCCGCCAGGCGTGACGACCTCATCAAGTATGAACCCCGCCAATTCCTCTTGAATGGCTCGTATGTGTTCAAATGGTAGGAGTTGGTCCCGCATCCGTTCGATCTGAATATATATGAAGAATGGGCCGTCAATATATATATAAAAATAAAACTCAACACAATTGATGGTAATAAAATAATGTTGTGGACTTTGTTTACTTACTCTAAGTTGTTCTAGTGCGGCTTGGCCCGTCGCACATATCGTGTTGCGAATAAACTCGCAAACATAGTACCCACATAAGATATTGCCGTGTCCCTGATACGTGCACATTACGAGAATAGAGAGTTCAATCAAAATAATAATCAATAAAGCATGATATAATGGAATTGGAAGCAGAATCAAAGAGATACGCAGACCTAGCTAGCTAGTATTACTTACATTTTGGTCTACAAATTTTAGTTCTTCTGACCATTCACCCACGGCCCTACCCGTGAACCTTTTCCAAACCCTGTCTAGCAAAGAAAATGGATAAAGGAGTAATTAATTACTTGTTGTCACGAAAGTTGCCGATCTAGTGCGATAATATGATTGAAATTACCTCTGGAGCATCTCTCTAAAGTCTGCCCATAGCTCTTTTTCTTTTCGTAATGAGTCCATGACAAGGACTTTTCCTGAGTCGGGTTGAATGACTAGCAGAATAAAGTGGAACCTACTCATGCATAACTCATCATCAGTTACACTTAACATCGAGTAAGCCGAAATAAAATGTGTACAAGAGAGAGGGTAACAGTACTCACGAGAAGTTGTAAGGCAATAGTTTTTCCCTTTTGGTTTGTTGTCTCAGTAAAGACCTTAGCAAGTAATCTTCTGTTTGCCCGGGTTTGGTTCTTACCACTTCTTCATGAACTCTATTTGGGTCAACGAACCCAATGTCAAAAGGGCCTCCTTTCCTGCATTCCATAACCTTTTTCCTGCATAATAGTATATACATATATGGTGAGCATATATATATACATGCAATTAATGAAGTGAATGAGATGAGATATAAATTACAGAAATAGTACGTACACACAATAAAGGCTGATGGCAGCTTTGTCGAGTTCCTTTTGATTGAATAGAAAATGCAAGTCTTGAATGTTGAAGTCGATCCCGTCGTCTCCGCACAAGAAAATCTCATCTCTTATATGCGCCGTGATCCATTCTTCTTTTCTCGTCTTGCAGAAATCAAGGTACCACTTATGCAATTTTTGCATCTTTGTTGGTAGATTCTTGAGCTCCTCTTTCTTGACGAGATTCTTCCCATACTTCCATGGTTGTATGGGGTTGGCATCGCATTTGGGAAAGTTGTCTCCCATGACGTTCAAGTATGCAATGTAAGTCATCCCCATCTTATTGGCCTTTCTTTGTAGCTCTGCCTCGTAATCATTTACGGGAGGAGCGTCCCGTGTGTCGAACATTTGGAGCGGGGCGCATGATTGGTTTTCCTGCTCTCCGAGCATGGGAACTGTTTTCTGGGGTGCCTCACGACTGCTACTTTTAGTCTCCCTACGGCGCCTTGCATCCGCCTTCAAAATCTGGCGCTCGTAGTCCGGCACAAGTGGGGTTTCAGGTTTCAAAAGATTTTTGTAAAACTTCTCCACCACCACCGGATTTATTTTCTCCTTTGGCTCGGCCCGTCTAGGTGCAAAGAATTTCTTGACCTGTTCTTCCGAGATCCTATTGGTCTCTTCGTCGCTGCGATTCCACGGTAAAACCGGCAATGGCTTGGCGGAAGGCTGTGGGACGTAGTTTTTTGAACTCTTTGGCGTACAGTTTCCTGCGGATTTCTTTGTGGCAGTGCTACTGATGTTATTCGTGGCAGTGCTCTTCCGCTTACGCTGAGGAGATGGCTGAAGCACCGGAGATGGCTGAAGCACCGGAGATGGCTGACGGGCTGGAGATGGATGGCGTGCCGGAGATGGCTGGCGCGCCGGAGATGGCTGCCGCGCAGGAGATGGCTGAAGCGCCGGAGATGGCTGCCGCGCAGGAGATAGCTGAAGCGGCTCAGATCGCCGACGCAGGTGAGACGGGGTGCAGGTGGCTCCAATTTGGAAGCACGATGTGTTCCTTCTTCCAAAGAATGGTTGTTTTCACTGCAAATTTGAGTTGAGTTTCCCCTTCACCTGTAGCATGGTCAAGCTGTGCTTCCTCATATTCCTTCACAACTTCATCCACCCCGACAATAGCATAGCCATCTGGAATCGGTCGGCAGTGGTAAGTTCCACCAGCTACAGGAGGTAAGGCATAGCCGACAACCACCTTAATGGATAAGCCCATTAATCTCACATGCAGCTCAGCGTGTTCGCTCTCCGTGATCTCATCCACGGGGTATCGAGGACCCATCATTTCAAGCGTGGGCTGCACGTTCTCCGTGGAAGCCACGCTTCTTTTCCTCGCAGAGTCTGGGCCGCCGGCAGCTTCCAATGCAGGCTCTTCGTGCCGCTGAGATGGGCCGGTAGCTTGATGGCTCTGTTGTGCATTCACTTGCGCCTGCAGCGCCGCAAGTTCATGTTCTATCTGTGCCATCCGCTCTGTACGCTCTTTTTCTTTTCTGTCGCGCCATCTGTAAGAGTCGCTCCACTCGGCAAACCCATCCTTCCACGTCATACCCCCTGTGCCTCGTGCATGTCCAGGGTGTTCTTTTTTACCGATGGCGCGTGTGAGCTGGTCATTCTCTCTGTCGGGATGGAAGGTCCTGGCGGATGTTTCCTCGTATGCTGTGATGAGTTCAGTGACGGGTTTGGCAAGGAGGGTTGGGAAGATACACAATCCTGTTTCTGGGTCCAACCTTGCCTCGATTCTGTAGAACCAAGTCTTTCACGTAGGTCCCACCCATCTGTCTGGGGTGTGATCCCTCTAGCGCGCAGGGCCTTCTCAGCTTCCTCCCACTTAGGCCTCTGAGATATGTAGCCACCTGACCCCGTCCTCTGCTGATATTCCTTCTTCTAGGCATTAAGCGTATTGGTTTCTGACCTCTTTTTAGCTATAGCACTTTTTTTATATGTCTCAAATTCGGGCCAGTGAGGTCTTATCTTCGCATAATATGCGTCTTCGAAATCTGGAGTCTCGACTTTGACAAATTTGTTCAATTTGTCTTCCGATTCTTGAAGCGTCAGCCATCTTCTTTAGAGTCCACTCTTTGACCTTTTCCTTTATAACCGGGTTGTTTTCATCCTCCTCTGGCGGAAGGGTGAAATTTACCAACAATGAATTCCAAAGCGTTTCTTTGGATCTTTCATCGACAAAGGTACCGTCGCCCTTCTTTGGCTTATTCCAATTTTCAATTATGATTGGGATTTGGTCCCTAACAAGAACTCCAGCCTGACGTACAAATTTGTCTGCGGCCTTCTTGGGCTCCATCGGCCTGCCATCAACACGATTGCCCGATCGTGAACTTTGCACGATCTTTCAACCGATGGCTCGCGCCTCGCTTGCTCTTTTTCGTAGAAGAAGATGGTTGCTGGCCGGTCGATCCAGAGGGCTAAAAGAAGAAAGAAGCGTTAATTAATACATGTAGAAGAAGATTGTTGGTGGAAGTCAGCAGAGGCTTAATCAATGCATATACCTCGCCGGACTTTGTAATCACTAAATTGTGTTCACCGGAGTCTTCATCTTCTCCATGACTACTACTTGAGCTGTCGTCATGTCCCTCCAAGTTCAGATATTGTGAGGTGTCCTCATCAATAATGTTCTCCATTATTTCTTCTTCTTCAAGGTTTCTACTAAGTGGATCCATAGTTTCTAAAACAATAATATTATCTAGAGTAAGAGTGTAAATATTCAAGTGGACTTGGATTCATACACAAATATACATATTATTCATACAAAAATACACAAATAAATACACAAATGAAATTAAAACCCTAAGGATGCTTGATCATTTTAAACGAGTTCCAAGGGGTCCAAACCCTAATCATGATGAGTCAGAGCTCCACAACGACACCCCCAAGAGGGTAACGTTGGCAGGATGCAAGTTTGTATACAAGTGGGGCGGGTTTGCGGACAATTATTTAATCTCAGACAGCTACACCTACACGCAGTCCAATTTGTATACAAGTTTTAATCTATGCATGTAGTACAATTTATATTAGCCGGTGAAACTATGTTGCCCGCGAACCCGCCCCGCTTGACACCCTATCTATACTACTACTCCCTCCATAATTACATGCCATCTTAGTTTCGAGTTTCCCGATTTTGACCATCAAGTTCACCACCAACACTAAGTAAACAATATTATCGATGTTACAACATCAGAAACTTTACTCAAATATGAATACACGACTACATCTTTTATACATCACACATATTCCCCATATTGTTCACAGAGGACGACTGCCGGACGCAGAGGCGTGGACGGCTGCCGCATTGACACATTGTTCACATTGTTCACATTGTTCACATTGTGCCGCCAGCTTTGACACATTGTTCACATTGTGCCGCCGATGACTGCCGGACGCAGAGGCGTGGATGGCGGCTCCGACGGCGAGGGCGAGGGCGGCGGCTGACAATAAAAAATAATTTGCATTTTAAATTATTTTTTGGAATATTATAAAATAATTTGCATTTTTGGAATTTACTTAAACAATTTTCTTAATTAGAAAACATTTATGGAAATGTTTTTATCGCTTACAGATAGGGCCCACATGTCAGGTATTTTCTTCACTTAAATAATTACAGAAAAAGAATTACAGAAATAATAAAATAAAAAGAAAACGATTATTGCATCACGCTGACGTCAGCAATGGAGCTCCTCTCAGGTCGATCTTGCTCCCGTCGATCTGCTACACGCGGGGACTTGTGGTTGGGCTGGTTGGAAAGAGGAGGTCAAGGTGGACCTAGTAGTGGCGGCGCCTCCCCTTTTTGGTCGCCGGAGAACAGAGAACAAGGAGGAACTGCGCCGGTCGGCGGCGGTTACACGATGCGGAGGCGATATAGAGGGGGGAGGAAGAGAAGATGTGCCTGAGCACCAGAGGCTCACCAGGAAGCCGATGGTGGGGTCGACGAGGCCGGGAAGGTCGGGGTTGCCGACAGTGTCGATGGTGAGTGGCGGACAGAGGTGGAAGTGACAGGGCCGACGATTCAGGGCACCCACGGCTGATTCCTCCCTCACTCTCCGAGGGCGGTGGCGGCCGGCGGTGGCTTCTCTCTGCTCCGATGGGCGGTGGCGGTGGCGGCGCTTCTCTCTGCTCCGATGGCGCGCGCGCGGTGGCGGTGGCGGTGGCGGTTCGATCTGGCTCTGGGGGGAAGAAAGGAAGGGGAAGGCGAATTTAATACCCTCCCTTTAACACTGGTTTGGGGCTAGAACCGGTGTTAAAGGGGGGATTCGTTTCGCGCGCGCATTTATTACACCCCTCCTTTAACACCGGTTCCATCCCCGAACCGGTGTTAAAGGGTGTACAAAAAGAAGAATAATCGCTTCTTTAACACCGGTTCGTATCCGGAACCGTGTTAAAGGGGGCATTTATTTCATGCATTAAAGGGCATTTTAATTCAAAAATAGGATATGAATTTAGAAAATTCATATCTTTTTCATTTCAACTCAGAAAAATATGAATAATATATCATAGTTTTTTAGAAAAATAATATCTATCCATTCATGTAAATCATTTTATATTTACTTTACATGAAAATTTTCAAAATGATTAAAACACTTACATATAAATTTTGATTATTCAATTCAAACAAAAATAAATTGTTAAATCCTAAAACTTTGAACATAAGAAATATTAAGCATCTAAAAAGGAATCTAACCCTATTTTATTAGAGCAAATCATATTTTAATGCCGCATCTTTTGTATTAACATTTTTGAATTGATTGGATATTTAAATGTCGCATCTTTTGTATACACTTGAATCTCACCAATCCTCGCTCAACTTGCATTGTTTTTATGATAAAATAGCATATTGTGAACCTAAAAATGATTTTTGTAAAAAATCATGAGCATCGTATCATGTACCTGTAGTTCATATCTGACCCACTTCCTACCGATTCGGCAGGAATTTGTCTTTTTCACCAGAGGTGGATGGAAAGGTTTCAGATCCCCCTGTTGGTACATTGTGCATATAAGGTGGTCTAGTATTTTTGTAAAATGTGTTGGTGGTTTTTTGAATTATCCATTTGGTGGTTGCTTCACAAAACCGTCTGTTTTTTATGCTCGGAAAATGGAAAATGCCTTTTTGGTGCGATAAAAAGGAAAACTTCCTCTTGCAACATTGTTTGCCATGCCATGATGCACATGTATGCACAATATGGCCATATTATCACAAACTATTCCTTGATTCTAGCCATAACATTGGTCATTTGACCCGAAAGCCAAGAAACCTCGAATGAGATAGGTCATTTTGTGAAGGTTTTTTCGAGACATAATCAATATACCAAGTTTGAGATTTTTCCTTCTAACTATGTCACATAATATAACACCACGCGAAGGTTTCGCACTGTTTCGATCTTTTTTTATTTTTTTATCCCCGTTTTAAACTATCGACAAACTTTGTCGAACAACGGGCATGATGATTCTTAGCTCGGGGCCAAGCCTCGCTCAACTTGCATTGTTTTTATGATAAAATAGCATATTGTGAACCTAAAAATGATTTTTGTAAAAAATCATGAGCATCATATCATGTACCTGTAGTTCATATCTGACCCACTTCCTACCAATTCGGCAGGAATTTGTCTTTTTCACCAGAGGTGGACGGAAAGGTTTCAGATCCCCCTGTTGGTACATTGTGCATATAAGGTGGTCTAGTATTTTTGTAAAATGTGTTGGTGGTTTTTTGAATTAGCCATTTGGTGGTTGCTTCACAAAACCGTCTGTTTTTTATGCTCGGAAAATGGAAAATGCCTTTTTGGTGCGATAAAAAGGAAAACTTACTCTTGCAACATTGTTTGCCATGCCATGATGCACATGTATGCACAATATGGCCATATTATCACAAACTATGCCTTGATTCTAGCCATAACATTGGTCATTTGACCCGAAAGCCAAGAAACCTCGAATGAGAATGCAACTAATAGTAAGTTACATAAAGCCGAACTGGAACTGAAAATTAAGATACATAAAAGAACTGAAAATTAAGATACATGGCCAGATTAAGTAACAATCGGCCGAACTTGTTTCGGAATGTTGGAGTGATTCAGTCATGCTCCTGCCTACACCTGTAATACTCGCCAATGTAGTCAAATTTTCGCCCGCCGTCATCCTTTATCGTAAATGGGGTCGCTGTAATTGAACCTCTAGAGAGTACACGTGGGCTGGACTTGAGGGTAGCGCGTGGGCTGGACTTGAGGGTAGCGCAGACAGGGGTTAGAGTCGGCGGCAGTGTCATAGGCCATGACGCTCTGGAGAGTCCGACCGTGCCACCATAGCCGACGGCTGGCCTCGTTGAAGTTAGGAGGAGGTGGCCATCCTCCTCGTGCCTGGCGAGCGCCCTCTCACGCCGATCCACGAAGAAGGCTTCCCAAGTAGGGAAATAGTCGGGATGCCATCTGGGATTCCTCCGCTGCTCCGGCATGAGCTCGAAGTAGTAGTGGTTCGTGATGGCCATCCGGCGCGCCACACCTAGAGGGACAGGAGGAACCGGCACGCCTCCGACGCTCATCATCCAGCCAACGGGGACATAGTAGCCCGGCGGGCAGGGGTAGTTCGAGGCGCAAAGCGCCTCCGCCTCCCTGGAGGTTAGTGCTACGGTGGAAGCCATGGGAAAGAGTGATGAGGTTGCAGATATGAGTCTAGAGATGTGCAATGACAATGGAGGCCAACCCTACATATATATAGTTAACTAGCGGGAAGAACTGGAGGGAAGAACTGGCGGGAAGAAAAATGGCGGGAAGAAAAATGGCGGGAAGAAGAACTGGCGGGAAGAAAAATGGCGGGAAGAAAAATGGCGGGAAAAAATGGCGGGATGAACCTTTAGTCTCGGTTGGAGACACCAACCGGGACTAAAGATGAACCTTTAGTCCCGGTTGGAGACACCAACCGGGACAAAACACGAGTCATCACTAATAATAGGGGTGAGTGTCGACATTATGTCGTGCGGCGTGTACCTTGTCCCGGATGGTGTCACCAACGGGACTAAAGATGAATTTAGTCGGTTGGAGACACCAACCGGGACAAAACACGAGTTAGCACTAATAATAGGGGTGAGTGTCGACATTATTTCGTAAGTGTCGACACTATGTCGAGCTGCTTGTACTATAAATAGGCATCCTTGTGAGTCCAGTCCTCCAGCCAGTTTGAGTCATCTCCAAGATGGTTTTCGAGAGCAGGGACACCACTACGGCGATTTCGAGGAGATGCCGAGCCAGATCCTCCGGCATCTCCGAGAAACTGTCATAGAGGCACTCCTAATATGTGAAATTAGTTAGCTCGGTGTATTGATCTAGTTAGAGAAGTTACAAAGCTGCAAGATGGTTTTCGAGAGCAGGGACACCACTACGGCCAGTTTCAGGGAGATGCCGACGGAGCCTAGTCCTCCGGCATCTCCAAGAAACTGGTCATAGAGGCACTCCCTAATATGTGACCGCGCGCGTTTGGAGATCCGATCTTAATGGTAAGTACGAATCGGGACAACTTCTTCTCATAGTCCCGGTCCATCCACAAAACAAGACTAACACTCAAGACATGTATTAATATTAAAAACATGAACTAGAGTTACATAATATGAGCATGAACTTCTTGGCATATGTCCTTCCTTATGATCGCTTCAGACGTAACCATGGAGCATCTTCTTTACTTAACGGAATGCTTGGGTTATTTTTCACTGTGAAGGGCGGAATTTCATCAAACTTATTATAATCTTCTGACATGTCTATCTTGTCCTCGATTCCCATGATGTTTATTTTCCCTGAAAGAACTATGTGACGCTTTGGCTCATCATATGATGTATTCGTTTGCATATTTTTCTTTTTTTTTGGTCTGGAGGACATGTCCTTCACATAGAAAACCTGAGCCACATCATTGGCTAGGACGAATGGTTCGTCTAAGTTCTTGTCTACCTTCATAAGATTGTTGAGGTCCACCGTTGTCATTCCGTACTTCTTGTCTACCTCAACCCCTCCTCCTGTTAGCTTGACCCATTTGCATCGAAACAAGGGGACCTTAAAATTAGGTCCATAGTCAAGTTCCCATATCTCCTCTATGAACCCATAATACGTGGTCTTTTGCCCATTGTCTTCTGCTGCATCGAAGCGGACACCACTATTTTGGTTGGTGCTCTTTTTATCTTGGCATATCGTGTAAAATGTATTCCCATTTATCTCGTACCCTTGGAAAGTACATACAGTCGAAGATGGTGTCCCGCCAACAAGTACTGATCCCCAGTGGTGTTATTTGTGAGAAGTCTTTGCAGCCAAAACTCGCCATGTGTTCACTTATAATCCATTCATCAGACTGTCCCGGGTGTTTGAGGCGTATTAAATTCTTGTGTTCATTGATATACGGGGCAACCAAGATAGATCTTTGTAAAACCGTGTAGTGTGCTTGATTGAGAGAATGCCCGTCCCTACATATCATTGCTTTACATCCTAGGGTGCCTTTTCCACGCAATCTCCCCTCATGTCGTGATTCTAGAACACCAATCGCCTTAAAGTCAGGAATAAAATCAACACAGAACTCAATGACCTCCTCTGTTACATAGCCCTTGGAGATGCTTCCTTCTGGCCTAGCACGATTATGAACATATTTCTTTAAGACTCCCATGTACCTCTCAAAGGGGAACATATTGTGTATAAATACAGGACCGAGAATGGCAATCTCTTCTACTAGGTGAACCAGGAGATGCGTCATAATATTGAAGAAGGATGGTGGGAACACCAACTCAAAGCTGACAAGACATTGGGCAACATCTGTTTGTAACCCTGGTAGGCTTTATGGATCGATTACCTTCTGAGATATTGCATTGAGGAATGCACATAGCTTCACAATGGGTACTCGAACATTTTCAGGTAGAAGCCCCCTCAATGCAATCGGAAGCAATTGTGTCATAATCACGTGGCAGTCATGAGACTTCAGGTTTTGGCATTTTTCTCCGCCATATTTATTATTCCCTTTATATTCGACGAAGCCGGGACCTTGATCTCGCTCGGACATTCAAAAAGATTACCTTCTACCTTTGGTAGGCGTGGCTGGCAGGAGTTAAGTGGCATTGTTTACCCTTCTCGTTCTCAGGATGCATAGGCTCTTCAGGGGCTTTCAGACGTTGCTGGTCCTGCCGTGCTTCTGGTGTATCTTTTGTCTTCCCATAAACTCCTAGAAAGCCTAGCAGGTTCACGCAAACATTCTTCTTCACGTGCATCACGTCGATTGAAGAGCGGACCTCTAAGACTTTCCAATAGGGTAGGTCCCAAAATATAGATTGTTTCTTCCACATGGGCGCGTGTCCGGCATCGTCATTCAGAACAGATACTTTCAGGACCTTTTCCAAAGATTACTTCTAGGTCCTTGACCATACCAAATACCTCCTCACGATACGGAGGAGGCTTCCTCGGGGTTACGCCAGACGTTTGAAATGCTTGCCTTTCTTTCTTACTGGATGCAGGTTCGGAAGAAATCAGCGATACCCTAGGTACACAACCTTCTTACATTTATCCAAATATACACTTTCAGTCTCATCTAAACAGTGTGTGCATGCATTGTATCCCTTGTTTGTACGCCTGAAATGTTACTAAGAGCAGGTCAATCATTGATGGTTACGAAAAGCAACGCTCGTAGGTCAAATGGCTCCCCTTTGTGCTGATCCCACATACGTACACCTGGTTTGGCCCACAGCTGTAAAAGGTCTTCAACTAATGGCCTTAGGTACACATCAATGTCGTTGCCGGGTTGCCTCGGGCCTTGGATGAGCACTGGCATCATAATGAACTTCCTCTTCATGCATAACCAAGGAGGAAGGTTATAGATACATAGAGTCACAGGCAGGTCTGTGACTCAGCTCACTCACCAAAGGATTCATGTCGTCTTTACTTAGACCAAACCTTAAGTTCCTTGCGTCACGTCGAAGTCCGAGTACTCTCGCTCGACTTTTCTCCATTGTGACCCATCGGGGTGTCTCAACATCGCGTCTTTCTTCTGATCTTCCATGTGCCATCGCAACAACTTGGCATGCTCTTTATTTCTGAAGAGACGTTTTAACCGTGGTATTATAGGATCATACCACATAACCTTGGCGGGAACCTTCTTCCTAGGGGCCTCGCCCTCAACATCGCCAGGATCGTCTCTTCTGATCTTATACCGCAGTGCAGTGCATACCGAGCATGCATCCAAATTCTCGTACTTCTCACCGCGGTAGAGGATGCAGTCATTAATGCAGGCATGTATCTTACGCACGTCTAATCCTAGAGGGCGTACATACTTCTTTGCTTGGTATGTCTTTGGCAACTCATTATTTCTTGGAAGAAGATTCTTCATTTTACCAACAACTTTGAAAATCTTGTCAGTCACACCATTCTCTGCCTTCCATTGCAGCAAATCCAGTGTGGTACCTAGCTTTTTGTGGCCATCTTCGCAAGTTGGATACAACAATGTTTTGTGATCCTTTAACATCTGCTCCAGCTTCTTCTTCTCCTTTTCAGTTTCACATTCTTCCTTTGCATCAGTAATGGCCCGACCAAGATCGTCATCAGCGGTCCCATCTGCTCCCTCTTGATCTTCATTATCTACCCCCGTTGCAGTATCATCATATTCAGGATACATATTATGATAGTTGTCATCATCCTCTTCTTCTTCGTTGTCTTCCATCACAACCCCTTTTTATCCGTGCTTGGTCCAACAATTATAGCTGGGCATGAAACCGGATCGAAGCAGGTGGGCGTGAATGGTTCTGGTATTTGAGTAGTCTTTCTTATTCTGACAGTGAACACACGGACAGCACATAAAACCATTGTGACCATGGTTTGCATTAGCCACAACGATGAAATTTTGGAGGCCCGTAATGTACGCAGAAGTGTGGCGGTCACCGTACATCTATTGCCGGTTCATTTGCATTAATATGTAGTATATATCGAAAATTAATAGGGAGATGACCATTTATATATATAGTACATCAATGACACATGAAAGGATAGTTGACGAGCTCGACCGAGACGGAAAGAGCAACAAAAAAACTTATTTTGAGCTCTCGGGCATTTCACCGAACACCTCTTGTGCATATGAAAAAAACACAAACTAGAACTCTTCACACCCTCCTGCTAGGCTCCAAAATGAGATAGTGAAAGAATGGAAGAGTGGGGTGTGTGTGGGCTGCGGGTGGTGTCTTATATAGCCCCCCCCCCCTTTAACACCGGTTCATGCCACGAACCGGTGTTAAAGGGGATGCGTGACACATCACGAGGTCTTTAACACCGGTTCGTGGCACGAACCAGTGTTAAAGGGGGGCTCCTTTTTTGCCACAGGGGCCACGCTGGTACGACCCCCCCTTTAACACCGGTTCGTAGAAGAACCGGTGTTAAAGCCCTTTTTCTGGATCAACAAAAGGCCTCATTTCCACTAGTGGGACCCGCTGTCCCTGTCGCGGTGGAAGCTCCACGCGATGACTCTGACAGAGACTACTGGAGCTCCCCTTCCCCGTTGCGTGCGCGTGTCGTTGCGACCACCGACTATGCCAACGACTCCGACAATGAGCGCGTCATGATGGATATCATCCTTCATGAGTCGGGGCTGGAGTGGGATGCAGAGGAGGAGATCGAGGTCGCCGACGCGCGCCGGGCTGTGAAGCTTGTCGAGGCGTGGCTTGCGCGCGAGCGGGAGGAGGAGCGTCTCACGCAGGAGCGCGCCGCCATGCCGGTCGTCAAGCTGGAGATGACGGACTTGATCAAGCTCATGGACTGAGGTCGACACCGCCCCCAACGCCGCCACAACCTGCAGCTTCGGCCTTCGCCCAGTGCTCAATTTTGGTCTAGGTTGCAACCGCGTCCACCACTAGTAGATTTTCTTTGTAAATTGTATCTTTTGTATAGGTACATTATGTGTAATTAGAACTAATTCGCGCCAAAATCTTCTCTGTTGATGAACTATGCCACGATATCTTCAAATTCGAATATGCAGTTCGTGTTTTACAGTTATCGTTATGCACCGAGAGAAATGCGACATGTTCACTATTTTTCTGAAGCTTGTACTTATAGTTTTACAATTCGGCGTTTGCAGGCATCGTTAGAGTTTCTATAAGGCTAGGAACTGCAGAAAAATAAACTCGCTATTGCATCGTCTTCGCTCGGTACAGACTCCCTCGGGATAGTGCACGCGCGTCTGGTTCAGACGAATGCGAGCTCGCATTGGTGTTCCTGCTCGTGTTGTGCGCATGTGATTTAGAGACGAGAGGCCTGGCGGGTGTTCTCGTGCGCGTGCTATCGTGGTGTGTAGACGGCAACACAGGCGGACATCAGGATATGGACGAGTCCATGACAGAAACACTTACGGCCTTGTTTGGTGGAAGGGTTTTCTGGTGTTTTGGTGGGTATTATCCACCGTGGTTTAGGTGAAAACACCCGGCTCACCCAATACTCTTCCCAGACCAAATCCCCTTCTCCATAAATTTCCACCCAGTAAGACACAACGTTTGGTCAAGAATTTCCACCCAGTAAGACACAACCGTGTTAACTGTGTTTTATCAACAAAAACTTGTTTTTTATAGCATGTTACGGTTTCACCAAAGTCACAAAAATCTGATCTTTATTGCACCTGAATACACAACTTCAACACTACTTTTTACCAGTTAACACAGCATTACATGAACAAGAATTCCACATAGGTTATTAAAAAAATCATTTCGATAAAAAACAAGAACATTTCATCAACAGTTCGATCAAGAAGGTATGATCAGAAACAAGAACATGTGATCATCAGTTTGATTAAGAAGCTATGATCAGAAACAAGAACATTTCACAGTTACACATAACTTCAGCACCACTTTTTACCATGCCACATAACATCACTAACATAACAAGAATATATGATCGGTTTATACAAAAATGGTTTCCATCAAGAACAAGAACATCAGACGCGGCATTACATGAACATTGGATATAATGGTACCAACTGAAATGGATATAATGGTACCAACATTGCATATACTTACCATTCAACATGCATTAAAATCAAAGCATTCTCACAACCAAGCAAGTGGAATTGAATATTGGATATAATGGTACCGACTGAAATCAGACTAAAATGACAGAACTAGCAGCCTCTTGGTGTTGCTTGAGTATCAGACATGAAACTATCTTTAGGTAACATTGTAAGCAAGAACAGCCTCTTGGTATTCCTCTTCCTCTTCTACCACAGCTTGTTCACAGCTTTGTCCTAAAAAAACAAAGGCATAAAACACCACTAGTGACAGGCAGCAGCTACCTACATTTACTGCTAGTAACCACATCGCACTAACAGTCAGATTCATGTTTCTAAGGAAAAATACATTGTGACATGAATTAGAGACATTGTGACATGAATCGTAAGAGACTATAGCAAAGATCTTACCTCAGTTTAACCTAGCTAACTGCCTACGAAGCCATATGATTGCTGTGCCATCTTTATCAGCGACCAGGTTGACAAAAAAACTCACGGTTGTGGGCATTATTGAAAACCTCTGATGTTGTTATTTTCTCCTCGGGTGTGACACCTTCTAATGATTTCAAGGCCTCCATGCATCTGGTGATTGTGAAGTCTTGTGCAACTTCTTTTGGGGCTTCCTTTTCTTTGATTTGTACCAATCTCTACATCACTCCTACTATCCCATCCGCACTCTTCTTCTTTGGGCTATTCTTAGGATTCTTTCTTGAAGCACCTACTTGTGACCTATTCCTTTCAGCAGAACCTACATGTCCTTGCTCCACTTGTGACCTATTCTTTTTAGCAACAGCTTCTTGTCCTTGCTCCACTTGAGACCTATTCCTTTGAGAAGCATTGATGGTTCCCCAACCTTTGTCCCTGACTATCTCTCCCTCCATCTCATTTCGGCGTTCATCCATGATATGCTAGTCATCATCATAGGCCTTGTCCCCAACTACCTCTTCATCCATCTCTTTTTGGTGTTCACCAATAATCTGCAAGTCATCGTCAAACTCCATAGATGGCCTAGCAGTGGATGTGAAGCAAAGTTTGCCCTCGGCTAATTGCCTTGCAGTAAATAGTTTGATAAGCAAACAATTGCATCATATAAGAGTTATCCTAGAGAATCATATTATAGTTCTATAAGCTAACACTTGCACACTTACCATCATAGAGTTCCCCGAGCGTATCATAGAGAGGAAAAGCTTTTCGCTTGAACTTGATGAGCCTATCACCCAAAGAGGCTATCAAGTTTACCCACAGATGAGGTTCGGCCTGCAACATGCTTTTTGCTTCATTCCAACCAACTCCACTCTGTTTTCGAGCCTCCCTTAAAGCCCTGTAGTCCCTTTTGAGATCTTTTTCTTTGTCTTGAATTTGAGACTTTTTGACATTCACATGGGGGTTTCTCTGTTGGAAAATAGAAACCATCAGGTTCCAGGTTTCACTATTCCATCCATTCTGACTTCTATGGTAGGTGGTATTGTTCTCATGCAATATCTCAACAAGATATTTTTCCAATGCACGGCTCCATGTTGCCCTTGTTTTTTCACCTACATAACACATAAAATTGTTATTGCTAGTACATCTATTACCTAATGAGAGGAGGTCAATGGGAAAATTCTTGAGAGGGGTAGCAAATTATTACCTATTGGAGAATACTTTTTTCCATACTTTGGCGAAACCTTCTTCATGCTTTTTTGGGCCTGCATCAAGTTAAATTTTGGAGATCCTTTCGGATACACTGGAGTTCCTTTTGAATCCACATCTGTAACCAAATAGAATCATTATTACAAGTTGAAATATCCCAAACACAATCATTATTACATGATGAAAGATCCCAAACAAAAATTATTAATACAAGTTAAAATATCCCAAACAGAATCATTATTACACGATGAAACATCCCACAAAAAATCATTATTACATGATAAAAACTACACCTATGACATTATCTACTCAAGTTGGTAATCGTTCCACATCTGCCAAGCTATTTGGTCTCTCAAATTGTTCCCTTGGATGTGGTTCTCTTGTTCATTGTTGACTTCATGGTTATCATCATCATTGGGTAGGTTCACATAGTTGGCCGGATCTATGATATGATCAAGCCATCCTTCATCAAGCCATGCTTCATCTCCACCATGCATCCTGATTATATTATGAAAGATTGCAGTAGCAACTGGTATCTTTAGTTGATTCCTTATTGGATGAAACGTTCCGACATGAAGAATGGGGAATCTCTTCTTCAAAATTCCCCAGTCTCTTTCCACATGGTTTCTTATGACAGCATGGTGATGATTAAACAACTCCTTATAGTTCTGCGGTCGGCGGTGACCATGGCTGTAAGATCCCTCCTTTATAAAGGAAAAGGATCCCTGTGATTGCAATGCTAGTCCCTGGATCATTGCTAGCATCCACAGTTTAAGATGAAGTACACAGATACAAAGGTCAATATTACAGGCATTCCAGAGACAAACATAGTCTTTACAACTCCAAGGCCACAGGCCTAATACAAGAGTTTGAATAAGTAAATAAATAAAAGTCTTCATCTTCATGTGCCACAGGCAAACATGTTGAGTGTAGACTCATGACTCCTAATCCTCATCAGAGTAACCAGCAACATCACAAGTTACAGCCACAGTGGGTCAATACATTGGAATAGTATTGGCAAGTGATACCTTAGTATAATTTAGGTGGACTAAATACTATATGCAATTTGGCTAAGTGTAGCTTGGCTTGCTTTGCTCAAAATAGATTTTGCCTATTAGTTGAAATCACTAAGTTTTTCTTTGTCAAAACTTTTCACAAAGAACCACCAATAGACATTGAGGTCCTTCACCCTTGTTCACCCACAAGTTTTACTTAGAAGTTGGGATGAGGAGATTCTTGATAGCTTCCATGTCTTGATGCTCAAGTTGTCCATTACCATGGACTTGGCTAAGTTCTTAGATTTTTCCATCTGCAGAGGTTGTGCACTTTCCCCACCAGAATTGATTTTCACCAAGACAGGACCTTTCAGAAGCCTTCCCTTAGACCAAATGGACGCGCTCCAACCTATCATTCCCACTACCACCAACTGTCCAAATGGCTAAGTTCTAACAACCTATGTGATCCAGGCAGAGCCCATATTGCCAAGTGGCTGCACTAGAAGCTTCTCAACACTTGGCCTCTAAAATCTCTTTGTTCCTGGGTGGCTTTCCACAAGTGAGATACACAAGGTTCACCAGTCCCCTGGCCTTGTGTAACCACTCAACACAAACCATTCCTTCCATTCCACCCAGGTGTTTCATTTACTTAGTTGTTTTATTAGGCAAAACACAAGTCCAAAGACTTAGAAATATTTTATTCATAGCATGTATATATTTCACCAACCCTTGGTTGCTACTAGCTAGGCTAAGCATGGCATAGATAGTATCTTAACTTAGAAATTTTCTAGCAATTCTACATCTACTAGGATTTCCCAACATGCCATATAAGCAAAATATAACATGCAAGTCTACAATAATATTTCTAATGCTTAGTAAAACATAGGAATAATAATATTCATGAAGTACCACTTGCCTTGGTAGTTTGGAGAGTAGCTACACTCCTCACAATCACAATCACTAGCACCAAAATCTACACAAAGATTTATAGCAACAAATTACATACAAAACATATACAACCAAAAATATATGCATGCATGCAAAATGGTATGTGATGATTTTTAAAACTCAACCAAGCAAGTAAACAGTACTGGTTCATTAACAAGTTAAAAACTTGCCAAACAACATTTATTTAAACCCTAAATCATTTCCTAAACATTTTATATAATAAAATTAGCCCTACACAAGTTTCTGCCAATATAGTCATTTTAACAGAAGCAAAACATTAAACACATTGCATATTTAGAAAGAGCTTGCTCTCCTGATTCCAACGGTATAAAATTTGTCAAATTCTAACATGGGGATCAAAAGTTATAGCCAAAACAAAATCAAACTTCTAATAGATTCAAATTCCGTCTTTTAAATCTAACTGCTGCCACGCGTCTTGTTCTAATTGGCCCGTCAGCTTGGCGTAGGATCACGCTTCGAGCCGTTAGATCTACTTAAACCGCAGCTCAGATCTACTCGTCACGATTCGTTAAGTGATCTAATCACCTGCCTGGATCCAGATCATGACTGGATCAAACAACCAAAGTTGGCGTGGCGGTAGCTCTTGGCGGGCGAGCTCGCCTCTGGCGGCGCTACAGGTGGTCCTAGGGTCGTCGGATGGGCTTACCAGAAACGTGACGGCGTGCTGAAGCTCAACCTAGCGACGGCTTGGCAAGGGGCGTACGGACGCAGTCGCTAGAGCTCGTCGAAGTTGCGGGCGGCGTCTGCTGCTTGCTGTCGAGGTCGTTGCCGAGGCTCTGCGTCGACCCAACACAAACCAGATGGTTCAGGAGATGCGCAAAGATCTGGCGATCAAGTCAGTACTAAAGGGAAGGCAAAGGCGCCGGCTTTACCTGAATCGCCGCGTCGAGCGGCGGTGCAGGTGCTTGCGGGTGAGAACGAGGACGTCGCTCTGGGTCATGGGAAAGCAAACGGAGGGCATTAGCAGATGCGCAAGATCATGCTGGTCGTAGTGGTTTGAACAAGAGGCAAAGGGGCGGTCCGTGCTTACCGAGATTCGTCGCTGGAGCGCGTCTGTCTGCGGCAGCGCAAGTGCGATTATGGGCAGCCTGGTGGCGATGTGGAAGCGCTGAGTGAGGGGAAATGGTCGCAGAGAGGTGGGGGTTAAGTAGGCGGAGCAGGGGCGAGGATCGCGCGGCGTATCAATGGCAATTAAGCGCGCAGTAACAGCGGCGAGGTAACGGCGGAGCAAGCGGCGCTGACGCGCGTGATTGACGACGAAAGCGACGTGGTCGCAGGGTCCACTCGTCAGTGGGGTTTAAAATGAGGGAGGGGGGGTCGGTCAAGGTGACTCTGGGGGTGTGTCTGTGGGTGAGCGAGAGAGAGAAGGACCCCGGGTGGGCTTAGTGGGCTGGATTAGTAATTGGGCTCAATTGCTGGCGCTGGCCTTTTCTATTTCTTTTCTCCTTTTCTTTTTCTGTTTTGATTTTCTGGAATGATTTTCAAATCTAAATCAATTGAGTTTGAATTTAAAACTTCTCTAGGTTTTTATACTGCAAACCTTGCATTCCAATGTGTGTTTAAACACTACTGTCCAATCCAAACACTTTGATCAAGTGAAAAATAAAAATAAAATCAAGCCTTTATGATATATATTCAATAGGCATAATATTGGTTTTTATTATTCATTTTGTTTTAAAACTTGTTCAAACTTTTGGTGGTGCCTAAGTTTGAATACAAAAACTTTACTGAATCAAAACAAGTATTCTTCTCATTGGAAGATAGCACTGAGGCTTAGAGCAAGCTCACATAAAATAATAAGCACAAATGCTTCTGTTTTGAATTGATTTGTTTGAAATGAAAACCATATGCTCATGGATGCATGGATGATATGTATAAGTTTGAAACATGATTTTGAGGATGTTACAAATATAACCCCCTTAAGGTGAATCTCGCCCTCGAGATTCGGATTGGCTAGCAAATAGGTGAGGGTGGTCTTTCCGAAGATCATCTTCTCTTTCCCATGTGGCTTCCTCTTCGGAATGATGGTTCCACTGAACCTTGCAAAACTTGATAGTCTTAGTCCTTGTGACTCTTTCTGCAGTCTCAAGAATCCTGATAGGCTTATCCTCATAAGTGAGGTCACTTTCCAATTGAACCTCCTCTAAAGGTATAGTATCCTTCAAAGAAGTTTCTTCCATTTCTGGATGACATTTCTTAAGCTAACTCACATGAAATACAGCTGACAAAGACTCCGGCAATTCAATTTCATAAGCAACTTCTCCTTTGCGACTCAGAATCTTGAATGGTCCAACATATCTTGGGGCCAACTTTCCTTTGACTCCGAACCTCTTCACTCCACGAAGTGGTGATACTCTAAGATAAGCTCTATCACCAACTTCGTAGGTGACTTCTCTACGTTTAGGATCTGCGTAGCTTTTCTGTCAGGACTGTGCTATATTCAATCTGTCCTTAACCAACTTGACCTTCTCTTCGGCTTCTTTGGTAAGTTCTGGTCCGAACAAACTTCTTTCTCCCACACCATTCCATCATAATGGGGTGGTACACTTCCTCCCGTAGAGAAACTCAAATGGTACCATCTCAATGTTGTCTTGATAGCTGTTGTTATCAGAAAATTCTGCGTAGGGCAGACTTTCGTCCCAACTGGCTCCGTAGTCTAGGGGACATGCCCTCAACATGTCTTCAAGAATCTAATTAGTTCTTTCTGTCTGTCCATCAGTTTGAGGATGAAAAGCAGTGCTGGATTTCAACCTCGTTCCCAATGACTCATGTAACTGTCTCCAAAAATGGGAAGTGAATTGAGTTCCCCTATCAGACACAATACTCTTGGGCACTCCATGTAGACATACAATTCTACTCATGTAGATTTTGGCTAACTTAGCACTTGTATAAGTTGTCTTCACGGGTATGAAATGAGCTACTTTGGTTAGGCGATCCACTACTACTCAAATAGAATCGTATCCTGACCGGGTCCTTGGTAATCCGGTAATGAAATCCATACCAATCTTGTCCCACTTCCAATCGGGAATAGGTAGTGGTTGAAGTAAACCGGCTGGTTTCTGATGTTCCGCTTTCACTCTGCTACACACATCACACAAAGCAATGTGTTCGACGATGTCCTTCTTGAGATTATTCCACCAAAATCTTTCTTCCATGTCCATGTACATTTTGGTGTTACTCGGATGAATGGAATACGGTGAGTTGTGTGCTTCTTGCAAAATCAGTTTCCGAAGCTCCGGATCTTGTGGAACGCAGATACGTTTCCCATGCCATAAAGTACCCTGTTCGTCTTCATGGAACCCTTTGGCTTTTCCTTTGCCAATCTTTTCTTTAATCTCTTCGATTTCTTTATCAATCTTCTGGGCTTCTTTGATCTTGTCCAACAAAGTGGGTTGAACATCCAAAGACATGAGATGTCCTTCGGGCACAATCTCCAATCTGATATCTCTAAATTGGGCACACAAATCATCTGGCAATTCTCCTTTTGTAAGGCCATTCACAAAAACCTTACGACTTAAGGCATCCGCTACAACATTTGCTTTACCGGGATGGTATTGCAACCTCAAGTCATAGTCCTTGATGAGTTCTAGTCATCTTCTTTGTCTCATATTAATTTCCTTCTGGGTGAAGATATACTTCAAACTCTTGTGATTTGTGAACACTTCACAACGCTTTCCCAAAAGATAGTGTCTCCATGTTTTGAGTGCATGGACAACAGAGGCTAACTCTAAATCATGAGTAGGATAGTTCACTTCATGAGTTTTGAGTTGTATCGAGGCATAAGCCACAACTTTTCCCTCTTGCATGAGTACTGCACCCAAACCATGATGAGATGCATCACAATATACTTGGAAATCTTTTTCCAAGTCTAGCAGACACAAGACTGGTGCTGTCACAAGTCTCTTCTTTAATTCCTGAAAGCTGAGTTCACAACCTTCAGACCAAGCAAATTTCTTGTCTTTCTTTAGCAATTCTGTCATAGGCTTAGCTACCTTGGAGAAATTCTCAATGAACCTTCTGTAGTAACCTGCTAAGCCGAGGAAACTACGAACCTCCTTCACTGACTTGGGAGATTCCCATTCAGTTACAGCTGAAACTTTAGTAGGATCAACTGCTACACCATCTTTTGTCATAACATGTCCAAGAAATCCAACTTCATTCAACCAGAATTCACACTTGCTGAATTTGGCATACAGTTTGTGCTCTCTTAGTTTCTCGAGTATCAAGCGCAAATGTCCTTCATGCTCCTCTTTGCTCTTGGAGTAGATTAAAATGCCATCGATGAAAACGACAACAAATTTGTCAAGGAATTCCATGAACACCTTGTTCATCATATTCATAAAGTATGCTGGAGCATTGGTTAAACCAAATGGCATCACGGTATACTCATACAATCCATACCTTGTGGTGAAAGCTGTTTTAGGTATGTCTTATTCTCTTATCTTGAGTTGAAAATAGCCTGACCGGAGATCAATCTTTGAGACACACAAGCTCCTTCTAGCTGATCAAACAAGTCATTGATTCTAGGCAAAGGGTATTTGTTCTTGATAGTCACCTCATTGAGTGAACGGTAATCTATGCACAACCTTTGACTTCTATCTTTCTTCTCCACGAACAAAACTAGGGCTCCCCAAGATGAAGAACTTGGTTGAATAAAACCTTTCTGTAGCTGTTCTCCAAGTTGTTTCTTGAGTTCTTTCAGTTCATCAACTGACATCTTGTACGGTCTCTTTGCTATTGGTCCAGATCCTGGTAGGAAATCAATAAGGAACTCCACATCTCTATCTGGTGGCATTCCCGGCAATTCTTCTGGAAACACATCCGGATATTCACTCACAATTGGCACACTGTCAATGCTAACCCCCTTAAGAGAATTTAGCTTACTCCCTTTTGATTCAAAGTTAGACTTGAATTTAATCCGTTTTCTTTCTAGGGTTGGGAGTGCGACAGTACGATTAGCACAATCTAGTACTCCTGCATACTTAGCCATCCAATCCATTCCCAATATTACGTCCAGTCCTTGGGAATCTAGGATTATCAGACTCACTGGAAATTTATGCTTTCCAAACTCTATTACTAGATCCCGGCATCCAAGAATTACTATCATATCTCCACCTGGAGAACTAACTTTTATTGGACATCCAATATTTTCAGTTGGAAACCCATTTCTATCAACAAATGCTTTTGATATGAATGAATGCGATGCTCCAGTATCAAAAAGAACAAATGTTGGAATAGAATTGAGTCTGAACTTACCGACAATGACATCAGGCTCCTCATAAATTTCCTCCACATTGATGTGGTTCACTTGTCCCTTCTGAAAAGGGTTGGGCTTGTTGGGTCCTTCAACTTTATTTTCTGGGCATTCATTTGCATAATGCCCCATCTTCTTGCACTTGAAGCATTCAACCTGACTGATGTCCTTCTTGACAGGCTGGCTTCCACTGCCACTTCCATTTCCATTGTGGTGGCTCTTATATCCACCCTTGTGGTTCTTGTACTTGTCATTGTCATGACTACGGTGATGCTTGTTGTCATGACGGTTGTGGTTGTGGTGCTTGTTGAATTTCCCATGCTTGTGGGATCCTGAGCTTCCACTGTCATCATAATGGGAACGTTTGTGAGACGATCCCGAGCTATGCTTGTCCGAGTGCTTTCTCTTCCTGCTCTCAACTTGCTTCATTTTGTTCTCCAAAATAGCAGCCTTATCACAAAGAGACTGGTATGTGGGAACATATGCCACAGCCAACTGCAGGTTCAGCTCATCATTCAAGCCTTCAAGAAAATTTTCCTTTCTCTTAGCATCGGTGTCAACTTCATCCGGTGCATAACGTGCCAGATTGTTGAACTCCTCAATGTATTCAGCCTATGCGGTGGCCTTTGCTTGAGTTATGGAACTCTTTCTTTTTCAGACTCATCACTCCAGATGAGATATGAGCAGTGCGAAAGCCATCCTCAAAGATAGCCCAAGTCACATCTTCTATGGGAGTGGTGATCGGGAAGTTATCCCACCAAGTGGCGGCTGGTCCTTCCAGCAAATGTGTTGCAAATCTGACCTTTTCTGCATCAGTATAGCCCACAGTTACCAAGTCCTTGTTCACAGAGCGTAGCCAATCATTGGCCACCATGGGATCAGTTGTTCCCGAGAACTTTGCTGGCCTCAATCTCAAGAACCTGGTAAGCATGTCAAAACCCGGTGGGTTGTTGTTGTTGTTGTTATTGTTGTTATTGTTGTTGTTGTTGTTGTTGTTGTTTTGGTTCTGGATGAGCGTTGTCATCATTTGCATCAGCTGAGTTTGAGCGGTCATCATTTGTTGCATTTCTGGAGTGATGTTGTTGTTGTTGGGGTTGGGGTTTGCACGACGGGGAGGCATCTGTGGTTTGTTCAATAGAGATAAGAATGAGATACCCATAGATGCTTTCATGCACAATACATCACATAAACAATCACAAAGCATGCAACATAATGATAAAGATTCAACAACAAGATAACAAGTTCACAAAGTAAAACACACACACAAATAACAAGCCATCCACATGTTGGATGGTCAATAACAAGTTCTCAACGACAAGTATGATAATAAATGATAAATGAGTAGTCAAATCTACTCCTCGGCATCAACCTCCTCCTCGACAAAGGTAAGACCTGCGTTCTCCATCGCGGTCTTGTATTCCTCGACACTAGTGGTCAAGGTCTCTATCTTGGCTTTGAGAGCCCTCTTACGGGGCAAGCCTCTCAATCACCGTCTGCTGATGCTCGAGCTCGAAGTCCTTGGCCTGCAGTTCTTTAGTCATGTCCCGAATCTTCTTGTTCCTATCCTGGACTCGCTTCTCCTGACTCTTGAACTTTCTGTCCTAGCTCTCGAACTTCGCCTCCATGTCCTTGACTATCTCGTCTTGCTCCGCGAAGAGCTTGTCCTTCTCGCGAAGCTGCACCTGGAGTTCGTCATTACTGAGCATGACGTTGGTCCTATCGGAGTCCACGTGCCTAATGAGAGCCTCTAAGTCCTGGAGGTATAGACGAATCGGCTCCGATGTATCCCTCGAATCGTCCTCGAAGTCGATGGACTCTCCATCCTCGTCACGTCTACCGAAGACGTGGAAGTGAGTACCTCTAACCTGTCGGGAGTGTCTCCCTAGCAGATGTCCTATCAGATCCTGCATGACTACCTCAAGGCCTCTCTCCTTGTCATCGTGCATGAGCTTGAAGACGATGGCCTCCGTGGTAGGCTCAGTCTGGCGTCCGGGCTGGTTGACCTTGAAACCCCAAAGGTCTTTCCTCTCAAACTTGGTGAGGGGAAGCACCATGATGGTAGGAAGAGGGAGATTGAGCAAGGTAGTAAGCTCAACAATACGAGGACCAAAGCGAGTAACCTGAAACTCCTCAACAGTGCTGATGGTAACAGTAGGCATCTATTTATAAGATAGAAAAGTTAGAATAACACAAATTAAGATAAAACACAAGGCAAAGCATCACATACGTATCTTGGAAATCAAAACACACAATTCATGGCATACATGGTTCCATTGCAACAATTCAAGGTTCAACTTATTTCTAAAGCAACATTTGGAAAATAGGGTGATAAGTGGTGCTCGAACTAACGAAGTGCGCCTACAATCCTATCTCACTGGATCTGTTGGCTAACACAATGTTTCTAGAAGCAATCAGTCTATCTTGTTCGCATGACTCCATCACTAAGTCTATAATGTCTCCTCTTAAGGTTTGGTTGGTAGCTTCCAACTCTTGGGTATGTTTCTTCTCTTCCTTTAGGTCATTTTGGAGGTTGAGCATTCTGCACTTGACTCTATCACCAAGTTCTTTGATGGACTTCCAAGCTGCATCCCTTGTTGATTCAAAGAATGTAGTGTGCACCACTGAATTGGTGAACATGCAGAATCCTTTTTCCTGATGGTTGTCTTCCTTGTTTTTATACAAGTGAAGTTGCACCCACCAGTACTCAACTCCTTCATCCATCACAGGAAAACCTTTGTACACAGCTGCTCCTTGTATTTCTAATGCAGCCATGAGGTCCTGGAGAGCCTTGGGAAATTCTGTCTCACACTCCAAGGTCATTGTCATGAGTGGTCCTTTCCTTACGGCCTCGTTGATGGAGTTCATCTACAAATAGAGATGAGAAGAAGATTAGAAAAGTTTACGAGAAGAATAGACAAGTTTGGAAGTTGCTGAAAAATTTTCCTTAGTGGTTTCCAATTCTGATACCATCTGTAAGATCCCTCCTTTATAAAGGAAAAGGATCCCTGTGATTGCAATGCTAGTCCCTGGATCATTGCTAGCATCCACAGTTTAAGATGAAGTACACAGATACAAAGGTCAATATTACAGGCATTCCAGAGACAAACATAGTCTTTACAACTCCAAGGCCACAGGCCTAATACAAGAGTTTGAATAAGTAAATAAATAAAAGTCTTCATCTTCATGTGCCACAGGCAAACATGTTGAGTGTAGACTCATGACTCCTAATCCTCATCAGAGTAACCAGCAACATCACAAGTTACAGCCACAGTGGGTCAATACATTGGAATAGTATTGGCAAGTGATACCTTAGTATAATTTAGGTGGACTAAATACTATATGCAATTTGGCTAAGTGTAGCTTGGCTTGCTTTGCTCAAAATAGATTTTGCCTATTAGTTGAAATCACTAAGTTTTTCTTTGTCAAAACTTTTCCCAAAGAACCACCAATAGACATTGAGGTCCTTCACCCTTGTTCACCCACAAGTTTTACTTAGAAGTTGGGATGAGGAGATTCTTGATAGCTTCCATGTCTTGATGCTCAAGTTGTCCATTACCATGGACTTGGCTAAGTTCTTAGATTTTTCCATCTACAGAGGTTGTACACTTTCCCCACCAGACTTGATTTTCACCAAGACAGGACCTTTCAGAAGCCTTCCCTTAGACCAAATGGACGCGCTCCAACCTATCATTCCCACTACCACCAACTGTCCAAATGGCTAAGTTCTAGCAACCTATGTGATCCAGACAGAGCCTATATTGCCAAGTGGCTGCACTAGAAGCTTCTCAACACTTGGCCTCTAAAATCTCTTTGTTCCTGGGTGGCTTTCCACAAGTGAGATACACAATGTTCACCAGTACCTTGGCCTTGTGTAACCACTCAACACAAACCATTCCTTCCATTCCACCCAGGTGTTTCATTTACTTAGTTGTTTTATTAGGCAAAACACAAGTCCAAAGACTTAGATATATTTTCATCATAGCATGTATATATTTCACCAACCCTTGGTTGCTACTAGCTAGGCTAAGCATGGCATAGATAGTATCTTAACTTAGAAATTTTCTAGCAATTCTACATCTACTAGGATTTCCCAACATGGCATATAAGCAAAATATAACATGCAAGTCTACAAAAATATTTCTAATGCTTAGTAAAACATAGGAATAATAATATTCATGAAGTACCACTCGCCTTGGTAGTTTGGAGAGTAGCTACACTCCTCACAATCACAATCACAATCACTAGCACCAAAATCTACACAAAGATTTATAGCAACAAATTACATACAAAACATATACAACCAAAAATATATGCATGCATGCAAAATGGTATGTGATGATTTTTAAAACTCAACCAAGCAAGTAAACAGTACTGGTTCATTAACAAGTTAAAAACTTGCCAAACAACATTTATTTAAACCCTAAATCATTTCCTAAACATTTTATATAATCAAATTAGCCCTACACAAGTTTCTGCCAATATAGTCATTTTAACAGAAGCAAAACATTAAACACATTGCATATTTAGAAATAGCTTGCTCTCCTGATTCCAACGGTATAAAATTTGTCAAATTCTAAAGTGGGGATCAAAAATTATAGCCAAAACAAAATCAAACTTCTAATAGATTCAAATTCTGTCTTTTAAATCTAACTGCTGCCACGCGTCTTATTCTAATTGGCCCGTACCGCTTCGCGTAGTATCACGCTTCTGAGCCGTTAGATCTACTTAAACCGCACGGCTCAGATCTACTCGTAACGATTCGTTAAGTGATCTAATCCTGCACGCTGGATCCAGATCTGACGGCTCTGGATCAAACAACCAAAGTTGGGGCGCTGGCGGTGGCTCTTGGCGGCGAGCTACGCTCTGGCGGCGCGCTTCTGGTGGTCCTAGGGTCGTCGGAGGGCTTACGAAGCGTGGCGTGCTGAAACTCAACTGGCGGCGGCTTGGCAAAGGCGTCTGGACGCGATCGGCTGGAGCTTCAAAGTTCTGCGGCGTCTGCGCTTCTTGTCGAGGTCGTTCGAGCTCTGCGTCGACCCAACACAAACCAGATGCTTCAGGATATGCGCAAAGATCGGCGATCAAGTCGATACTAAAGGGAAGGCAAAGGCGCGGCTTTACAGATCGCACGCGTCGAGTCGGCGGCGCTTGAGTGCTGCGGGTGAGAACGAGGGCGTCGCCGGGTCATGGGAAAGCAAGCGGGGCATTAGCAGATCGCAAGATCATCTTGCTGGTGATGGTTTGAACAAGAGGCAAAGGCGGTCGTGCTTACCAAGATTAAATCGCCGGGCGCGTCTGTCTGGCGCAAGTGCGATTGTGACTGGTGGCGATGTGGAAGCCGAGTGAGGAAATGGTCGCAGAGAGGTGGGGGTTAAGTAGGCGGATCGGCGAGTATCGCTGGCGTATCAATGGCAATTAAGCGCCGACAATGGCGAGGTAATGGCGAAGCAATGGTAACGCACGCGTGATTGACGATGAAGGCGACGTGGTCGCAGGGTCCACTCGTCAGCGGGTTTAAACAACGAGGGGGTGGGGTCGTGCAGTCAATGACTCTGGGGGTGTGTCTGTGGGTGAGCGAGACAGAGAAGGACCCCGGGTGGGCTTAGTGGGCTGGATTAGTAATTGGGCTCAATTGCTGGCGCTGGCCTTTTCTATTTCTTTTCTCCTTTTCTTTTTATGTTTTGATTTTCTGGAATGATTTTCAAATCCAAATCAATTGAGTTTGAATTCAAAACTTCTCTAGGTTTTTATACTGCAAACCTTGCATTCCAATGTGTGTTTAAACACTACTGTCCAATCCAAACACTTTGATCAAGTGAAAAATAAAAATAAAATCAAGCCTTTATGATATATATTCAATAGGCATAATATTGGTTTTTATTATTCATTTTGTTTTGAAACTTGTTCAAACTTTTGTTGGTGCCTAAGTTTGAATACACAAACTTTACTGAATCAAAACAAGTATTCTTCTCATTGGAAGATAGCACCGAGGCTTAGAGCAAGCTCACATAAAATAATAAGCACAAATGCTTCTGTTTTGAATTGATTTGTTTGAAATGAAAATCATATGCTCATGGATGCATGGATGATATGTATAAGTTTGAAACATGATTTTGAGGATGTTACAATGGCCAAACTCTTTCAAGTGGTACCGTGTGCGCCGGTAAGGTGCAAGAAAACTTTGAGTGTTCGCATAGCCACCATCAACTAAATAAAATTTGCCTTCTGGTACTTTGAAACCTTTAAGCATCGCAGAACTGAGTACTCTAGCGTCAGTTGCAGAACCTTTCCAGCCACATGAAATAGCTGTTATGTTCAAGTAAAAATCGCATGCTATCATGACATTCTGACTAAGGGTTCCTTTCCTATTTCTCCATGGAGCTTGACGACTAGAAGACATTGTAATGGGCACATGAGAACCATCTATGGCTCCTAAACAATTTTGCATTGAAGTATGGACAAGTGTCAAAGAAAAGAATTAAAACCTAGATGGATAAGTGAAAGAAAAGAAGTGAAACCTAGATGGGTCAAGGAAAAATCGTAACCTAGAAATATGGAAAGAAGCGATTGTCCATAGCAATCTTTGGATGAGGTTCATTGATGTGTCGTGGCCTCACAAATTGTCTTGTCAAAATGGGAATTATATCAAAGAATTGCTTGATGTATTTGCTGAATGACCACCCACTATGCTTAAATTCTAGTTGTAAATCTTGATAGGAAGAATTATGTGAGATCATATAAAAAAAAAAAGGCTAGCTTCTCTTCGACCTTGAGCCTAGAATCTGATAGCAATCCTTCATCTCTAAGGTAGTTTGCCAGCCACATAAAGATGTGAGGTTCCATTCTGAAAGCTACCAAGCAGTTCTTAATATGCCCACCAAAGATTTCCCTGACTCTTTGCTTGCCATATAGGAATGAGGGATGCCGTATATTTTTTTCCACTGTACTAAGATGAACATATAGTCTCTACTACTAATAAAAGAGCAAACAAGAACTTTCTTAAACGCACCCCGCTTATCGTACACAACCCTATCAGCACCGCATGATTAGGGCCACAAATCTCAATCTAACGGCCAGTGTTAATCTAATCCACCATTTGTGTGCATTTAGCAATTTACATGGGCTGACCGTGCTTCACCGGCAGTGAAAAATTCGGAAACCCCCATCCCACACCAGTATCCCTACAATCACGCGACCCGATCACATGCCCTCCCCTCATCCACGGCCACCACCTGCTCTGTATGGCTGTATCTTCAACCGCCGCACAAGACGCCGCCAAGCAACCCCGTCGCCTCCCTGCACGGCTCCCTCGCCGCCCTGCACAGCAACGCCGAGTGCGCACCAGACGCCGCCCAGAAACGTCGTCGCCAGGCACTGTCGCCTCCCTGCACGTCGCCCTCACCGCCCTGCATATCACCGTCGAGTGGGCGCTGGACAACGCCCCAGAGCCCCGTCGCCTTTCTGCAAGTCACAAATATAAATTCAGATCGTCCAGGTATAGTAGAAGCCGTGCTATGCTCTTATTCCACATACCTAAAATATATGTATTTTGTTTCCTATAAGCAACTGGGCATCATGTAGCAAGGAACAAACGACTGATCCGGGAGTAATTGCATTGTTTTTTCTTTTAAAGATGTATATATATGAAAAGCTTATCTCTGGTATGTATTTGGCCAATATATAATCGGGAGTATAACAATATAATTAGCAGGCAGATGCGAAACAAACATGATTGTCTTTTCTATCAGGTTTTATATCACTACCACACCCTTGCACAGATTTTTATCTATCAGTGTATGGAGGAGCCACACTGGAACCATGTGGTTGCGGTAGAAGCCCTGCAATAGAAGCATTAACGTGTTTCCTTCTAAACAAAAAAAAATAGAAATATATAAGCAAACTTTGCAGTCTCTTTAGGACACTGACCTGAAAGTATCCAAAAATCCTAGAACTCAAAACACCAGCATGAAAATCCATAGCAATTATGCTGTAATATGTCATATCTAAATTAAATCCCTTCCTTCTTATATGAAAGAGAACCATGTCAACATCTTTTGTTTTTCATGTTAGATCCATGAAAATCAAGACTACTAAGCATTTTTCACATATCCATGATTTTTAATTTAATGAGGAGATTCACAGGAGGATGACGATATGTCATCTCCCAATCACGGTGATGCACGCACCCCGTTTCACGATATCAGCAACAACACTACTTGGGTAACTATGAGCAACCTAATTTTTCTTATTGTACTCAACATTACTGTTGCTGTTGTGCTAACTTGCGGTACGTAATAGACCCTAATGAGTTGAAGAGGCAGAGAAACAGAGAATATTATACCATAAATAAAGATGAAATTCTGAAAATACGTCGTCAAGCCCATCAAAATAAACAGTCTCCAGCTAAACTGCTTAATGACGAGCAAAATGTACCGCATACACCCCTGGCCATGCCCCATGGTAAGGGTGATCTTCGTCTTCTTGCTTATTGTCTGAGCGCTAATGGGACACAGCTTTCGACAGAGCCTTCCAGGATAATGCAATCAACGCGGAGATTGTGGGTGGTTAGCATGCTGGAAGGAGGGTCTTTTTTTGGGGGGTGGGAGGAGGGGACGCAATGACATTGCACTTCTTTTCATTGCATAGAAGAATTTTTACGGTTCACAAGCCACCCATAAGGTGGAAGTACTAGAAGGTCTTCAGACCTAGGATCCCCATGTCGCACTCGGAGGACATCTCACTTCCCTTCAAACTCAAGACAAAATACTTCCCCATCCACCCGAGTTTTGCGTGACCATTAACAAGGCATAGGGGTAGACCATACCAAACGCCAGTATTTTCCCAAGCCTGTGTTCTCACATAGCCAGCTATTTATGTTCTATTGTCAAGGGGTGTGTCAAGAAAGACGACATGGATTTTGGCCAAGCCGAAAAAGGAGGTTGACAAATCCGGTAAAAGCACCAAAAAACTTTGTCTACAAATATGTTTAGAGGGATGAGGCAGGTGCGTGCTTTGGTGTTTTCTTTGCATCTTTGTTTCTGAATCTATATAACTACTTTTGGACCTAACATAATTGTTCTTTTTTGCAAGTTTTGTTCAGGTTCGGAATATATAATAATCATGAAAGAAGAATGATGTCGATGAGAGCTTTACTCTGTTTATCAGTGTCATTTATCACTATAATTAACTGTAAGTTGTTGACATATCAACTTTACAAGAATGAAAAGGTGTTGTCTTTTGATGTGTCATACTTCAGTACTGTTTTTTCAATTCATGCGGAGTTTTACATGATGCACATTATCTATTTTGCATACAACTTTGTTACTAGGAACAGAGATCAAGTGGAAGTGTAGGTAGCACGATGTAGAGAGAACTCCCGATGCAGGAAATGTTTCACTACTTATCTATATCATCTTGCTTTGATAATTTAAAGAATATTGCAGTAGCTTTACAGCAATATCTATTGAAGAATGATGACAGTAGATAGATGATGCTCAATTCTAACCAAATAATATTTTATAAGTTAGTTCTAAAACAGCTACGCAATTAAAGAAGCTGATTGAATAAGCATGATATCTTTGGACTCACATCTTTGAGGACAATGTTGTCCTACAGGTCTGCACCAAAGGCTCTAAGACTGTAGCACTGAACTCATATTTTGTGGAGATGCTTTCAAGATGATCAACAACTATCATTTACGCCATCTCATAACATTCCTCAAAACCTATCCTCTATCCCTTTGCTTGTAAGATTTTCCTAACAATGAAAAATCAAAGACATGTAAATTCAAACATGTGTAAGAAAGACTTCTAGGATACACCTGCACTTGACTAGCTATTCTTTATTGCTGAGTGAATTAAGAACTTCCGCAACCAATGATGGAAATGACAGAATGCTTAATTTAAATAGTAAGTCAAGAGAAGTGTAGAACTCACGTTGCACTTACCTCCCGCAGACCACAAAATTTCATTCAGCAATAGATGACAAGCTGCATGAAGAGAATTCTGCAGTCTCATATTAGCAAACAGAGCTCCTTTCACCGGATGGTAGTTGATAGCTCACACCGAAATATCAGTACCTCCCCTGCAATATTTATTTGTATTGCATACCTTGTCTACTTCAAACAGCTGGACATACAAGTACAAAGAGGGTTCGTTCCCAGAGAAGCTCATGATATCTCTTGCTTTGAGAAGGGCTCATGATATATCTTGCTAGACGTACATACAAGTACAAAGAGAGGTCGTTCATAGAGAATCTCATGATATCTCTTGCTTCGAGAAGGGCTCATGAATCATGATATCTCTTGCTCCTGGCCTACTTTCCCCCCTGTTGGAAGAACAACGGATACTGAGGTCACTATAAAACCCAAAGAAGTAACAGTTGGTGGCAATAATAACAAATGGGAAGAATTTATACGAGGAACTAATACTCCCTCCGACCCATATTAGTTGACTTGAATTTTTCAAAATTTGGATGAACCTATATACTAAATAGTGTCTAGATTCATCAAAATTTAGATAAATTTGAGTCAACTAATATGGGTCGGAGGGAGTACCTAAATAATGCAGTATTGGAGTTTAGGACAACTCTGGAGCTTGCAGAAAGCAGAGGGGGTCACTTTAAGGAGAGAAAAGATGCATAAGGAATTGGAAATAAGGTCATCTCTTCATGATAATCACCAATTAAACATCATGCATCATATATATTTGTTCACTCATATATTTTCTGAAGTAAACTTGATGAAACTGTATCCTTCGGATTTCCATGTCACCAGATGGCATACAACTTTCACTGACTCACACAACCATCAAGAGGATAATCTCTGATCTAAAACTCACAGATCAACCACACAAAAGTATCCAAAATAGACAGTCTACTCCCTTCGGTAACATCGCCGTCCTTAGAGAATCCATCCATGAGAACAATTTCGTTGGTGACATAGGACAAGCCTGTAATACAAGTCAATGGACCAAACAACAGGGAATCAAAAAATCCTGAACCATTCATTGATATTCAGTCGGCACTAGGCTTGTTCAATTTCAGCATGACATAAAAAAACTAGCATTTACATACAGTAAAAATTGAAGGCAATATTTTATTATTATAATATTAGAATGCGACTGCAAACAGAAAGCCGGTGATTCACAATCTAGCAGGAAATCCCCTTTTTGCGAAAATTCCACTTATCTATTAATAACCATCCACATATTCCTAAGTAGCTAGGTTCAAAGATTACTATATGTAAACAGGAAGCCCATTTTTGATAGAGGAGCGAAGCGATTCAGGTCCAAGCACCATCAAACAAATTGACCATAAACTAAGGACAAGAAAAGAAAGCAAATACAAAAGGAAATCGTACCTCTATGGATAAGAGTCACAACAGTACTTTGGTTCAGAGGCTACCCGATTGGAACGGCATGAGGCGTCACTTTAGCTTCACCAATTAAGCACCGTCTAGATATCCTAGAAATAATTCCCGAATCCTATGTTATATCTAATCCACCTACCCCAAATCAGATCCTCCTGGGTCGCCCCGAGCATGCCGGAGCTCGAGTGCGTGCCTCCTTGGCACTTCGACGACCGGATTCGACGAGGACGGGCGAAGTAGAGAAGGGTGTGCGAGTCCTCGCGACAACAGTGGGGACGAAGGGGATGGGCGGAGGGGAGGTAGGTGACGACTGACGAGAGAGACTGAGAGAGAAGAGCTACAGAGTGTAGCTTGTCCGATTTGTTTTTTTTCTTGTGTGAGCTGCGGCTTTATTCGATTCTGGTGAACTGAAAACTTGTACAGTACAATCCTTGGTTTTTTTTTGCGGGCTGCACACTCCTTGGTTAGCACTGTAACAAAGTAACGGTGTGGTACACACAAACTATTTAGCCAAAATGGCCTTGTAATGTAATACAATGTGTTCCTTTAAAAAATAAACTTGTATACAAAAATCTGCTGTGTAGCTTGATCATCTTTCAAAGAAAAATGAGGAAAAATATTAAGCTAAATATGATACTCTGTATAAACATCGTCAATTTCAAGTGAAGACATGTCTGCATCTGTATATTACACGTGCTGTTTCATTTTCGAGGATGAGACACATTTAAGTGGCTCCGTAAAAAAGTTCACTAAAGGAGAAATAAAATTCAAAATAGATAATTTTATTATTAATTATGAGACATGTGTTTGCACATGTGCGCTTACTATATATATAAATTAAAAAATGAATATATATAAATTATGTGTTATAAAAAGGCTTACATTGTGAAACGGAGGTAGTACTTAATATCATATGACATGATTTTAGAAAAGAACTTGCTATCATTTTAATGGACTCATAATTGAATGATGATAATATAAGAAACTAGACTTGGACGATGACCCCATCAAAACATGAAACACATAAGAAGTTAATTCCATCTAAGAAGTTAATTCTATCTTGCAAATAGTTCTCCTTTCATCTTCTGCCAATCCAACATATGGTGAGTTAATAGATGAACTTTGCTTGTGCATTAGCATGGTTGATGATGTCCCTTCACTGTAGTAAGCCATATTTTTTCAGTTCATTTTGTGTTCCAAAAATTACTTTCATGTCATTTTATGAAGATATGTGTGTGGATCGTGTGTTATACATGCGCTCACATCATTGGGCTTGAGACACATTTAAGTGGCTCGAAAAAAAACTCGTTAAAAGAGAAATAAGATTCAAAATAGATATCTTAATGTAGATTATGTGCACGCTTACTAGTGCTGGAAAAACAAAGAACATTCTCATCCTCATCCCGAGCTTTTCTCTTTTTAATACGTTATATGCTTTGTGGATCCATTCTACCAATGAAACAAAACACATAGTACAGGATTAACAAAAAGACATTAGAAACAATATATGCTATGTACACAGCAATAGAAGCGTATAAGTATTTATACAGGTAGGGTTCTTGTCAGACATAACCAGAATCACAGTCAGTTATTTGTGTTAGTACTAGATCACCTGGTGTCAAAATTGCTGATGATGGACTATCACAGCAGCATTTTCTAGTGGCCCTAAACTCTTATAATTCGGTGTGTTCCTCGATTAATTCAGCTCCGATCTTGAATATGACACATTGTCAGTTAATAGAAGGCTAATATTGGGACAGGAGAACATATCACCACCACATACAGATGAGTTGCTCAAGTCCTATGGAGTATATATTGCTCCGTTAATTTCCTAGTCAGATTTAGATTCTAGCAACTATACACAGCAAACATCTTTGAATAAACACCAGTGCTAGAAAAGAAATTTCTTAAATAAGACCATAATTTGTTTCTCTAAAAATAAGGCGTGCTGTACGGCCAGTGCATCCGTACGACTCCCTCAATCAAGCACACATCAAACAGTCTAAAATTATATAGAACCAAAATCAATCAAGAACATGTCCATGGCGCCAATCAAGAACATGTACAGGCCTAGATCTTACAGGAAAATCAAGAACCCTAATCATGGCGCCAATCAGAAACCTACAACTAGAGGGGTGGTAAGAGAACTCACCAGAGTGAAAGACAGACTTCCAACGTCCGACGAATTGCTGGCGGCCGAGGGCGGTGGTGTTGGAGGCGACGGCGAGGATGCGGTGCCGGGATCAAATTACCCAAATCAAATTACTGCAAGTTAGAAAAAATAACCATATGATGTCAGACAAACCAACAAGTAAAAACGTCATGTCAAGAAACACGTTACATAAGTGCTGCATATCATCCATCGAAGGCATTATGTAAACAGGAAATAAAGATATGCTTGCCACTTAACTGACGGGCATCTCCAGGACAACCTAGCTATTGTCCTATCTTTTTGCTTAGGATAATTAATAGTTCTGTATCTAAACTATTTGCGATGATGAATCTATATAGTTCTGTATCGATGCAGAGCATTCCCAACTGTATGTAAGGTACGGTACACAGCTGAGCGTGATAATAAATGAAATATGATAAAGGCCGGTTAACCCCATGATCTGTGTGCCATTATGATACTACTACTGACACTAGGATTTTATAGTGATAAACTGACAGTGAGTATTATAACCAGAATTTAGTGAGTGTTGGTGCTCGCTCTTTCTAGGTAGTACAAATGAATTATTATTGAATTTCTATACATCGGGCTATAAATTTCAAAAGAATCAGATTTGGGAGTATCATCACTGATTGATTTCCTATACATCGGGCTATTATTTATTAGACAGAAATCAGGTTATGATTTCTTCACCAACTTGTCGTATCTACTAACCGAGTGCTTCGGTATTCTTAATAAATCATAGCTAGCAATTTGGAAATTCACTTTGATCCTGGGAGCATGTCCTCCCTTTATTTAAAACAGCTTCTACTTTGATTGCCTTGTTCAGACCCCCTCTGACAAAATGAATTGGCGTAGCTCAAGCTGGCCGTCTAAGAGAAACTCCCAACTCCCCGAGCTCTGTACTGCAGCTGCAGCCCAAGGCAGAGCACAGATTTATATGAGCATTTTAATTCCTAGTGCTAGTACCGCACTAAGCTACACACACGATTGATCCGCGGCGGCTCAACTAGCTAGCCCGGCGGCCGCCATGGACTTGCATCTTGCTTCTTCGACCAAGACAGCAGGTTCATCCCTCAATCTCATGCCAAGGACAGCAGCGTCAGAACAACTCTAGTCCACTAGCAGGGCCAGAAGAAAACGAACCGGTGAGAACGACGACGACGGAGGTGGCGGTGAAGCGGAGACGGCGGCGGATCGACGGCGAAGAGGATACTGCGGCGGGATCAACTAGCGGCAACCTTCTCTGTCCGACGGAGCTGTGAAGCGGATACGGCGGCGGGTCAACGGCGAAGCGGAGACGGCGACAGAGGTGGCGGTGAAGCAGAGACGGTGGCAGATCGATGGCGAAGAGGATACTGCGGCGGGATCCCTGCCGCCCGCGAGATCTCTTGTGCTGCCGCCGAGCGTAAGAAACGCGACCCCCTCCTCACGTCGGAAAACTCCTCGACCCGGACGTGTATCTAGGGTTTTACTCGGGTTTACACGAGCGAAAACCAGGCTGCCAAACGGGCCGATGAGTGTTTTTTTGTGTAATGCTTTGGGCCGATAAAATACACGTGAATCTAGTTATAAACCGGCCTGCCAAACAAGGTCTACATGAAAAAAATGAGTACGGGTAGGCGGTTTTGATGGAAGTTGAAGACGCTGGAGAGGGGAAATGTATGGAGGGCTCACCACGATGACGAAGGCATGCTCGACGAGATCGGAAAAGGCACCGGGAGGTCAAATTTTTTTACAACGACGTACGACGAGCGGAATAGCGGAAAACTTGACCCTGGCGTGGAACGGGGCAGCTCCAGCTCGATTCCTTGGTCGAGGATGCAGAGGACAATGGTTGTGGTCCACTATCTGCGCTTGGGTTGGCCTAAAGCAGATAGGATCGCTGGCACCTCTCAAGCCCTGTCTATGGTGACACCCATTCTCTCGAGGCTTGGAGAAAACAGATGGAGAAACCTACCTAGCGGCGGAGGAGAGGAGAGAGAGTAGCTAGCGTTTGCTTGGGGCCTGGAGGGGAGTTAAAAAGGAAGGAGGCGGGGTGGTTGGCGCTATCGTGGTGGAGGATTCCATAGGCAGAGGAGCACGGATGACTCGTGCTTGGTATGGAGAAAGAGGACAAGATGTTGTCTCTCTGTTAGACTGGACCCAAATTTTCTATGTTAACTGAACATCTGTCTATGGAATACTACGGCTATAGACTAAACTGTTCCATTTTTGTCCAGATTTTGAAAACAAAGAAACTTTCGAACAACAAGAAGATGTACATGTCTGTGGGTTTAGAGAGATTCATACATATGTATATATGTGGCTGGATTTAAAATATCCAATAGAAACCCAAAGAGATGGTGAAAATGAGATGATATCCAAAAGAAGGTGACATGTCATGTTAGAATAAGGGAGGATTTGAAGAGTGAGGCCCCCAGCTCAAATTGGGGCCTTCGTACTCAGCAATGTTGTTGGAGAGCTTAAATTCGTCCCTAAAGCACAGCTGCACAGCGTAGGAGAGCTTGTCACCTATTGGGGATGTGAGCACGGCAGCTGCCCCCGCTCCATCTTTGTTGAACGCTCCATTGAAGTTCACGATCCAGTGCCTCGGGGCCAGCTTCCTGGGGAGCTGGGTCATTTCCTCCCGAGGCTCGTCTCCCCCTGGGTCAGTCCATTCCACCGCGAATTCCACCAGGGCCCTCACGCGGACGGTGGGCATGGTGTCGAACGTTACCTCAAAGGGCTGTAGCTCGTTGGCCCACTCGGCCATGCGGCCCATGGCGTTGGGGTTGCGTAGTATCGTCTCCAGGGGAACTTGGTGACCACTCTCATGGGGTGACCCTGGAAGTAGTGGCGCAGCTTGGGCGGTACCACAAGGAGCGCGTAGAGGAACTTCTGCTTCACGGGGTATCTCTCCTGAGCGTCCCTGAGCACTCTACTAACGAAGTAGACCGGTCACTGCACAAGATCAGTGGTTTTGGTCGGGGCTGCACCGGCGGACTCACCACTAGCTTCTTCTTGTGTGTCACCATCTCCTACCAAAACCCTCGAGCCCTCTTGAGGGTCCGTGGCCCGTGGCTTCCTTTTCCTTTCCACCATCTCTTCGTGCTCGGCAACCAAGACAACGCTTACCGTCTGTGGCATGGCCACCAGGTACAACAGCAGCGGCTCGCGGAACCTTGGTGCCACCATGACAGGAGAGCTGGTGAGGTACCTCTTGAGGGAATCAAACGCCTCGTTAGCCTCCAGAGTCCACTGGAATTTTCCGGTGCGATTCATGATATTGAAGAAAGGCAGAGCCATCTCACCCATCTTGGAGATGAACCTTCCCAAAGCCGCCATGCACCCTGCCAAGCGCCACATCTCCTTAAGCCGCGTAGGGGGGCGCATTTCCTTGATGGCCTAGACTTTGTCGGGGTTAGTCTCGATTCCCCGATGCAATACCAGGAAGCCTAGGAGCTTTCCCAATGGAACTCTGAACACGCACTTGGCCGGGTTAAGCTTGATATTGACCCGACGCAAGTTGGCGAAGGTTTCTATCAGGTTCGCCACCAATGTGTCCTTCTCGCGGGTCTTGACCACGATGTCATCGACACAGGATTCTGTGTTCCTTCCCATCTGCTCGCCCAGCACGATGCGCACGAGCCTCTAGAAGGTAGCGTCGGTGTTTTTGAGGCCAAACAACATGCATGTGTAGCAGTACACTCTGCACGGGGTGATGAAGGCTGTCTTTTTCGTCCTCCTTAGCCATCTTGATTTGGTGATATCCCGAGAAGGCATCCAAGCAGCACAGCAGGTCGCAGCACGTCGTGGAATCCACGATCTGGTCTATCCACAGGAGCGAGAAGGGGTCCTTGGGGCAGGCCTTGTTGAGGTTGGTGAAGTCGACAAAGAGCCGCCCACCCCGGTGGCCTTGGGAACCACCACGGGGTTGGCTGACGAGTCATTGTGCAAGACCTCCTTTGAAAGGATCGTATGGGCACCTAGAGGGGGGGATGAATAGGTGCTACTTCAAATTTTCTTCTTTTTCAAATTAAGGTTTGACAATAAGGTAAATTCTCTAGATAATGCAACTATGGTGAATTTTCCTATATGACAAATATGCAAGAGCTAACACAACACAAAGTAGTAACAAGTAAGTAAGGTGTGGTAAAGGATAGAAGTAACCGAAAAGTGGACGCGGAGACACAAGGATTTGTTTCCCATAGTTCCTTCCTTTTGAGGGGAAGTACGTCTACGTTTGGAGAGGGGGTGGTTTAAAACCACCAACGCCACGAGAGGCCTCCCTTGTTCTCCGATGAATCCCACCCCAACGGGATCGATTCACCTTCCACTATATCGGCAACCTTCAAGGTGGAAGCCGGCACCGTTACAAGTTTGGGGCACACATCCACAACTTAATCGGAGGCTCCCAAATACAAGCAAGCTGTCAAAGCAATCAAAGACAAGCTTGTAAGAACAAAAACAAGAACTAGGGTTTCCAACAAAACACTAGAGCAAAGGGGCCCTCAATGAAATGAGGGGGAAATGAAGATCTCTTTTGGTGAAGTAGTAGATCGGGGCCTCCTCCTTCGATTCCCCAAAGATCACAGACTTTGGATGGTTTGATGAGGAGATCTTGAAGATTTGAGTGGCTCCAATGGACTCCAATGGTGGGCAATGACTTTAATGTGCTGAGCGATTTGTCCCAAGGTAGGTGGAGGGGTATTTATACCCCTCCACAAGATATAACCGTTGGAGCATTTAATGTCTGCAGTAGTACCGGTACCCAAGCGGTAAGGCGGCAGTACTACCGGTCCATTACCGGACCAGTCGGGCGCCTTAGATCTTGATGTTCTTGAGCTTTGGGGTATCGCCCTTGCAGATTACCCCAGTAGTAATCTGGAGGTATGAAGCGGTACTACCGGTTCAGCGGTACTCTGGTCCCAAGTACCTTATGCGACCAAAATGGAGAGGGGTGGGTGCTAGTCAGTATGCCCGCAGTGCAGACAGACGACCGCCTCAAGCGGTAGTACAGCTTGCAGTACTACCGGTTGGGCGGTAGTCGCTTAGTGGTACCGTGGAGTCTTGACTATGCACCCTTACCACTTTTGATCGGTGCCAACCGTCTTGGAACGTAATGCGGTGTCAATGAGTACCGGTTGTAGGTCTGGTACTACCGGTTGACACAGAGGTTTTTTGCAAGGGGAATTGATATGCCATAAATTGTTCCTCCTTTTATCAATCCTGTGATAAACTTACCACACAGTTAAATCGATAAGTGTATTGTTATCAAACATCAAAATCAGAGGGATAGGAAAATGCTCTTTCAATCTCCCCCTTTTTGGTGTTTGATGACAATACACTAACGAGATGATTTTAATAATAAGCATATGATATTTGTAAAATAGAGAAGAGACTCCCCCTAGATGTGTAGAAACAAACCTCCCCCTCTATTTTACAAACCCAACATGGGTGCACAATTATGGATACTAGCGTTTGAAAGCATATCTTTGCACAAAACATGTGATGAGGAATATATAGACACTAGATACTGCATAACATCACAAGATGGATCCAATGAAATAAACCACATAGTCTCATAAGATGGATCCAACCACATAGTCTCACACGACATAAACACATAGTCTCACACATAAAATAGAGAGAAATCGAAGTTCACAAGCAATAAAAGGATCAAAGAGAAGAACGAGCTTGTGACTTCCCATGCAACACCCGTGCCTAAAGTGCAACTTCTCCCCCTTTGGCATCAAGACGCCAAAAAGGGACAAGGGCAAAGCTACCGTCCCAAAGGTCAATCATCATCATCCTCCTCCTCCTCCTCATCCTCAAGGTCCTCCTCATCCTCATACGTGGGTGGGGCGCGGTGCGAGGAAGAGACATCATCGTCCCAATTTGTCTTTGAGAAATCCTTGATCTTACGGGTGATGTTGTTCTCGGATCTCTCGGAGATGGTCAGACCTTGAGCAGACATCATTTCCTTCTGACGAGCACAGGCTTTCTTTGCATACACGTGCGCCTCATACATGCGCTTCTGGTTGTCAACCTGGAAGCAGAAGATCTTCTTGAGCTTGACCTCCATCCTTTTGGCCTAAGAGGGCTTGGCATTCTTGCGGCGAGAGACAACATAGTCAGTGTCATGACCACTGTCAGCATGCTCAGAGTCATCCTCATCCTCATCCTCCTCACCTGCCTCAACGCGAGGTTTAGCATGTGTCTTGATCTTGAGTGCCTTTGGCTTGTGCACAACGAGAGAGCGAGTGGAGAGCGTCCTAGCAATGACGGGGCACTTGTACACAATGAGGGCCATAATGTAAGGAGCAAATGGTGGAACCCTCCGAGTGTGTGCGGTAGCAATCATTTCATTCCAAATGAAGTCTGTCACATCAAGAGGTTGGCCTGATTCTCTGTTGAGGAAGGTGTTGAACAACAAGTCAACGGAGAACCCATGTATCTCGTCCTTGTTGCCCGCACGAGGAGCAGATCTCACGAAAATGCGATGGAGAATGTCATATGTGGGGAGAAGATCCTTGATCTTGCCAGCAACCCCACGGCCTCGAATATACAAAGGTGTAAGAACATCCTTTTTGGAGGGATGCTCCCGCATGTGATAGTGGAAACCACAAGGAACGTCCCGGTCGCGGTCCTCATACCCCAAGATGGCAGCAAACTCCGCAAGTGTAGCTTCCTTAACAGCACCTTGAGTCATCCAGGTAATCTTCCGATTGTGGCCATTGTGGAAATGTGCAGTGGCATAAAACTGGCAGATAAGGAGGGGATCATAGTCATACTAAAACTCCATAATGGGGAACATGCCAAGGTTTGAGCAGATTTCCTTAGCTTCAGCAAAGTAGTCAGGGTTCTTGTCAATGTGTCCCATGTCAAGCCATCTTTGAGGCACCACCATTTGGTGTTGGTCAAAGAACCTCATGATACACACGCTCTTGGAAATCATCATAGAAAAGACATGCGCCCTTGACTCGCTCCGGTTGCGGGAGTATGCATTGTCCATCCGGAGAGCCCTAAAGTCTGACTCAGAGATGTCTGAAAGTTTCTTTGGCCCAGATGGCCCAGAGCTGAGACTCTTGGTACGCCTAGTGGAAGGGGGGCGAGAGGGAGGGGCGCTGCCACTCCCAGCTAAGCGCTTGGTAACCCCTTCACGACCCCCACGACCACCTCGATTGGCAGGCAGCTTGGAACGGTGTCTTGGCTATGGCATGACTTCTTCCTCAGACTCAGTCTCTTCCTCAACAATCTCACGGTCAGACTTGGAGCGCTTGCGTGCACCCCAAGAACCACCTGCATCTGTGAAAGCATGAGGGAGGATAGCAAGGAGATAAGGGCACAGGAGTCAAAAAGGCAAAAACGAGAGAATCTTCAATTTGGGCAGACCAATGTGGTCAGAGTGGGCCGGTACTACCGGGCCTGACGACCGGTAGTACCGCTTGCAAGCGGTAGTGGAGGAAAAGTTCTGTACTACGGTTGAAATGCACACAAGTGTCGGATCTGATGGAGCAGCCCAAATTAATGACATAAAACTGCTAAATAGAGGATTCTACTCGGTAACAAGGAATAATATGGCAGTACAACCTTGCAAGTAGTCAATTTCTCCACAAATCTAAGCCAAAACCTAGATCTAATGGGGAAATCAAACAAGAAGAGAAGGGGCGGTTGTACCGGGATCCATGGCGGTGGAAAGGAGTGGGAGCCCGCCAAGAGGCCGAATCCAAGGAGAATCCGGAGGGAGGAAGGCGTGACAGGGCTCCGGTGGCGTCAAAGTCTCCGGTGGCGGCCTTGAGTTCGAGTGGAGGCGGGAAATAATGAGGCCGAGGGTGCCTCTCCCACGTCAATATATACACTGAAGCGTCAGCCGGTAGTACCGGTTGTTGGGCGGTACTACCGCTTGCAAGCGGTAATCTGATTCATAACCAGTAACTGTGGCGGTAGGACGGACATGTGGGTGGTAGTACCGTTCTGGAGCAGTTCTTCAGAGGCGATCTGGGAACTTCCAGGTCAGCGACATCCGGTAGTACCGGTCCCATCTGATTCCAAAGCCAGGGATCGAGGATGATTCTTGTGCGGATAGAGAGAGGGTTTTCATGAGAGAGTACGGAGGCTTGGGTTAAGATAAGTGAGCTGAGAAGCACATGCACTCTAAAGAAAATGAACAAACAAATAAATACCAAACTAGAGTGCATGAGACTAAGAACGATGATGACAATTCAAATAGAAGACAACCATGAGTGAAAACCAATTCAACTAGGTGACAAAGACGAGTAAGCACATCAACCTCTCTATTGAGAGGGGGCGGTGGCCTAGGCCACCATATTTGAGTATACTCGGCTTGGCACCACGAAGATATATCTTGGGTCCATTACCGAAACTCATCATTGAGCTCACATATCACAAAATGATATTAAGAGGAATGATTTTGTTTACTTTACGCATAATGGGGGGAGGGATAGTCCAATCAATTAGGACCGCACTCCCCCTATGTCCATGCCTACACCTAAACCTAACATGGGTCGAGTATTAGGTGAGAGTGCAAGATAATCAAGTCAAACTCCTTGAATCTACGATATTTAGTTCATTCCTCAAGTAGCAAAACCTTGCTTCATCAAGTGGCTTTGTGAAGATATCGACAAGTTGATCTTTGGTTGGTACATAGGATAGATCAATATCACCTCTAGCAACATGATCTCTAATGAAGTGATGTTGAATCTCAATATGCTTTGTCCTTGTGTGATCCACCGGGTTGTATGCAATTTTGATGGCACTTTCATTGTCACATAGAAGAGGCACTTTGTCACAATGGACACCGTATTCCTTTAAAGTTTGCCTCATCCATAGCAATTGGGTGCAAGCACTAGCAGCAGCAACATACTCGGCTTCGGCGGTGGAGAGAGATATACAATTTTGCTTCTTAGAAGACCAACATACCAAGGACCTACCAAGGAATTGGCAAGCCCCGGATGTTGATTTTATATCATCCTTGTCTCCCGCCCAATCCGAATCCGTGTAACCACAAAGAGCGAATGTTGAGCCTTGAGGATACCAAAGACCATAAAATGGGGTATGAACTAAATATCGAAAGATTCTCTTGACCGCCATTAAATGGCTTTCCTTAGGGGCCGCTTGATATCTTGCACACACACCTACACTCAACACAATATCGGGTCTAGATGCACAAAGGTAAAGCAAGGAACCAATCATAGACCGGTATACCTTTTGATCCACATCTTTACCATTTGGATTTTGTTCTAGATGAGTCTTTGTTGCCATGGGAGTTGGGGCTCCATTCAAATCTTGCATTTTGAATCCCTTGAGCATATCTTGAGTATACTTGGCTTGATTGAAGAATGTTCCTCCTCTAACTTTCTTGATCTCAAAGCCAAGGAATACTTTCAACTCCCCCATCAAGGACATCCGGAACCTACTAGTCATAAGCTTTGAGAATTCATCATTGAAAGCTTTGTTAGATGAGCCAAAGATAATATCATCAACATATATTTGGCATACAAAAAGCTCCCCATTAACCCTCTTAGTAAAAAGAGTGGGATCGATTTTCCCAACCTCAAAGCCACGGTCAAACAATAACTCTCTAAGGTGCTCATACCACGTGCGTGGGGCTTGCTTGAGCCCATAGAGCGCCTTATCAAGTTTGTAGACATGGTTTGGGAAGTTGGGATCCTCAAATCCTGGGGGTTGCTTAACATATACCAATTCATTTAAGGGACCATAAAGGAATGCACTTTCAACATCCATTTGTTGCAACTTAAAGTTATGATGTGCCGCATAAGCAAGAAGGATACGAATGGACTCAAGGCGAGCCACGGGTGCATAAGTCTCTCCATAATCAATGCCTTGTTCCTTACTATAATCCCATGCTCATCTTTCTTGTTCTTGAATATCCACTTTGTTCCAATAACATTGCGGCAATATTTTGGCTTCTCAACTAACTTCCACACTTTGTTTCTCTCAAAGTTGTTGAGCTCTTTGTGCATAGCTTCTAACCAATTCGAATCTTCAAGAGCTTCCCACACTTTCTTTGGTTCAATCATGGAAATGTGAGCTTGATGTTCACTGAACCTCTTCAATTGCGCTCTTGTGGAAATTCCTTTCCTTAGATCTCCAACAACATTTTGGAGGGTGTGGTCTCTTATTTCCAACATTCTTTCCTTTCTAGCTTCGCGACGAGCGTGGATCTCCTCATTGTTTCTTGGAGGACCCTCTTCATCATTTTGATCCTTGTCTTGACCATAAACTTGACCTTGATCATCATTGGATTCATCCTCTACATTGGGAGGCAAGGATTGACCTTGGTCTTGATCAAGTGCTTTTCTAGCATCAATTTGAGCCCGTCTCAAAACAGTTTGGATGGATCTTCCTTAACAAATTGACTTGGCACCACTTGACAACCCATCGAATGGACCAAGCTCCCTTTGACTAGAGTTCACACATTGATCACTATGTTGAGGGTCCACATCTTGTCTTTGGCTTGAGTCAATGTCCTCTTCGGTAGATGGAGCATGTTGAGGTTGTGAAGATGAGGGCTCCACTCGAGTGGAGCATAGTTCTTCTCGATCCGCCATAAGGGTTCCTCGGTAGCGGATATAACCCACACCCATTCTTCCTATGGCATCCTGAGGCATTTCATCATCTGCATCACAAGCATCAACACGCCCCCCTTGGGGACCATCATATTCTTCAAAGGTCACACTACAAGATTCTATGACGGCTCCGGAGAGCTTGTCATAGATTCTATAAGTGTGAGATTCGAGACCATAGCCAACAAAAATACCCTCTAAAGCTTTAGACTCGAATTTAGACAAACGAACACCTTTGATGAGATAGAAACACTTACAACCGAACACCCGGAAATAAGATATGTTGGGCTTGTTACCGGTAAGTATCTCATATGGAGTCTTTTTTATTTTCTTGCGGAGGTAGAGACGGTTTGAAGCATGGCAAGCGGTGGAGACGGCTTCGGCCCAGAAGTTGTATGGAGATTTAAACTCCGCCAACATGGTCCTAGCCATCTCAATAAGAGTCCGGTTCTTCCTTTTGTCCACACCATTTTGTTGAGGGGTGTATGAAGCAGAATATTGATGTTTAATCCCCTCATCACTAAGAAAATCATTCAAGGTGTAGTTCTTGAACTCGGTGCCGTTGTCACTTCTTATAATCAACACGGGAACATTGTGTTGCCATTGAACCAAGTTGATGAAGTCGATAAAAGTCCTTTGAGTTTCACTCTTCAACTTGAAGAAATAAACCCAAGAGTATCTTGAAAAGTCGTCAACAATCACCAAACAATATTTCTTCCCACCAAGACTTGCATGAGATGGAGGACCAAATAGGTCCACATGGAGGAGTTCCAAGATCTTGTTAGACTTGATTTGGTTCGTGGGCTTATGAGGAGCGTCATGCATCTTCCCTAGAACACATGCCCTGCAAACACGATCTTTGGCAAAGGAAACATTTTCTTTTAGTCCAACAATATGTCCCTCTTTATGGAGACTTTGCAAAGTTCTAATATTGACATGGGCTAGTCGGCGGTGCCATAGCCAACCCACATCGGCCTTTCCGTATAAGCACATCGGACCTGCAGTGGCTTGCCCGGAAAAGTCCACCACATACAAGTCATTTTCGACGTACCCAACAAAAGCGACCTTGAGAGACTTGCTCCACATGAGGACCACAATATCATCATCAATAAAGACGGCAAATCTCATCTTTCCAAGAGCACGGACAGAAAGTAAATTGTATCCAAGGGTTTCAACAAGCATGACGTTCACGAGTGTAATGTCGTGAGCCACCACTACCTTGTCGAAACCCATTACCTTAGACTTTGACTTGTCGGCATATGTGATGGTGATTTGATCTTCATTTGACACCAAGTCCTTGACGATAGACGAGCTTCCGGTCATATGACTTGTGCAACCACTATCGATCACCCATTTTGACCCTCCGGAAGCATAAGTCTACAAAAGATCAAGCTAGTTTTTAGGTACCCATTTTTCAATGGGTCCTCTTTTGTTAGCAACAAGGGTCTTGGGAACCCAAATAGACCAAGCAATATAACCATCATGAGGGCCAACATATTGTGCATACACATCACCATAATAATCACGCATTAGAACATAGTGAGGGTTAGCACTTCCCGCAAAATCATCATGAGACATAGTTTTACCATTTGTGGTCTTACTCTCCACAATGGTCTTGTTGGTCTCTTGTGCGGGCTTTCCCTTCTTCTTCTTGTTGTACTTTGTTTTGGAGACAAAACCAATGCCCCCTTTATCACCACTACGCCTTTGCTTGCTCAAAAGATCATCAATAGACTTGTTGCCTTGTGGAAATGTGGCCTTAGCAAGCTCCCCCTTCAGCCTAGCATTCTCTTCAAGGATAGTTGTGCTACTAGATGGAATGAAGTTACTAGGTGAAGGAATATTGGCCAATTGAGTTTGAAGCGTTTCATGGGACTTTGTGAGAGACAAGAGTTCACTCTCCAAGGCTTTGTGGGCCTTGTTAAGCAAGCTAAAGTCCTCGGCAAGTTTTTCATGAACCACACCAAACTCAACCTTGTCCTTTTTAGCTCTTTTGTATTTAGCAATAGCATGATCACGCTCTTTGATGAGTTTGTTAACAATAATGTCATTGGCCTCATCAAGCCCTTCAAGTTTTAATTCAAGTGACAACCTAGTTTCTTGTTCTTCTTCTAGAGCATTGTTTAGGGCCTCTAGCTCAATCATATGTTCATGCCCAAGTTTACATCTTACATCTAGAAGCTATTGAGTATGTGATAGTTGATCTAAGATGTTTCCAAAATGTAGCTTAGCATCACCTTCTAGGTTAGTCATAAACTCATCAAAGGCAATTAATTCCTTTTTAACATCAAGTGACATGTCATCATCAATTTCATCATTTTCTAAGTGAGTAGAACGGGATGATGAAGATACCTCCGTTCCTCTTGCCATAAGGCAAGTGGCGTTCTTGGTGGAGGAGTTATCATTTGGAGAATCGAAGAGTGAGAATGTCGGAGTAGATGTGGTGGCAAGAGCAGCCACACCATGAGAAGTTTCCTCTTTGTCATCTTCATCATCTTCATTGTCGGAGGAGTACTCTTCATGAGTGATCAAGATAATTTCTCTCGGCTTCTTGTTGATGGGATTCCTTTTGATGAAGGGTTTCTTGTAAGGTGCCTTGAGAGTCTTCTTCAACACAAGCTTACCACCATTATCTTCTCTCTTCTCATAGGGGCAGCTTGCCACAAAGTGATAGCGGTCACCACAATTGAAGCAAGTTCTCAACCTAGTGGTATTCTCTCTTTTCCCATTTGGATCGCTTCTTCGTTGCATTTCCATCTTGGCCTTGGCGGGGTTCTTCCAAAAGTTCTTTGCATAGAAAGCCATATATTGACTATGAGCAATCTTGACGTCATTGGGATGGTCCAAGGAGAGGACTTCATCACTATCATCTTCATCTTCAAGGTCCGCAAATTTGGCCTTCAAAGCAACATTAACCACATTGCTCATACCGAGAGCACGAGCACGGGCATCTTTGGCATTCTTGGCGGCGACCTTGAAAGTGGCCATATCTTGCATAACTTCATTTGAGGTCATGAGATGATAGTTGTGTCTTCCCTGTAAGCTCTTCAAGTCGGTGGGCTCAAAAGGCATGAGTGCACTCACATATTTCCTTTTTATCCATGCATCATCCACATGTGAGGCACCCACATTTCTAAAAGCGGTGGCGGTGGTCTTGAGCCTTCGATACATGTCTTCGTGGTCTTCACCTTCTTTCATGTAGAAACCTTCGGCTTCATTGCTTAGAGCATCATATCTGTTCCTCCTCATACTCTCATTTCCAACAAACAACACAGTGAGAGCATCCCAAGCTTCCTTGGCAATGCTAAAGTGCTCAATGTGTGGGTAATCCTTTGTTCCCAATCCTTGTTGAATCATATGCAAAGCAGTGGCATTGAGTTGACTATTGACAACCTCTCTTCTTGTCAAGTTGTTTGGATCCCCAATAAAGAGTCCATGCTCGATGATGTTCCATAGTTCAATGCAAGAGCTGCGCATATGAGTTCTCATTAGTGATTGCCATTGAGAAAAAGTAGCAGACTCTTCTAGCTTAGGTGGGTCACCTCTATTGTAGACATGAGGGTGAGGGATGGGAGGATCGGGAGAGTACCAAGAATCACGGTGCTCACCCTTCCCCCCATCAAGTCGTGTGGAGGAATTAGCATTGTCTAGTTTGTCCCCTACCACCATACCCTCAGGGGATACCGGAGTATTCCCTTTAGGTACAACGGATGGTAGTTCCTCTTGAGGAGATGGGGGTGATGAGCCATCTTTGTCTTTAAGAAGTTGCTCAAGCATCTTCTTGACTTCGTTGACCAAGGAAGAGCTCAATCTTGTTTCCAAGTTTGAGATCTTCCATGGTCACCGAGTCGACTCACTACCACCATCCCTTCTTGGCTACCCATATTCTCTTAGGCGGTAAAGCCGAATAAAGAGCCAGGGCTCTGATACCAATTGAAAGGATCGTATGGGCACCTAGAGGGGGGTGAATAGGTGCTACTTCAAATTTTCTTCTTTTTCAAATTAAGGTTTGACAATAAGGTAAATTCTCTAGATAATGCAACTATGGTGAATTTACCTATATGACAAATATGCAAGAGCTAACACAACACAAAGTAGTAATAAGTAAGTAAGGTGCGGTAAAGGATAGAAGTAACCGAAAAGTGGACGCGGAGACACAAGGATTTGTTTCCTGTAGTTCCTTCCTTTTGAGGGGAAGTACGTCTACGTTTGGAGAGGGGGTGGTTTCAAACCACCAGCATACGAGAGGCCTCCTTGTTCTCCGATGAATCTCACTAGCAGGATCGATTCACCTTCCACTATATCGGCAACCTTCAAGGTGGAAGCCGGCAGATTACAAGTTTGGGGCACACATCCACAACTTAATCGGAGGCTCCCAAATACAAGCAAGCTGTCAAAGCAATCAAAGACAAGCTTGTAAGAACAAAAACAAGAACTAGGGTTTCCAACAAAACACTAGAGCAAAGGGGCCCTCAATGAAATGAGGGGGAAATGAAGATCTCTTTTGGTGAAGTAGTAGATCGTGGCCTCCTCCTTCGATTCCCCAAAGATCACGGACTTTGGGTGGTTGGATGAGGAGATCTTGAAGATTTGAGTGGCTCCAATGGACTCCAATGGTGGTCAATGACTTTAATGTGCTGAGCGATTTGTCCCAAGGTAGGTGGAGGGGTATTTATACCCCTCCACAAGATATGGCCGTTGGAGCATTTAATGTACCGGTAGTACCGATACCCAAGCGGTAGTACCACTGGCAAGCGGTACTTGTAGGGGTTCGTAGCATGGAAAACAAAAATTTTCTATCGCATACAAACAAACAAGCCAAGATCTATCTACTAGATTGTAGCAACGAGTCGATAGAGGAACTCACCCTCGAAGATTCCAAAGCGGTTAACGAGAGCAGATTCTCGTGGGTGATGTAGTCGTACTCTTTCCGATCTCAAGATCGCGTGAGCGATCCTTCAGTATCACGTTCCAGCGCTCCCTTGATCGGTCACACGTTCGGTACTCGACGAAGACCTTCCTCTCCCTTGTTCCAGCAGGCAGCGGAGGTTGTAGCACTCTCCTCGCGATTCCCGGACTGGCGTGAATGCAAGTAGAGGAAATCCATGAGGCTTCGCCTTAAGTCGGTGCGAGTATGGTGGAGCTTTATGAGAGAGGCTATTAGTGGTCTAGTAATTAGACACACCAATTAGAAGGCTCTAAACCAATTAGAAGGCTCTAAACCGCTGGCTAAAGCAATTAGAAGCTCTAAACCAAAACGGCTCTAAACCGGAGATCTAGAGGTGGAAACTTGTGTGTGTTAGGAGGGAGCCCTGCCCCTCCTTATATAGGTGGGAGGGCTGGCGCGCCATGGGGAGGTGGAGTCCCTCCCCAACTCGGCTTGGAGGTGGCCGCCGGTTGGAGGAGGTCTCCCTCCCCAACTCGGTTTCATACTCCTCCTCTTTTCCTCTTTCCAAAAATTGCCGTTTGACTTTCAAACTAGCCGTTTGACTTTTCAAACTAGGATTTGAATAAATCCTTTATTTCGGACAGCGAATACACTTAGTATATGATGCAATCATTCCAACATGCAACGACACATTCATGTACCCCTTCCCCTCCGGTCTTGGGACATTCCGAACATTCTAGAACATTCGATGAAAACAGAACCATTCCCCAACTCGAAATGGGACTTTCCTTATATGAATCTTATTCTCCGGACCATTCCGGATCTCCTCGTGATATCCGGATCCCATCCGAGACTCCGAACAACATTCGGTCTCTTTCTCATAATACCATAACTACTCAAACAACGTCGAATCCTTAAGTGTGTCTCCCTACGGTTCGTGAATTATGCGGACATGATCGAGACACTTCTCCGAACAATAACCAATAGAGGAATCTGGAAATTCATATGGCTCCCACATATTTCTACGATTACTTTGCGATCGAATGAACCACTTACATACGATACCAATTTCCCTTTGTCTCACGATATGTTACTTATCCGAGGTTATGATCGTCGGTATCTCCGCATACCTAGTTCAACCTCGTTCTTGATAAGTACTCTTTTCTCGTTCCGTGATATGTGATCCCTTGTGAGCCAGTCACATGCTTGCAAGCTAATTGGATGACATTTCACCGAGAGGGCCAGTATATCTATCCGTCATGTGGATGGACAAATCCACTCTTGATCCATGTGTCTCAACCAATACTTTCCAAACACTCAATGCCACCTTTATAACCACCCTATTACGGTGTGGTGTTTGATGACATCAAAGCATCCATCCGGTAAAGGTGATATGCATGATCTCATGGTCGAAGGAATCAGGTTACTATGTATCAGAAAGCATATAGCAATTGAACTATTGAAATGACTTGATCTTTATGCTATGCTTATCTATAGGAGTATGTCCATCACATCATTCTCCTAATGATATGACCCTGTTGTTAATAACATCTCTATGTTCATGATCGAAACCATGATCATATATTAACCAACAAGCTAGTTTAACAAGAGGCTTTACTAGGGACTCTTTTATGTTTACAAATCACACAAGTATTAATGTTTCTGTTAATACAATTATAGCATGGTATGTAAACATTTATCATAAATATGAAGATATGATAATAACCACTTTATTATTGCCTCTTGGGCATATCTCCAACAGTCTCCCACTTGCACTAGAGTCAATAATCTAGTTTCAAACCTTTGTGTATTCAACACCTATGGCTTTCCGGTGTTGTATGTACACGATTGCTAGTGGTCAACTGATCTCCGGATCTGACACTTCCAGGTCCGTGTGTAATTGCATATCTTTGCGTCTCTACGCATCACTCATTTTCTAATGAGATGGCTTTGTATAATTTGGTCTTTCGGTGTGACCTTTAGTTCTTTGGGGTTAAAACATGTTGATAATATTGTCGCACAATATATCTTCATAGTATTATCCCGCTGTGAACTACACCTAGTTTGATAACAAACTACTTGACACAAATGCCCTCTTTTGCTGCTATAATAGCAGTCATATACTTAGCCTTTTGTTGTAGTATCTGTCACAATGTCTTAACTTTGGAACTCATCCAAATCCATTATGGAACTTACTTTCCATTATATTGTGCCACCCTTAGTTTAGATTGAGATAAAACTTAATTTGTACTCTGTGACAAAACTAGTATCAATGTAGTACTTTTACAATGAACTAACCATCTATTCGTCACTTCTACAAATAATATACTCTTAGTTCTTCCAAAAGATCATAAGAATATCCTTACTATCGTCCAATGATCATCTTATGAATCATTCTGGTATATGCTCATAACATTTAGAGCATAGGACATATCTGGATTTGTACATACCACAGTATGATTGATATAAACACTCTTTGTGATTTCAAACATCAAGTATCAATCTATATTTGAATCTTTGTTTCACTTACCAAATGTCAATACATTTGAATATATCATCAACATTGAACTCATTCAATCCTTTCTGTGCGACAAGAACCTTTTCTTGTAGTTTCTATATTGAACTCATTCAATATCTCGTCTATGTATACGGCACAACCATATTAGCGTCTATTGATGCCAAATATTTGGGTTTTGCCTAAGTCTTTCATCGGGATGAAATTCTTAATATGTGTTAATAAAAGATACATCATTTCCAATCAACAATATGTCCTCCACATAATGTATTAGAAATATGTTTTAGCGCTCCCACTTAATTTCTTGCAAATGCAAGCATCTTCATTGTCTCTGATGAAATTAAACTCTTTTAACAGTTTCATCATAGTGAAGATTCCAACTCCGCTATGCTTACTTCAACCATTGAAGTTTGCATATGCATTTAGCATCCTTTGAATTAACAAAACCCTTTCGACCGTGTCATGCACACGTCCTAGGTAACCATTCTATTAGAAGAACTTGTTTTGTGTATTCTACTACAAAATTATATGTAGTGGTTGCTACATTAATCCGTCTAGACTAAATATCGCTATGAAAGATCAGATCTTGTCATAGTCAACTTTGAACACTGTTGTGAATTCTTTCCCAACATGTCGACTATTTCATAGATGTCAAACATCCATGTCTACTTCTTTATAGATCCAAACACAACTGTAAGGTCTTACACCTTTCTCGAGGTCCTTCAAGTTCAAAACTTGATTTCTCGTGTATGGAACTATCACGGATTTTATGGCTTCAAGCCATTAGGCGAGTCAAGGCCCATCATTGCTTCTTTGCATGTAGTAGGTTCATTATTCTCAAATAATGATTCAACCCTCAAATCTTGGTATTTGATTGTTCATCCGACCTACTTGTTTCAATAGGAACTTGGATCTCCGTGACCACAACCTTTGAGGTACGTGAGCCATGAGTTTTGTTCTGCCTCGGAACACTTTTATTGCTGCAACTCTGCACATATAGCTAAGGTTCCTTTAACCTTATCAAAGTTCTATTGTCCTCCCACTTAACTTTTCACGAAAATTCCTTCTCAAAGAAACTTTGACGTTCTAAGCGACAAACACTTTTGTCTCCGGTGTTTATGGAGGAATACTTAACATTTATACAAAGACAGGTTTATCCGACTTTGGTTGCACACATCTTTCTTATGCATAGCATACCAATGTTTTAAGAAAAGACTACTTGGGTTTTATCCCAAACCATAACTTTATATGGTGTCATTTCAGCGGATTATGATGGAGCTCTTTTATTGGAAGCGGTAATCTCCAAAGCTTTTAATCTTTAAAATATAATGGCAGTTCTATGAATTACACCTTTGATCTTACCATGTCAAACAAGGTTTTAATTACATATCTCGACGCTCCATACTCTTATGGTGTTTGAAATGCAAATCCACGGAACGATTCCTTAAATCTTAGGTATTATGCTAAACTTGTAATTCAAATATCTTCCTTTATGATCTTATCATAAACTATTCATATTCTTGTTACAATGATTTTGCACTTCATCTTGAAAGTCTTTTGAACTTTCAAATATTTCATACTTCATCCTTATTAAGTAAATATTCATATATTCACTCAAATTTTCGGAGAAAGCATATGAAGTTGAAATCCATCGCTCTTGACTACACATAATGGAGTTCGTACAACAATATGCACAAGTTCCAATAAGCTAGTCTTTCGTTCCCTTTTGGCCTATGAACGAAGTTTTAATTATCTCTAGGAAAGTTTCACAAAGCGTCATTTGATCAAAAATCAAAAGACTCCAAAATTCCATCCACATGGAGTTTCTTCATGTTTTCTTTCAATATAATTTAAGCGGCGATGTCACTTCCTAAGTGATCTTTCAATCAATTTGTCTTTCGACAATTTTAGCACTAGTTTTATGGATGTGATTTCTCCAACGAGATTTGTGAATCATCCATCTTTTATGGATTACGGCAATTATTTGAACAACCCTTTTGTTCTCATAATACTGATAAAACAAATCTTGAAGGCAAGCGTTGATGTTTAACTAGCAACAAAATAACCCTTTATTTGTTCTCGATGAACATCATCACCTATTCTTTTGCTAGTTACTTAGGCCATTGTAGTTCATGAATTGTGTTGTTTAGTATGACGATTCACACCAACAAATTCAGTATCAAATACTTAAGAACCACATTGTTTAATAAGCAAAGAATAAAGCCCAAACACAAATAACATCTAAATACTTAAACTGAACACATCTAGTCTAATCTTTTACGCCATATACTTATGAGATTCTCTTTCAGTATTTCCTTTTACATTTGAAAGAATCTATCAACATCAATAGTGGAGTCATACTTATGACACATAGTCCAAAGCGTGTATAGTTAAATACCAATGTCTTTGAACTTGCACTTTGAAGTAGATCACCATTATCAAATATTTGGTGTTCTTTCAAATTCCTTTCTTTAGTAATCTCTTGGTGTAGTAAACATTTTACCTACATCAAATATTCACCCTCATCATGGACTTATCCATGATCTAGCTACTTTTAGCGATTGAATCAGTGAGTATAATGTTGCTCTCAAAACCTTTTGGAAGATTAGGACAACTAGTGTCTCCAACCTTTTGCAAATTCTCATCCAAATATGAGAACATGAACTTTGCCATATTATACTTTATCATGTTGCAACAAAACTTTGTTTGAGATATCACAATATCTTCCACACATCATGGTTTCTGAAACAACTCTTTCAGATCCTAGATAACCTTGATATTAAGAGAATCTTTTGAATATCAAGAATCATGGAGACAAACATGATACTCAAACACTAACACTTGGAATTGTCACTCTTGTTTTAATACTAATTATTAAACTTTATAGAGTAGGAACTTCTTGAAAGTTTGCAATAGGACTTTTAAACTTTAGATTAACACTTCAAAACAATACGATACCAGTTAAAGTAACTAACCAGAATTCTATAGTTCTATCATCTCAATTAAAACTAAGCGCAAGGTGGTAAGCGGATGCCAATGACTACAACAACTATGCAAATTCACTTTGATTTTAGTTTATGATAAATTGAGTTCTAATTAATAATTAAATTTAATCTAGGTGAACTCCACTTAAAACAACATCCCTCACATTGTTTTAGTGATCACATGAACCAAATCCACCACATCAAAACCGATCATCACGAGAGTTGATATAGTTTCAATGGCGAACAATCAACATGTTCATCATATCTACTATATGACTCATGCTCTACCTTTCGGTAATCCGTGTTCTCGAGGCCATGTCTGTACATGCTAGGCTCGTCAAGATCAAACCTTAGCTACCGCATAAGCAAATCTGGCTTGCTTACGTTGTATTCACCCGCGGAATCAAAGACACCCGATCATCACGTGGTGCTTGAGCGACAAGCTTTGGCAACGGTGCATACTAAGGGTGAACACTTTAGAACTTGAAATTTATGTGCATGAGGGATCATCTTATAATGCTACCGTCGTCTACTAAGCAATACAAGATGCATAAAGGATTAACATCACAGGCAATTCATAATATGTGATATGATATGGCCTTTCTTCTTTGTGCTTCCGATCTCCATCTTCAAGCACGAACATGATCTCCATCATCACCGCATAGCATCAAGGTCAATGGCGGCTTCTTCATGGTTGTAGTCCACCAGCTTCAACTATTACAACTACTTTGAATAGACACGAGGTCTTAACAAAATTAAAGACAACCATATGGCTCCTGCGGTTGCCAACTTACAATAAGGAACATTGCATACATCAAATATAATCACAATCATGGCCATATCACATCATTGCACACCTGCAAAACAAAGTTAGGCCTCTACTTTCTTTGCATATTTTACGTGGTTTGGGGCTTTCAATAAGTGTCGTTCTAACTTACGAACAAGAACCACAACATTGATACTAGCATTGTTGATTACCCGTTGTAAATTGGATCTTAACTATGCTAGGAGAAAGCAGGCACCCAGAGCCACTTATGCAATACAAGTTGCATGTCAAGCGTGGAGCAAGTCTCATGAGCGATGTCATGTAAGGTTAGCCGGGCTTCATCCCAACATACCGCTAGATGCAAAGTACACAAAAGCAATCTACAATAAAAGCATCAATGCCCACAATGACCATTGTGTTCTACTCGTGCAACAGATCTACATATAGACACGTCTCTGATACCACTGTAGGGGCTCGTAGCATGGAAAACAAAAATTTTCTATTGCATACAAACAAACAAGCCAAGATCTATCTACTAGATTGTAACGAGTCGATAGAGAACTCACCCTCGAAGATTCCAAAGCGGTTAACGAGCAGATTCCGTGGGTGATGTAGTCGTACTCTTTCCGATCTCAAGATCGCGTGAGACGATCCTTCCAGTATACGTTAGGCAGCGCTCCCTTGATCGGTCACCGTTAAATTTTCGGCGAAGACCTTCCTCTCCCTTGTTCCAGCAGGCAGCGGAGGTTGTAGCACTCTCCTCGCGATTCCGTGACTGTGGCGTGGTACAGGAAGTAGAGGGAAATCATGAGGCTTCGCCTTAAGTGGGTGCAGTATGGTGGAGCTTTATGAGAGAGGCTATTAGTGGTCTAGTAATTAGACACACCAATTAGAAGGCTCTAAACCAATTAGAAGGCTCTAAACGTGGCTAAAGCAATTAGAAGCTCTAAACCAAAAGCGGCTCTAAGCAGGAGATCTAGAGGTGGAAACTTGTGTGTGTTAGGAGGAGCCCTGCCCTCCTTATATAGGTGGGAGGGCTGGCGCGCCATGGGGAGGAGTGGAGTCCCTCCCCAACTCGGCTTGGAGGTGGCGCCGGTTGGAGGAGGTCTCCCTCCCAACTCGGTTTCATACTCCTCCTCTTTTCCTCTTTCCAAAATTGCCGTTTGACTTTCAAACTAGCCGTTTGACTTTTCAAACTAGGATTTGAATAAATCCTTTATTTGGACAGCGAATACACTTAGTATATGATGCAATCATTCCAACATGCAACGACACATTCATGTACCCTTCCCTCCGGAGTCGGACATTCCGAACATTCTAGAACATTCGATGAAAACACGGAACCATTCCCCAACTCCGAAATGGGACTTTCCTTATATGAATCTTATTCTCCGGACCATTCCGGATCTCCTCGTGATATCCGGATCCCATCCGAGACTCGAACAACATTCGGTCTCTTTCTCATAATACCATAACTACTCAAACAACGTCGAATCCTTAAGTGTGTCTCCCTACGGTTCGTGAATTATGCGGACATGATCGAGACACTTCTCGAACAATAACCAATAGAGGAATCTGGAAATTCATATGGCTCCCACATATTTCTACGATTACTTTGCGATCGAATGAACCACTTACATACGATACCAATTTCCCTTTGTCTCACGATATGTTACTTATCCGAGGTTATGATCGTCGGTATCTCTGCATACCTAGTTCAACCTCGTTACTGATAAGTACTCTGTTCTCGTTCCCGTGATATGTGATCCCTTGTGAGCCAGTCACATGCTTGCAAGCTAATTGGATGACATTTCACCGAGAGGGCCAGTATATCTATCCGTCATGTGGATGGACAAATCCCACTCTTGATCCATGTGTCTCAACCAATACTTTCCAAACACTCAATGCCACCTTTATAACCACCCTGTTACGGTGTGGTGTTTGATGACATCAAAGCATCCATCCGGTAAAGGTGATATGCATGATCTCATGGTCGAAGGAATCAGGTTACTATGTATCAGAAAGCATATAGCAATTGAACTATTGAAATGACTTGATCTTTATGCTATGCTTATCTATAGGAGTATGTCCATCACATCATTCTCCTAATGATATGACCCTGTTGTTAATAACATCTCTATGTTCATGATCAGGAAACCATGATCATATATTAACCAACAAGCTAGTTTAACAAGAGGCTTTACTAGGGACTCTTTTATGTTTACAAATCACACAAGTATTAATGTTTCCTGTTAATACAATTATAGCATGGTATGTAAACATTTATCATAAATATGAAGATATGATAATAACCACTTTATTATTGCCTCTTGGGCATATCTCCAACAGTACTACCGGTCCAGTACCGGACCAGGTACCGGAGGCGCCTTAGATCTTCAGTGTTCTTCAGCTTTGGGCGGTATCGCCCTTGCGGTACTACCCCCCAGCGGTAGTACCGGAGGTATGAAGCGGTACTACCGGTTCAAGCGGTACTACCGGTCCCAAAACCGCTTAGTGACCAAAATGGAGAGGGTGGGTGCTAGTCGGTATGCCAGATGCAGCGGCGTATGACCGCCTCAAGCGGTAGTACCGCTTGTACCAAGCGGTACTACCGGTTGGGCCGGTAGTGCCGCTTCGTGGTACCGGTGGGTACTGACTAGCATGCACCCTTACCACTTTTGATCAGTGCCAACCGGTACTGGAACCGGTAGTACCGGTGTCAAGCGGTAGTACCGGTTGTAGGTCCGGTACTATCGGTTGACGCAGAGGTTTTTTGCAAGGGGAATTGATATGCCATAAATTGTGCCTCCTTTTATCAATCCTGTGATAAACTTACCACACAGTTAAATCGATAAGTGTATTGTTATCAAACATCAAAATCAGAGGGATAGGAAAATGCTCTTTCATCCTTGACAAGGTGCACCTTGACCATCTTCTCCATCTCGACAACGATGAACTATTGCTTTTCCGTGGATTGCTTTCGCGCCTTTTGCTTCATCGAGCATGTTGTGGGGCATACTGACAAGTGATACTCAATCACCTCCTGAGGCAGCCCTGTCATATCTGACGGGGTCCAAGCGAACATGTTCGCGTTGGCTCAGAAGAAGGTGATGAGAGCCTCCTCCCTTTCAGGCGAGAGGCTGGCGCTGATGGTGATGGTAGCCCCTAGGACCGCCGGGTCGAGGGGGTTCTTCTTAGTTTTGACCCGCTCATGAGAGAATGTCGGCTTCTTCCTACCGGCGACATCGGTGGTGCATGCGACATCCTCATCGAGGGATGCCGTCAGCTCCTTCCCGCTAACCCCCGAGACCTCGCCGGTCGGGGAAGGCATGTCGCCCTCCGGGACATCCGCGGCCTCCTGAAGCACGGTCACCACACCTTTTTAGGGCTGCTCGAGGGAGCGCACGACTTCAACCTTGTCACAACGCACCATGATGGTGGTCTTGATGCCACCCGACATCTTGAGCAGGTTGTAGGCGTTGTGAGTGACCACCGTGAACTTCGCCAGCGCCGGGTTGCCCAGGATGGCATTGTAGGGCAAGATAATATGGGCAACGTTGAAGTCAATGAGATCCGTGTGGTAGTTGTCGCTCGTCCCAAAGATGACAGGTAGCTAGATCCTCTCAAGGGGCATGGTGGTGCCCACCGTGGCCCTAACAAACGGCAAGGCGAGGAGAAGGTGTTGTAACATCCCAAAAATACTAAGCTTGGATCATCAAACTTAGGGTTAACAAAAACCTTTCTAAATAAATTTATGAATGCATGCATATGTGTATGCATTGATTTTGAATTCTTTTAAAACCACCTTTTTTGTTTGTTTCATTGCTTGTAAAATGTTTCTTAGGTGAAATAAACATCATCTAAAACATTTCCCACACTTTTCCTAAAGACAAGTAAATCAAAACACATATATTAAATGAATGGTCACTTTGACCAATTTAACTCTCATGCCTACTTTGGCTGTCTCAAACTTTCAGAACTTAACAGAAACTTTTCTGGATCTTTGCACCCCTTGAATGTACTCACAACAAGGTATCAAGGCCCACTTTGTGATCATCTAGAAACTTTCAAATGCATAGTTTAAATGACATTTAAAAATGGAATCTTTATCATATGGAAAGATCCCACTTTTTCAAAAACCACTCAAACAAGCTCAACTTTCAAAACCCAAGCATCTGTAGACTCACCAGCACCAATCTAGCAAACCCACCAAAAATCTTTTCAAAATTCAAAACTTGATTTCATGCGGCCATTTCATCAAACAGGTTGCAGACACAAATCAAACAAACATCAAACACTATTGTGAGCAGTGATTCTTGCCTAACTTGTTCCCTAGTTAGCTCACAACCAGCTCAATAGATCATCTAGGAAGATTAGCCAAGCACTAGCACCACTGTGAGCTTGCCATTGCCATCAATGGTGAACAGCCGAGCACACCCTTGCCACCCCATAGTCGACAGCAAGCTAGGAGCAGCAGCAAGCCTAGCCAAAGATGTCCGGGAGGCACCACCGCCCACCGCCACTCACTGTCCTAGCCATGGCGTTGCCAAGCTCGACCACGCGCGCACGAACCGCGCCCAGACGCCAGAGAGACCATGCCGAGTGCGCGAGCACCACCTCGACCAGCGCCGCCCTCGCCTCACCG